>JAWWEV010000001.1:39704844-39758366 GCA_035583235.1 Hafferia zeledoni
TAAATTGTAGCTCTGATTTATAATCTCTCTCGTGTTGAGTTCATTTCTCCTGCTGGTTTACCTTGAAACCAGCACATGCTCATAATCATTCTCTGAATAAGATCAGAAAACTGAAAGCAGGTCGGCTTTATTTACATATCCTGTGTGCAGCAATGGCCATGACTATCTAATCTTAAAGTAAAATAAAAATAAAAAATAAAAAGCAAACAAGCAAAAAGAATTTGAAATACTTTCCTACCAGTACTTTTTCAAAATTGGTAAGCTGCTGTGCAACTTTGCAGTGCTGATTTCTTGATTGTTTTAGTCAACTGCTACAATGAAAGCCTTGATGCCTAGCAATGATTATCAGTACTAGCTACAAGCTTTTGAGTGTGTTAAGGATTCTTTGGATATAGATGCTGCCCATCAGGTACAACAGCGATGGTGACACTGTGACGGGTGTCTGTAGTAGGCTTGCCACAGTGCTTTCAGCACTATTTTGATTGGCATTTTTCCCCAGAAAAAAAGGTAGTGTGAAACTTATGAAATGCCTTCATTATTTCTGTACGTTAACTGTGTTGATGATGATGGCACATGGAGCACCTCTGCTATGAAGACAGGCTGAGACAGTTGGGACTCTTTGACCTGGAGAAGAAAAAGCTTTGGGGGAGACCTTGTAACAGCCTTTCATTTCCTAAAGGAAGCCATAAAAGAGCTGAAGACGGAATTGTCAGAAGGGCATGAAGTAATAGGACTGGGAGAAAGGGTGTTAGGGTGAAAGAGAGTACATTTAGATTGGATATTAGGAAGAAATTCTTTACTCTGAGCATGTTGAGGCACTGGAACAGGTTGACTAGAGAAGCAGTGGATGCCCCATCCCTGAAAGTGTTCATGGCCAGATAGATGGGTCCCTGAGCAATGTGATGGGGTGGAAGGTGTCTCTGCCCATGGCATGGGTTTTGGAACTAGATGATCTTTAAGGTTCATTCCAAACCAAACTGTTCTATGATTCTATTTAACCATGGCATTACATAGTTTGGACAGGCAAACAATATCTGACAATATTTTCAAAAGTCATGCCTAAATTGTGAAATATTACTCAAACTGTCCGGCACTGATTAAAACAGCACCTGCTATTGAAATTTAACATTATAAAGTTAAAAAGAAAAGTATCATGATGAAGAAGAAAACAGTAAAATTTGCTCATCTCTTACATTTACTGTCTTATTGATTTGGAGTATTGTTTCATAGAAATGTGGTGCGAACAAAAATCAGATTTTGGGGTAAAAAACTTTAAAAATACTAAAAAAGTATAGAATTAACTGTTGTATTGCAATACTGAAAGGTAAACTGAAATATTCTGGAGCTGATGACAATTATAAAGTGATTAGGGGAGAAAATAATTACTGCATTGCTTCCCATTTCAAAGGTTATCCACATTAAGAGCTGTCCAGTTCAGCCTTATCAAAATGCTACTCTTCAGGATGCCAGTAACATATCATCTATCAGTACAAAATGTGCAAACAAATATGCTGCCAGTTTTTGACTGAGTCATTTCCAAACACGGGTGAGCACTATGTTATATCTATATCTTAAGTTGTCTCTCTGTGGATCCTTGTTCAGGTAGAATTTAATACTGTTTGTGTGCAGAGAACAAGGAAAATAAGTTTATGCAGGAGATGGATGAGCATGTTTCAAATCGTTTCCCTCATGTTTTCTCTCTCCAGGATGAGGTGCTTGAATGAATATTTAGTAGAAAAGAAAAGCAAAAATTATAGAATACTCCCTTTATTCTGTGCAGTGGGTTGATACCATTCTTCCTATGGTTACATAAGTAAAACATCTAGAGTCAATAAACGCTGTTCTACTCTTAAAAATATAAAATGTATATAGATTAGATTGCATAGTTCATTAGTTTTGGTCTATCTTCAAAAAGATTTTTGATGTTTATATTTGGCAAGATTTTTGCTAGAATCAGGTGAAGGATTTTCAAACCTTTAGTATTCAAAGAAAAAGAAAATATTTTTATGCAGTCTATAGCTATGACTCACTGTGGGATTTCTTGTTGGGAATGATCTAGTAAGATTGCATGAATGAAGCACAAAAACATGTTATACTTTGGTTACCCCTGGCTGATTCAAATACTGTTTTCTCCCACTGCACAAATTTCCATTTATTATTATATAAATATGAACCATATTTACACCTCAGAGATAAACATGTTGCAATACATGAATCTTTGTAGTGAATGTTCTCTACAAGTCAAAACTAATTTGCACATCCTGTCTGTCATTGTGATTATATATAATGAGTGTAAACATTCCCTTTTATATGTAGCTTTTCCTGAATATTTAGTTTATCACTGCTGGTAAATGTTGTATAAACTATAGAGGGAACTACCCTGCTGGCCCCCATCAGTATCTGCATCTTTCATGTGTAACATTGTATAAATGTCACGAGGAAAGCAAATCCTTCTGAGTACATAAGAATGTGTCATGCCATCAAGAGAAGTTTGGCTTGTTTTGGGTTTTACTATACTAGCATCACTTAGATGGTCTTGAAATTTCCCTCTTTTTTTTTTTTTTTTTTTTTTTTAATGAACTCCTGGGAGTGATAAATATTTAATAAACATTTCAAGATAAGTCTCTGTTATAGTTTCAACTACCAAAAAGTGGTGAGAGGAATTTCTTGATGTCATGATTTCTTTTGTCAGAATACACCTTTAGAAGTTCATGGCATACGTTCCCAAATAAGCCCCTTTTTAGAATGTCCAGATCTTTTACAAACTATAGTAGTGACCTCCAGAGATGCCAGGTGTTCTGGCTGCAAAGTCTGTAAGGCACAGTAGGTATCAGTGAGACCGAGTCCAAATTTTTACTGAAAGTGTGCTGTGGCTCTTGTTTCACACAGGCCACTACTACATGGTTCTCATTTGCAAAGGTACTACAGATGTTTCTAAAGCTGAATCCTCAAGGCACAGATAGTATTATTGTTACTTTTCCTAGTTGAAGTTCAAGGCTTCAGAAGGGACAGGGATATCCTGGAGGTTAAGGCGTAGCTGTGATGATAATATTTCCAGAGAGTGGCTTCCTATACCATAAGGTGAAGTTCCACAAGCTTGTTGAGTTATACCTGCCTCATGAAGAATAAAACCAAACAGCTTTTCCATACTGATTTGCCAACTGAAAATTTAAAATTTGGTCACAGGATTATTATTACCTTTTTAATTACCCTGGCAGGAGGTATGTGAACTAAGGATCACAAAGAGAGGAAAAGGAAAGCATGTAGTAAGTCAAACTGATGAGCTTATTATATAAAATATTTATTAATGCAAGAAATGTAAACAGAAGCATCTTATGATTATGATAATTATGACATAGATGACTTAGTTAATGTAATAGAAATTTGTCAGTCACATGGTTATTACAGAATCATAAATTGTATTCCTTGCCTGCAAAGTACTGACAAGTGAAAAAGAAGGCATGACATAATCTATGAGCAATATAAGTCCCTTCTTTGAGTTGCTAGAGAAATTGTACCTATTGAAAGTCTGTGCTTGCTAAAAAAAATGGGAGACAAATGTGGGTACTGTGACTAATGATGCAGCTCAGTGAAAATGTTTGCATGGATAAGGATTTTGTATGAGTGATTAATGAATTTCCCAATAGCAGAGGTCTTAGATGAAGTAAATGATTTAAACTACCTGAACAACAATTCAAAAAGAAACAAAGTAGGATCCAGATTGACAAGCAAGTTTTAGAATGTGTTGGCCATATAGTTGTTTTTTTGTTTTGTTTTTTTTTTTAAACAGCTAAAAGGGAAAAATAAGTGTCCATAAAGTGATAGTTTTCTCTGTCTAAGTGAATCTGTATGAAAAACTGAAATTATCATGCAACTTATAAAAACATTAGGAAAGAAAATTCACAATGCTTAATAAAGGAGATAAAGACCTGAAAAGAATAAAAACGTGAGCAAGGTGTATGTGCATCTTCATATATCTACTTTAAAATATCTGACCCATAAGATAAACTTGTTAGAAGTGCCTTAGCCCCTTTATTAATGCCATAAAAGGAGCCAGGCTACTATGATTCTACCAAACAAGGCTGACTTTCAGACAGCTGATGTGCTCTTCCTCCAAATAATGAAGAAAGGTGATATTGGCTGCTCAAAAAAGACCAAAAAAAAAAAAAAAGGTCCATTTGTAAATGGCCAGCTGAGTATCAGCTTGAAGTAGGCTTAAAGCCATCAGTCACAGGCGGTACAAGAAAACTCACAGCCAAATATTTTATTTAAATTACAAATTTCACAGCAAAAACAATGACTCTTCCAAGTATTTTGAGAAGGATAATTATAGTTTCTGTGGAATTGCCAGGAACAGGAGAAAACATTTTCTAGACATACCGTATGTGTAATTGTCTAGAAATTATGTGAAAATCTATCATTTTATTTAAAAAAAGGAAATGGAAAAAATCCTAAAATCCTAATAGTTTTCAAATTGTGGAGGGACAGGAGAAGGCCAAGTTATAAACCTGGAAGCCACATCTGGTTTTCCCAAACTTGTGAAAACAGGTATTGTTCAAATTATGTAACAGATTACTTTAATGGTGTGATTAGTTGCAGCACAGCCTGCAAAATGTGACTAATTATCTCACACAGCTCCAAGAAACTCATTTCCCAAAGGAATAGTGACAATAAAACTTTGTCCTTATAACACTTTGCATTTGCAAGTCTAGAAAAGATTTATAAAATTCACTAATTAAGTCACACAAACCTCAAGAGAACAAGTAAAGCAATAGTTTACTGATTTTTATGGATGCTGCACACCCAACTAATGTGACTTGCAAAAGGTCACACAAAGTCAGACAGAGCCAGAAAGAGATCAAAAGACATTCTTTTTTTCCTAAAGGCCAGTGGCATAGGAGTGCTCAGTAAACACTTTTCTGTTGCATTTCAGATCACTGCATGCCTGTATCCATTAAAATGTCATTGAGAATTCTCTTGCTATAGTTTCTGTTCTCTTTTGCTCTGCCTTTTAATATTAAAACAGTAAGTTTCTGTATATTAGGTATAATAAATTAGCCTTTTTTTGTAGGGCAGTCAGAATAAGTTTGAAATTCTTTAAATATTTGTTCAGTATGTGTTCATAGTGTTGTGAAAGAATTTGTAGCTTATTAATCATAAGGAGGAAATAAAGGAAGACTCTGTAGAGTGGAATTGATAAACTTAAAATGCATGCTATAGTAAGTCTTTTAAATAACAGGCATGTATGATGCATGTATGATGCCATTTCTACAATCAGGGAAATGTGCATTTTTATAGCGGCTGGAACAATCTGGAGTGTCTGTCTGCGTATCACTGAAGAATGCTCATTAACTCCTAAAATTGTCATGTTACTGAATGTCTCAAGGAGTATTAAGTCCATCACAAACTGAGAAATTCTCTAACAGAAATCAATCTGCTTGTCTGGATGAAGCTGCAGAACAAACAGTATCAGCCATTAATCTGACAGACTGGCTGGTGACCAAACAACAGTTAAGCTAAGAAGGCTACGTGAACTGGGAAAAACTTTCTAGGTGAAAAGAGAGATATGGGGTGGAAAATGCATCAGAAAATGCATGGTTTTCAAGTTGCTGGTTCTCAGTTATTTCTATAATATATATAGATGGAGAAAAAATACACCAAAGAAAAGCAAAGGAAGGTTTCTATTTGCTAAAGAGAAGTTTATCTCAACAGAAGTGTCTCTTAAGAAAAAAGACAACCTTGATGAAATCATGAGATATGTAAGCCTTGATTTGAAAGAAAAAGTATGTGCAAGAGAATACCCTGAAGTTCCAAGGAATGATCTGGCCTATGCCCTCCCAAACTCTGAAGACTGTTAGAATAAATGGAAGGGGAAATAGATATGTACAGATGCTTGGATGACCATCTTTTGCTAAAGTAAAAAGCTAACTGTACACTTGATGTATCAAAACATCTTTGCATATAGCACTGAAACTGTAGGAACAAGGTCTCACACATGTGAAAGGACTAAAATACAGATTATGTCTTTTGTGTGATATCTACTGCAACTCACTCGGATAAATTCAAATCTGAGAGTAAATAGGCTGTAGGCCCTATTCCAAAGTAGTAAGGCTTAAAAGCTATGTCTAAAATGTTAAATAAAAGTCTATCAGAGACCACTGGGAGGATAAATGTCAGGAAATGGTCATTTGGCCAAAGGGAAAGATGGTTAGAGATGGAAAGGGAAGGTAAAATACACTGTGCATTTTTCTATGACTGCTTTTAAGCATGGGCCAAATTTGTCAGCTTTTTCTCACATTAAAAAAGCACTAAATCAGAAGGCCATCTCTCCTGAAGTCGAGTTACTCATCTCAAGGTTTACAGGAGCAAGATTCTAAATTAGATATTGACCTTTTAGCCTGATATTGAGAAGTCATGTTATTTAGTGGTAGCAGGAAAATGAAAGCAATTTCCTAGTCTCAATTCCTCATTCCTTTCTGTATGTGAAAATACTCTCATACAGAGAAAGGCAAACCAAAATGCTGTAAAGTGTCTGCAAAGTAATTAATCTTAGAGTGAAAGGATGAAAATACAAAGTGCTACCAGTAATTTACTTTGCTGTAAGTAGGTTAGACACTTCCAAATCTGAAATACTAACTCAAAAGAAGGCAGGTAGTCAGCCACTGTCTGTCAACATCAGACAGTGGCTCTGCTGTCTGCTGCAGCATTCTCTGCTCCAGTAAAATTATCTTGACACTTGTGCATAAACCAGTCATAAATTATGAATATCTGAGGTTGTTTATAAATTTTAGTGTAGGGAATTTTTTGCAGTTAGACTTAAATCTTTGATAAGATATTAAATATAAACACTGAACTATTGTGTTATATTCAGCAAGCCTCTTGATTTCTAGAGTCAAAAGATTTTATAATAATTTATGTAGCCTACTGTTCAAAGGCCTCAATTTGCCTTCTAAATCACAGGTGTACATTGCCATTATCTTGTAACATCAGCTCCTTCGCATGTGTTAGTGATTTGCATGTCCTCTAGATGATAGAACAGATACACCTGCATCCTGAAGGGCTGAGTTAAATCATTAGTCAAGGCTTATGTCAGGCTGCTTTGGGCTTCAATGCAGCATTTGATTGTAAGCACCTTGTTCTTTAGTTGCTTCTGCACTTCTGTTGTCTGAGTTATTCTGCCTCTTTCAGCAAAACACCTTCCCTGGAGGGAACAGTCATGTGCAGTTTGCTAGGTCACCATCAAGTCAGACAGGAGTCATAAATACTTTTAGAAAAATTGGTATTTGTTCAATAATAGAGGCTTCTTCAGGAAAGGAACTTATCTTGGGGAGTTAAGTTCATTTACAAACTCTGGTGTTCTCTTACATGCAGTCATAGCCTGGTACTTCATTGGTGCAGGGTAATAATATGCATTTAGTATACAGTGAACGGGTATTATAATATGTATGTGACAGTATGAATTATTATATTATAAATAAATGTGTAAGTATGTAATTTAGACAAATATTAATATACTATCTAAATATGTTGTGTACATGTATAACATAATATTATATTAATTTTATAGATAAATACATATTACATATATGTTTTATATACACATATATGCATTTAGTGTACAGTGAATTCTGGTGAATCTTTGTTGTGTATCTGGTGTACTTAATACATCCACATTCCAAAAGGAGGCTTCAGCAGAAATATTATGCAGAATTCAGGTGCCAACACAAGGATACCTACCTCTCTCTATTGCTTACAAAGGAAACTAAGAGTGATGAGAGAAGACATGCTGAATTCAGAATTTTGTTTGTTATAGTATTATGAGTAACACCTAGGAATTTGAACAGATATCTTGAGTTTAAGTGAAATGCTGATCCATAAAATCATCCTTATTAGCTCTGCCCTACTAATCCCACTCTTTTTAGAAAGGAAAGCATTTCTGTGTTTTTCTAAATTTCCTATCAGGAAAACATTAGTCCACTAACTCTAGCCGTTTTTATTCATACTGATCATACATGATGAAACAAACAAACAAAAAAATCATAGAACAACTTATCTTCTCAGCATTTGTTGAATTGAGAAAAGGCGATGAAGGAACTGACAGGAAAAGAGTTGTCTCTCATTGGTTGATTAGTGCAGTTACTGAGGTTTCACACATTCCACACAACATGCACGTATATAAACACAGAGAAAGCTGGATAAATTAAACAAAAGGGCAGTCCTAGGCTAGCAAATTATAAAGAATTCTAAATGTTGCAATTTTTATTTTTACCTCTGTTAAGAAGTAGAATAGAATTTAACTTGTATGGCATGCTTTGAAGGTACTTGTCCCTTGAGAAAATGTTATTTTAAAAAACTATTTCCAAGATGCCTCACCCCTGATTTGACACAGCTGTCATTACCATAACACTATGCCATACAGAGAGCAGAGGACATGAAGCGTGAAGCTATCTGCCTTGAAAGATGGTTCTTGGAAATTTACTCCATGCAGCTTGGTTTATCTGACTAAATGTAACATGGAATATCCATGTCTCATTTTATGAGGCACATATAAGAGTTTCCAGCTGCTAACATGCAGTGTTCAATCCAAAATGCAAGTAAAAAAGGTTCACATGTGTGAACCTTTAGTCAGAACCGAATGTAATGATTTCTGATCTGTGAGAATAACAGATATGAAATATCTTTGTCTCTCCTTGTGATTTTTAGAGAAATGAATGTAGTATTAGCTTATGGTCCAGTGGAGGTGAGGAATTACTGATCCAGAAAAGCTTCATCCAGCTAAAAGGAAGGAAGCAAAACTTTGCTTTGCTTAGGGATACTTTTTGGAGCAGACTGTAAGAGTATACTAAATGTATACATTTATCCTATGGCAAAATATAATATTGAAGTAAATGTTGGACTCGTCACAGTTGCATGCTTGTTCTATCAATCACAGTTTATTGCAAGAATGAATAATGTGAAACAAACATCTGTTTAGTGGCAGGCAGGCTGTCTGATCTCTCACCTGTAGGAAGTGTCCTCTTCAAGCTGAAGTACCTCAGGATTTTCAGAGAAGTTTGCATATTTCAGTCCTGCACCAGCAGGTTAAAAAAAAAAAAAAAAAAAAAAAAAAAAAAAAGAGAGAAAAAAAGGGACATAACATTTTCAGGGTGTTTTGAGATAATGAAAGCTATGGAAATCCTTAAGTAACTTATTGTTTCAGGCATCCCAAGTTTTTTCATGTACATTAAAATACTTTCATTCAAGAACTGAACCCGAGCCAAGTATTCCAGTTCACGAAGATTGTGGATATGTGGAGCTATAACAGGGAATTTCAAGGAATACTTCTGATTGGCCACACAGAGAGAAAGGAAGCACTGAAAAATGTGAAAACTGGAAGACTTTAGATTTAGCTCTATCTTGCAATGTGTTTCAAACTGTTCAATGAATTTAAAAAAAAACACATTGTGGAAGATTAAATATTGGTTATTTTACTGACAGGATTCAACTGTATTTTGGAAAATGTTGCCTTTTCCTCTCTGGTTTGTAAAGATATTTCTGCAGCAGGCCAGTATGTAACTACAGAAAACTTGCTTGGCTGTAACTGAGCTTCAGCTAGCTATTTTTACTTGTGTTGATACTGGGAACTGATACTATTTTCTTTTTAATTTATGTCTGTACTTTCAAATATAGCACAAGTTATGAAGTTGTAAATAATCATCCAGTGCTCACCAAACATTTTTCCCTAGGAAATGATGGTCTTTCTTGGGTATCTCTGTTTCATTTTGACTTATTTAGTGTCTATAAAACTAGTAATCTGGATCTTGCAGCTGAGTTAGTATTTATAATAGTTTAAAATTAGATCACAGCAAGCTGTTTTGTTTGTCATACTAACACTCTTATGTAGGATTTCCATGAATTACCCAAGTGAATATTATGACTACTTAAACTGCTCTCCAGAGGTTCAAGCATCACTTTCAAGTGTGGGAAGGATTCAGAAAACATTTTACACATCAATTTTTTCTTGAAATCCACTCAACTATCTCTGTTTCATTGCTTTATCTTTATAGATGTGAAGTGAACGACACAAATGTAATTTCATTTGCTCATGTAGACCCTCAGCAAACCCTCAAAGATATGGTTCATTTTTATTGAGTGTTGTTCTAAATAGTAGGGAAGGGAAATATCTCCTTTTATGAATAGAATATAAATTATAGTCACAATTGTTAGAAATGAGCAGCTCCTTGGTATATGATGTATATCCTCTGGATACTTGTCTTCTTGCCTTACCTCAAAAAATGCTGTAGGGCTTGGTTTTATATCTTCACTTTTGCTTAAATCCTGGTACTTGTGAAACATATGTTGATTATAGCACTTAGATGTGATGCTTTTACTAAACCTGTAGCCTTTTTGCATGCCAAGTCTGTAGGAGAATAGAAAAATGGTTTTCTAATAATTTTGTTTTATGGCCATCATGAAAGGGCACATAGCTTGATGGTAATTTATGATAGTACATCTGCTGAGCTACAGGAGCTTGGAAAATCTATCCTGCTAATGGTGTCCTGAACTAAAATTGTTATGCATTCATTAAGTTGCAATAAATAGAAGTAGACCTAATGCATTAAAGTTAATAGGGTTGCTGGAGATATTTACAGTGAATAACAGTATGGCTAGCACTCAGATAGCTATTAATCTCACTGGGAAATCCATTTTACTATAAAGCTTGTAAAAGTGAAAACTGAGAAAGTAATGGATTGGTACTCATGGCAGGCTACTGTAAAAATTGTCACTTGACAATGAACCCCTTTCTGGGTGCATCCATTATATCTTAAAGCTATTTCTAGATATATAATTGCAATATTTAATTATGTATATATTCATCTTATTCCTTAGATTGTGTTATTTCTATCACATTTGAAAAATCAACCTAAATCCAGTATGTCTAATGCCAAATGGAAAAAAGTAGACCTAAATGAAAGTAATTAAGGATGTCTATAATTTTGTAACAAAGCTGTAGAATATAATTGCTGTAAGTAATTAACTTTGAATGGTAATAAAAAGCCCAAATAATGTGTCATTTAGGTTATTAAATAATTTTTAGATTTTCTTTCATATGTAGTATTGAACAAGACTCTAATACTTAAATTTCTCATCAGTCTAAACTCAAAATCATTGACAGGACTAAGTTTGCAGTTGTTTTGCAAAAAATGTTCACTAAGGACATATAGCCCATTAATTACTATTTGACCGTATATCTTATTCACCTAGCCAGCCCTCTACATTAAGAAATAGCTGCTTTTATATATCTTGCTTTAGGGTTTGTGAATTATTCTCTCTCACTGCCTAAATATTATTGATATATCCATTATATTTTAAGTACAAAACAATGCTCAATAAATAAACAATGCACTTCTCCTGCATCTTTCCACTCTTAAGTGGATGTCCCTATGATTTACAGTACTGTGTTTTCCTAAACTATGTCTGAAAGAACTCAAGAACATTTGGGATTTAAAATAAAGATTCTATTTTAATTTTCAAGGCTGAAGTAGGACGTGTAATGCATGTAAATGCTAATGCAATCATCCAAAATACTGTTCTAACAGACAACAGTGCTGACTGTAGGGAGAAAATTGACATGCAAGAGAAATTAAATTGAAAATAACAATCATCTTTATGGCAACGTGTAGTGGGATTCAGTGCACTCTCACAAGTTTAATGATGACTCCAAGCTGTGTGGTCCAATTGACATGCTGGAAGGGCTGCCATCCAGAGGGACCTGGACAGATTTGAGAGGTGTGTGGACCTCACAAAGCTCAACAAGGTCAAGTTCAAGGTTCTGCACCTGGGTTGAGGCAATCCTAAGCACAAGTACAGACTGGGCATAGAATGGATTGAGAGCAGCAATGTGCGCTTGCAGCCCAGAGAGCCAACCATATCCTGGGCTGCACCAAAAAAAAGAGTGGCCAGCTGGTCAAGGGAGGTAATTTTGCCCCGCTCTGCTCCACTCTTTTGAGATCCCACATGGAGTGTTGCAGCCAGCTGTGGGATCCCCAGCAAGAGAAAGATGTGGGTGTGCTTGCTGGAGTGAGTCCAGAGAAAGGCCGTGAAGATAACGAGAGGTCTGGAGCACATCGAGAGAGTTGGTGTTGTTTGGCCTGCAGAGGAGAAGGCCTTGGGCAGACCATCCAACATCCTTCCAATACTCAAAGGGGGCCACAAGAAACCTGAAGAGGGACTTTTTACAAAGACATGTAGTGATAGGACAAGAGATAATGGCTTAAAACTGAAAGAAGATAAATGTAAATCAGATATACGGTCATGGAACCTTTCACTAGACCAGGTTGCTCAGGGCTCCATTGAACCTGGCCCTGAACACTTCCAAGGGTGACACAACCATGATTTCTCTAGGCAGCCTGTTTAAGTATCTCACCCCTCTCATCGTAAAACATTTCTTCCTTATACATAGTCTGAATCTACCTTCTTTTGGTTTAAAACCTTTACCCCTTTTGCTATCTGGGCACTCTCCCAAATTGTTGATGATCTGTTGCTTTAGACTTTCAGACTTGTTTTGTTCTTCAAAACTGAAGGCCAGTTTTCTTTTTTCACTTTTAAGTTAGGTGTCTCTGTATTTTGCAACTGAAACAGTGGGCTTTAGCCCTTGTGACTTTTACGTGTCTAAATTCTCATGTCCCCACCCACATTTATATGAGATTTTTTGTAACACATGAATTTCCAATAAGCTGATAAAATACATATGTTCACTCAAACTGTGAAAAAAAATATTTGTATTACAGATAATAGTTGCCTACACCTCATAAAGCTCAAAAAATCAACAAAAATTATTTATAAACCTTATAGTTAGATCACCTGGCTTTGTCCATGAATAAGCACACTTTTCAAAGACTCATTTATTTAGTGAATAGTGAAAATTATTTTCTGGTTGAACATTGTTCTTTCCCTTTTTTTCTCTCCCTACCAAATAATCCACCAAAACCCAAACTCTTTTTGGTGTGAAAGTTACCGTTAACAAATAGACATATTTAATTAAAGTACTACCATCATTAAACCATTTCAACACGATGCTGCCAAGCAGCCCAGACAAATAATTATCTCCCAAATTATCTCATTTGTAATAAGCAGGATATGTCTTAACTGTGCATTAGTCTTACTTTAAACTGAGCTAATGCAACTTATTTAAAAGTCATATAAAGTAGACAACATTATAACACAGATAAATCCCTATAAAATGTTAGCTTTCTCTCAAGCTGCTGTCTTTGAGGATGTAAAAACATCTATAGAAATTCCCAAACCTGTCCACTGAATGGGGGAAACTGCATTTTTCCTTGTTTGTTTCTCCTCTATGGCACCTCAAAGTTCATCATTTGTGGAGTCCCAAAAATTTCTTTCTCTTTAGGGAAAGTCAGTTGTCATTTTTTCCTTTGGTCCCAGCCAAGTCCATCAGTTTCTTTGTGAGGCTGAACTGAGGTTTGCTGAATTGAAAAGTGCTCGTGGCTCCCTGCATGTCCCTGAGAGTTTCCTTAGTGGAACACATGCAAATTTTCACTGTCCTTTCTGTTGTGTCGTAGTCCATCAGGTCATTAATCCTTGATTTTGATGAGCAATACCTGGCGGAATGAAATGAGCTCACCTCAACAGTTTGTGCCTCTCCCTCCAGTGGGAGTCTGCACCAAGTGGGCACTGCATTGCCACTGAGCTGTAGCCTCAGGTCATCAAGATGGTGGTTGCAGGAATGCAGCACACCTGAGACATCTAAACCTTTGTTTTCTTTTTTCCCTATGTTCCATTGCTAATAAATTATTATATACATTTTCGTGAGATGGTTCTGACAGAATACAGTGACAGGTGCTTCAATCACTAAAATTATGAACTATATCAGAAACAAGCAGGAAGTCAAACTCTAGTGAAGTGACCTGTATATTTTTCTTTCTCTTTCAAATTTAATTTAGGTTCCTTATAAAAGTTGTTTTAGCCAAAGATCAAGTATTTTATGTGCAGTAACTTTGATTTTTGCCTTTTGTAGTTTTGTTTCACAAACTTAACATAGGCACAAGTTAAAACTCTTTGATTTTTAAGTCTTGTATGTTTCACTTGCATGCAGAACATCCTCATTAACCTATTGGTCTTTCTGGTTTTTATCCATAACTGCACTGATTCTATTTAGGGTGTTTTTATTAATCTTTAAATTTTCCCTAGTATGTAAGACCGTACTTCCTTTTCAGTCTTATTATTTTTTTGCTATAAGAAGCACCTGGAGCAAGCATTATAAATTCATTGAATCCTCAGGATCCAGGCATATTTCAAATTAAGTCTCTGCAGTGTCATAATTTTCTATAGCTTTTTACTTTAATTCAAATATTTTCTTGTCTTTTGACCCAATCCAGAAAATTCAAAAATTCCCTTACTTTCAAGAATATTACAGTCAGTGCACACATATGTGTGACAAGGTAGCAGCAATTTCGGAAGAAGCTTTCTGTGTGTGCGTCTGTTGTAAATATGGAGAATAAACAGAAGCTGAGAGTCATAATATAGTAATATTACAAGCTTAATTTGTGACAGAGATTTGTGTTAATTCTTATCTTAGTAATTTTGATACATTTGGGAGGGGGCATTTGTTTAGTTTGTTTGTTTTTAGTTCTTTTTTTGGTAGAGACAGAGAGAACAGAGAGGAGGTGTTGCCCTACATGTCATGCTGATGCTCTCAGATTTATAAAGTGTGCAGGAAAATATATATGTTGAATTACTTTATGTCAAAACTGCAATAGATAGAAGCAAAAATTTAATTGAGATGGACTTTTATTAGAAATAACTACCAGAAAGCTTAATGAGGTGTTTTTGGTGACTAGCTAGTAGGGCTGGTAGAAGCAAGAGACAATGATTATTATGGAAGAAAGGGAGACGAGCACTAAAGCAATGGCACTGAATATCACTATGGCACTCCTTCAACAAACCTAGAGTCCAAATCTTAACAGAAGAAAGTCTGAAGGACTTAAACAGTAAAGCAAATCCACAAAACCAAAATTATTCTTATACAGAGAACTAATGGGATGTGCAGTAAAACCAGTTTAATGGCTCATGAGCTTTTTTTCATTGATCTCAAACACAAGGGGTGCAGAATGTGGAAATGAGCATACTACATTAGAATAAGTATAAAAATATATATGTGGGGAGAATTAATAAGAATATTGCATAAAATCAGGGAAAAAAGCTAACAAGGAATAGCAAGGGTAAAAAGAAGTAATTCCATTTGTATTTAAGTGTGGGGATCAAGACTGCAAGTTGTTTTGATCTTCCTGAATAGCTGTAGCAGCAAGAGATGGGAAAGAACTGTGAGGAAAACCAGTGGAATAGCTGGAACAACAAGATATAAAAAAGAAGCTGAGAAGAAAGCAGGCTGTGAGAATGGGATGCATTTTGATAACTTCTCGTGAAAATAAACCTGCATGTGGAAAGTGTGTGATATCCAATTGGAAACTTTGGTGGAGCCCATGAACACAGTAACAGACCTATGAGAACTGACCAGTTATATATAGTAATTTGTAGATTGAAGTGGCTTTTTTATGTGTGACCTGTAGATTAATAAATTTGCTTTGAGTGTGACACCTCAAAAAACCCCCACGTATAAGCATTTAGAGAAGGAACAAAGAAAATGGTAGTTTTTTCAATTCAACAGACAGGAAAAGGAATAACAATTTTTTCTGTAAAATATGAAGTATTTTTTTTCTTTTTTTTTTTTTTAATTCAAATTATAGAGGTTCTGGATAAAGCACCTAAAACAATCTGAAAATAATGAGGTTGGGACTGAAAATAATCTGAAAGGGAAGCAGCATATATGGTTGTCTCAATTTTAGTCATCCCTAGATATCATTAATGGCCAGTGTTGGATTGCCCTGTCCTTATACAGCCATTCCTCTAGTAAAGATGTCTATGTAGGTGCAGCAGTCCTTCAGAAATTCCTCGAGAACAATCAAAAGCCAGTCCATAATGGCATGAGAGTTACCTGCTCTCATACATGCAGAGGCAGATAGTCCCCAAACTACTATGTGTGAGCGTTAATACTGTTTGTTAGGTGGAAACTAAACCTTGGCTTCCAGTGTAAGGGTTCAGCCTGGAAAAATTGCTGAGGGACCTTGTGTTTGTGACAAACACTGCCAAGCACCCTCAGGAATAGTTAGAAGCAGATGAACTTGCTGCAGGGGTGGGGGACTAGTCTAAGTGGATAACAAAGGTCCCTTCTAGGGTGTTTTTTTTTTCTTCTGATTTTCTAAACATCTTCCTTTGATGTAAATCCAGATGTCTTTTTGCAATGTAAAGAAGGGGTCTAAAAATTATTCTACCTGTATAAGTATTAAGAATCACAGCATATGCATGCTGACAAGCCCTTACTACAGAAATTATATATAGATTTTATAAGGTCCTTTTATCTAATTCTCTGATGACAAAGAATGCAAGCAACAAACTGCTTAGATCAAAAGAAGTTATGACACAAGCTATTACTGTTTTCATACATGCCATCACTCACAGTATTCTAGCGCTGACCAGCTGTGCATCAGTTCTTTACATAAATGCCTAAAGAACATCTGAAGTGTTTCATAGTTTCATTGTGCCTTCTGCTAATAAAAGGTGCAAGACACAGGACTGTTCTGAAAAATCTTTAAGACTGATCTCACTCCACATGTGGTGTATTGTAATATTATTTGATATGGATTTATTGTTTGATAAAAAAATGTTCATGAACGTTAAGAAGTGCTTTAAAAATGCTTAGCAGAAATATTATTCCCCTGTTATTAAAAATGAAGTTAGAGTTCTAACTTTATGTCTTCTAATGGGAAAAAAAAATCTCCTTTAATGTATTTTAAAGTATACTTTAAAAATCAAATGGTTAAACAGAAAGTTTTTCCATAAAAGATGAAGTCAAAACAGACCCATTCTAACAATACAAAGAAAAAAAGTTATTAAAGAGCAGGTCTTATCTTTCCCCTTTCATTATTAATAGAATGGAGAACTTCTGCATTTTCTGTTTTCACAGTTTATTGTTCAGAAACCACACCTATTATATTCAATATGTTTAAATTAATCTTTATCATGTAATTAAGCATTTGGATCTATGAATTAAATTGTAGTTACACAAAAGAGAAAGCATAACAGGTGTAATTGCTTTATGAACTTTGTGTACCTTTTTCAGAGTTACTGTCAAGGTACTATAAAGAATACTTAGGATATCAAAAAAAGATACCTCAAAGCATTCATTTTTTTCCCAAAGCACATTAAACCTGGAATGTCATCTTTATTTAAAATAATTATATTAATTATTTCTATTATGCCTTCTCTAGAATTTCAAATGTGTGTGTGTGTACATATATATTCTTGTAAACATGCACTCTTCTATATCATGTAGTTGATTTTTTTTTTCTGTCTTCAAGTATCACTTTTATCCTAAAGAAAAGAAAGACTTGAACTTGTACTCTTATACCAATTTAAAAAGAATGGGGAGGAGAAAAAGTTTGATTTAGGCATGAGAGAGAAATGAACCAGACACTTTTCTTTCCTTCATCATTATTCTATGAAAAATTTTAATGTTAATGGTATCAAAAGCCACAGCTGGGAAGGCACCCCTGCCATGCTCCCAAGAATATTACTTAATGGGCAACACATCACCTTCATTCTTCAAATTGCATAGTGGTTGTATTTGCATAGGCTTATCTTTACTTTGTCAACTGGTTTTACATTGAGATAGTTTCAACTATAGGGGGTTTTTTTACAGGCATCCCTAAGAGCACAAGATTTAGATTTGATCCACATGGAAAAATACAAATACAAATAAGCAAAAGACTTGTGGGGGAGCTGTCATATATCAGAATATTTCTGAACTCCCTTTGAAAATCTGTGCGGATATCTGCTTTGTCTGTAGAGGAAAAAAAAAAAAAATCAGTGTTATTAATGGGGAAATATTATTTATTGTTAAGTTTAACTCTTATTATGGCAGGTGCCTAGGATCACTTTTCACATACCAGACACAGAAGGACTGTGTAGGTACTATTGAGGAGATTCTAATATTTTTTTTTATATCAGTGTCTGTGTTAATGGAAAATAAAATTCCAAATTAGCCTATCCAGAACATATAATTTATTTCATTAATTGCATGTTTCTATATAAATAAATTAATTTCTCATATAGCATCTTTCTTTTGAAACAAATAACCACAAAGCACAGGAACAGCCACAATATAAATTCAGTTTGACTCAAGGTATGAAACACTGGGTATTATCTAATGATGTTTTACAGATTTTCAAGAAAATAGACAGGAAATACCAATTGAAGTGAAGGATATGTCATTTAGTCCTGCCATCCTAAAGCCTACATAAATATTTGTCAAATATTCAAATAATACTTTTAAGGGAAGAAATGCAAACAAAATTATTTTTTCTTTGTTTAAAAGTAGCAATGAAATGAAAAATGAAATGCTTGTATGCTGTACTTTCTTTGACTGAAGCAATATTACAGCCTATATTTTTATTTCTCCTGTGAAATTTTCAAACTTGACCAATTTTTCAAGTTAGTTAGCAAAACTTCACTAAAATTAAAAAAGATTAAAATTTTTTGTATATGATTTGCTGATGGGTTAAATATTTTGTTTTAATTTTGAGTATCCAACTTTAAATAATTATGGTGATCTATGAAAAGAAATTATCTGTCCATGCATCTTTTAATCCTAAGATAGTGAGATGTTTCTGAGGATTCTGTGCTTTAATGTAAAGCAAAAATGTATTTGACACAATTACTTTGGATGAACTTTTCAATAGAAGCCAAAATCAAACACTTGCATGGAATGTTAGAATCAACCTCATCAGTACAGCGGATATTGAGTAAAGGATTCATATTCATACAGTCACGTTCTTCAAGTAGTAGTAATACCTTCACAGAAATACAGAAGAGTTGAGTTGGAAGGTACCTCCAGAGGTCATCTGGTCCAACTCTTCTGCTACAACAGAGCCATCTGGATCCATTTGCCCAGGACCACGTACAGGAGACTTTGAGTATCTCCAAGGTGAGAGACTCTGCCACCTCCCTAGGTCACCTGTGTCAGTGGTCAGCCAGTCTCACAGTTAAAAAGTGTTTCCTGATGTTCAAAAGGGGACTCCTGTATCTCAGTTTGTGCCCATTGCCTTTGTCACTTGGCACTACTAAAGAGTCTGCCTCCATCCTCTTTTCACCCTCCTCTAGCTATTTACAGACATTCACAGGATCTCCCACGAGCCCTCTCATCTCCAGGCTGAACAGTTCCAGCTCTCTCAGCTTTTCCTTACAGGAGAAATGCCTTGGACCCTTCGCCACTTTTCATGGTGTTATTCTGTAGGACTCTCTCCTGTATGTCAATGTCTCTTGTGCACTGAGCAGACGAGAACTGGACACAGTCCTTCATCCGTGATCTCCCTAGAGCTGAGAAGAGTGAAAGGATCCCCTCCCTCCACCTGCTGGCTAAGCTTTGCCTAGTGTATTCTGGGATACCATTGACCTTCTTTGTGGTAAGGGTCCAGTTGCTGGCTCATGTTCAAACTGCTGTACACCAGAACTTCCAGGTCTTTTTATTCCAAGTTGCCTTCTAGCTGGCTGCTACCAGCATATGTGAAAATGGAACCTTAAGTAAGTCTACATTTCTCAGACCTTCTGAGAATTCAGTAAGGACATGCAGATAGATATTATTAATCATAGACTATGAACATATATACAGAATACTCTGCTTTCAAAGATCAAAAGCATCAGTGTTTTGTGTAATGTGACTTAATATAGGGCAGGAAAGAGGTTTTTTTCAGTGTGGTAGTAGTATTAAAATTTCTGTTCTAATTCTACTGCCAGTTTGTTTGGGGTTTTTCCTCAATTGCATCAAACCCTAAAGTTAATATCCATTTCTAATAGATCATAGTTGGTTTTTATTCTTTTTTTGTTTGGCTTTTTTTTTTTTTTCCCCCGATCAGTACAATTTCCTGTATATCACACAAAATAATAAATGCTTTTACTCAAAAATCTATGGCAGTAACAGAATCCCTGAAGGACTTGGAGTTTGAAGCAATGATCCTTATGGGTCTGTTCCAACCTGAGATATTCTGTGATTCTGACTTAATATATTATGATCATTAAAACCTTATGAAAACTAGTGTAGTCTTGTCCCATTTGACTGTAATGTTCTACTGCACTATATGCTGGTGCACAACCATTTCTGCATATTCCAGGGTCTGTTTTTTGCTCCTGATGGCTACTCATCAACTGAAAATCAAATGAGAAGGGCTATAATTGGATCATTCTTCTTTATCCTTCCCCATCATTATCTGTGGCTATTGCTTCTCCTGTTTTACTTATATCAACTTCCTTAGTGACCTTTAGTGAGGAGAAGGTACCTGGAGAGCTTCAGGAGACACAGCTTAAGCAAATCAAAACCAATAAAGCAGCACTGGAAACCATGCTGTAACACTGAATATCAGACTTTGACATTGTAGAGAATTACTAAATCTATGGTCAGCATAATATGGCAGATGAACTGGAGTAAAAGTGAATTCAGTGTTCATTTACTCTGCATGTTACTGGTCTAGTGTTTCCCTGAGATATGTACATAAACATGTACAAGTTTTTCCTTATTCAGAAAATCCTTTAGTAGCAAAGTTGTTGACTGATGTTCACGTTATTAAAAGCTGAGTTGTTTTTTTTTTTTCACATTTAAGATAAGACATTTACTAGTAAGTTCAAAGAACTGAAACAATCAAATCCAACAGCAGAGAGCTGTTGAATTGGACATTCCTTTTTAATGTGGCCACCTGGGGGACATGGGGAATATTTCACCGTACACTCCCCCTTGGCTACAATCCTTTGAGGTACTTATAGAAAGTAATTTTCAAAAGCTCCTCCCGAAGATCCACCCTCTCCCATTGCATTCTGGAGGTTCTCAGGTCTCTTTTTGCAGTCCATTCCTGAAGCAAGATTGCACTCTAGGGTCTTTTTTTCCAGTAGGAAAGTGTGGGAAAGGAGCATTTTGAGGCTTTTTGCATCTTCCTCATCACAGAGTCTTCCTCATGTTGGCAGGTTTCCTGGCATATGTGGTTAATTTTTGCTGTCCTCTAACCTCCTATCTCATTGTTCTAGTTCCTACTAAGACACTTAGATTTTTCATTAATGTAAATCTAGATTGTTCTCTATTTAAACAATTCTTTGTTGAATTTTCCTTTTAGCAAAAACAATCTCTATTGACTAGGTTCTGTGAAGTGTATAACCTCTATAAGTTAATTTTCTCCAGGTGCACCACTCCAGTATTCTATTAGCTCAAGTTTTCTATTTTCATTTTGCAATATTAAACTGATTTAGGGGAAAAAAAAACCCAACTAAAATAACGTGAGTCCAGGCTTTAGTTAATTAAAATACAACTTTTTTACAAGGGTCAGATCCCACTAAATTGCTAAGCTATGTGAGAGAAAGGCATATCTTTCTTTCAGTATTCCCATTAATAATTTAAGCTAAATCAGACCTGTCAAAGTGAATTAATTACAATTCACACTGCCTTATTCTGGTATTTCTTCTTGTGTGTTTTTGCTGTTTCAGAAGGCTTACTAATCTGTGAGAGGTTTGCTGTGGTTTAAGGGAATGAGCAAAAATGTCTGTTACATGGTTTCAGAAGTTACTAGTTCTGCAGCTAGCAACACATGTACCTATTACAAAAATAAAGAATAAGAGAAAATCTACACTCTTAAATAAATTATTTTGAGTACTTTGTCCAGGGCTTTGGTCATCTAGAATAATTAGCAGATGTAAGCATATCTTTTCTCTGAAAGCACTCTCCACATTTGGTACTCATATGGGTTTAGAAGTAAAACAGTAGTATCTGAATATCCTTCAATATCTCAGTTGGTTAATAATGAGTTCACAGGCAGGAAAAATCAGGGAAGGAGTGAGTAAGTAAATTATCCAAATTACTGATAGCCTGTTGAGGCAGGCATTGACCCCAGACTTCACAGGTTTCTGCACACACCAGCCTGTACTTTCTATTTCTATATTACAAGCTGATGTTTTCAGCAGTGCAGTAGGTTGGAAGATATACTTATTATGGAACTGTATTAAATGGTACTGTATTATTTAAAGGTTTCCTGAAAGTGCCATTCTAAAGTTATGCAATCCCTCAAACTGGTATCTCTTGTAGTGGTGATCTCAATGCAGTTTTAGACTCAACAGTAAGCTAAAAAGAAAATCACTATTTAAAAACTCTCCTGAATGAGTATCACCATGTTTAAATAAAAAAAGTAAATTTCATCAATTTAAAATAATGATGATGGCAGACATTTAAAATCTCATTCCTTATATATACATTATTTTATCTGTTTGAACTACATGGGATTTTATTTTTTGTTCTTGATGTTTTATTTTTCTGCTTAACAAATATCCAAATATTTTACTTTGATGATCTGCTCACTGGGCTCACTGACTTAAAAAATCTCCATTCTGACTCTCCTGTCACAGTAGAGTTTGTGATTTATCTATTTTCATATCCATAAAGATACAGCCTTAACTAAGTGGTCTCTTGCATAACCAGAGTGGCTTGGAATCCACTAAATGTAAGCTTACGCTGTGTATCTCAATTAATCTTGCAGACTGTGGCTAATCACATCCCCACCAGGCAGGCTCACATATCTTACCAAGTTGGATTATTAAAATCCATATTTCACGTTAACAGCCATGTGTGTGAGATTAGTTTCTAAGTAGTAATGCACCTGCCATAAATACCTCATAACTGGTATCTTCTGAAATACTGCTGCTGTCAAAGATGAAAAAGCATGATGTGCATTCAAAACTAGTTTACATTTCTTTTTTATGGGCAAGCTATTTTTTTCTTGAGTCCTTTGCTTTGTTCTGGTATACCTGAAAATCTATAGAACAGAAAATGTAATGAAGACAGAACTCGGTAAATGATATATTCTGGAAGGATTGATAGAAGAATATGATTATATAAGCTTTATTCATTTTTTATCATTTCAAGTAAAAGCTTAAATGAAAAAAAACTGCATTAATTTAGGCTTATACCATTAGACATACATTAAGGCCTAAATTCCATTTTACAGTAAAACTTTTTAAATCTGAAGTAACTCCAGTAGGCTCAGTTGGCCTAGAAATTGCTTTAGCATTGTCATTTTGCTAATTACATCCTAGGATAAAACACTTTCCATCTGATCAGTAGTCTATTAACAGATGATCCAGACACTGAATCTTGGAGTTTCAAGTCTCTTGGGTCTGTAAAGGCAGGTGATTCTGTACTTCAAGCTCAATACTTTTAAAAGCCAGCATTTCTATTTAACTCCCTGTATCCCTCAATGCAATTGCTGCAGCAATGCCTGGATTTTGCAGTAAAGGCCAAGCAGACTTTTTTCAGAACCTTGCTTAAAAGATGTTTTTGGTTTAATGGGACATCAGAAGAGTTAAAAGTGTACAGCTACAAGCAAATAAACTTTTCACAGAGTTGCTGAATGTGATGATGTTTTACTTAAAGTACAAGAAATTAGCACATTTCTTATTTTCTTAATGTGCTGGTCCTTATTGTAACTTCTCATTCCTATGGGGGCATGTCAAGCTCTATCTGCATTCAAGCAAGTAGTGTTTGTCTCCTAGCTGTCTGGTAGAGGCAGTTCTGGCTGACTGGTGGGATTGATGGGCACAGTCCCTGCCCTTTCACAGTTTCCAGGCTTTCTGTCAGGTGAATGCTTGAAAAGGCCCTGCTTGGTGCTCACAGGTTCTTGACAGATAAAACTGCTGTTCTGATGATTTACAGCCTTATTGCACTATCTTTTCCAATGAGCAAAAACTGGTTTAGAGCAGCTACATTTCACTGGCATCTTTGTTGATTGTTCAGCACTGGCATGTGTTTCTTGGAATTTCAGTGTCCAGAGGTGGTAGGGAAGCAGTGGAGAAGGAAAGGAGCTAGATACTCTAAAGATAATTTGTAGGTTTTTTAAGGACTGTGTAGTGAATTCATAACTCTACATAAAACCATAGATTGTAAAAGTATATTCTTCAAACCATCAATCTTTCTCTCATTCAAATATATATACAAACTGATCAGAAATGTAGTCAGAAAGCTTCTGTTTTCAGGCTTTTCAATTATTCTTCAGGTCTATCAGTTACTAAATATTATGCTAAAATAATTTTTTTTCTTTCAGATTTTAAAATTATGGTAAGAATGAGATTATTGTGAGAGCAGAAAAAGAAATGATTGCTTAAAAATTCAGTCCCAGTTGATGATTATGCTTATATTCAGCAGCATAATTTTAAGGGTACAGTTTAAATATACAGAAATTATGGGCATAAAGGAAATGCTACTGGGAAATGACACTTGCTTATGCATTACAGATGCCCTAGTCAAAAAAAGCAGCTAATTATGCCATATATTGCATATGTGACAGTTACAATTTTGAAGTTGTGTTTCGTAGTGTGTGTTCCCTAGCACATTGAATTCTATATAGCAATAGGGGCCCATTTTTAAATTTTCCTAAACAGTGTTTGAATTTTACAAGTCCATCACAATCAGAGGGACTTATTTGAATTTATTGTTGCTTATCATTTGCAAACCATCATATGTAGTCATATCAGTCACAAATTGCTGCTAATGTTCCAAAGCACATCATAGAAAGTGGCAAAATGCATCAAGACAAATCAGACGCCATACAGCTGGGTAACTGCTGAACACCCTCCAGAGACATTCAAACAAGAATAAGAAATATGCTCTAAGTCCTGAGGTCAAATGCTTTACCTAAGAAGTACATTAATCCCCTGGAGAAGTGCTGCTTTGAGAGTTTAATTTCTCTTAGGCAACAGAAATAAAAAAACAACAAAAAACAACAAAACAAACCCAACAACAAACAAACAACCAGCAAAAGCTATCCAACCTTACACATCCACTGACATAAAATACCAGGAGGGTATAATATTGTCAATAATATAGCAGTGCCTAGGAAGCTGTTAGGTCGGGCATTTCAGAACAAATAATTCCAGTAAGGAATTTATCACCCAAAAATCCATAGTCAGCAGGAGAGCAGACCAACTGGCTAATGTAATCAAGAATGATAACTACACAGGGTTTTCAGATCAGGTCATAAGGAGCTGAAACCACAGCTTTATAATTTTTATACAAATTACTATGAAGTATAGATTTTATGTCCCTCCTAGCCAGCTAGTCAGCCCTTTCAAATTATCTATACTATATCTGTCAAATTATTATTTGATTACTTTTTGGTATTTAAAAACTGAAGTATTTTGTGGTGATGTTACAAGCTTTCAGATCTCTGATCAGTGCTGGATATCAGACTGAAAAGGTCACAGCAAAGTAACTGACCACCCCAAGCCCCCAACCAAATTGGTGCATGTGGTGATATTTGAATAAAGATCTAGGCTGTCATTATGACTAAATGCATTCTTAATCTTAACTGTCATTAATGACAATGTTTAAATGCACATAAAGGTGATCTTATTTCCTTCTTTTATATCTTTTGGCTGTTTGGTTTCTGAGATCTGACTGTGGCAATCCTTCCTCTGGTTTGACATCACTCTACCTGCAGAGCATGATAAATTATGTTATTAGTATCAAATCAGTGTTAACCACTGGTGGAAGCAGAAAAAAAAGTGCTTTAAAGTTTTAAAATTTAAGAGGTTTAATTATTAAAGGTCTTTTCATACACTGACTACCTTAATTTGCATGAAAAATGTGAGGACTTCTAGCACTTGCTTCAATTTACTGCATTCATTTGCTTCAAATTACATATAAGGCAGCTTAACCAAACAAAGCAATCTGCAGAAAAATTATGTTTCTAAATATATACTATTTAATTGTCAAGCAAGCAAAGTCCAACATAAGAGGAGATACTAGTGCCTGGGGAAGAAATTCAAAGAGTGTTTCTTCACCATCAAAATGTTTTTATCCACGGTATCTTCTGAATGCCTTATAAGCCACTTTAAAGTTACATTTTTCCCTTAGATTTTCAAAGTAAAGGTAGTCTGGTTTTAGCTGGAGGTGGAGGAAAGATGATTTGGTCTACTAAAGGTTTGCAACAAGCAAGCAGAAAGAGGTGTAGGATAGACCCCAAAACCACCTACAGCATACTTGGAAGCTACCACTTAAATCTGTACTGAAAAATAGCCTGTAGCCTGTCCATCATCAAGGAGCTTGCAAAGAGAATGTGAGTGCTAAATTTTTCTGTTAAACTGTTAATTCCTATGAAGAGCATTATGTGAATGTTAGAAAACACAAATAATTTCAGAGTTCCTTGATTAAATGAACCACCAGGTTTTAAAAATAATCTGGACTCCTGCATTACCATGTTAATTCCATGACCAAGAAGCTGTCTTGTATTCTTTCATCTTCCTGAGGAATTCTCAGTTAATTAACTGCAGAAGAATGGATCAGAAAATCTAAGGGAAACAGTCCTGAGAACAATCTGGGCCTCATGTCTAGGCTGTCTGGTAGAATAGGAGGATCAATTTCTGAATTAGAGTCTGACTCAAAAATTCAGGACATTTGAAACTATTCATTATATTCACAGGTAGCTTTGGCTTCTCTTCAAACCCAGAATACTGCTTGCCTAAATATTTTTGTTAAAGCATGCCATCAGTTCTGTCCTTTTCTTTACATCATCACTTAATAAAAGATAATGCAGAATTTTCTGTAAACATGTTATCTGTTGTCCTTTCCAAGTCAGCCTAGTTACCACTAATGCTGTTCAAAAAGCTGATTCCATAGAACACACACCTGCACAATTCCTGCTGTTGATTTGCTGTGCTGGTTGTTCTCCTCTCCTGAGGTTAAAATATCCAATGCTATGTGATTTTAATAAAAGCTGAGGTGACAAAGCAAGCACCTGTATTTTTGTTCACTCCACCTGCTTGCCCTAGTGCTCTGCTGTCTTTTCTCATTGCAGTAGCAAAACCCATGTGGCCACCATTAATGAAAGTACTGTCTGCTACATATAGCTTTAAATGTTACTTTTCTAGTTGAGGGGAAAAAAGAATATTCAAGAGCACTGAATCCATACAGCTGCTTTCACAAATTGTTGTTGTATCATAAACAGTTTTACACTTGATCATCCTCTTTTAAATCATGAAAGCATTACCTACTGATCTAAATGAGGTCAACCTTGGTAATGCCAGCAGAAATAACAGATCATAGTTAAGATAAAATTATTTGTCAAAAAAACCCCAATACTGTCCCAAATCTCTGTAGAAAACAGAATAATTATTTTCTCCAACACTCTGAAGACCTTGATTATTTGAAAGAAATAACTGCTTAAAAATATCCATGTGTAATTTCATGAGTGGCTGTAAATAAATGTGAACAGAAAGCAGATCTAGTTCAAAAGCATGACCGGGGCTGCTTAAATGTCATCAAAGAATCACAGAATCATGGAATTGTTAAGGCTGGAAGGGATCTCAGAAAATCTGCGGTCCCACCTCCTGCTCACAGCAGGGTCAGCTATAGGGACAAACCTGGTTACTCAGGCCATTTTATCCAGTGAGGTCTTCATAAGCTTCAGTGACAGTGACGACATTTTTGTGCAATCGGAGTCACTGCTGGATCTTCATCATTGGGAAGAAATTTCTCTTTATATCCAGTCTGACCTTCTGTCTTACCAATTTATGTCCAGTTTACTTCACACTTCCACTCAGCAGCCCTGTGAAAAACCTGGGCTTCACCTCCTCAAGACCTTCCCATAGACACTTGATCTCATATGGGTTACCCCAAAGCCATCTCTGCTCCAGTGTGTTGAAGCCTAGTTGCCACAGCCTCTCCTCACATCCTGCTTTTGAGAAACAATTTATTCCCATGTATCCTAGATATTCCCATATGTCTTAGACATATATGCAGGAATAATAAATTAAACACATCAAGCTTTAATAACACTACATGCACAAAGGTGTCATCCATTTCCATGCCACCCTGCCTCATCCTTGCTGCACTCCAGCTTCACAGGCTTCTGCCATTCCTCCTAAGTGAAACAAAGTTGGCATATCTTCTCTCTGTATGTTATTATTGACATTCAGAACAATATTATTTCCTAAAATAGTCTTTGAATTTTGTACATTTTAAAAAGAAGCTGCTCCAGAAAAATATATCAACAGGATGCAAGTGACCATTGGCTCATTAAGCCTCTCAGGACAATAAAACCTTCTCTGCAGCCAAGTGCACAATAGCTGTTTTGCAAAAGGATTGCAGTTTCAGTTAACTAAAGGAGAGTTCTTATCTTCAGTGACAGCATTATATACTTTAAAAATAGTTTCACTTGGATTTTTTTGTTTTTCATTCTCAGACAGAATCCTAAAGTATTTTGATCATACAGCACTGAGGTCTTCCATGTTAAAGAGTGTTATTCATGGTTGCAATGTCTAACAGCTCTGCATCCAAGGGGGATTCCCACTACCTGACTGCTGGAGCCCAATCTGGTGCACATGGGAACCTAGAGGTCTCTGTGTCAGTTTGTGGATATGGCTGCTACTTCTCTCTTTGCAGATTCAGCAGTAGCAAGGCTGAATGTGTATCGCAGAGGCACACACGCAAACACAAACGACACATGGAAGATGCTGACAGGGATGGTCACACAGGCTTAGTGCCATGCAGAAGGCAATGACATGCAGAGGACACTAACTTGAACTGCCAGAACAGTGAGAACCTTCAAGGACATGCAGGAGATGTAACTCAAATGCTCTTCTTTGTTTTCTGTTGTCAGGATTGAAGTTTATTGGTGAAGGCACACACATAGCAGTGTAGATTGAAAAGCACATACTCATTTGCAGATCCCCAAGTAATGGCAAGGCCTTCCTGTCTATCCAGTACGTCTGCCCATACCCTGAGCCTTCCTACTTGCCACATTAGGTGAGTCACTTGCTAGCTCCTCTTGGGGTTTGCTAGCAAACAAGTCCTCATGTTCTTCTTGTTTGCCCCTTCTTATCAGCTACAAAATCTAGGTTACCCTCTTCAAAGTTGTGGCTGGATCTAATGGCCCATCAGTTATGGACAGGAGACTCTGATCTTTGGCAGCATCTCTGTTATCCTGTGTCTGTCAGGTTTTTGTCTCTGACCACTCTTGTTCATTGTTTACCCCTTCAGATATTATTCCCTTCTGCCTTGCAAAAGTCCTTAGGGATGTTTTCAACTCCACATACAGTTGCACTCTGCATTTCACTACAAATGTTAAATATGGGCTTTGGTTTTATATATATTAAATATACATTAAACAGAGTAGTATGAAGTACCATGGCTTCTATATTTGGTACTGATGAACAAATGAGATGTGCTGAGTGTTTCAAGGAACTACTTTTTCAAAGTGTAGTATTACAAACATTTCTGAATCCCCAAAGACCATCTTTAAATATTTTTCTGTTTAGATTTTTCTTGGTCTTTCAGGACCTGTCAAAATGATGGAGTATTATATTAGTCTTGCTGTTCCATTGACTTTAATAAAATTCACATTACACACTAAACTCTCCTTTTGCTTTTAAAAAGAAGACAAAGTTTACCAAGAGTTTTTTATCAGGCTATCCCAATAATACTTTTGATTTTTTTCCATTGTTGTAGACATACTAGTTCTTATTGGTTTATATTAACGTTCTAATGCTATGTTCACTGGAAATATAAAAAAAAAAAGTGAGAACACATTTTTCTTTGAAATTATCTGGTCTGATGGATATTATTAAAACATTTTTTAATTTGATAGAAAGGCAACTTCAGAACGGTTTTCCTTTTGTTGTCATGGCTAAAAGCATATAATCAGAATCCCATAAACATCACTAGCAAGAATGCTACTCTTAAATTAGAGATAACAATGCCAGTTTATGGAGAATGAAAGACTCAAAATATTTTTAAAATCATGCCAAGTAGGCAGACAGCTTAGATACCATTTTTTTAAGCAAAATCCATGTTCTGAAGAGAAGGGGGGGGAAAAACAAACAAACAAACAAACAAAAAACAGAACTCATGTTTTGTTTCTGATTTTAGAACTAGATTAGATTTCCGCTTCTGGACTAGTCATCTTCAGTTTTGCAAATATCTTGGGAAAGAAAGGCACTTTAAAATATAATTCATCCACTTCAGTGGGAGATTAATTATGCTCTTCACCCCAGCTATATTTATTTCCCTTCAGCTGCTACAAAATGTCTCTGAATGACTTGCATAATGTAGGCACCTGCATTTGATTGTGTGAATTCCATACTATTAACTTTTTACTATAGGAGTGATGTGTTGTCAGTTCAAGTGTTTTTAATATTACAGGGTATGCACTGTTTATCATGAAATGTAGTTTGCGAATACCACACTTATCTATAATTTCCACATTGCAGGTAGCATTTACACTTCCCTCCAAAGTAAACAGAGATATGAAGATGCTTTGGAGGGTAGAATTTTGATCATGAAAATGGTAATGCAGAAAAGTTTGACACTTCCTTTTTTTGGAGATATTTAATGGGTTTAAAATTGATAGCTAATTATCTATTACATTTTTCAGAGGATCAGCTAATTTTAACCACCTACTTTCTAACCATGACTATGAGAAAACTTTGTCATAACTATGTTTGAGTGATTTTTTTTCTTATTTCCTCCCTAAAATTTTTATATGGTGAAATTTGAGAATTTTGTACATTTCATGGTATTCATATAAGTGGAACAAGATTTGCCACTATGCCAGATGTAATCCACTGTGCATTCCATGATAGCACATTCATGATGTGGAACCAACATATTTCTGTTCAATCTGTGATGTGCCAGCTAGTTATATGGCCACAGTAACAGGGCCTGCACCAAAAGACTAAGTAAATCTGTATTTTGATTTCTGAATAATATTGTTATCAATTCATTTATACATATGTACACAAAACTAGTAACAGACTTTACAAATAATAATACTTGAATAAAATACTTTAGTTTCCTGTTCAGTTCATTGTAGTTACTAGCAAAAGTAAATGAATTATTCTGGAGGTCAGTGGGGGGTTTTAACCCCTTTGGTGTTTTCTGATGTCTTCTGAACTGGCAGTTAGCTAAAGTTTATTGTTACTTGAAGATGATTAATTTGAAGGTGGGATCTGGGACATATATAAATGAGAGGAAGACTGAAGTGAAGAGTATTTGTAGTCTACACCGGGACATAAAATTACTTTTAGAAAAGTGGCAATATGCCAGGTTCACTGATAATGCTTGGTAATTAACTTCAACAGCAGGCTGCACACCTGCTTCAGAAGGTCTAAGGGTGTAAATCATTATCCCTTAAACTCTCAAGATTTTAGTTTTAATTTTCCTATTTAGGCCCCCAAACTCAGCACCACAGGGACAGATGGCTTAGCGGGACTATACTTTACTGGAGAAGAATTCTATAGTTTCTTTGAAAGAGGAAAACATCCCATAGGCTATAAGTTACTCTAATGCGTAAAATAATTTTGCTGATCAAGTCTTCAAGCTGATGCAATGAAAGTAAGCATACCTACAACAAACCCCACTGCAACTCTTTGATAGCTGTGGAATATACACAGTGGGTCAGAACCAACATTAAAAACCCCCACCTGTGATATAAATTACACCCTTAGAACCTCATTTTTTGCAGTCTGTCAGCTTAATGTTAAGATTTGTGAAAATAAAAATGGAAAAAGAGATATTTAGAAACTGCTGTGTTTATGGTTGAAATGAAAAGACTGTGTTTCACTCAGTGTTTAAATTGGTCTCAGCAAAGCCCAAAACAGACTAAGCTGCATCGATCTATTTGTGATATTTGTCATGAAGATTAAGCATACATTTGCTCTCAGTGTGGAAGATATATTTTATTTGTTTTTCCTTGGAAACTAATGGAGTTTAACACATTTTCTCATGAAAAACTTGAAGATTATCCCAATATTACAAATGATGAAGCTGAAGCAGAGAACGACTAATGGATTTTCTTGCCTCTGGAATTAACCATAAAACCTAGTCATTATTTCAGTATTCAGTGCTGATCATAGAGCATATTTAAACAATTTTTTATAGAAACCATTGGTGTTGAAAATTGAAAAAAAAAAAAAGCAATGAAATTTCTACAAGGCAAAGCTAGAACAGTGTTTTTTAGTACCAGTGGGTAATTTCAAAGAAAAGTTCAATGTTACTCTGGAGCTTATTGCACTTTCCTGTTTTCAGTTCCTCCAACAAGTGAGGTTGCAGCCTTTTATGCTGTTTCTTGTCCATACTGAAATAGTTTAGTAATATTAAGTGTGCATCTTTTCCCAAAAAAATGGAAAACTAAAGAAGAAAGACTTTAATGCAGTGTGACTAATCTTAGAATCTTGGAAACAAGTTTTCTTTCTTACTGGTAGGTCTGAGTTATTTCTCCTTGGTCGTTGTATTAGTTTTGCTCCTTTCTCAAGCTGTTCATTCAGAAGTCACTAAAAGTGTGAATATTTACCACTAATAGTGACCTCTGGTCTCCTTCAGGTTGTTGGATATTCATATAATTGAGTATGGTGAAGTGCATGAATATGTTGAAGACATATTATGCTGCTTCATGTCTAAAATTGGTCAAATAAGGTTTATGCATCTGGCAAAGTGTCTAGAGTTTGAGAAAAAAAGAGGTGCATGCTTACAAAAACAGTATATTTGGAGGTTGTTTTGTTTTTGGTTTTGGTTTTATATTCAGTGGTGCAGGTTACTGTGTCTTTGTAAATCAGAAATGTTATTTCATGCATAGCATTAAGAAAATGCAGCACACAGTGATGCTAATTAAATGTGACATAGATACTTGAATTATTCAATGAAATGCTTCTTTATTCAATAAAAGCTTATATTGAAAATTGAAGGCCAGCTATAAGGGTAATTTCAAAAGAATTTGCACCTACTATACACACATATTTAAAATTAATTAAATATATAAGAATATTTGTTGACTGAACAAAATTTTAGATGGTACTTTATTGATGCCCATAAGTACTGGTAACAGGCATCTGAATAAATATTTAATCATAGTTTTAGTCAGGGTAACATTTTTAATAATTAGGGTGATGTCAGCCTGACAAGAAAGACTTTCTCATAGTAAGTTTACATTTGAAAACATAAATGGATTTCAAACAAAAAATTGCATTACTTAAAAATGTAGTTACTTCCTCTAAATTACAAAATTACTTCTCTTCTTTTACAATTGGGGTGGCTGAAAAAAATTCCTAAAGTAATAAAGTTAGGACTGGTATACTGTATGAGCTCATATTTCATGACATTCTCACTTCTTTTCTCCAATTTCTTTTATTAGCACTTGAAATCCAGATTGGTTACTTGCAAAGAAACCTTTTGAAAATCTCCTCTGTCTCTGAAAAATCACTTTCAGAACTGCTTTGCTCCAGAAATTATCTGATCAGGTCCAGGTGAATTATCTCACTTAACCTTCAAAAGCCAAAGATTAAATGTAAACAATTGCCTTCACTAAATCATATTTGAATAATAATAAAAACCCCTTTCAAAATAAACATAAGGAAAACAATAATTTTTTGCAGAGGTATTCCAAGACAAAAAGAAAAATTGCATTGTTCAAATAAACCTTTTGCTGAGCACTAACTACAGAAGGTGGGCAGTATGCCACTCCTTCCTATAATATGCAGAAATTTGTAATAAGTTTACTCTTTTCAGTGAAATGTGGTTGTAAAATACTCATACTTATTTAGAGCAGATTTATATGAAAAAAACCCTGTTTTAAAAATAGTATTTTAAAGTAAGAAGAAATGAAAAAAAAAAAAAAAAGTTTGAAGAATGAAAGCATCATCTCTTTCTAATCACATGAATTAGCTTGCATTAGCATGACTGAATGCAGTACTCCAGGTGGGGTCTCACATGAACCTAGCAGAAAGGGAGAATGAACCTGTTGGTCATGCTTCCTTTGTTGCTGTCCAGGATGTGGTTGGCTTTCTGGGCTGCAAGTGCACATTGCTGAGTTGTGTTGAGCTTTTCACTCACCAACGCCCTCAAATCCTTCTTCAGGGCTGCTCTCAGTGTATTCTCTGCCCAGCCTGTACTTGTGCTTGGGATTACTCTGACCTATGTGCAGGACCTTACACTTGGCCATGTTGAATTTCATGCAGTTCACACACGCCCATCGTTTCCTCTCAGCATGTTGATTGCACCACACAGCTTGGTGTCAGCAGCAGACTCATTGACAGTGCACTCAATCCCACCGTCCATGTTGGCAACAAAGATGTTTAACACTGCCACCCCCTGCAGAATGCCAGTCATCACTGGTCTTCACCTGGACATTGAGCCATTGACCACAACTCTTGGAGAGTGACCATATAGCCAATTTCTTTATGCACCAAGTCATCCATCCATCAAATCCATGTGTTTCCAGTTTAGAGCAAAGGATGTCAAGTGCCAATTTTTTTCACATGTCTAGATAGATGGCATCAGATTCACTCTTCCCAGATCCACCACTGCTGTAACCCCATCACAGAAACCCACTCAATTTGACAGACACTATTTGCCCTCAGTGAGCAATTTATCAAGCATTTCTTAAATTGAAATAGCATGGAGGGTGTTTATTAATTATTATTAATCTTCTGATTAAACCTCTTTTGATATGTTTAGCGTAAGCACATAAGCAAAGATCCTAAAGAATCATTGTTTTGCTTTGCAGACTAAGACAGAAATGTGGCAAAGGATCTACCCAATGTCACAAAGAAACAGATCAGTTTGAGACTTGAGAGTAGGTTTCAAGTTGTCCCTGTGTCTAAATTTATCCAGGTTTGCATTTTTATTCCCTATAAAATTTATAAAAATATTTTCACATAAAGGAGACTTTCAAGTAAAACACAGGTACTCAAAATGTTTTCTTGATAGATTGCTAGCACATTTATCTATCTTTTCAAAGCAACTATTGATCAATTTTAAACTGTCAGTGAGGAAAGTGACTGTTACCTGATAACAGCTGTAATAATTTTTAAATCATCATATTTAAAACTTACATATCACTCTACTTGCATGACTAGCCAAAATATGCTTTTTTTTGTTTAATCAAATGCTCTGAAAACAGTAATGAAGTATTTTTCAAATGGAAAGCTTCTTCTCTGAAATGCCAGTCTTTTGTCAAAGTTACATGAAAATATACTTTCAGAGCTGACAAAACTTCTGTGGAAGGGTGCCCATCTCTGTGTGATGTTTCCAGTAGAGAACACTATGCTTAGACAAAGAACCAATACATCTTTTTCTTCCTGCCCTAACATTTTGACATTAGTCCTGTTTTTTGCTGCTCAGCTGTCGTCACATTCCACTTCAAAGACAATCTCCATTCAGCACTTTCAAAACAAGATTTTTCATTGCATTTTCAGAAGTGTTATAGAATATTCTTATATGAAGGAAATTATTATAAAATATAAATAGTTTCTAACATGGAGACAGACCACCTGAATCATGACCTGAAAGCCAAGCATGACATAAACCCACCAATAGACCACTTCCTTTTATTATGAGCTGGCATACAGAGCCAGGTTTTACATTCTCCTCTTCCCTTCTTCTTTCAGTAAGAATTACAGCACAGAAATTCACATTTCACTGTGGGCAGAAGAACTAGTTCAGATGAATCAGTGTTCAGACTAGTTCACTGCATTTGGCTTCTCCTTAATTTGTATTGTGAGAATGTACCAACTCAAGAGCTGTTACTGTTGGAAGTATTAATCTCTCTTCTCAGAGATGTTTGGCTCTCCCCCACACTACTGGCAACTTTCACTCCAGTTGAGCTTTGGCCACACAAAATTCCTCCCTTATGGCAGCAAACAGCAGCTTATCTGTAGTCCTCTCATGTTAATAATACTGCTAAAAGAGAGGAGAAATTTACAAAATTAAATGATTGAAAATTACAAAAGCTAGAAGAAATATATTTTACCTAATTGTAATAAATGCTATTGAGTGCAATGAATTACTCTATATATATTGTTAAAAGATTCCCCCCTATCATCCATTTATTATGTAATGTAGTGCCTTATGGTTTGTATCTTTAAAATAATGAGCCACCTGGCCTAGTATATTTTTTCTATTAAAAAATAGAAATTCTTTTAAATACCAGTGTTTCTTTAAAATGAAGAGCATTACCAACTTTTATTCTGGAGTGGCTCTGGAGTTCATAGTGTAAGATTAGAGTTAGTGGGAGAAATTTGTTATAATGCTAATTCAGCTGGTATTAGAAGGACCATTTGATCGTAGGAGGGTCTCTAGTAGGGCAGAAAACAATTTTGTGTCTGCATCTCTGCAAAAGGTGCAAAGACATTACAAGATCATAAAGCAGTAAGCTGAGTGAAGACTGCTGTCCTTTTGCATAACAAAGGGTAGATTCACTCCAAAGACCTGTATCAAGGATCGTTCAGGGACAACCAGGCTTTGTTTCACTGACTTTAAAAAGGATTTGCATTTGCATCAGCAAACACTATTATTTGGCCTTCTAATTATAAAGCCTATTTTCAGTTTACACATTGGGATTAAAGCGTGCTATTGAAAGGTCAATTTCCGTCCTTTGGAACAGAAATTGGAACCCATTTGAAAAGTTGGATGTATTTCTTGTTTCAATAGTATCATGACATCTAATAGTATATCAAACAAATGATGCCTTAAAACCTCAAATCTCTTATGCATCCAGCAAAAAAAAAAAAGGTATTTTCTATTAATTCTGCATGTGACATCAAGCTCTCATAATTGCGCTAGGGAAACATGCTCCTTTAAGAGAGCATGTTTCAAGTTCCTTCAGCTTGTCTTTATGGCTGTGAAAACTTTCTAGTCCTTGGTGGCTGGAGGTTCCTCTTTGTCCTGCAGAGAACCTTATCAAACCATGAGAGTCCAAAACATGCTGGCATGAATCTGACTCTTCCAGAGCGGTGCCATAACCCAGCAGCCTATTGCAGGAGCTGCAGGCAGAAGAAAACTACATTCAGAAAGCTCTGAAGGGGTTCATAAGTTCAAAGCATATACCTATCAGTCCCATAAGGTGGAAGTCACCTCTCCAAAAAGAAGGTACAGTCTGGTTAAACACTAGGTTGGTCCTCACTGAGCGTGGATTTAATATACTCTACCACCCTCTATAAAATCCTGTACCACAGGATTTTTGTGTTAACATGTACAGTAACAGAGATACGGTTATTTTCATCGTAAAGTATGTGTCTGACTGAAATAAATGCTTTCAGAGGTCCTCATTTGGAAAGAACAGATTTAAGCATTTCTTAGACATTTTAATATTAAGATGGAACATGAGCTACCTGACTCTGTCTATGAAAACCAAACTAAGACTAAAACTGTGGCTATATTCACTAACTCAATGTTTAACATGCGTATTGAGAATGTGTCACTTAGATTCAGTTTATGCTTTTCCAGAGTTTGATCTATCTTTCCAACAACACCACAATAGTTTATAATTGGACTCTCAGTAGTCTTGATGTTCCCATTACTTCTTCTGCTTCTGTAAATAACAAAATACAAGTTGGAGCAGGGCCTTTAACCAGTGATTTTCATAGCACAAGGAAATGCGCTTTTTGTTGACTAACACAATCAGACTTTTTCTTAAAGATTTGTCTGAAAAGTGGAAAAAAGAGGGTTGTAAAGATGTATCTTTCACATCTTATTTGGACTCCAGATATAGCTAAGTTTCTGGGTATTTTGGGATGCTTTTCACTTTGATTATATCACTATTTAACAAGTTATTTCAGTAAAATTCTTTCCAAATTGATATGTTCTTGGAATATTTTTTTCACTTTCATAAATAGATATCTTCTAATAAAGTGAATTTTTAAAGGAAATTAAAAAAAAAAAACACAGTGAAAACAGGTGAAGTGTTGATGAAAAGCTAATATGATAGAAAGCTTTTTTCTTCTAAATGGAAGCTTATATGCTTTCGTAGGAACATTTTCTACAGAAAAGTTGACCTCAGTTTTTTATGAACAACTCCCCACATGATGACAGCCCTACCTGCTGTAATTCATATCCTGAAAGGGAAAGTTTCAATATTTATTTACTTCAAGCTGAGTTTTATTTATTATTTTATTTTAAGTTTTCAAGCTTGAACCTTTATTGTCACAGCACGTTTTTAACATTGTCTTTACAGCATCTAAAACCTGAATTGCAGGAACATTCCAGATGAAATGAAAAAAACATGTCCCATGATCTAAGGGGTTCTTACTCTTTGTGAATGTTGGTAGTACTGCCAAACTCATAACTTACGAAACCATGAACAATATGGATTACTACAGATAGAACTGAAGACCTGCAGCCTAAATGTAAAAGGCTGTCTCTGATTGCACTTGAACATTAAAAAAATAAATAAATAAAAAAATTAGTGATGAAAACTTTTAACATAAAGTTTTTCCTTTAACTCATTGAAGCTTTAAGAGCTATCAACTGGAATTAACAAACTAAAAAGCTTCTTTTTTCAGAGCAATTAATTATGCCTTCAAATAATTCCTGTTAAAAATGGGAGAGCTTTCCATAGTTTCCCTCCATTTCATCTTGGTCCTCAACTTTTTTTCTGGGGACAGTGTAGTCTTTAGAACCTAGTAGGACATATGCCAAAATGTCCAGCAAAATTAGTGTTGATTCTTGGTTCTTTTGGAAGTCTGAGGCAGTCAATAATGTCACATATGCTTCTTCTTTGGGGTCTACCCATCTGACCAGAAATCCATGAACTTTCTTTGATCATCTTCTGCTTCTCAAATCACAGAATTTGTTGGATTGGGAGGGACTTTTAAAGATCATTGTTCAACACTCCTGCCTAAGGGTTTCACTGATAGTAATTTGGTGTGGAGAAAGGAGATAGCCAAACAACAATTGTGGAGAAGAATACAGGGTGTTTTTGAAGGCTCCACAGAAATAAGTTCCCAGTAAAGGTCATTGCTGGTCATTTGTGTTCTCAATCAAATCAATAGCCATGTGGTGGATGTAAGCTCAGCTATTTCACTGTAACTGTAATAATAACCTGGTGCAGAATTTTTTTTAAAGAGAATTTTCAAAGAAAGTAATAGAAAATCTTGCTACAAATGAAGCAGCGTACATAGGTAAGAGACCTTACTTCTCTTCTGTAATCTCCATAGGAAAGAGCTGGTGTTGTCTTCTAAACAGACAGAGATTTCTGTTTTGAGACCTTTGAACATTTACACAACCCATGGGTAAATTTCAGAATTGTCACCATTGCCCTATATATTCAGATTTCAAAATTTTGCAAACTCTCCTAGAACAAGGTTTTCACTAAAGGTCAAGTAATGTTTTAAATTACTAAGCACAAGAGAGTTGGTGCTATTTTTTTAGGTGAATCATCTATTTTTAGAGGATAAAGTAATAGCAGCAGCTGATATTTATTTTTGCTGTGTTAGTGAGTGCTCATCAATAGCGTAATGGGCACATCTGATTCTACAAAAAAAGAAACCCAGGTGTTTTGGCCAAGTACCACGCAGTATACCTGCTGGTGTAGAGTTTTGATACTTTTTAGAATTCTTTGTTTCATCTCTGTTTGTGATCTGGGTAGAATCTTGCCCATATTATCCTTTACTAACTCCAGGAATACTATGCTGGTGACTATATATTTTATTCCTGTTTCTGTTGTTACCAGTTATAGCAAAATTACAAATGGAACTGACAGATTTTAATCTTTATTGCTGCTATCAGAAATATACTGTTATTCTTTTAACTTCTCTGCTTTCACTATATCAGATTTTGTTGTTCTTCTTATACCTTCAATATTCCCTTCTGCTCTGCTCTGTTGGCAGGAATAAAGTGATTGTGAGTTGCAGAGGGGAGAGACACAACTGAGTCAAATTCATTTTCTTTTTAAGTCTATGTATCTTCCATAACCTGAAATTTGACAGTTTCTCTCCTGTACTTAGTTATTCTCTTTCTTTTCCTGGTTCCAATGCTGTTTGGTGTCAGTCATCTAAGGGCAATGTGAGTGGATTAAAAAATGAAAGTATTATTGGAGTTCAAAATTCTGCAGAGGATTTGCCTTCAGATGTGGTTCCACTGTCTAATACAGAAAAAAAAAAAAAAAAAGAAACTCTCATTTTAAAATATTGTTTTTTCAGACCTCTGAGTTTAGGCAGAAACAATAACAATTTTCAAATTCATTGCTTTTTCCTTTGGAGAAGTAATGGAGATTGAAAGAGTCCATTAAATGCAAATCTCGTTAAACAGCACATGCAATGGATGAATCTCTATGATTCTGCTGCCCACAACATCATAAAGTTTATTCTCACTAACTTTCTGCTTCCCAGAAGTTCACTGACAGAAGACAAAGAATGAAGAATGGAGAAATCCAGTATCAGTTGTTCTCAAAAGACTTTTGAAATAAGCCCTTCCCTGCTGCCCCTTACAACAGCTCTCAGAAACTCAATTTATATTCTGTGCTGATAGCTGAAAAACAGAAGAATAGAAATATCTGATCCACACAGATCCCATTCTGCAGCAAGTACAAGAGAATTTAGGAAGCCCCTTCCTCCTTTGAGAGAGCCTGTTCCTTAACAATTGAAAGAAAGGAGACAAAAAAGTCCAGCCTTGGGAAAAATGAGAAAGCCAGCTGCATGCTCCAAAATATTGTGAGACATTTCTCTGCTTAAGTTCCCTCCCTCTAGAGGAGATTATAGCAATGTAAACAAATGCATAATAAAATTTCATAGTTTTGTTGTTCATCTGCATAGAAGGCTATAGGCAGATAATCCTCAGGACCTAGCTCTACTCATTTATACATAAGGGTTCTTAAATTAATACAAAAGACATGAAGAAAAAAATATATTCTGATTCTTCCTGATGTGCCTTAATGATATTTCTCTGTAGGACAGGAGAACCAGCAGCACAAAAATAGTTTAAGAATAAAACATTAAAACAGTAACTGTCAAAAGTGTAAACCTCCTTCAGCAAGAATATAATTTTGAAAGTATGCCTAGGAACTATCTGTATGTCTGACACAAGCCAATTTAGTAATTTAAAGCATTGCTTGACCTTTAGTGAAAACTTTGTTCTAGGGGAGCTGGCAAAATTTTCAAATCTGAGTACACTGAGTGATGGTGACAATTTTGAAATTTACCTATGGGTAAATGTTCAAAGGTCCCAAAACAGAAATCTCCGTCTGCTTAACAGACAACAGAAATTCTAAATTACCCACATGTAAGAAGTATGCAGTAGAAATATAGGCTTTTCTTCCTAAAATTAGGAGGCTAAAAGTGTTAGAATGATGTCATAGGTTACCTGTGTGTGCAGTACAGTGGGGGATCTGTCATCACAGATCTGTGGACTCCAGGCTGAAGTCAAATAAAATAGAGTTACATGAAGTTGACTTTCATGAACGGTGAGGTTCAAAAATTCAGCCTGCTTTGGAGATAGAGATAAAAAGATTTTCTTACATTATTTTAAAGTTGAGTTTCCCTTGTGCTTCATTAGTAGGTATTGTAGCTTTCCCCTTCAAGCTATTTTCCATCAAAACTGGGCAGAAATATTTTGACTCTGGAAGCCATGAGCCTGGAAATAAATCCCAAAATATGTCCTTCCTAATTGTGACTAATAGTCTTGTCTGACTCTGTGCTACACTTTCTGAAACCTCCCAGAATAACAGTTTATATGGACTTTATTATTTCAAAGTAAGAGAAATTTCAGGTAAGCAAAGAGATTTTTTCTATTATCATGATTGACATTCATTGTGGTTTAGTAATGCAAAACCGTAGATGGGAACATAAAACCCTCAGAATGCAAATTCCCTTGAAATGACAAGGCTTACTGGTTCAATATCTTCTTTATAGAGAGGATTTTGAAATGAAAGCTATAACCTCAGGCTTCAAAACAGTCACACTAACTGTGTTTACTGTAAAGTTCTATATACTAAATAGATGACTTAAAATAAATCTTTCTGTTCTGTGTTATTCATACTTAAAAATTTACTTACATCACAGTGGTAAATTACATAGTAGCAAAAAGAACTATTATAAATTCTCCTGGAAAGGTATCTAAATTTTAGACAGCCTTGATTGATTTCAAAATCTTCTTTATTTAAAAATTCCTTCTGTATTCCATGTCTATATATTTGTGGCTACTTTTGAAATGGAAATCAGTATTAAGGCCAAAACAATTCAAGACATGACAAGTCTTTTTTTTATTGTTTCACATGTGTACTACCATAAGCACTTGATGAAATAATGCTACTTTGAGATGTAATTCTGGTTACTTTAGAAAAGTCCTCTGCAGTAACTTCTAAAATCAACTGTTCTGATTTTTCTCTCCTGTATTTTGCATTTTCATTGCTTATTCACTTTATGTACATATGGGGGCAAACTTTGTCTGTCTTGGTGTTTTGGTGCTATTCCAACTACAATGCCTTTACCTCTGTTACAGTGAAAATGCCTACAGATGATTTGTTTTTCACATAGATGTTTCTAATTAATTTATAGGCTTTATAGGTTTTATTAGAATACCACATGAATATTTGTAATATTGTGGTTTGCTGGGATCATTTTCTCTTTACGCTTTTTGTTGCTGTTAGTAATAAGAAAACATGTTTTTGTTCTAACTTTACAAATATCATATTGTGTATTTCTTCATGTTAATTCCTAGTAATTCTTCTGGATGACTTTATGAAAAGATGAGGCAAAAAACTCTTGATAAAGTCTTTGGCGCTGTAACAAATCATTGACTAGTCTGCAAAGGTGAATGACTGCCCACTGCTGGATGAAATGATGTTACAGGGCATTTTCTTTGGCTGCAGGGTGATATTTACCAATCATTTTGAATGTGACTCTTTATTTGAGACTGCAAACCTCCATTCTCCTTTGAACACCCTGTAGAATAAAATGATGAGCTTTATCTGTAGTGCTGAGATCTTTTACTTGTACATATAATATGTAAAGCTATTGTATTCTGCCAACTTTATTTGCGGAACATATTTAATATTTGTGTTCTTGTCTGTAAACAATTATTCTTAGTCACAGGAAACCTTATCCTGTTTGCTCAAATAGTCTAATCTCTTTATACTATGTATAGATATCTATATTAATAAAATAAGTAAAAAAACTAATTAAAAATTACCATAAATATACATGGCACCTATATGCTATTGATACTTTCTCTGTGTGATAAAACAGTTCTGTTAGGAAATTATCTTAATGCTCCTACTATTATTTTTAAATAATTCACACTTTGTTGGAGATGATCTGTACAGCCTCTCTTTTTCTTCGTTATAAAGGATTGTACAAACAGCTCAAGTCTGTGTCCTTCAAGGAGCTGCTAGTCTCTCTCAGTGGCTGCATCCTTTTAATGGCTTTCCTTTGAATTTACAAATACTTCGTTGAGGGTGCCAGGGTCACCATCAGAGTAGGCTTCCAGCTGGAAATGCACACAAGCAGGCATTCAGACAAAGAAGACAAGAGACACATTTTGCCATGTACCTTTTCGTGGCACTGTTAGGTTAGGACAGTGGAATAATAGCCATCATAACAGGTTGGGGTTTTTTTTCTTTATTATTTGGAAAAACGTTCAGAAGCAACATAAGATCCTTAACAGTCTGTAGACATATGTGTCACTTTAAATATTCAAAAATGCTTAAGAAGTCTTTTGCCGTTGTATTTGTCCAGAGCATGAGAATGAACTTCACTGTATGTGTGTAAGAATTGTTTAATTGCTAGCAATAGTTGTTTACACTGACAGTACATCCAGTGATTAATTCATAGAATTCCTAAGGGAAGACTAAACCATATAAAGGTCTCAAAGATGCAAGCCAGGGTGGAAGTGCATTGTAAAATATTTAGCGAACACTAAAGCAAACCACAGAGAACTACAGAAGGAGCCAACGGTAGGGAAGAATATATTATCTGCCTCAAAAATGATGATTTGAACCTGGAGAGAGATATTTTAAAGGGGACGAAAGACAGTTTGCTTCCACTGAACACATAAAAATACTGAATTGGGATATGATGTAAGGATGTGTATCACAGGGAACAGAAACACATTATCCTAGGTAACCTTTATTTAACTTTGCAATTTACAGAAAGTTCTACTTTAGCTGTAAATCTAAATGTGTCAGTGCTAATGAAAAGCTTATCCATAAATTTCTATGTCAAAGTAAAATAGATCCTTTTGAAATATTAATGTTATTTGACAAATTTTAGTGGATTATTTTATTATTCTAATTAAGCACAATTAGAATTTCTAGCTCTTGTACTAATTGAATTGAATGTTAATTTGATCTCTGTTCACTTGCACAGCTTCCAAACTGTGGACAAACCCCTAAAATTAAAGAATATTTTACAAAATTCCTTAAGCAGTCATACAATGTGCAGCTGTTACTTCTGCTCATTAAACTTTGTATATAGATTACAGAAAGTTGTGGAATTCTAGTTTTTTGTGTCTTATATATGATCCCTCATCAGAAAGCTATATTTTTCTTTCATTACTTCAGGAAACCCTTACAATTCATTGTTAATTTAGACAAAAAAATACCACAGTCTTGTTCATCCAAAGATGAAAAGATGTCTACACTTGTTACTACCTATAAAAAGGAATTATATGCTCCTAAAAATATTTCCAGTAGTTTCTATTAAAAACGTGACTACTTTGATTTTCCTGTTTTCTCCATCCATGTAGGTTTAGCTGTTTGAATAGTGAGGCTGCTTATGCCTGGACGTGACAACTGGCATCACTCTGCCTGGTGATGTGAGCCTCATGCAGTAGACACCTTTCTGTTCAAATGAACAGTTTTCATTCCTATACATAGACACTGACAACTTTTTTTTTTTGTTTTCAGAACTTTGTTAATAAATAGGCATTGTAACCTTGTAAAGATCTGGTCACAACTCCATGCAATGCTGCAGGCAAAAAAGGACCTGGGAGCATGGGTCAACAGCACTGAACATGAGCCAGCAGTGTGTCAAGGTGGCCAAGAAGGCCAGTGGCATCCTGGCCTGTATCAGCAACAGTGTGATCAACAAGACCAGGGCAGTGATTGTCCTTCTGCACTCGGCTGGTGAGGCCATGTCTTGAATCCCATATTTGGTTTTGGGTCCCTCATTACAAGAAAGATGAGATGCTGGTGCATATTCAGAAAAGGGCAGCAGAGCTGGTGAAGGGTCTGGAGCACAAGTCTTAGGAGGAGCAGCTGAGAGAGCTCAGAGAGCTTAAGCTAGGGAAAATGAGGGTCTGGGGGGATCTCATTGCTCTCTATAACTACTTGAGAGAAGGTTTTAGAGAGGTTGAGATCGGCGTCTTCTATCAATTAACAAGTGACAGGACAAGATGAAATGGTCTCAAATTTCACAAGGGCATATTAGGTTGGATATTATTTCTTCATGGGAAATGTTGTGAAACATTGGAAGAGGCTGTCCAGAGAAGTAGTGGAATCACCATTCCTGAAAGGATTTAAGAGATGTGTTGATGTGGCATGTGGGGACATGGTTTAGTGGTAGACTTGGCAGTGCTGGGTTAACAGTCAGACTGGATGATCTTAAAGATCTTTTCCAACGTAAACCATTCTATGATTCTAAGGTCATACGCTGAATTCTATTTCTGTTTATAACATGAAACAGGAATTATTGGACAGGCTTGAACCCAGCTCTCCCATCCTCTCACACAGTTTGCCAGGTCAGAACCCTCTCACAACCCCAAGCTTCCCTGTATCAGTCCCCATCCTGACGTTCCTTAAAGTAGCCCTCTGTTAGCTCTAAGCAACTCAACAAATCCATAGCTGATCTCTGCTAACTCCATGTCTTTGCAGAGGGTGAGGCACATCTTTCTGGGAAGGGAGGTGGATGTCACAGCTCCAAAAGCCCTGCTAGGCTTGAGCCACCCTACTTGGCCCCTCCAGGCCCCACCTGCCACAGCTCAGTGCCCCATTTCCATCGAGTTAATACCTCTGTGATACCATGAGGCACCAGTTTAGAGTCAGCACTGCTGCTGGAATATGATCCATGGCTGCAGGGGAGCCTGGTTTTCTGACTGGTAAAAGTGCAAGCAAAGAAACAGTCATCACTAATAAATTAGAACAAAGGAGAAGTCTGATCAGGACACAAGAAAATACAAAGCAGTAAAAACTCCCACACCAGCTATTCAGCTGGCCTGGATGCACTGGCATCACCAAAAATGCATGCTTTCAAGTGCAGTTTTGGAGGAATACAATAAGATAGCAATAAAGGTGTTTTCTGGAAAGTTAATTTTTTTTTTTTTTTTTGAAGGGCACAGGAGAAAGAACAAATGTGGCTTTTGAAAGCAACATCAGGTAGTTTTGAGACAGTATCAGATCTTGTGTTTGAGCAGCTGAAGAAGAACTGATATTTTCAAGTTAGTTTAGGATGTTTTAAAACCTTTCTGAAAAGTGAGCAACATCCTAGATTGTTTTTGTCTGGCCAAGTAGGTATTTGATCTCTTACAAAACACATGGTTTTGCAAATTAGTAGGTTGTTTCCTTTGCACAGTGATTATTAAGATTTTGATTGCTCTATGGTGGTATTAATTTAATTCAATGCAATGTCAGTTACAAATTTCTTCTTTGCTGTGGGTTGATCTGTTATTTTTCACCTAACACTGACATGCATATCATTGTAGGAAGGAGGGGATATAAATTACAATTTCTATCCATCTAATTACTTTAATTGATTTATACTGAAATAGTTGACCTTTAGTACCTGGTTCTCCCTTCACATTTAGGACTGACAGCTCACTCTGATGATCATCAACCATGGGGAAAATAAGTTAAGGTTTCAATTAAAACCATGCAGTGTAGGCTAATCTATGGATCTCACATTAGTAATGCTCCATGCTTTCCTGCTAGAGAATACATGTCATGTTTGAGCAGAAAAATGTTATATGAAAACTACCTGAAGAAGTAATCTAATGAAGTATATCTAAAAACTGACAAAAACCCCCTCACACCCAGGAGTCTCTGAGCACTTATGTCTAAAAATTACACCTAGTAAATAACACCCCTCATTCAGGCCAAAGATCACAAGATATATAAAATAAACTAATTACTATATTGTCTTTCTTAGGTGGCACGAGAGTATTGATGCTCTCAACTATCTACACAGTTTGCTCCATGTGTTATTTTTCAGAAAAAAAAAAAAATGGTGGAAAACTCCTATTTCTTAGACAAACAGGCAGAAAAATTCAACACATTGGTAAAGTGTCAGACAGATCTGTGGTCTTTAAGATGGCACAGAAGTAATAAATGTTGAGCTAGATGAAATATGGTAATTAGTAAAGTTCTGTTGCTATTGATTTGAGTTAAAATTTCCTTCAATAACTTCATTAGAAGAGTTTTCAAAAAGTTTTATGTGTTTTATATCTGAAAAACACTTCATCATATGACTTCAGTGAATTTGAAAATGGCACAAAGCACTCAATGAACAAATTCAAACCAATGCTATGCCAGAAACATATCCTAACTGATTATAATCTGTATATTACATTTCATGTTTTGAAAGAGAAAATATTAAGTGTTTTGATAGAAAAAAATACAACAATAATCTCAAGGCACTTTTCTCAGTTCAAAATTACTTTACTTTGGCCTAAAGTTCTGCCATAATTGGAATATATTATTACTTCTATTATTTTTGTTGCTGCAGTTGGAAGCACTCTGTAGCTTAAAGTGTTTTATTTTAAAGTATATTTTAGTTACTGTGGTGTATGTCATATGTTGGATGCAAAGTGGGAATAATTGGGCATATATTTGATGAATTATGAGTCTGAAGTGGAAGTAAGATGAAAAATAGATTGTTTTTTGAGTAGGAAGGGAAGCAATTACTAACTCTACAAAAGTGTTTTTTTATTATTCAAAGTAATTCCTCATAAAAATTCATGACATTAAAATAGGTCTAAGAGTATACTATTCCAGACATGTTGATTCATTCACTCATAGCCACTGGAAACATTCTTTACTATCTCTCAGTCAATATTTTAAGTTTTTAAATCACTTCCTCTTTGTTATTTTAAAGGAAAATAAAATACAACCCTATATTTTTTCCATGTCTGTTTATAATACTCTGTGTTCTTAAATTTGGTGCCTTGTATGACCAGGTTTCTGAGAAAATGACAAGTTCCATAAAGTGAGAAGCTATTGCAGATTTTCAAATTAAAATACTGTGTGTCTTCCTTGAACAGTGGACTAACAAAAAGTTCAACAGAATAATTTTTGGATTGAAGGTTTCCTTTTTTTTTTGCCAAAGACCTGGCAAAAATATTTTATTTTCTTTCAAGGAAAGACCATCTTGGATAGATAAATTTTCTCCCTTTTCCATGTTATCACATCTGTAATGAAAAGGGTTGATGAAGACCATCAGGATATTTTCACTGGGAACTTTCAGCTTCTACGTCATCCCCCACTGCTTCTCTGGAAAACAATACAAATCTGTTGATCTTCACTCCTCTGCATAAAATTTTGAGAAGAAAATACTTAAATAAAGCTTGACTCATTTATGGTGGCAGAAATAGAGAAAACAAGGGTCTTGATGGACCTTATCGCTGTCTACAACTACCTAAATGGAGGTTGCAGCAAAATAGATGTCAGCCTCTTCTTCCACACAAGTAGTGACAGAACAAAAGGACATAGCCTCAAGTTGCATGAGATTGGTCATCAGGAAGAATTTCTTGTGGTTGAGCACTGGAATAGGCTGCCCAGGGAGGTGGTAGAATCACCGTCCCTGGAGGTGGTCAAGAAATAACTGGATGTGGCACTTAATGCTATTTGACAAGGTCTAGTTGGCAAGATGATGATGAGCCAGAGGTTGGACTCAATGATCCTGGAGATCTTTTCCAGTCTTTATAAGTCTATGATTCTGTAACTAAGACAATGGAGATCTGAACAAGTTGAAAGGCTGACAGCTATTCATATTACTTTCCTTTAAATTCTGTGGCAAAAACTGGCCATTCATTGAGTCTGCCAACATTCCTCTTCCTTTCCATTACCTGTAAACTGAACCCAGCCTCACTAGCTCACATCCAGACATTTAAAATTAAATTCCCAGTAAAGGTTTATATCCTGTGGTTTGGTTTGTTTTGATGATTGCCTGCATATGTTGTTGTGATGTCTGTAGTTTTGAATAATATAACAGCATCTTTAGAATAACACCTCTGACACATTAACTAATCCACCACAGTGGGAAATGCACAAAGGATGATCAGATACACTAGCCAGTTCTTGGCTTCCACTTTTTTCTTAGCTTTTATCGGTTCTGGGGTTTTTTGAGTGTGTTTGGTTGGTTGGGTTTTGGTTTTGTTTTATTTTGTAGGGTTTCTTTTTGTTTGTTTCAGTTTGGTTTGTTTTGTGGAAGTTTGGTTGGGTTTTGTTTGTTGTTTTGTTTTGTTACATTGAATATAATTTTATCAGAAAAATATTATTTATTCACATTTTACTATGTTTTAGTAGTTCTCATAGAGAGGTGATCTGGATGAACACCTTATCTACACAGCTCCCTGCTATTCTTGCATCTTTCTGTCAGGTTATTGCCAAGCTGTATGTCATTTAACAGTTTAAAAGGAAATCAATGTGCACGCACAGAAAAGGCAGAAAGCATATTCCTGTTTAAAAAACTTAAGAAGCAACACTAATACAATCCAGTTTACAGAATGTCTGCACGTATTTTCATAAGCTTAGAAGACTGAAAACTTCCACTGAAACAACGTAATTAAAAGTTGCAATGAGAAAAAATAGGTTAGCATTCTTAGTGACATTTGATTAAACATGCTGGCTCACAAAAATACACAAATGAAGGTCACATTTGCAAGTATTATAAGACTGAGTACATTTTAATTAAATAGTTGAGAAATGTCAGTGAGTTAGTAACTGACCAGAAGTCACTTAAGGAAAAAAAGGAATGAAGAAAACAAAACATCACCCCAAGAGTCAGCATCCTTTACTCTCCATAGAGTTCAAGCATTATAAAGACTGTTTTCAAAGAAGTTTTGGGGATGAATTCAGTGAATTTGCCTTCTTTCTCACTTTAAAGAAAGAATGTATGTTGGTCAAATTATCATGTACTATTGTTTGAGCTATGTTGAACTATTTTCCCTTTTAAAACGACAGACGAAATATAACAGGATAGCATTTGTGGTTTATATTTGTGGACTGTACCTAAGAAACTCGTGTAAATATTTGCTGTCCTGTGGGAAAAGTCAGTTTTGTTCTCCTACAGCACATATGAAATGAAGTCAAATTTAACATAGCTGTTACATATTATAGGAGTAAACATCTTTCACATTTTGTTGAAACTCATAATATCCTCCAGGAGACACATATTCACTTAGGTAGTCTTTCCTGCCTGGCAAGTGTCTTTCTCAAGGGTGGTTAGATGTTTTTTTGTTTTTTCTTTTCTCTCTACATTCCGGAGAAAACTGCTGTCTCTCTCTCTCTGCTATGAGGGGAGATAAACAGATGTTACAGGCAGTGCAGGCAGTGAGAGCCAGGGGTGCAGGGGAGGCCAAAGAAGAAAAAAGCCTTGAAGGAACAGGGGATGTGCCTTTTCCTCAGGCCTAGTGCTTTGCAGCACTGTAACAGTTTTTCCTTTGTAAATTTAGTGTTCTCAACTTTTTGGAATAAACTTTCCTGAACTTCCACTGCCTGGCATTTTTGGAGTACCTTAATATTATTTTAATTTACAGCAGCATATGCTGGAAATAATAAAAAGATTCATGAATAATGTAATGACTTGATACAGAATCATTAAAAAATTACCAAAACTATTTAATATCGTAGTTTGCTGTTCCAAATCCATTAAAAAAATATGCACTAGGAATAAAAAAAAAAAAATAGTCTATTTTAAAACTGTCATGCCACTGTTAAAATTACCATTTGGGCCTATATATACCTTTTGCAGCTGAAGGAACCTTTGGATGTTTCATCCTGGATACTTATTTTTCAGAATGAGGTTAGGGAAAATATCATTCCATTGTGAAGCTCAAGTGCAGAAGCATTTTGAGAACTACTCGTAGGTCTTTGATGAAATTACTCGAGGATTTTAATGGTAGACTGGTAAAGCTAAAAAACACATTGTAGAGTAATATCTACTCTGCAGCAGTTAAACTATGTACTTAAATAATGGAAAATATAAATTTATTCTCCTGAATCTCGTAAGTCTAATCCAAACCAAATTAAAGGAATATTTTTACTGTAAATAGTACTCAAATAAAAATATATTTTAATTAAGTCACTGTGATTAGGCAGTTCAGAAGTCTAAATCTCTGAAGGCAATTGCTTGGATTAGGAAATAGGTTTTGTTTTCAAGTAAGTGTGATTTCTGCTGTAGCTGTCAGTAATGATTACAGGCTACATGCTTGCAGTAAACAAAACAAGAAATATTTGTTCATGTATAATTTATTAACCATTTCTAGTTATGTTTTATAAGAGAAACTTTACTCAGATACAGCATCCCCAGGAGCAAGACAGAACAACTGGAGTCAGGATGAAATTTCACATTGATCACTAATTCCAACCAAACAAAACAATTATACCATGAAAGGTTAGAAACTAGATTCCATAATACCATCATTACTTCAGCACCTTTTCACCATGTCAAGTGACTTTTGTATCTTTTCCTGCTCTTTCTTCCCATAGTACTTTACATTCATGCTATCTGAGATATTATTGGTTCTTTCTAACTTTTAAATCCTGGAATTACAACTGCAGAAGTAGTGTTCCCCATTCAACTAGATAAAGAATTTTAAAGTATTTTTTTCCTTTTTAAGTGGGAGAAGAATTAAAGTCTTCTTAACTTGATGAGGCAGCACAGAACAAGTTCATTTCACCAAGCTGCCTTTTTTCAGAAAAAAAAAGAAGTTGTCAAAACTATTTCAGGGTTGTTGAATCCTATTTATTGGAGTAGCTCACTGTGGTACATATACAAAATACCAGGAGAGTCATAGTCTAAAAATGAAAAATGTTACTTTAGCAAAAAAAGTGTATTTTGATTCAAACTTCTGCAGAAAGGGAGGTTACATGCCGCTGGAGATTTTAGAATGGCGTCTATTTGCTTTTGTCTAGTGAAGTGATATGTTGGCAAAACAGATATTCTTGAGTGAGTCTATTGTATTTTCTGCTTTTTCCAGTCCCACTTCCTGCTTACACCTGTATGTTTATCTGACTCCTTCACCTCCAGATATGTTCTTGTACCTTGAAATTGTTCCAGGCACTCAACCTAATGACATAAAATCAGGTCCCAAACTAATTAGGACAGGAGTACTTGTTAGCTCAAGATTAGTAGAGACTATTATATGCCTCATCTTGAAAGTTGGCATGCCCTTCCAATTAAAAAGAGTAAAAAGATAAAGTACTTGATGGCAGGATTTTGAAAGGATTAAAGTTTATTTTGCTCTCCCGTGTGTGTATAGGGTACAATTTGGCCTGATTGTAAATTAATTGAGTGTAAAGGAAGATACAATTTTTGATGTGTTTGTTTATAACTTTACATCTGTGTACTACTTTTTGTGTTTCCTGCATGCCTGGCCAGAAGGGAGGAAGGCTGTTTATGTGTTTATTTGTCTCAATTTGTTTGTTGGGTGATACACTTGGCAGAACCAGGTAGAAGGATGCAAGGTCATCTGAGGGAGTTTTATGGAAGCAGATGAAGATGACAGAGAATAGAAGATACAGCAAGGAGAGCTAAGTGTCAGACTCACTAGAGGAGCAGGGACCTGGCTACACTTTGTTCTCAGCATGTCCTTTTACTGAAAAAATTAATAATGAAAACAAAATGAAGAATTATAATATAGCATGTTTATGTAGAAACAGGCAGAGGAATGTGTTTGCTCCATGCCCTTTCCAATCTGACAATGTGGTGCAATAGGAACATAGAAGCTGTATTAAATGGTCTAAGAATCAGGACTATTAGTATTCAACCTCTTATGGTTAATCTTCTTTTATTTGTGAAAGAAACAATACACTACTCAGACTGTCTGGCTGCACAGGAGGCTTTTCTGTCTACTCAATCAAAGAAGACTATTTCGTAACTTTTCCAATGAAATGACATAGGAATAATTATTTGAATCTTCTCAAGGTAGAATAGCTGATATAGTCAGGAGCATCATCTGAAGAACTATCTTGTTCTATCAACAAAGGGACTACATAGTTTAAAAGGTCTTCAAATATTAGAGTTTTACTACAGATATAGATATATAGGTATATAGTACTTTTAACAGCCTACTAATACCATATTTCAGACACTCAAAGTATTTATCATTTGCTGAAAAAGTACTGATGTGAAGTTTTCCCTAATCTGTGTTCTTTGCCATAGGACAAATAGAATAGCACTATAATACCATACTGAAAAAATAAAAGTCCTTTTATCTGCTGAAAATTCTCAAATAATTGTTAATTCATTATATAAGTTATTGCAATGATGTTTCCTTTTAATACCTCATTGAGATTTGTTATACCATGTTGTAAAATAAGCACCAAAGGCAGCTTTGCATTGTTTTTTAGTTATAAATTAAAATTCTATCCAGTGTGTGTTTCTTCTATGTTTGTGTGCACACTGGAGGAATGTCTTCATAACAGTGAACACAAGCGTTCCTTTTTTTTTTTCTTTCTTCTCCC
>JAWWEV010000001.1:39774486-39807490 GCA_035583235.1 Hafferia zeledoni
GGCCAGTTCTGTGCACGCTGTGCCTCACCTAAAAAATCCACTGCGCAGGCTCGAAGGGCACACCCAGTGGGGAGAGCGCTTCCCAAATCTTCGTTCGCGAAGATTGGGCCATTATTATTACACTGTCCAGGGTCTAGGTTCTCAAACTTAGAAATAAAATGCTTAGTGGAAGAGTGTGGTTTTCTGTGGACTTGGTACTTTTAAAAATGAATCAGCTATCACAGAAAGTAACTCTAGTCCATCCCAAATGCTGTACTTCAATGATGTACTTGAATACTTTGCAGTGATAAATTTCACTCTTTGCTAGTTTCCTGAAATATCTATCATTTTGCCACACTATCTGAGCAGGAAAAAAAACAACTTTAAACTTAGGAATAGAATGGGATAAAGTGCCTATATATCTTTTGGATAGTCTGCACGTCTAACTATGTGTGTGAGCATAGTTTTTATGTGTATATATATATGTATATAAATATATATGTTTTACGTCCATGTCTATGAATGCATATCACATACACTGTCATACATTATGCAGTTGAGGGCTTTTGTAGTAGTAGTAGTTAATGGAAACTAAAACTGTCTTGGCTTTTGAATTCAGTCTCTACAATATGCCTCTCAGGAGCTATCAACAATTCATGATCCTGAGTAAATGCTATGGTCTGTCTATAGCATGCTCTTTTTCAAACATACTAGCAGGAAAAACAGGGCCAGAATTTCCCACAAGCCCTAATTTCCCTTCAGCACCTTATGAGAAGGCAGTCAACATCATTTCAGTGGTTTCTCTAGATAATCCTACCATAAGTGGTTTCCCAAAGGCAAGGATGCAAAAAGAACTCCATCCTAATGTCTCAGACCCTCATGAAAATAAGACATTACCATGAAACATGAAGCAGATCTTCACATAACCATAGATGGAAAACAGTGGCTTTAAGGATAAGTTGCCTACCTGCGTTTCTACTAATGGTGATGAGAGCTCAGCAGCTCTAATGTGAGGTCTGAGATTCTCCCTTAATCTACCCCTCCCTGTTAAAGTCAGGCTCCTTAAGTGCTTTAGTCTTATCTGCTGCAGATCCTGTCAAGGTATTTGGACACCATGGCACCATCCACCTACTTCTGAGGTGGGAGGAATAATGACATTTGTCAGTTTCCTCATGCCAGGGCAGTGTGTTTAAAACTCTAAGCACCACAACAGTGGTCTTATAACAGTTTTACTGGACCTCAGTTTTAAATGTAGCTTTTGAGAGAATTCTGCTGCATTTTATCTTTTAGAGAAGAAAACTAACATAAAACAAATCATTTGGTTAGAGAACCTGACAACTGGTAAACAGTCTTAAGCCTCTGAACCCCAGATTCACATTCCCATTTCAGAAGTATGGCTAACAGGTGGCAATTTGACTACCAGCTGAAAAAAAGTACAGGGAAAGGGAGAGCTAGAGCTCAAACAACAGAAAGCCTATGAGCTTCAATAGCTATGTCCACAGTTTATTCAGGAACCTAGGTACTTATAGTTACAATAATACCTTCTCCAATAAAACAAATTTAGATGAAGATTTAAAAAGAAAAAATAGAATAAGAAATAAGATATTGGATTAGGTGGGTTTATCTTCATTGAATTTTTAAGTTTGTAGTATCTTGCACACCTGCTTTTGCAGGTATGAAAATTATTAGGCTATTATGTCTTCAATGTGATTTCTGTTAAAGTATTTGGGAATTGTAACGAAAGTTTATCATGGAGAAACGCTAGCTGGAGGTGCTGAGGTGTAGCAAATAATGCTGCAGAACTTGAAAGAGAGAAGAGGCTGTTATAAGGACATAACAATCTTTTTAAAATGATGGAGCAATAACTGCTTGAAGTTCTTATAGAAGTTTGTGAGCAACTTGTTCATAAGAGCAATTTCAAGTTTGGTGTGTATTTGTAGCTCAGCTTCTATGCAGCACAACACTCTCCTCCAACCTCAGTTCAAGGCTTCTTCAAATCCCTGATCTTCAGTGGGTGGTGTTCCTGTTGAAACAATATTTGCATTATGCAACAACTCAGAATTTAATATATGATGTCAGCACAGTGTAAACTCATAGTAATATATCAGAAGCTTGTATCGCTGAAAAGTTGCAGTAAGTCAGATCCTAGGGCAACCTTCTTCAGTGCTTTACCACCTTGATAAGTATTGCTTGTTAACAACTAGCTTGCATGTCTTCAGTTATTTCCAGTAAGACGGGAATTAAAGCATTGAAAAGGATTTTTGTAAGGAAAGATCCTCCCCTTATGTAATTAAAGTAATTGGTACTCTGCAGTTTTATTGGGCTCTAATGGCTTGAAGAGTAATCTATAATCGCAAGGCTAAACAAACAAAACCCAAAAAAACCCAAATGCAAGCTGAAGTTCATGGACTTGCTTGAACACATGGTTTGTACTGTTGTGAAAAATAGTTACATCTTCCCAGCTTGAAGAGCTGTTCTTCTAATTAAAGAGAGAAATGGTATTCAGCTTCACAAGAAACAGCAGAGACCACTAAACAAGTCCTTTGACACTATCTTACGGGAAAAATTATGTGCTTTAATGTGCCTATGAAAAATATCACAAAACTCGAAAAAGGAGAGCATGCTTATTGCATTGGCTCTTAGTTTTCTCACAATTCCATGGCCAGAAGCCCAATTGCTATGGTTATTATCATGTAGTTCAGCATTGGTGATGCATTGCAAAAGTGTTCATGTACTATATAATTTGCAATATGTGCGCATAGTTAAAATAGGACTTTGAAATACTTATATGATATCTTTGGATTTGAACTAGAAAGAGATATAGAATGAACATTGCTTTATTTATGTGTAGAAATATAATGAAATAACTTACTAGAGTAGTGGTTATTTTTATGGAACAAAATGGAAAGACCAGTTAAATGCAGTTAAAGGTCTGTTTGAAATTTTAATTATTTACCATAGTAAATACTTACAAATATTTAAATTCAATAAAAGTTCTCTTTTTTTCTCCTACTTTGCATTTCCCATATAGTCTCATGTCCAAGGTAATGCTGTTTTATGCTATTTTAAGAAAATAAGGAAAATGAAGAAAAAAAAGAGAAAAAAATATATCCTGCTATAAAACAAATTAGCCAAAGTGTATTTTATCAATAAAAGCAAATATTCACCAGGAAATTTTATAGAATTTTATACAGAAAAAAAATTGTGGGAAAAGAAGTCCTGAGATAATATTGACAAAATGTTATTAGAATTTATATTGACAAAAAACAAATCACAATTCTTTATAAAAAAATCATAAAGTCACCTTTCAGAATTTTTCTCATAATGAGTTATTAAAAAGATAAAAAACTGTTAGTTTGCTACAGCTTCAAATGCCATTTGTACTCTACAGTGAAATCTCAAGATTTCGTTGCATTAAAGCAAGTGTATATATGGAGAAAAAAACATAAGGCAAGTAAAGTAAAGTAAAACAGATGCTGGAAGCAGAAATCCAATTTTTTTGATCACCTAGTAATTTATAAGAATGCAACATCAAAAGTTTTTTAAGGATATGAAACAATGACAAAGTGTAAAAATTTTATTAAAGAACTTATGCACTAAGCATACATACATTGTTAGATTGGTCTCTTATCTCCTCTTATTTCTGTTGTTGGAAATTTGTGTACCTAAAGGAAGGATTTAAGAATTAAGGATTAATAATAATTTCTCCATGTAGGCTACTTTCACAATGTGTACTTGAGTTAAAAAATAAGTGATTTGAACCTGCTGCAAAATTGAAAAAAAATACAGATTTTAACTTGAATAAAATGTACCTGCCTTAGTGCAAAACAGCTGCATAATTTTGTGATGGGTTCCACACCTTCTCTTTGGAACAGTGTCTTAAAACTGGCTACAAGTATTTTGTGTTTAGCTTTGCCACATATACAATCTCTGTATTCCATTAGATCACAAAACAAAATTGCTTTTCTTCATTTCTAGATCATTCAACCTTTCACAAGGCTACCATCTCTGTGATGTTTACAGCCTGGGCTAAAAACATAGAGAAGTGATAGAAGAAAACAACTTCTCACTTGTCATTTATGGAACTCCTCACTGCAATTTTATTAATCCAGTTGTCACTGGCTTCTTTGTATAATTTCCTTTTTTTTTTTTTTCTTTTTTACTATCTTACTGAAGGAAGGGATCTGTCTTCTAGTTCAGATGTGGAGACTACTTCCTAACTTTTCCTTTATTTATTTGTACAAGGTGGGACAACATCACAATGAAGGATAGTGAGATTTTTCTTACAAATGAAATTTCACAGCTAAGGTCTTCATTGACTATAGGACTTGGATCCAAACCTGCAGCTACAGTTCCCCACATAAATGTTCAAACCACTTACACGTGTCTATTTACAATTGTGCAAATCTAACCCTTTCCTTTGTTAAGAGAATCAGAAGGAAAATTTAAACTGAAAGGTATATATTTTTCATATTAAAATGATTCAAAATGCAAGTTTTAGTCAAACTAGAACTTTTTGATTTATCTTTGCAAAACCAAGTTATTTGAATTTTAGTAGGGATACTTTGTTGTTTATAGAAATATTCAGCTTATATAACTAAGTCCAATAGTACAAGATCTTAAGAACTTGTACTATTTCATCTTAAAATATCTGCATAAACCTTTAGAAGTTGATGGCATGATGTATATGCTTAAAATTAAGCACATGCATAAAATCTGTTGTTAAATATGAGGCTCGCTAAAGCAAGAGCTGAAACATTCTATGGATTTGTTGTCATGATGTTATCATGACAGATGCATAATAGGTTTAATTAAGCCTTCTCTCATTCATTTCTTGATCCTTTCTTCTAAATGAATAAATACCTTAAAACAATAAACTACATGTCTTTAAAATAAAATAAAAAAAACAAAACACAACAACAACAACTCCTTTTAACCAGCATTTCTCAAGGAAGTTTTCCTTTTGGAAAAGACAGATCTGGCTTCACCTTTGTGACTGTGGTGAATCTTGGATGAAAATCTGCCTTCAACCTTGCTTTACATAAGTGAATCTTTCACCCAAGTCTGAAAGTAAGTCTGGAGAAACAAATAAAATCAGCAGGTCACCTAAAACTCTGAAGACAGCATCCACCCTTTCTGAAAGAATGGCAAAGATAATGAACCTTTATCTGTTTATCAAGTTTTTAAAAAAAAAAAAATCATTGAGTGTTTCCAGGCAGTAATCCTTCTGGGAGTTCAACCGTATTCAGGAATGTTATCCACTGAAGGCTTTGGGAAAAAAATACACAACTTGTCTCCTGGAATGCCCCTTCCACAGTATGCCTTCAAAAATGGTCTTCTGATGCTATTGACAGCAACCTGTCTAGTAGCATAAGATCAACTCTGGTAGACTTGCTGTGTGTTTCTGTCCCTTCAGTTCTGCTTTTGAAGCTGTCTGAAAATCAGTCAGTTTCTACTTTGCCATTGCTACATCAGCATTTAAAGACCAACTGCCTTTCCTCTCCACTAGATCACTTTAAAGAGCAGAGGAAATCCAGTTCTTTCCTGTCCACAAAAGCAGATGCGCTTTTTTTTTCTTTTTTTGTGAAGACAAGAAGAAGGTGGGGAAATTCTTTTGCTTTCCCTCTGTTGCCTCAAACCAGTATCTTGCCAGCTCCAAAAGCAGATATTTTCCTACACTAGTAAATTAAGCATTCCCTAGCACTGAGCACAAATGATATGGAAATGTCCACATCCATAATTCTAGACTCTTTTGTCCAAGACACACAGTACTTCCAAACTGTCTTTTGAGAATGGCTTCTAGTCACTTCTGCTAGCAGCCAAAATGTGACAAAGATTGTCTTGGAGAAGGCTATGGTCCCACCAAAGTATCCCATGGACTCTTCTAACACAGTGACAGTGTCCATGATGAAAATCCAGTACAGATTATCTCTTTATACTTTTCACTATACTAGTATAGACAATGTCTGTGTCTGTAAGGCAAAAATTTTAGACTTTCCTTGTTCTCCCTAAAGAAGTTGGCTACTTTGTATGTGTCCTTACAAACAACTCACTCATTTCTTCACTTCATGCATTTGACTTTTCTGTGGTGAAATCATACATTACCTCAGCCTAAGAGGGACATTTTGACAAACCTAAGAACCAAAACTAAGGAAGCTCTAAAGCAGTAACTATTTCATTCTTAATTAAATTTAATATTTATTCTTTTGCATGATAGAATTAGAATGAAAGCAGCTTGAAAAGTTGAGGTCAGATCTCTGATTAGGGATTATACATCATTTCACTGCAAATTTGATACTCATTAGAATAAGTAAGCTACTAGCTTCAGAAAAAGGTATCAATTCAGGATGTACTCCATTGAGCAACATTTATTATCTCATTCCATTTGAATTGCACATAGACATAACTTCAATCTCATTGATCATCATATCCATCAAACACCAAAGAAGTTATGATTATTTCCAAGTACTCAAATGAAAATGTGATTTATTAACCTTGTCAAGTTCATTTATTGCTACATAAGTTTTGATGCCAAAAAAAGTATTCTGAGGTTTAAGTTCTGCTTAGTCTTTAACTCTGAAAATGTACTTTAAACAGTGTATTTTATATTTTGTCTTCTGTGGAAGAATTAATAGAAGTCTGTCATGTAGGGAAACACAGTTTGAAATGTAATTACAGCAATCATTTAAAGATGTGTAATCCATCTACTGACTTCTCATTTTAGCATTGTGCATTTCTCTGTAGGACTGGAAGGCTGGTGTTTAACCTGCCTGTAACCTACTCACCTGTATTTCACAATGTAATCTATCATGCTAATGAATCATTAGTCTTGGCATTTAAATATAGATGACAGTAATTAAGAGTAGCATCACTAAGTAGGGGAAATTCTAAAAGGCTGAAGGAGAATTTTGTGCAAAGACCATAAAACACTCTAAACTTTCTGCACGAGTTCTACCTCAAACTGACGTTTGCCAATTGCCATTTCATTTCTCTATTTATACCCTTGCAGGTGTGGCATATTGTGGTTAGCAGTTTCAAATGAAAGTTGTTGTTTTACTTGAAATTTCTTGCATGGTATTATAGTGCTTCTATGACATTCCTGCCTTCATTTAGCTCCCTTCGTTATCCTGACACACATCTATTCCAGCTTTCCTGAGAAGTAGATCAGGCTCCTGATCTTGTTGAAAAATAAGCTTGTCTGTTAGGTTATTCTTCTGTTCATAAGTGCAGATGCATAACTACTTGTGATAGTACAAAGGAAAGAGCAGCACATGTCTGGAAGGAAAGAAAAGAGAAGTGTAGAGAGTATTTAAACTGACCTACTCAGGAACAACACTCTATATAAAAGCAATGGAGTCACTTTTGGTAATACTTTGGAACTCAGAGATGACAACTTCTTGGAAAGAGTTGAGTTCTAGCTGAGTTAGTAACGCTCTGGAAGAGGTATGAAGTTTAAGAAAAGCCTGCAATGAATGAAGGAGGTTGATCATCAAAAACCCCAACATGTGGAAGGCTGTGAAACACATGGATAAGTGAAAATTAGCAGGAGTCAATATGAGCTAGCCTGATAAAGGAAATTAAAAGAAGTACAGATAAGTTTTTTAGCTTGATTACTAAAAAATAAAAAGAAAATATGATGAGATAGAATTAAAGTTAATGTACATATGACTCCAGCTTCAGTGGTTGCCTTTCTTTGGTTTTCCATAAGGACAGGATAGCTTGTATGTCTGTTGTCGTATGGAATATGAGATACTAGAAACAGAACGACAGGTACCAGTTTTGATGTGGAAGAAGACAAGAACGGTAAAAGTAAATCCGCACTTAAAACATACTAGTTCCTAAAAGCTGAGGCTTCTACAACATCATGAGTTCTACTAATGAAAATTAGTACTTCAGTGATATAACTTTAGAACAGTGTGCAATTCCAAGGCAGATTTGTCCTTCTTGATATTTTCACTAGTGTTCACAGTGCAACAGTTAATTAAAATACCTAAATGTGAAAAAATGGGAAGAATTCTCAACATGGAAGTTGTATTCTCAACTGAATAATTATATATTTTATTTTTAGTGTTTTACACTCAAAAACATGAACATGGTAATATAACTGTTGATTTGCATGTAATTTCTTGTAATTATTTTGAAAATGAAATCAAAAGAAATTCCAAAGATAATTTCTTACAGTGTCAATGACAACATCAAAAGCATCTTCAGATGACCATCATGTGATGGTGATGTCAAGTACCATAACATGATAGTCTTAAATTCAGTGACATTGGCTAGAAATTTTGCATCTGCCATCAGGCGCCAGAATTTCATAATTTATTCTGTACTGGTTTTAAAAGTCAGCTATTAAAAGTTGGTTTCATAGAAAATGGTACATGTATAAAAAGAAGCAAATCCTGTATTGTATTGTAACCTGTCTCCATATACAAACACACACACACACACACACACACACACACACAGAGCTAAACAATAAAAATACCCCAAACAAACCTTTTAATTAGGTTTCAGCCCTATGTCTCATCAAGCATGGAAATATGTAAAAATGTACTTAGGATTCTATAAATATGTAAATCCTTAACCCACCCACCTTCCCACACTAATTAAAAGAAAATATATTAAGTCAGAAACTTATAATATGCTCTATATCTAACTACACTTTAAATATTATGGTAAATTGTATTAGAGTTGCAAGGCCAAACATCCAAGGTACAGGATAAGGGATATAATATTGTCTATGCAATCTGAATTTTGCCTTGGATGCAGGAGTACTACAATATAAATTATTTGTCACATAATCTCTTTTTTCTTTTTTCTTTTTTTTTCTTTTTTTTTTTTTTTTTATTTTTTTACATTAGACTCAGTAGACTCTGTCAGGTCACAGAAGAATTACTGCACACTTACTGAACAGTGTTCTATTTCCTATTGTTCAGTGCACAGCCCCCTGCCTTCATTAATTCAGACTATTCAAAACCTACTCTGAAGATGAAATTAATTTCCTCAGAAGCTTTTTATGGTGCTCATCATTACAGCATCTAAGTGCTTCATGAACATTAATACATTTATTTTTACAATGTCCCTGTGAACTGAGTAGGTATTGCTATCTCCTTTTTATAAATGGAAAACTAAGACATGAGAGATTAATGTAAAATATGCAGTAATGTGGGGAGCTGTATGTGAGCTCGTGATGTGCCACTTTTCCCATCTGCTTAGCAGAGCCAGAACTGATTACTTTCCTATTCATCACTATGACCAATCTTTCTCAGTCTTTGTATCAGTCATATCTCAATCCTGTATCTGGTTTCTGATCTCTCTCCTGCTATCGATTAGTCTACTGATGCCATTTGCAGTTTCCTTACTTACTGAAAGCATCTGTTTGACTAAAAAGGATAGTAGCATCTTTCTAGCTCCATTTTAGCCTTCATGTACTCATTTTGTTTAATTGCCTGCAGTTCCTCTGTCTCACATTTCCCTCTTCCAGTCTCTCAAACCCTCTTTCACTCCTTGCCCTTATTCAATACCTTCTGTCGTATGGTTTTATCTTCCATAACCTGCTGCATCATTAAGATATTCAATGGACACTTAGTTATTTTTAACTAAAACTGGGAGTAACTGAAGCAGGATTTTCCAATGTAAAGATTTTACCATCTTAATCTGATGATATCTGTTATGTTTATAATAATGAGTGGATTTCTTGCCTGTACAAATATCCATTGGCAGAATGGAATTTTTGAATCAGAACATTTTTATTATCTTCAAGTAAAATAACTTAAATTGCTATTCCAGTAACTCTCATAAACAAAGTGGTCCAAGTCTTTGGGTGGAAGTGTTATGGTACATTGAGTAGGAACTTCTACTGATAATTCAGTTCTTTCTCTTTTAAATTATTAAATCATATACTGCAGAAACACTATAATGAAATTGGTGCTTCTTGGATAAATTTCTGTCTGAAATGGCATTTCTACCTAAATAATTTCCATTTACCAACATTTTCTTTAGTATCAGATTGCAACCATCTCCCTTGTTCATTAATATGCCAGAGACCTGTGTTTTGGTTGGTGACTAAGATTTTGAGATTTTAAATCAATCTTCAATCATATCCTCTGAATTCCAGTGTCTTTTTTTCTTGTCCTTTACTACTATACTACTTTACAGTTTACAAATGAAAGACTATTGTTGCATCAAAACTAGAGTGTAAGAATTTTAGAAAATCTTAGCATATGATCTTCATCAGCCATGACAAACCACAAATCTGAGTAAAAACTCTTTTAAGATTTTCTTTGTTTCACTGCTGTTTATATAACATCTGGTAACACATTGTACTCTGATACGGAGAATTGGAACCTCTATTAATTTTTAATTAAGTCTTAAAAACTGTCATTACCTCATTAAAATCAAATCTCCTAAAAAAGTGAAAGTATTATAGATAAAATCATTCAGTGAAAGGAAATGTTGAACAGAAGTATTGGTAAGCAAATCCAAGCTAGCTGAACAAAAGACACTAAGTATCCTCAATTCAAGATTGCCTTGTGACAATCTGCACAGAGGAGACAATTCTGTAAGTACTTTATCCTGCCTAACACAATTGCCAGCAGTTCATTCTAAGTCGCTGGGATAGCATTCAGGATAAAGATCTTTGCTGCGTATTTTGGTCGAAGTTCTCTGAAATATACAGAGTTGTGTACTACGTGATCAAAGGATGTTTAAATACTGGGATACTAGTTCCACAGGAGATTTAAGCACTTCATTTTTTTTTAATTGAAATTTGGTCTTTTTTATTATTTCTTTCATGATAAATTCCAAAGTAATATGTTTTGAAGTCAACAAAATATACCGTTTTAATAAAAGCTAATTATTCTGTATACATTGGTTAAGAATATCCTATTATGGTGACTTAAAATAGTTTTTACCATGGTATTTTGACTACTTCAAATTTGACTTTGTACTGTGCTAAATTCATGACTATATGTAATATATACTTAGACATGGCAAATCTTGACAAGCACTGCCAAAACTAAAAGTCTAAAGGGCTATTTTATGGATAAGACTGTTCTTACAAAATATTTCTCTGCTGATAAATTTACAAAATTAGAGAACACAGCATTGAGATGGAAATGCCATTATAATGAATTTTTTCTGAAAATTATGACACTAAATCTTTTAAATTCTGTTCTAGTTATTCAATTTTTGAACTGGAGTTACAATTACAGAATCTGATGAGGAAGGAAAGGCTGTGTATGACATTATAATGAAACTTACTCTTGCAGTCATTTTTGCAAACTCCCTCCCTCTCTTTTGTACATTTTCTTCTTAAACAGTTCCACAGGCAATAAACCATCCTTGTTCAGTGTACGTACCTAATGACAAAGGCTTGCACATTCTCCCTTGTCACCTAGACCTAAAGGGAAACTTACTTGCAGCTCAGAAGCTTATCTTTATTAGCTGTTTTTTTCATATACACTCCTATATGTGTGACTGTAACATTGATCGATATTTTTCCCTGTGGAAAAGATTTACATAAAAGAGCATAAGGTAAAAGAGCTAGAAGCAGAAGAGACAAAGCAAAAACTGTCCAGATGCAAAATGTGTGGATTCTCTGACCGCTTTAAATGAACTTTGTACCAGACCAATAACATGAAAAGAAACATGCTTTACAAAGACCATTTAAGAAAGACATTAATCTACTATCAAGAGTATCCCCTCATTATTTGGAAACAAATTCAACTAAGTATTTTTAAGAGACATAGATCTAAGCCATGTATAAAATTTGTTCAAACTTGTAGGAACAGGAATGAAATTCAAATGTTTACTTTCATAGCATCACAGGCCACTTATTAAATATAAATAAACTGTTTACTGAAATAAATTTAAATAAATAATGGGAGCTGGACTCAATAATCCTAATGGGTACCTTCTGACTTGAGATATTCAATGATTCTATAAATGGAGGTATTTTAGAGTATTTTACGGACTCTAATTTTACGGATTCTGTGATTCATATCACAGAATCATAAAAGGGTTGAGTTTGAAGGGACCTTAGAGATCACCTAGTTCCAATACCTATGCATTGTCAGGGACACCTTATGCTAAATCAGGTTGCTCAAAGCCGCATCTAACCCAGTCTTGAGCCCTTCCAAGGATGGGACATCTACAGCTGTTCTGAGCAACCTGTTCTGGGAACCCAACACCCTCAGAGTACAGAATTTTTTCATAATATCTAATTTAAACTTACCCTCTTTCTGTTTAAAGCCATTCCTCCTTGTCCTATCACTAACCTTTCTGATAACAACTTCCTCCCCATTTTTACTCCAGGCCTCCTATCATTCATTTTAAAAGCAGCCAAAGTTACACATGTTTTTGTATAGAAATTACATGGCATTAAACTATGGCCATGCCACTCTTATGCCCAATCTCGTCTGATCTTGGAAGCTAAGTTTGGTCAGGCCCAGTTAGCACTTGGATGGGAGACTTCCTGGGAATACCAGGGGTTGTAGGTTCTAGTCCCGAGTACTTCACTGTCACCGTCCAAGCTCGCTTGGCTGTGGCAGATGAACCTCAGGAGTTAAAGGGTGGGGCCAGTTCTGCAAATGCTGTGCCTCACCTAAAAAATCCACTGCGTGGGCTCAAAGGACACACCCACGTGGGAAGAGCCCTTCCCAAATCTTCATTCACAAAGTCTAGTCATGATGATATATGGTATTAAAAAAAAAAAAAAAAAAAAAAAAAAAAATTGAGAGATCCCTACCAAGAAGATTTTTTTAGAGAGAGTACATGTATTTTTATCAGTAATACATTTAGACCCATACCAATGCCTAATATTACACACCACATTTTTCTAGGAGTAATTCTATTTGAAAATAATAACAATTCTTCACATCAGCTGTTTTGTACATCAAATAAGTGGTTTGCAACCCTCTCTAATAAGCTTGCTTTTCATTCCTTTCACTTTCTACAACAATGTTGGAAGATCTGTAAAATATGAAGTTGATTATTTTTTGTTTTTAAATAGCCAAACTTTCCAGATCAGAGACAACTATTTCTTATCTTCATACTATTAATGTTGAGCCTAGCACTCTGTTACAGTGCAATGCAATGAAGACAGGATTCACCAGTCTTACTTCAGTTAGTCAGGGATGCCAAGTTTTATTCCTCTTTTTCTTTTTTATTTTAATCTTGCTGTGTATCCTGAAATATTATGAGTCTTCTACAACATTGCATATATGTTCTTGTTTATTCTTATCTCTGTTAATGTAAAACACTCAAGGTAAGTGAATCAGTCACTGATGCATAAAATTCAAACCAAATGCTTTCAAAAAGCAAGAAATACTGTTTGTGGTTTAGCAGCTGAAAAATCTGTAAATGATGTCTGTTGTATAGCTCCATGCTTTCACTACTGATGATCTTAAAATGCTTTCATCTACTTCAACTGATACTGTTCTCAGATAGTAATTATGACTGATGGTTGTTAAGCAGAAACTACTGACAAGTCTGTTGTTTTTTACGAAAATGCATGCAAACTAGGTCACTGCTGCAATATGCTGGAAGATAAGTCTTCATTTTGTAAATGTTTTAGATTCCAGAGGATTTACATCTGGGTTTGCTCAAATCTACCTTAATACTGGAATGAAATATTTATACTGGAGTTATTACAATCAGGGTTCTTTTTTTTTTTTTTTTTTTTTTTTTTTTTTGACAAATTGGGTCACCTTTTAGGGAATTAACAATGTATGAGCTGCAAACTCATGTGAGGTTGTGATACATTGCTCATTGTAAGCACTATGATATCTGCACATATGGGCTAATACTATAACAATGTCATAAAGTAGCTGGAAAGAACATTCTCCTAAACCAGTGAGGGCAAAATAATAGTATCAGACTTCAATCCTGAGTTGAAAAAAAATGTTGTTGTAGAGCTCAAGAAAGGGAAAACAGGCATTACAGAAACCATTTTCCATCATTAATGTGGCTTTTTAAAAAAGTTTTTCCAAATATCTTCTCACTAGGGTTACTTGTACATTCATATTTTCTTATTTTGATTTGGTTTTTTGTATAAGTCATTTACTCATATAAATTCCTGGGAGTGCCCAGACAAAAATAAATATGTAGGCAGAGATTTAAACACATATAATTTATATATTGAAGACATTTCACTGACTTTAATGTTAATAATTATTGTCCCTGTGTGAAGGAGACAGCTGAAACCAGCGACATTGATTTTCAAGATGGAAGCCAACAAGCAACATCTTGAAACTTGATTCCCAAACTAAATCATTAGTGAGCAACTCACATCTCAATGTGATCTAGGTTATCACATCTGTAGGACAAACAATCTGTAATTTGTATCCATTGGCTGTTTGACATTAGAAGGGTCTTGTTTCCTGACTTCATAAAAGTTTTCTCAGGTGCAAACACTACGGCTGAGAAAGATTTGCGTGATATAATACGCAAAATTAAGTTAAAACTACAAAAGTGGTATTTTTTTTCTATATTTTTAAACATATACAGCCAACAAGTAAAGTACCTAGCAGAAGTAACATTACATTCACCATTTGTGCCTCTCAGATAGAAAAAGTTGCCAAAAGCAGAAATACCTTGTATACATTAAGCATAGGCATTTTGCAAAAGGACTATAATAAAAGGTTTAAAAGTTTCAGTATTTGAATTATAATGGCTGCAAAGATGATGTTTTCACTTCAACTCTTTAAAATACTGCTTGAAATGGAATGCATTTAGGCACTTAAAGTTTGATTTATAAATCTTCTATTTACTTTCATGTAGGTTCTTTGCATAGTTTACTTGGTAAAAGTAGAACAGTTTTCATTTACATAAAACATATTGTTCTTTTCTTTTTTTCGTGGAAGCACTTGTGGATGCTATCTTATTCTTGTTTCAAAAATGCACATTAAGATAAAAAGGGGCTGAAAATGTGAAAGAACTGTGGTAATCTCAGACTTAATAAGTAGATTGAACTGCAATATATTTCATTTAAAGAATAATACTGGAAACATTTTACAATGACATGGAGAAACTAGAACTGCCTGGAGGATGGTAAAAAATAGTTCCTCTTTGAAACAGTGTGTTTGGTCTCATCTGAGACTTTCAGGATATTTACACTGAACTTCTTGCTAGGCGATTTTTCTATCTGTATATGCATTGTTTAAAAAGTAGTGCTAAAATACTGCTCAGGACAGCTTCCTAATTTTCCAGTGATTGTCATTCATGAGAAATTTGAGTAAAATAATGAAGATCTGCAGCATTGATAACTGAAGTATAAACAGAAAACTGATTACCACTTATGTAAGGGGTCTCAAATTTTATCATGTTCTAGACTTGGGGCAGAAAGGAGAATATTATTTTACATTAATACCTTTTCTGTAAGAAGAGGCCAAATGCAACAAACTGAGAGCCAATTGAGATAATATATAAACATGATAAAGGAGATAGTGGATCTGGTGAAGTTTGCATGGAGAAAGCTGAGGTATCCAAAAACTTTTTTTCACTTGGGCTTTACACTGGCAATTTCTCTTCTCACATCTCTTGAGTCCCTGAATATCTAGGCAAGGACTGCAGAAATTAAGCCCCACCCATCAGAGAAGAATAGAATAGAATAGAATAGAATAGAATAGAATAGAATAGAATAGAATAGAATAGAATAGAATAGAATACAATACAATACAATACAATACAATACAATACAATACAATACAATACAATACAATACAATACAATAGAAGCTTCAGTTGGAAGGGACTTACAATGGTCATCTAGTCTAACTGCCTGACCAGTTCAGGGCTGGCCAAGTTGCAACATGTTATGAAGAGCATTGACCAAATGCCTCTTACAACTCTGACAGACTTGGAATGTCAAACAACTCTCTAGGAAGCCTGTACCGGTGTTAACTACCCTCTCAGAAAAGAAATGCTTCCTAATGTCCTAAACCTCCCCTGATGCAGCTCTTAACCATGCCTGTAAATACAGTCACGGCAAACAAGGAAGAAAAGATCAATACTTCCGTGTCCACATCCCCTCCTCAGGAAGCTGCAGAGAGCAGTGAGGTCACCCCTCAGCTGCCTTTTCTCCAAACTAGACAGGCCCAAAGTCCTGAGCTGCTCATAGGACATTTCTTCCAGCCCTTTCACCAGCTTTGTTGCCCTCCTCTAGATACCTTCACATCCTTCTTAAACTGTGGCACCCAAAACTGGACACAGTACTCGAGGCAAAAGTACTGACCAGTGTTTATGCATCATCTTGATCATGATCTACAATGTGTGTGAACCCTGAGCTCCTTTGAACTTGTCTGATAGTGGTATGATACCAGCATTCTGCTTTGTAGCCTTGGCAAACAGGAGTAAGGGATGCAATCCCTTCCTTGCTTATTTGGGTGTGCTTTTCTATATTTTCAAAGCTACAGGACATTTAAAAGAGTATTGTGCTTACATTTGTGTCATCCGAACATTCAATATACATGACTTCTGCAGAGATTATGACTTAACTTCTCATTCACAGGAGTGAAAAGCTTAAATCTTCTTTTAATGCAAAAATGCAATCCTATTCCTATTATTTTCATCAAAACAAGCAATAGAAAAAAACAGTTTTTAAGGGGTGTTAAGAATTTGACTGCCTCCTCTGGCTGATCCAGCCCAAGACCTTCATGCCCAAATGCTAGAGCCCAGCCTGGTGTCCAGACTCACCTGGTCCTGAACCAAACAGTCAAGCTTGAATTTTGTTGGTGAATACACATTCACACTGCACTTACATCATATTTGAGGAAGATACAGACACTGTCCTCCAAATGAGACATTGCCTGGGACACAGGCTGGGACCAGGATACCACTCCAGCCACCAGGGCAGAGCCCCTCCCTGACTTCATTTGCCCCAGTTCCCCAAGTAGCTGGTTTTGGGAACACATACACACACACCCACAGCCCCTTGCCTCCACACACACCCTTCAGTGCTGCCTTCGTGCCTGGAGCTTAGAGACCCCAGTGGCTTCAGTAGCTGGCTCTGAGAGAGAGAGAGAGAGAGAGAGAGAGAGAGAGAGAGAGAGAGAGAGAGAGAGAGAGAAAGCGTATTGACCAGTCATATTTTGTGTGACCAACCCCTTTTATATCCTTTTCTGTTCTGCCCTGTTCCCCCTTCTGCTGCACACTTTCCATGGGTTTGTACAGCTCTATCCATGCCCACACTTCTGCCTGTCTGGGTTCCTGTAGTTTACAATCCTACCTGTTGTAAACTGCAGGTTGATCTTCCTGGAAGTGGTGCCTGTGGTTTCTCAATAGCCTGTCAATTAGTGCAGCTGTAGAGCTGCATTTCCTCTCATTTTCTCCACATTTATTTGGTCAAGTGTGTGTTTCTATAGATTTTTTTTTTTTCTGGTTTCCCTCTTTTCCTTCAGTTTCCCAGTTGACAAGGTCTGCTATCAGATCACCTTGCTGGAATAAATGTTCTCACAATCTCACTTGCCCTCATCAATGAGTGTGACTACCAGCTTTGGTTCTTATGACTGCCCTGTATATCTTTTTTTTTGACTTCTCATTATCCCTTTTTGCATTGAAAAAGGTCCTTGACCAGATATCCTTAAAGAAGCAGTCACTCTCCTTCCACATACTCTTGCAAATACAGCTAGTGAGGAAAAGTTGTGTTATTTCTTCATCAAGTCATAATTCTTTCACACTGCTTCTATCATTCTTTCCATTCATATTCAGAAGCACCAGAAAATACTAAAGGGAGCTTGAGGCAAAAATGTTTCAAATAACCCAAATAACAACAAAAGCACTAAATTCTTTTATACATTTCAGCTGTTCATTCTTTCAAGCAATGTCAGTTCAAACTGCACTTTTTCCCAAGTATATAAATATAGCAGCATTGGGAGCATTAAAGAAACACTAGGCAGTCTCTTAATGTACTTTGCAGTAATTTTCCTTTCATCCTGAACTGCTATGTCTTGTTGTCATAACTATCATGAGAAAGAAAGCTCTGCTAGTCATAAGGACTATGAACCCACATTCCATTTGCATGAATTTGCACAACATAATGTTTCCTGGGTTTATACCAGTGATTTTTTCCCCCTGATCTTCAGCTCCATATATCACAAATCCTTCCTTAAAAGAAAGCAAGTGGATAGTAATCCACCTTTCTGTAGTAACCATAACACGTATCTTTTCATTATTTTATTCTCTTCCCTACAGCATCTCAGTGTGTGAACTCAGATTTTCAGCCTACCTGTAGTAGATATTTGTGCAATGGTATAACACTTTTTCAGTTCTGCTGTAATTTGTCAGATAGCCTAAGACTGGCAGTTTGCAGCTTTTCTTTGCTATATCACATTGTATGCACATAGGTCTGGATTTCAAAGTGCCAGTTCAGATGAGTGTGAACAGTTTCCCTGTTGAAATTTTTGTTTATCAACTTAAGAAATTTCATAGGCGTATGTAAACATATCTCTGTATGCAATCATAGATTTTATATTTATCGAGCTGATAAATGCTAATATAGACACACCTGTACATGTAAACACATACATACACATATACATATATGATTGCTTTTAAATTTCTGAGTCAATCATTACTCACAGACTTTTGTACTTAATGCCACTGTATAGGACTGATTTATTTGCCATCTCTTTATGCTATTGAATGTCTCCCTCTGTCCATTGGGCCAAGTTTGCTGAAGGTTTTATAAAGCAGCAGCTGAGTCAGGTAATAGGGGCAGATTCCAAGGCTGAGAAGCACATCAAGACCTTTTTGTAGAGAAACATATAATATGAAGGAGATCTGAACCACAGAATTTGCAAAGTATTGTAATAGTCATTGCCTGCTGTTAGCCTCCAATTTTATTTTTGTTAAATAACTTGTCCTCCTCAGGAAATGTTTGAGATTGAAGTTACTCTGTACTTTCAAGGGCCTGGTTCCTTCTATACAAATTTGACCACAACCTTCTTTATTGTCGGAAAATAAATCCTTGATTCTTTTGGAATCTAAACTGAAGAGATGTAAAATGTATTCAGTAGGCTGTCTACTGACAGGTTCAGCTACGTGCATTAAAAAGCTGCAATTCTTACAGAGATTTTCATGAGAACAATATAAAAAATGTCACAAAAGTTAAAGGTTATAAGGTATTTGTTTTATTCCAATGAAAGTAATATCAAGAAAAATCCATGTATTCTTGCTACACAGCAATCTGCTTGCTGTGTAGAACACAGATCTTCTCAGGAAGTTCAGTCACTCACATAGAGCTCCTTTAGATTTAAAAAAATCCATAAGTGTGTGGCAAAAAAATGTTTGTAAGTTTTCACTAGAAGTTTCTTTTCTGTGTCTATCTGTAGTGTTTCACATCTAGACTTAGAAGGGTCACCATCTTTTATCTCTTTTGTCTGCAAGAATGAAAGGGATCTTGTACTGTTGGCACCTGTTAGCTTTAGGTTTTGGTACAGTATTTCCTGGGGTGATGTTTGTTGCTCCTTCAAGGGTCACATTACCCTGTAGATCAGCCTTTGCTGACAGTCTGTGTCTCTGTGGCCATGGCACTTTTCTAGGGGAATTATTATCCTGAGTCATTCCATCTTCCATTTTATAAGAGCTCTTAATCAAAAATCAAGGTTATTCTTCCATACTGACAGTGTGAAGATTCCTGGTTTTCCTCTCCATCCTGGAGAGCATACCCTGAGGTAGAAAATTTAAAAATAATGTTGATGAATGGGAGATGATTTGGAGGCTTGAATAAAAAAGCAGATTTTTTCCAAAAAATTGGAATGTTTTGTTTCTACGAAGAAAAGTTACACAATGATGCATAAACAATAAAAATGCAATTTAGCCAGTGAAGCAGCAACAAAATCCAGCATTTGAAACTTAAAGGTAATGTTTTTTATTGGGAGCAAATAACCTCACAGGCAGAAAAAATAACCACTGGGAGAACTTGGCAAGAGAAGTAGTACAAATTTTTCTTCTTTTTATTTATGCATTTTTAAGAGATGTCTATTTTAAACAATTAATTTAGAGAAATTCTATAGTTCATGTTACACTAGCGTTACAGTAGAAGATTGGAATGATAATATCTATATTAACCATTTCTCAATATAGCTGAAGATTTTTTAAAATGCATTCTATATCATTGACTCTTGCATTTTCTGTTGGGAACAATACAGCAGTTATTCATTTGCTGAGTAGCTGAAGACAGTAAAGGTAAAACTTTCACATATGGTCCCTCATTAGAGCAGTAGTGACAGCTTGATTTATTGATAGACCTTAGGGTATGTAGTCTGATTAGTTGCTTGACATTGACATACCATCTTTTTACTCACAGGATCTCTGAAATTTACTTTTGCACATTTTCTCTTCTTCAGTCAACTACATGTGAGATACCTGATTTATTCTGTCAGACAATCCTTGCCATGTCTAATCATACAAAACAAAATACAAGCATTTAGACATGAAGTGGTCATTAATGTAACCACAATTATTAGCAATTTACTTTTATTTTCCCTACATTTTAGTCCTAAATTCCCTGGCTCCAGGAGGCAGTTTGCTAACTCCACTCTTCTGGCAGAGGCTTTCCTAGCAGAGATGCCAAACTTGATAAGACATGGCAATCTGATAAAGGTTGGTCCTGCATTTAGCAGGAGCTTATAAATGATCTCCAGGGGTCCCTTCCAACCTAAATTATTCTATGTCAATTTTATGGAGAAGAAAGGAAAAGTTTCTTTGCCTAAGTCAAATTCCAGTTCCAAGTCTAAATTCAAGTTAATTTGCTAAGAATAATAGGCTGGATACATGTGACTCAAGTTTGGCCATCCACCCCTACTGTACTCCAAACAGAAAAACTATGCAAAATATCTTGTTGCTGTGTAAGATGTAATTTTTGTTATTATGACCATGAAACAATAAAACATAGAATTGTCTTGAGCATCTTCTGATTGTTGTACATAGACAAACAGTGGTAAAAGCCAAGGAAAAATGTGAGTGTAATTCGCCCAAGGTGGGTGAAAGACACTGGTTGGTAGTGTGCTATTTTTGTAAGTATGCAGTATAGAAGGTGGTGCCATGTGCGAAGGGGAAGCTGGAGCCGTGTCTCTGCACAAAGTAAAGCTCTTCTGCATTTCCACCTACCCAAGGAAAACCTGGGACTACTGTGTCTTGCAGGTGCAGAACAGCAGCTTCTGAGCTGTTTTCCTCTCTAGTGCTAATGCTGATTGCATACCTTTACAAACCCACATATTTTAAGCATTAGTCTTGGTACTATTTCAGTAGAAAGAGTTGAACACCGAGAAATAATTTAGACAAAAGCATGATGGTAAAATAAATGGATGACTGGCAGCATGGCTTTTGAGGAGATAATATTGATAAAATCCTTACTGATGTAAATGGGAACAAAATCTAAACTTACAAAGATAGGGTCTTCCTGTCTCTAGTAGGGACCACACAGTAACTAGGTTAGATAATATGTTGATAGAAATTATATTTTTTGCCAGGGTGTGTTGAATGTCACAGCTGTCCCTAGAGATCCTTATTTTTGTCAACATTACAGGATGTCCATTCACTGAAGTTGTAGAGGCTCGTGCTTTTAGCGCTAAGAGATTCTGAATGGCTCTGTCATGGTACCTAAACTGCAGTCTTTTTTATAAATATTCAGGCAAGGAATTACTTCTCTTTCATTATTTCAATAATAATTTCAAGTTATTTTAAAGATTCATTAAATAAATAATGTGGTAATATGGTAACATTTAAGAGATGAATATTAAGAACTTGGACACTCAGCAGATAGCAGTCCCTAATGATGAGATTAATTTATTCAGTGAGCTGATGAACTGATACTGTTTTCAGTTTCAGGTCCACCAGTAAAGATATTAATAAGCTGAGGATAATTCAGGGGGGATTCTCCAAGGTAGTGGGGTCTGAAGCACTTGCCCTGTGAAGAGAAGCTGGATGAGCTGGGTTTGTTCATCTTGGAGCAGGGATGGCTTCATGGGACCTATCTGTATCTCCACAGTGCCTACAGGGAGGTTTGTTAGGACATAGATCTAGACTTTTCAAAGTGGTGATTGCCAGGAGGAAAAGAGAAAACAGGAACAAACTCGAGTGAAAATCATAAGGAGAAACATTTTCTCTGTAAGGACATTTAAGCAGTAGTACAGGTTCCCTAGCGAAGGTGTGCAGTGCCTGTCTTCGGAGATTTTCAACACCCAACTAGATGAAGTTGCAAGCAACCTGGTCTAACCCTCTGGATGACCTTGCTTAAACAGGGAATGTGACCAGCAACCTCCTGAGGCTCCCTCCACTCTGAATTATACTCTGATCCTATGTTATCTGACTTTCAGATTCTATGTGTCCCTCCTTCTGTTAAAGAAGTTTGACTTTGGTATTGCAATAAGGACCATGTGTCTATATCGTTACGCTTAAGTGAAATATACTTCAGGGTAGGGCTGTGAAATGCAATATTTTCAGTTTATTCAGAAGGCAAGCAAAGACATATATTTTCATTTTCTGTGAGACAAGACTGACAGAAAGCACTTTGACACCAATTTAGATTACACAAAGAAACTGGAATAAAAAATAGCAAGCACCTCTGTGTATTGAATTAAATATAGAAAATTCATTTAAGGATGCCTTTAGTCCTTTACTGTAGGAAGAACATAAAATAGAACATTAATCAGCTAGATTCAGATTTTTGTACTTATTACTAGGGGGAATTTACTGTTAGTTTAGGAATTTCAGCAACTGATATTTGTTTAGCGGAGAAAGTCAAAATAAAACATGAGAACAGTAACGGATTTTCCCCCCAGTGCTGTGAGCTTGTTGATATGACAAAGTATCTAAATGACAAGCTGTCTCTTTCGGTTCACAAAATTTGGCTAAATGTATAGTTGTGGGGTAGAAGACATAAAGTATCCTCAAGAAATATCAGCTTTAGTTTTAAAAAAGTAGGTTTATATCTGGCCTGAAAAAGTGAAAGACAGATTTTTAAGCTTATATGGTACAAGAAGAAAGAAACATCTACAAATTGGGACTTGCATCATCTGGTTGTGTGGCACTGTGGCATTTGAAGGTCAAATCGCAATGAAAGCTCTGACTCCATCAGCCACAATACCTTGTAGGGGGGAAATGATGAAAGCAGCTCTGCCACTCCATCTGTGGATCTTTTGCTAACATACTGCCAACTGGTGGAGATATTGAAGGACATCAAGTCTCAAGCAAATAGCAGTCATAATCACCTGACCATCATTCCCACATATCATGTGGAACATAAGATATTAATCTGTGTTCTGCACATGCCATCCTTCACTTATGAAATGACATATTCATGTCACAGACAAAATTTATGGGATTAGAGTACATACAGGAGAACCTAAAAATAGTATTTGATTATTTCATTTGTTGTTTCAGAAGTTTATTACATTAAGAATTGCAAAGGAATTGCAAAAAAACCCACATACAATCAAAACGCAGATTCAGAAGATTAAAGGAAAAAAAATTAAAAAAAAAAATATGACAATGGAACATCGAGGAATACAGTGACCTCTCATCAGAAAAAAGCAATCAGTTCTTTCCAAATGTTTAGCTTGAAAAATATTAATCTTAATACAACATCAATAGAGATAAGTCCATCAGCAAAGCAAACAGAATACATTCACTAGAAGTAAAACTCCACCCATTTATGCCTATTTTTTTATATTAGTTTGTCATTACTTTTATTTATCCTCACCTTGATTGAAGCCCATTGTTTTCTACTTAACTTAGTGATTGTGTTCTTGGTCACTGGGATAACTGGGGAAACTAACGAAATTCCAGTTTTATTTTCTTTACAGGTTTTCTTAAGTGTCATTTTTTCTTTTTATATCACTGAAGTGAATTTCTCTGGAAGACTCATGAACCTTTCCTGAAGCTTTTTCTGGACAAAAATAGTGACTGGTCAGTCTTGTTACATTCTAGAAATATTGCATTTCAGTAGAGCTGACATAGATGCTCATGGCACAGTGCCTGTAGAGAAGGCATGTCCAATACAATGGCTATGAAGGGGATGCAAATTCTGCTTGCCTGAAGCAGACTGCTCAATAACTGTTTGGTAAAGAGCTGTTGTCCTGTTGTCTTGCCTTTTTCTTATATAATGTTAAATGTGGTCTCCAGAATAATTAACTTATGTAATATTTAATTGAAAAAATATATATATAAATATTTTAAAAAGGAAAAGAAAAAGAGAAATAAATTAGTCTCTGTGCATATATCCCATCATATGTATCTATTAAGTTCCTTTGCAACTCTAACTAAGAGAACTAGGAAGCATTCAAATAATTTGAATGGTGGCATTTAAATGGAGAAAATGTAGAAATATCTAAACTGCATTTGTGAGGTTGAGGAGCAGGTTTACATGATAGCAGTTATCTTTTGTGTTGTGTCCTTAAAATCAATATCTACGCAAAGGCATTCTTTCACTGACATTACAGGTGTTTTTAGAGAGATTTATTGCAGCATTATGGTGGTACCAATTCCATTACCCTCTTTTCTCCAGTAAGTGTCTTCCCAAGGTCCAGAAGATAAGGATTTCTAAGTATCAATCAGGCTCAGCAGACTGAACTGGAGGTTTTCCTGCATATGTACATTATTCAACAAACATGGAGGTAATCACATTGTAAAGTTCTATTAAAAGTCAATGCAAAATCCTCCCATAGTCAAATAATGTTTATTTGTAGGATCAGTTAAACTCACTAGGAGACTGATTATTCATGAGCTCAGATATTTTCTTATAAGAAAAGAAAATGACAGAAAAGTCTTTTTCTTTTTCTCACCTTTAACTCCATCAGAATATTTATTTTTAGGTTTAGGCATTTATCATTGTAAGATGTTTTCTGTAATGCAAATTAATCTCATGACTTTTTTTTAAAGCTTTCAAATTTGTCAACCTCTTTTTACAAGCATGGCATCAGAACAACATTAGGTGACAGAGAAGTTTTCAGTGAACCTGATTTTCAGACAGCAAAATCTCAGCATTTTTTTTTGCTGAAAACTACAACTCTCACTGGAGAGTTTTAACCTCTCAGTGGTTGATTTTGCTTACACTGTTCAGTGCTTGTACTATGGAGACCTGTGCTTCCATGTGGCAAAACTTTGTCTAGATATAAGCATGTGATTATGGTCAATCATAGCCTGAAGGCTTACAATTCATTAATATTAGTGTAGGAGGAAGTATGGTTCCTTGGTAGGACATCAAGTCCTGTGTGCAAGGTTGCACTTCAACGGAAATACCTATTCAGAATTTTTTTTTTTTTTTATATTTTTTATTAAAGAATTCTAAATTATTATGGGTAGTCATGGCTGCAGGATTAGATGGCAAGGTCTAACATATGATACTCTCTTGCATGTCATATAGTCAACAGTCCATATGAGAAGAGCAACACAACGAAATTACTCATAACTTCAAAACCAAAAGCGTTGACATCTTTGGTTGTGCTTGGTTTCAGTATCAAAAGTCTGTGATGCTATTACAGCTGGGACAAACGGCAGTAATTTGCTTTGCCCTAGGAAGGTTGGTTGAAAAAAGAAGCAATTATTAGATTGCTTAAAGAAAAGAATCTATATCAAGGAGCATCTAACTGACAGTTCAGGAAGCATATTTTACTTTCATTTCTATTGATCAATGGGTGATAATATATAAGTGTGACAAATGGCAAAGGAGTTATAAAATCAGAGGAACTGCTGAGGGATTGCTGCCTGATGCACATTCTTAAAATGAAGACTGTGATTACTTCTTTGTGCAGCTTTAACATTACATGGAATGAAAAGGAGAGGAGATGCAAGGAGATTCCAGGGGAGGGGAGGGGCAGGGTGAGGCAAGGGGAGGGGTGGGGAGATGTTGTTTGCTAAACAAGCTCTCTGACACTAGTATGTGGCAGAATTAGAAAATAAATGACCCAGAATTAGAATACAAGGAGAGAGGTGTGAAACTAAATGTCCTTTAGAGGCATTTGAAACTGCTTCAGCCAAAATCTTATGAAATGATGAAGTCATCTAAGAAGGTTTAACTTTTCTGGTATGACAAATAAATAGTGTGCCATTCATTTGCCACACATCACATCATTAGATGAATGTTCAGATCACCTTCACAGGGCTATTAATTGATGTGTTTCAGTTTACAAATTGAAAAGGTTAAAGTACATAGACAGTAATTTACAGTTGCTGAGCTGACTAGTGATAATTTATTTATCTTTGGTGATTCTTACCTGTTCAATTACATGCTCATATTCTAAACTGCAATTTTGCAGTGACTGGTATCATGTTGATATTAAGCAGAATATCATGCTCCAGTACAAACTGCCTTATCAAAAACATTCTAGCATCATATGTAACGACAATCTGCTACCTAGGAAACACTCTGTGTTTGTAAGGCCTTTATTTCCAGTTGAGCTATTCAGCTAACACCAAGGTTTTCCAGATTTACTCCTTGAATGTGTCCAAACACTTAGTTATCTTGTCACAATTGACTTGTAGGTCATACTGGGCACTGCAACTCAGAGAAGATCAAATAAATAACTCCTGGAAGATTATGACCTTATCTTTTTTCCTTATGACAAAGCAGAAGTGAAGTATGGAGGCATTTATACACATTAGTCTAGTGAAAAGTCAGCACTGTGAAATGACTTGTCTGGAGTGGAGTCAGAATTTGATATGTCATACCTCACTGAAATGGTGTCTACAAGCCTCCAGCTGTTACTGGAACCTGGAAAATCATGTCATTCTCCAAAACTTAGATCTGAACAGTAGTTCTCAGATATTATATTTATCCTAATTCATGTATATAACTTGATGGTCTGATTATGCAAAAAATGTCAAAGTCAGGCAAAAAAAGCCCCCTTTAAACAAACAAAATATTATCCAACATTTTACATGTCATCAACAGAACAGGGACCCTCATAGGGCAGACTTTTATTTTCTGCTGTTTCTTTGTTTGTATCACTCATAATGATAGCCTCAAAAGCATAAGCTGTGGAAGTTGTAAAGTGTCTAATTTAGTCAAGCTCAGTGCCGTCACTTCTGAACCTGGGAAACTTACTTCTTTTGACACTTTTCTCTGATGAGTATAATTTAGTTTATTAACTCTTTTATACCCTTTCTTCTGATAAATTCCAGCTTTGCAAAAGTCAGATCTGAAACTTAAGAGATGTAGGAGAAAGGATCCTTGATACTAAAGGTTTGTAGCATTGTACTGAACATGTGGAAGTGAAGCCATTATGTTATATTTGGGACTAGAATCCATGAAGTAAAATTATTAAATATATAAATAAGAAATGTTTTACTTTCTAGTATGAATTTGCTCACATGGCTTGTTCACACAGAGTGATAAGAAAAGGTTTTTTCTTTCTGTTACCATTACAGCCTCCTGTGAACCACAAGATCTATATGAGGATTTTCTAATAAACTATATGGAGGAGATTATTTGCTTTCAATTTCATTATACCATATGATAGAAACTGTACTGTGCTAGTCATTCCATATCTAATCTTGCGAAATCCTAACTGGCTGTGATCTTTAGTCACTAACTAAAGGAAAGAAAAGTCATACCTAGTTGAACAGTTACAACAAATGAAATGGTGTTTGCAATATATCCTTGAATGTTTGGAATCAATTCAATTGGGAAAAGTGACTAAAAGAGCAATCAAGCAAAAGGGAATAAGTATTCATAGGTAGAGAGGAATAAAATAACATAGAATTATCAGTATCATGTATACAGAATTTATACAAGTTAGTATACCACTCAGAGCCGCCAAGTTCTATAGAAAATGTTGCGAATAGAAATATGTGATTCTCAAGATGCAGATAACATTCTGTAAAACAATGTGTTTATTTAAAAAAAAATACATGGCCTATATTACTCAAATGAAAAAAAATATATTTGCTTAGGAGCTCTGGAAGAAGTATGAGTTAGTGACCCACTTTGGTGATTAAATGTTAAATTTTAACACCTTTCATTTGTAACTTGATTGGTTGTTTATTCCTTTGGTTTTAGTTGTTGCTCCTAAATGACAGATCACAAATGGAATAAAATGATGAAAACCTTTAACTATAATATTTGTACTTGATTCTGTGTTCTGTTTTGATATTGCAGTATGCAGACATGCAAGACAGCTGAAATAATTCTTGTGAGAATAGATGAAACCTGACAGACACAGAATGATTGTAGTTCATTAATCATAACCATCAATAACTGTAAGCACAAACATCCCAGTTATCACACAATTAACATGTCACATTGAATCATATAGCAGCTCTATAATTTTCAACATAATCTTGTTATTTTATTCTGCATATAACTATTTCTTCTAATTCACTTTGATCCAGAAAACCTACTGAAGTTCAGGAAGATTTTGGTAACTACAAATTCCCTTTCTTCTTCAAGTCTCTGGCAAGAATTAGTCTTTATTGATGATACTGATGGTATTACTTGATGTTATTGAAAGTAGGTGTAACAAAACAAAGAATTCTTCAAAGCTCTGAATATACTTAATACTCTTGGTATACCCTTCCCTGAAAGTTTAGATTATATAAAAATTGAGTAGCTAGTCAAGACAAAACAGTGGAAAAGCATATCAATTTATAATTTATATAAAATCTGTGTAGCATACCAAGTAGTGAATATTTTAATTGAAATGTAGTACTCCCTTTTAACAAGGATGTCATGTTAAATAGAGGAAAAATCTGATTTTTTTTCTTGTATAAAACATTTTAAGTTTCTAATTTATAAAAATAAACAAATAATCTAATTTGCAAATGAAATTAAAGCTATATAAAATTTTATATTATATAATAATATTGTATAATGTTATGTGTTTTATTTATAAAATTATTGTATTATTTCATGCAATATTCTATAAATCAGTTTAGGAAATAATTATATGTGTTTCTTCACCAGATGTCCTGGTTTAATCCCAACCAACAACTAAGTACCACACAAATGCTCACTCACTGCCCCACTGCACCTCTATGGGATGGGGCAGAGAATCAGAATAAGGTAAAACCTAAGGACTAAGCTAACAGTTTGATAAATCAATAATGTAAAATATAATAACAAGAACATAAACAATAATACTTATACTAACAATAGTAATACTAATTGTAATTAAAAGGGAGAAAACAAAAAGAAAGAGAAAAATAAAGCCCAAGTGAAGCAAATGATGCCCAATACATTTGTTCACCACCCTCCAACCAATGTCCAGCCTATTCCTCTAGCAGTGATCGGTGCCTCCCGGTGAACTCCCCCCAGTCTATATATAAAGCATGACACTCTGTGGTTATCGAACATCGCTCTGGCCAGGTCAATTCAGCTGTCCTGGCCAGACTCCCTCCCAGCTTCTTGTGCACGCCTTTGCTGGCAGAGCACAGGGCACTGAATAATCCTTGACTTCAAGTAATGACTGCTCAGCAACAACCAACACATCAGTGTGTTATTAACATTGTTCTTATACTAAACCCGAAGTACAGCACTGTGACGGTACTAAGGAGAAAATGAACTCCAACCCAGACAAAACTAGGACACTTGGATCATTAATTAGTACTCTACTAAATTGTATTATGGTAGCATGTACTAGCCACATTTATGGATTCATGACTTCACCGTGATAGGAAATGTCGAAAGTAAAAAACAAATTCTCTACTTACAACGTAAAGCAGCTAGACATACATAACTAAATGAAGAAGGGCAGTAAACAGGATAATATTACTGACTGCAGTAGACCATGTATTTTTAATTATTATAATTTATAAAAATTATATAAATAAAAATATGTCATTAAGGACAGAAAAATGTTCCTTTAGTTGACTACTCCTCTGCATTTTGTAGTGTAAATTAATTTCAAGGGTAATGAATCTCTACTGTATACATTATATTTCTTTCTGACATCGTGGTAGGAAAACAAGCATCTTTTATTTTTACAAGAACACACCCAAGGAGCACCATCGTTCAAAGATCCCTTAAAGACTTCTTGGTTCCTTTTTTTTTTTTTTTCCCCCAGAGAAAAAAATGTCTTGCAGTATCTGACAATGATTCTGGAAAATGTTGATCTAAACATAAGAAAGTACAGCATTTTGTTTCTTCTCTTCTCTTACTTTTACATTTCCAGAGAGGAGTTTTTAAGCAATCTCCTGTCTCCTTATCATCTTATGTCAGCACACTCTGAAAACATGTGCATAACCAGTTCCTTTCCTTAAAACTCTTCAATGGCTCTGCAGATGTACAGAGACATAGGGTGATTGTTTTGCAAGCTTGAAATATATCATTGCTTCTCTATACTTTCTGTATTTCAGTTTTACATATTAAGTTTTTTGAGAAAAAAATCACTTTTTTCAGTTCATGTCAGAATGATGATCCCTGAAGGATTCAAAAGCTTTCTGGTAATATATAATAACAGCAACAATGATAATAAGCATGATACATTCTAAAGTATTTGAATCTTGCCCTTATTTTCTCACATAAAAGTCATTTGATAATGTGATTTTTGAAAGTTCAAGGTGTATGCTATTTCCATTATCAATTGTTAGATGATGTTTCTGTCATGGTAGAAATCTTTCTGTCTAAGCTTCTTTTCACACCTTTTCTCGTTAATGTTTTCAATATTAAGTTATTCTTAGGTCCAATTAGTGACTCTAAGAATACAACTCTCCCTACTTAATCTGGTGTTCCTAGAAAATGAGTGTATGTCAATGCAAAATGACCTATTAATTTATTTGGACACCTGAGTATCTCTGTAAAAGTTCCCTATGCAATCACACGTGACTTCTTTTCAATACCTACCTTTTATTCTTCTATAGCTTGTGTTTGTGGGCCATTAAATAGAACAATTATATTTTCAATAGTTTAGACTGTACAGTCTAACCATGTTTTTGATTTAGGTTATAATGGGGTTTTGAAAAACATGTCTGAATGGAGTTCTTTTCCCTGTAAATCTTACCTTTTTTAAAGAGCTACAATTCCAGCTCAAGGTCTATTTCTTTGTCCTGTCTTTCAAATACAAGGAGGGGAAGGCTACCCTCTCTTAGTGACAGTGCAATAAATAAGTTTGTCCTTGGCATGACAGAAGAATCTTACCTCGTGTAGAGCTATTTTTACTTTATTGGAAAGAATATTGCCTGCTTTATACTTGTCTTTAGGTATCTTCAGGATATGTCTTTAAACATTTTAATACATATCATATTATGTCCATTTTAAACTCCATCATAAATTTGCATATAAAATAGTTTAAACTCACAGACCTGAGCTGGCAGAGGACAATGTTCTGCACCAATCTAATTTCTACTTTAGAAGTGAATTGACTGGTTTAAGTCACTGATAATGAAGTTCAGAACGTTCCATAGCTTCCATACTAGGTTACCAAGCAGTAATTGCCTGCAATAAAAAAATCTGGTTTTCATCTTTAATTTGATCCTAATTTCATACCAATCATCAGTGGGCTGTTGTCTGGGTCACAGAAACCTGCCCCTTCCCTGTTGTTCCCATTAGCCGTAGCAAACTTATGAACACAATGAATGAATGATCCCTCCTGCGCATACCTAAAAAGCAAACCAGTGAAGGTGAATTGGAAGGTTATTAAGTGATAAAAACTGCTTCAACTTTTGTACAAGTCCTTCTGTTGATGGCAGAACATTTCTCCTTTTACTTATGTGTTTATTTTGTTGCTAGGCCTACAAAGCTTTTCTGTTGCTTTGACTCCCTTAAGATTTTCCCATTTATTTCCTGTTATTCCTTTCACCTTCTGCAGAAGTGTTTCCTTTTATATTGAGTCTTCTTTAAACTGATACTCTTGTGGTGGTAAGTGTCATTCTTCCACAGTGCACATCAATACCTTTGTACTGCACTGACAGAAACCCATGCTTCAGCTCCTTTCCAAAGAATGGTCATAGCCACTGCAGAGACAGCCACACTACCTGGCAGCTGCTTTGGATCAGAGATCTGAATGATGTTCCCAAGTTTATAACTTCTCTCAAAGACTGAGCTAATTATATCTGCAGCATAAATTGGACATCCAGAAAAGATTGCACCATTGGATTGAATGTCTGGCATCTTCACTAGCTCTGGAATTTCTCTATTTACCTTTCACAGTGAAGAACACTACTGTGTCACAGGTGTCTAGTGACACTACATAAAACTTTTAAATTGTTCCTTTGTTGTTGTTTTGGTGGGGTTTTGTTTTTTGTTTGTTTGTTTGTTTGTTTGTTTAGCAATAAAGGTAATTGTACTACTCCTGTGACACACTCCACCTAAATGTCCTTTTTATGTTTTGCACATATATTGTTAATAATAAGTTACATTATTCATGGTGGCTGACACTTAGCTGTGTATTTTCAAAGTGGTCAAGGCTGTTTCTCAAGTTAGAGAGTATGGAAATTATGTAGCTACACCCCAGGAACTGCTTTCAAAATAACATAGTAGGTGTTATCATCTTTGCCACTAGCCCTGAGATAAGAGCAAATTAATCTTTTGGGGCAGAAGATGAACACCTAGGAAGCACAAGAAAGCATTTTCTTATCAATCAACCATAAGCATCATAATAAGATGAAGGACAGACCCATTCTGTGTGGGGCTATCTGACATGTCACATGTGTAACAGGTTTATACTGCAGCAATAACACTGAACACACTGCCGTGTGAGCCGTTACAGTTCCCACCTCTAAAGCTGGATTCTGTCCACTCTTTATTTTATTATCTACCTCTTCAGATTTTTAAAATAAAATAGAGTTTTGTATAAAATTTTAGTAGCTGTCTTTCTTTTTTTTCAATATGTATAGGTAAGAATGGGCTAGTATTTACAAGAAATTAATTAAATTTTCCATTAACTTGATTTTTCCATATTGGGCTTATTATTCTAATGGGGGTAACCGCAAGCATGATCCTTAACATTTCTTTCTTCCAAGATTTCCTACATTTATTTGTTTCACAGCTAAAACCCTTCTTTTATACCTGTTTGTCTTGGGTTGAGCTGGCAAAACGCCAACTGTCCGAGACAGAGTGAAAAGGGTTCTTCCCCCCCAACCAGCTAAAG
>JAWWEV010000001.1:39814256-39833686 GCA_035583235.1 Hafferia zeledoni
CCCCCCCCCCCCCCCCCCCCCCCCCCCCCCCCCCCCCCCCCCCCCCCCCCCCCCCCCCCCCCCCCCCCCCCCCCAGGTGTTAAGTTGTTCTGAGCTCCTATTTGTGTGTACTTTGGACATACACAGGAAACCACTTTGAAAGTAAACACAAACTAATCGCTTCTTGCTGCTCAGGGTCTGCTAAAGGATTCTGATGGCTACATTTGCATTAAAACGGCCACTTTGGACTGCAGCTTCTTTACTAGTAGGAAACCAAGTCCAAGTGAAGTGCCATAGCTCTATAGTTAGAACTCCCCTGGTTAGAACCAAATTGTACAAATTATACATGAAAATCACAAGACTGGCTCTAAATTACCTCATTCATGTACAGAATTGTTAGTAGGCTTCTCCAGGCAAATTAGTTATGATAACAAGATTGATATATTTGGGCTGGACTGCTCTCAGTATGCTCGTTAGCTTGTTTACAGGCAATTGGCTCAGGTACCTGCATGGAGAACATAGGAAATTCTGTTCTGAAGATGTCCACACATCTCTCCTTTAACTAAAGGAATTTTAGGAATATAATTCACCAATGTCTGTCTATATGTAGATGAAGGTCACAGGTTTATCTTAAGGTTGTGGATTCAGTTCCCAGATCCAGAAACCTAACAGTGGTATTTCAGTGCACAACATTAGAGAACTTCTGCTCTTTATGTGCCTCTAGCATTTACCACTTTCTTCAACATCATAGAAAACCTTGATGATCTTAGAATTCTAAAACTCCAGCTCTCTCTAGACATGCATTGATGCTACTTCATGTTAGCCTATTGCTACAGGTGAGATTTCTTCCTGACCTGATTTGTGATATCAATATAGTACTGTATTAAACAGTGTTATATATTGATATATTAAACAATAAAATAACATTGACAGGTTTTTTTCTATGTTCTTCCAAATCTGACTTTTTATATCAACTTTAGCAGAGAAAGCTATATAATTTCCTTCCAGGAAAGACCAATATGTAGGTGGAAGTGATATTTCTTCTCTCACCTTGAGACTGAGGAGGACTGTTTTGCTGGTACCTATCAAAGCACTGGTCACCCACAGTATTAACAACAGCTGGACAGGTCATGTCTCCAACAATGACTCTCCCATAAAGTAAGCAGAACTTATTAATCAGTCAGTACCTTCTATTAGTAGTTTTTAGAAGTTTATATATGTGAAAGTGGTGATGGCAAATAGAACATTTCACAGTCATAACATTTCATACAGTTATCATCTCTTCCTAGCTGCTAGTCTTGCTGGGAAGTTAGAACTGTCCAATCCCCCAGTGTGCTTCTCCTTCTACTAGCACAAGCGAGATTGAGAGGAACACTGATGTTTGGGCTTTGTCTTTGTTGTTGTTGTTGTTGTTGTTGTTGTTTCTCCTTAAACTTACTGTTGTTATAACAGAAGCCAATCCTAGTATTCTAGACTTAAGCAACAGTTGACCTGTACTAAAGGGATATAAATGAAGACATATAGAACACTCATCTTAACTCTATTTACTTTGTCTCATAATTGCATGCCATAGTTTGTTCTTCACTCAGTAGCAGGAGCATGATGCTGGATAACAAAAGCAGGCCACATAAGTAATAGTATTAGAAAATGATTGCTTATTACATGGGACAGGAAATTTTATTTAATAAGCCCTTAATATGTCATATATAAAAGACAAGATGGCACAACTTCTTTATCTCTTCTTTACTCATATGTAACTTATAAATTGTCATAATGTACATACCAAATGTTTTGAAATCACTATTTTGACAGCCACATGTATCAACAGAATGAGTTAGCTATCATGAGTTGAAGGGTCCCTACACTTCCATATTAGACTTTACTTTAACCTTATGATTATATGATTTCTATGAAACTTGAATAAAGCTTAAATTTTGCTTTTCAATAATGGCAGAAGAAAAAGTGTTAGAAGACAGGTTTACAGTCCTTTAATCTCTGTAATCCTGTACTAATTCTGGATTAATATCATGGGGTCATCTTGTCTCTTCACTCATCACAGTTTTCCCTGGAAGAATCATAAAGATGTTTCACTCTTGCATTCCCTACTTTGTCACTTGTACTAGCCCACTTTTGAAACTTTCATGTCTAGTTACGCTTATTCCCAAGTGTGTTATCATTAAAGTGGGTGTCCATGACCCCTGTCATTGCTCAGTACAGAAATCTGTGTTCTTTATTTGTGCAACTGATTGATGACTATGCCTGTAGTTTTCATTATGGAATGAACAAACACAATTAACTTTTTTTCTTCTATAGTCTTTTCATTACTCAATACATGACCAGTAATTTTGCTGCTGACTTCCCTGGAGCACTTTTTAGGGTTTCCTTCCTCAATCTTGTTGAAGGCATGCATCTGAGGATATGAAATTTAAGAGTTGGGGAATTATAAAATTTTCTGTAGGGTAGCATTTTAACAGGCTATGTTTTGCCAGTGAGAAGTTACTCCTAGTCTTTTGGCAATGTGTTTTTATTAGATTTTAATTACATTTTAATGGTCAGTATGTGCCCCAAATTCCAGGCAATGTCTATATAGTAGGTATATGATAAGTCTAGATTTTCTCTCTTTTGTTTGTTTGGTTTGGTTCTTTGGAGGTTCAGGGGTTTTTAAAATTTTTTTTGTTTTGGGTTTGGGTTGGGTTAGGTTAGGCTTTTGGGAGGCCTGGGGAAGGTGTTTGCTTTTGGGGGGTTGTGCAGTTTTTTTAAGATTGAAAAGTAATAAATGAACAGAAATGCATTGCTGGTCCATCCAACTGTAGTAAATTCCCCCAAGGAACTTGCAATTTGGTAGTTAAAAAAAAAAAAAAAAAAAAAACACCACACCAAAAAAACCCCCAAACTTTTCCAAACATTACCACATATGAAAAATCTTCCCCATCCCCTTAAAAACACTAATAATAATTCTTCCAAAAAATTACAATAACTTACATGAATAACTGCATGTTTAATGTCCCTAGACCCACTGGATCACTCACTAGAGCTATTCTTCCCCTCAGGGGCTATGAAAACATAGGAAGAAGATTGTTGACCTTGCCCAATTAAGGCACCACAGATGAAGGGACAGCTCTGACAGGGATCTGCTTAAGGAATGTGTGCTGTAGTTTGGCAGTCACACTATTGTCAACAAATATTACCCCAGCTGCCAGTTCAGGAGACAAATAAATAGAAAGGAGATACCAAGAAAAGAGAGAGAAAGCATGGGAGATAATTAATTTTAAAAATGCATTGAGTATGTTGGCCCTCAGGCTCATGTTCTATTGCCTCTCAGGCACCAGCTATATGTGACTATTTGTCTACCGCTTGACAAATGGGACAACAATGATGAAAAGTTTCTGTTGTGGGGAAGGAAGGTCCTCTTCCCTCGAGACAAGTTAGTAGCCTGTTACTGAGATGTCCCAACAAATTAGACATAACTATCAGGAACCTCTCAGTCTAGGGATTAAATCAGCCAACACTGTCCTGCCAAGTTTAACAGAAATGGATGCTCATGGTATCACATCCACTTCTCAGTAGCTAGTGTAGTAAAGGTGCCAATTAAAGCGTTTAAAAAAATTACACTCTGTGGTACTGGTTACTTAGTTTCTAAAATAGCAGCAGCCAATGGTAATGGCTTTAGGACTGAAGTAGTATAAAGCAGGTACTATCCCAGAGGTACAGGGCTCTCTCAAAATTGCCCCTCTCATAACAATCTTCCCAGTAGAATCTATTTGCTATTTAGTTCTGATGTTTTACTGAGCTGGTGTCTGGAAGAATACCACTTTACAAACATGCCAGCTAGTTAAATGTCAGAAGACCCATTTTGTTTAAGATAGGAAATTCCTAATTAATCCCAATTACCTCTCCACTTCATGTCACACAAAAGAATAGAGTGAGACTGCACATGTTAATCAGCATAACTAAGGAGAAGAAACCTGAAATGCAGTGCTGATCAGACAGTTAACACAAGAGAAAACATAAGAAGGAGAAAGAGATGAGAAATTATTAATTTCTAGGGGTCTGGATTCTAGCTTTTTGTTTTCATTACCATTGTCATGAAAACTTAGGGGATGTTAAAAAAAAAAAAAAAAAAAAAAAGTTGAACACAGTGGACTATTTCAGAAAATTCAATTTTTCCCAGACTGAATTCAATGGTGATTCTGATTAGGAGGTCAGTTTTGATTCAAAAGGAGTAGACTTTGGTCTGAACTGAACTGAGTTCTGTCAGATTCCATTAAAAAGTTTCCCTGTATAATAAAGTCAGCTATTCCTTATTTTGTAAGTATGAAATTAAAGTGGACTTGCAACCATTTGACGAGATACAGAGCTTAATGAGACATAGATTTTCATATTGCTTGATTTAATCAGTTCAGGAAGATTGTTCAAAATAAATGAAGCAGTATGAAAATAATTCTGCTTCAGATATCTACTTTGCATTTTTCTTTTTCAAAGTGGAAAATAGAAATTGTTTGGAATTATATTTCTGTGTGTATTTATGTTTTTTCTCCTATTTAATACAATTATAACTGGCATGAAGGCAGCTATAACTTAACAGTCAAGATGTAAAAAGCAATTGCTTGGATTTTTCAAGGAGAAAACGACTGAATAGGTATAGCCATAATATCATAGAGTTCAGACAAAAATATGATTACAGTCAAATCTGAACACCCGTGCAGCAGCACATGTAAATCCTTTATCTTTTGACAACAAAAGATCTTTTCCAGAGCAATAACAGCAGAAAAATGACTTCTTTTTGACCACACCACCTTCTTTTTAACAATGCAATAATTAATACCACACTTAATTCTGATAATTTGATTGTGCACTTCTACTTTCTGTGTCCTCACGCTATGTTTCAATATTGTTAAAATCATTGTTGATGACTTCATTAGTGAGTTGATATAATTTCTGTAATGTTGATACTACTACCCTAGAGTGGAGAATCTGCAATCAGAAATTTCACTTTATTTATTGGTTTATCAAAGAATTAATTTGCATGGTATTTTCCTCTTTCTATAATTGAGGAACTATCCTATAGGAGACTCATAGTTAAAAAATCAGAAATAAGAAGCGAGAATGGAAAAGAGGATTTAGATAAAATACTGGTAGATTATTTGTCTCAAATTGGCTCTTCCTGAAGAACCACAAAGTTCTTCAGGAGTTCAGCAAACTAGTTTCAGTCCTGAAGGGTCTCTTTTCAGCTCTGTCAAATGCAAGAAGGAAGAGGCACTACCTATTTTACAAAGGATAACAGAGGACGATCTATAAAGTATGTTTCAAGAGAAGACTAAAATATCACTGATTTAAAATCCAGATTTTGTGACTTTACAATGTCATGATTCATGCCTAAATGAAAAATGGCTTTGAAAAACTGAATTAGACTTCTGAAAACTATGCACATGGTCAGCACAAGAAGGAGCAGGATTGACTGTTGTTTGCATTACTTTATTAATTAAATTTCTTTTAGAATATACAAAAAAATTAGTAAGAGTTGGACAGATGTCTTCTTTTTTTGAGTGGTATGTATATAATATATAATGTGACATACTATACGTATGTATAAACTGTCACTTGGACTGCTATTGCTAAGAGTTTTAGGAGGGGAGATATAATCATGGGACACTGGCCTAGGCTGAAAATAGGACACCAGAAGCCTATGCATTTTCTATAAATAACAATTATGTGACAAGTAGAAGATGGATGGAAGCAGTTCATTGGGTTTCCAGTAGTGCAGGGTTTTGTTTGCAGGGACTCAACAGAGTATTGTCTTTATGTAGAGACAGGTAAGAGCCATATTCTCTACATTGTTAAATTTTAAATGATTTATTGCTGTTGAGGTTATTTGTAGTGATTTATTCATACAACGTCGTTAGACATCAATATCAGCATTCTGGGGCAGTTTGCTAATGTGACATGTTTCTTCCTCTTCATCTCCACTTTGAGTTATTTTTTTTTTTTTTAATTAAAGTGGAAAAAAATCATCTGTCACTGTCTTTATTATTATGTATTTTTTTTTTTCTTTTGGGGACTATAAAATTGGTTTTACACTATTTTCTGAAGCATACGTTCACATGTTCCATTGTGTTCAGAAAAATGTAAAGAAAGATCCATTCCTTGGTATATTTAAGCCTAGAAAATATAGCCAGAAGGAGTTCAGAATTAGCACCTGGGGGATTTTTTTTTTCCCACTTTTTTTTTTTCCCACATTTGAAAATCAAATTCAGAGGGAGGATGAGGGAGCAACTAGCAGTCTCTGATGTTCATCTACACAGCTGCTAAGGATTCTCTGATTATACCATTTTATGTATGTTTTTTAGCATTTCTTGTAGCCGTACAAAGAGCCTGTGAGAAGAGGAAGGCATATTAGAAATCATAATATTTATGTGTCAGTGGACATTATGGCTTGATTCATGACTGTTGAGATGTCTGTTCCTTCCATCTTCTTCAGTTTTCCCATATAAAAGTGATGATAATGGTACTGCTCTTGTTTGAGATCTTAGGATAATAAGTACTGTAGGAGCAAAGGAGCAGGCCCAAGGAAGATTCATCAATCATATTATGCCATGGTCATGATGGAATTCACCAAACCTTGACTTGCAGATAAACCCAGCAAAAATGTTTAAATTTATATTAAAACACCTGGCATCAAGAGAGCTCTGGAGTCTGACTTTTCATTGTACTCACCACTGCAGCAGACTTAGAGAAGAAGTATAGTGTGCTGAAGTAATTATCACACAAGTCCCATTAAAATCTAGACAATAGATTAAAATCTAGACAATAGAAAAGTGTCATAGCGTGATCAGAGAACAAAAGAACATAAAGTGTGAAAGAGAAAAAGGAAAAAAAATACTTTGAATTCTATTGAACATTTTGCAAGAGTAAATAATTTCCATATATATTCTATACACTGATGTATTTTCCTGATCATTAAACAATATACTCATTATTTTCCAGTGCCACTCTTTTCATATTAGTACGATAGGTAGTTAATCATTATCACAGAGCTCTTGTTCATTCAAGTTGTTAGGGAAAAAATTGACTTGTGTTGCTGGAGATTCAACACATTTTCATCATTAAAAAGATTTTAATAATATCCAAATCAAAGGGCACATTTACCCTTGCTAAGTTTTGTATTTCCTGTAGATCAGTAATTACAACTGCATAGGTTTGTTTTCAACTGTTAAAATGGTCAACAGTAGAGGAAAAAGAATTCCAAATATGATCCTTTCAATCATGCTTTGCAGTCAGTTTTCAAACCTTTCCATGCACAATAAGTTAATTTTGAGGTTATTCCAATTATTTCAATCAGTATGCTCTTTCATAAAACATGAATCCAAATTCTAGCTACATTACAGAAACTTTGCTGTCTTTGTCAATAAAAAGAATAAAAATACACTGAGTTAGTTTGACTAGATGTATTTTCTTTCAATATTGTAAATTATATCTCACTTTTTAAACTGGATATTAATCAAGTCTCATATCAGTCATTGAACTATTTCATCTAAGATTGAAACTGATGAATTTTTGATTATGTGCATCTTCCTGATTACTCTTTCTAATGTTAGACCAAAATTAACTTCAATTCTTGTATTTGGAAATTACTAATCATAGCACCATTTAGACTGGAAAACGCACTTAAGATCTTGAGTCCAACATACCTGCTTGCCATGTCTTGTACGTCTTCTGAATACCTCCAGGGTTTGTGATTCAGCCATTTCCATGGAAAGCCTGTTCCAATGTTTCACAACCGTTTTGGTGAAGAAATTTTCACTAATGTCCAATCCAAACCTCCCGTGGAACAACCGGAGGCCATTTCCTCTCATCCTTTCAGTTGCTTGGGAAGAGACTGACACCCACCTTGCTACAGCCTCATTTCAGGTAGTTGTAGAGAGACTCCTTTTCTCCAGCTCCCCCAACTGCTCCTTATCAGACTTGTGCTCCAGACCCTTTTCCATCTCCATTGCCCTTCCCTGGGCATACTGCAGGGATCAAGGTGCCACCTCACCAGTGATGAGTACAGGGGAACCATCATTGCTTTAGTCCTATTAGTCCTAGTTGTTTCAATAGTTTCAGTAGTGATCCTCTGTTATTATTTATTTGCACTGTTTAATTTTATTGTTGTTCAACTTCCAATTTTTGCCTGCTTTTTGTAGCAAATAGCATTATAATGTGACACCTGTATTACCTGGCATGTTATAAATCGTAGAACATCAATTTATATGGAACATTCAGGAATTTTCTACATAAGTTTTGTTTTCAATTGCTCCCTTATGATAGATGAGTATCAATAGTAGAGCTATTTTTTGAAATCTTTTAGTTTTTTTAACAATATTTTAAAACTTATTTGTAGTTTGTCTGTCTTGTTTTCTCTTTCTAGCATTTGTCTTCCTTAAAAAGCTTCTTTCAAACATAATCAGAATTTATTTGTTTCTCCCAGCATCTTTTTTTTTTTTTCCCCTAAATTTCTCTCATTTTTACATTTTGTTTACCTGTGTAAGACAACAACATGTATTGGTAAAATGGACTTAAATTCTAAACTCATAACATGTCTAAACATTTCTTTACATGAAAAAGTTACTAAAAACCTAAAAAATTATTTCAAATTATGTCAAGAAAATCAATTTTTGTATTATAATTTTGTTTGTTTCTTTATTTCTTTTGTGTTGTTGTTTAATTTGGTTGGTTTGGTTTGGCTTGGCTTGGCTTGGTTTAATAAAGGAACGCTCACAGACAGAGCTTGAGTTCTGCAAAGTTGCCATGTAACAAAATATTAAACACTACACTTGTAGGCATTAAGATGATAATGAGGTCTTTAGAAACACCCAATATGGATTTGTTAAGAAGAAATCATATAAAATTTAATTTTATTTTTTGAAAGTGTGAGTGACTTAGTAGAAAGGTGTATTCAGCATTTGAGAATGACTCCTGCAAGAGGTTGCAATCAGTGCAGAGATCAGAATGAAAATCCAAAAGGACCAGTGCATTTGAAAAATTACTTGCAATGAATAACTCCAAATTCAGCAAAATGCAGATTACTTTATTTATTGAAGATTAAATATAGAAATAGAATAAAGGGAAGCAAGTGATTAAACAACAACAAAAAATACTATTACAAAAAAACTACAAAAACTTAGTAGAATGGATAATTCAATAATACAGTTCTAGGACATACTAAGAGAACTGCTACCCGTGGAGTATAAGTGATTATAGTTCCAATTATCAGTAGTGTTAATGACCAACTTTGGGTCCTACATTATAAGATGTAGAAAAGCAGTAGAGATGAAATTGAAGAGATTTGGTCAATCTAGCTTTGCAAACAAAAGTCTGATATGCACAGGGATAATGGTCTTCCATTGTAGCTGTAAAAGTTTAAGGAAAACTATCTAATCATCCAAGCAGAGAAACAGGTTATTCTAAAGATCTAAATTTAGGAATATAACTCACTGGACATTTTTAAGATTGGGCTGAGAATATCTGATCTTGCCTGAGGGCTAAAGAACGGCCTGAATAACATGTGATTTTGATAACTTTGTGATACTTTCTGGAACTGGCTTCTTTTTTTGTTAAAATCATGCCCATTGCAATCAAATATACAAGATAATCTAACATATTTTCAAAGCCTTATTTTTTATTGTGGTCTGCTATGTGGTCTCTTTATAGAGCACTTGCATAGGAAGGACATCTCAGCAGTCTTTATGTGTTTCAATGACTGGCTACATTTTATATATGTGAAAGTAGAAATGGCACTATATGTACACTAATAATGACAATATAATATTTGTAACCTTCAGTACGAGACCTATCCTGGCAGTACCTTTACCTTTTCTAATATATTTTTAGTTATTGGCTGTGTGAGTGTGAATGGTTATAAGAAAGAAAATATTTGGAGATTTATCACTGTAATTGAATCTGAAGAAAGACAACTATGTGATTGGTAAAACTGTGTTTCAGGTAAGTGAGCAGTAGATACAGAGGCCCCCAAGAAGGAAATATGTAATTTCATTGCTGGCTGATAAATTGACAATATCTATTTGCTCTATGTGAGTGCATTACAATGCAACAAATAAATTACCTTCATTAAGTATTTTCTTGGAAGATTAATGAGCACTGATAATAAACCACAGCAGCACAAAGAAGTGCACAAAAATTGTTTATCTGATTGTGGTGGGAGGCTGAAGGAACAACCCATTTTTATCATTCATCTTAGCTAAAAAGAAGCTTCTTTCCTTTTGAATGTGAAGTCTTCCCCATCATTGAAGACTGCATATTGCACCCTTACTCTGTGGCTAGTAAACAGAATATCCAAATGACGATTGTGATGAAAGGTGAAAACTAGGCTTGTTATAAAATAAGGCTTTATATTTTCAGCAGGGGAGATGTAGGTCTATTTTTTTCTTGATACTTTATTTCACTTCATCAGAATATTTCTAAATGCCCTGCAAATTTCATGCTTTATAGCTATGTATAGTAAATTCAGCCTGCAATCTTGAGTGTAGTTTTTGCTGGTTTTCTTAATAATTAGAAAATAAGGGGAGGAAAGAAAATGAAAAGAAAAGAAAAACAGAAGAAGCAACTCCTTTAGGGCTGCTAAAACTCACAGATTATCTCATATTTTGTCTGTCATTAGGCATCAGTACCATTTATTCATCAAGTACTGCCATCTTGTGGAATTAATCAAAGTAAATTCTAAATAGAGGAAGAGAAATATGTTTTTCTAAAATGATCTCCCAATGCATCACAAAAAGAAGGCTAAAACCAGACTTATTTCCTGTACAAACCTTATAACTCCACAAGAGTACAATTATGGGATGGGTGTTTACATGCTTTTGCCCTTGAATACGCAAAAAATAAACCATTTTACAGACTGTATGTTTAGGTTTCTGGTAGCATTAAAAGAGTTTATATGGTGACCTTCTTGTTACATCTTCACTTTCACCCAAAATACCACTGATTAAAAGGCTGCCCAGAAACCTCATGTTAAAAGAATGAAACAAGCAATTTCTTATTAGAAAAACCCTGAAGCAAATCTGGGAAACATTCAGACACTAACAAATACGGGAGTGTATATTTGGTGCTATCTGAATGCTTCCAGCAAATGTCTCTTTATAATACTTAAGAGGTTATTTCTTACTGACCCGCAATGACAGAAAGGCTGTTGCATTACTGTAGTACTGACATCTTCTGCATCAGAATGATATCTCCAAAAGCACAGTATAGCACTAGCAAAAATGCTGATATGTCAGTATTCTAGTTTCATCCATTATGGGAAGTACATCACATTGTGATAGTTTAGGAATTAATGTTGTTTAACAGAGAAAATAGAACTGCAAAAATAATTCACGAAATTATAGCAAGAAAGATTTCACACTGTAAATTAATTCCAGTAGGAATTAGGTTGTCTCTTCTTATTACTTTATCTCCAAGTGACCCAGATTTTCAGGTACATAGCCCACTAAGCAGCGCTTAATAAAACACAGAAACAAATTAGACATTAGAAAGACTTTCCAAATGATCTTCAGAAAAAAGATACAAATCTCCTTAGAGACATTCTTCTGTAAACAAGGCTGGTCATTCATAAAATGAAATACCAATTTTGCAGTTATCAAAATTACTTATATCATTTTTACACCAAGACTTTGTGTATGTCAGAATTTAGAAGCAGAGGAGTCCTTCAGCCACAAGAGAATGTCAATTTATAACTGTTCAATAATTCATAATTTCCCTGTCTTTTTACTCTCTGTTTCTGTTTGTGTTGATGAATAGTATCTGTGTAAAAGTTTCTTTAGTCTTGGCAGTTAACTGTTATTTCCAGGAAGGGCTCTGCATCATCTTTGTGGTTTTGGCATAGGTGTCACATTAAAAATAAAATAGATAGGCATAAAAATAAAGAATAAACTCAGCATATACTCTATATAAATACTCTAAAATTCTGTATAGTGCAGTTTTCAGTTTGCTCCTTTCTCTTAAACTTTTTTTTTTCCCTATTGCAAGCAAAACAAGTACAATATAGAAAAAACATATATTCAGTCTTTCCTCAAAAATAGATGACTTCAGAAGATCCATATCTAAAGTAATTACTTTATGATTTTACAGTTTTAATTTGGTTTATTTATATTTTGGTAGCACTGACTTTTAGCTTCAAAATCACTTGAAGGTCATCATTATTAACTTACCAGACTTGCGATGCATCTTTGGAGTTCAGTATCCTATTAAAAAGTTAATACAATGACAGCTATATTTGTGCTTAGTTAAATGACAATGGTTCTACAATCTTTTAACATAAACCACTGTAGGAAAACTCAGGCTTGAAGTTCACTAAAAACTGCAGTGAGTTTTGTACAAATAGGTCTGGTTTGATCTGTATGGTCTTAGGCTTCTTGTGAAATTCCAAAAAGTTCACTTAGCAGTTTACCACTTTGTAAGAGTAGGATTTCAGATAATATTTAAATGTGTTTTTTCTTGTAGTCTACATGTGCTCCTGTGCTGAACTGCTGTGGGACTTGTGTCATGTAACTGCAATCACTGTAGTTTCAGACTATTGTACTTTGCATGTACTATAGATGACAGACTTGTATATATAGAGAAAGCAATGTTTTAAATGTTGGTTCTGCATTATTGCCTCTCTATGTGTTACTTTTATATGTCATTAAAATCATTTGAGTATTCTTTTATGCATGACACTGCCAGAAGAAAAAGAAACCAACAAAGGAAATCAAAACAAACCCACAGTTTTTGTACTTGACCAGCCTTTGCTAGGAATTCTATATTTTATGAACCCCAAATTGTATTTTAGCTGGCATACAACGTGGGAACAGTCGGAGTTAGAGAATATGTACACCAATATATGTTTCATCCTCTAATATGGCTGCAAATTTAGAACTGTGGGATATTTGCACAAAGGATCAATGTCAAGGTACACACATTTTCCCTTAATTGCAGTCATTCTGCAAACACCTTTTTGTAAAATCACTTCTGCAAGATCATCCATCTACTTCTGTCAGCTAAAAGCTCTGGGGTCCCCAGATCCCAAGCCAGCTGTGGTCGTTTCTGATTGGTCTGCATAGCATGCATTAGAAATTGCATCATTTTCCAGAGATATTTCCACTGACACCTATGCATACTGTATGGACATAACCCTCAAAATTTTATTTAAGAAACTACTGAGCTCATTAACCAGGTCTAACAGGAGAAAAAAAAATCATAAATTGTGTAAGGTGTTTTTCATCTGCAAAGGAGATCAAGAATTCTAGATAGATGCTAGATCTGAGCATTCAGGTGCAAAGTCTTCAGGTATTTTACAGCGTATCCCCAGGATTTTGTTTCTTAGAAATGAAAAATAGGAGTAATTCTTTCAATGTCAATTGTCTGACAATGATCAAAAGTAAACCACTAACACTTTTTTCTGAGCTTTGGAGTTTGGACTCCTGGCCGGAATGCTCAAGGTATGCACACAAAAAAAGACATTTTACCACCGCTTTATAGAATAAATGCTTTGAGTTTTATATGTGGCAGTTCTGTTACTTTTTTTTTTCTTCACGACCCTATCCCAGTACTCATTCAGCCATTACTCCATTTTTAACAGCAAAAATAATTAAGAAAGTGACAAAATGACAGTATCCCCCCAGATTCAGCACTGGCAAAGACTAAGTACTTTATTTCCTTAGAGGCACAAAAATTTATTGCCTGAAATATTTTCCTCAACATTAATTCTAATTAATAAATGAATAATTAATTGCATATGGTTTTAGGCTGCAAATGGAGAAAACTCTATTCTCCATGAACTGCCAATGAACCCACACTGATGACTATTTTGCATTTGGTTTGAACTACTTTTAAACCAGAGCAATTAGTGAGACTGATTGCTTTCCATTTGAATTGGCAACAGGTGTCTTCAGTTTAAGCCTGTGCATTTTCCCTGAACTTGTGTATTTATCATCACTTTGTAGAATTTTATGCTGTCATGAATCATTTCTGCCAGATAAGACATCATGGCAAAATGTGGTAATGAAATTTTCAGAGAGAAGTATTTGGGGTTAATTAGTATTTTGCCTGAAACATAACAGAAGAGGAAGGAAAATTTGAACACTTGGAGGGCTCTCTGAGAGTCCTTAATTCCTCAGGATCCTGTATAACCACTCAGAATTACTATTATATCTGAAAAAGATTTTAAGCAAAATCAATGTGTGCAGTTTAATTCCCCATTTTGGAGCAGTTTCCCCCTCCTGTTAGGTAAGTATGCTCAGTCCTTTAACATAGCATTTTTGTACTGATACCATCAGCTTTTCATGAGAAAATTTTCATCTGATTTCAAAACTAGACTAAACTTCTTAAAAATTAATTCTGAAGACACTGCATCTCTGCAACACTGCTTGTATTGTTTTCTTATATTGGTTGAAAAAGCAGTCATCCTGCTTTTCTGTTCTTTTCTCACCACTGTGTCAGGAGACAGTAAACACAAGGACAGAAATTACAAATCAGTTGGAATTTCTAATGTTTTCTATAATGTTACAGTCAAACTGTACACCAGGCTAGGATGTTAATGTTTTTCACACTTCTAGTACCAGGAACAGCTGTATCAGTTTCTCTCCTACCATTAACAGAAAAGCATACAGCAAAATTTAAATTTTGAGGTGTTTCCTCTCACCCCTTTGACCCTTTCATTTTCCAATTAACTTTATATCAAGAAAACATTTTGACTGTAGCGAAGATAAAAGTGTGAGAGAACCAGACTGACATACTTGAAATTATTGTCTTCCTATTCCTGCTGAAGCTGAGAGTAGTCATCCAAGAAATTTCAATCTGAAAGCTTGGAACTTGCTATACCAGTGGAGCTGTTTGCATCTTGGAGAAGTAGTAGGAGCTTTATATATCTGAACTAACTTGACTTATCTCATTTTGAAGCCAGTTCTTTGAAAACTCTCAAGGCGGGAGATTACAGAAGAGATTGCCTTATAACCAATGTGCCAGTTTAAGTAATGAACTATATTAAGATGTGAAGACAGAATGAAACAATGGGAGATAAGATTGAAAGGAAAACAATGTGTAAAGAAGACTATATAAGGTTAAAGTTTTACAGTTGGAATTGTTTGAGCTCCGCATGAATTCCCTGCAAGGAATGTCCTGCTAATTCAAAATCTCATTAACTTTACCGATACTTCTAATGTGGAGACATAAATTAATCTAGGTTTTTATTAAACCATGATACAATCTCATACAGAATAATAGGAAATAACCTTTTTTTTCTCACCCAGTTATTATAAGGGGGAAAGTATATAATTATTTTGGTAAATAGAATTATTTGTGGGATAAAAATAAGAATCAAGGGACTGGATTTAATTGCCATTTTTAAAAGCCACTAATTAGTTGGTAGCTTGGGTTTAAAGAATTATTCATTAATCATAGGGATTTAAGCTATATAAAGGAAGGGTTCAGAAATTCTTCAGTGAAGCAGATGTGAAAGATCAAAGTCTAGGGCGATAATATTACCAACAAGGTAGGCTGAACACTTATTGGGTTATGTTGATTTTAAAAACACCCATTTAGATTGAAAACTGTTTATACACATTTGCAGAAGTCAGTCACAGCTCCCTATAGGAAGAATCCTGATATATTTCACTTCAAATCTGAACAAGTAGAGAAAAGAATACTTCAGATATTATTTTTTTTGTTTGATCTGAAAGACTAGAACAGAGAATTATCCAATATTATGTTGGTATTCTGAGTCTGATGAATAATTTAATTATTTTTCCTCAACTAAATCTGTCTTCCCAGGGAACTTGTGGGTGCAATGTTTATGCTATCTTCAAAATCCCAAGGAGAGTAAAAAGAAAATATTCTCTTCAATTCTAAACCAACCAAACAAAAAGCTTTAAAAACCTTTAGCTTTTCTCCCTGAATTATTGAAGTAAATGTACTTATTGTATCTATGAACATGATACAATGTTGCTTCTGTAATTACTTTCTGTTGTTTTCTTTCTGTGTTCTTATAGAGATCATCTATAGCTGGGTATTTAATGAATTCCCATCTTTTGTGGCAGAAGACAGCAGACGCTTCATCTCTCAGGAGACAGGCAATCTCTACATCTCCAAGGTGCAAACATCCGATGTCGGCAGCTATATATGCCTGGTAAAAAACACAGTGACAAACGCCAGAGTTTTGAGTCCTCCTACACCTCTGACACTGAGAAACGATGGTAAGAAAAGCCTCATTTCTGGCTACCACATGAAAGCAAAAATACTGAATCAAAAAATACTTAAATTAAGAACCATGATTTTATTGTTTCTCAGCATATGCATGCATTTACTGTAGCAATTGGCACAGGGAGGTTTTTAAGGGAGGCAGTTTCTTTTAAAACATCCAACAGCTGGGCGAATATTTAGGACTGTGAACACTAAGGTGCAAGCTTACATCTCCTGATTTATTTTGTTTAGAACAGTTACTCCACCTTGCTATCCTGGCGTTCAGTCACTGCCAGAGCGAGGCACATCTCGTTTCTCAGCAATATCTGGTTCCTTAGGGCTCAGTTAAATTGCCTCAACCCAAGTGGCCGCTGCCACACTGAGATACTCTCAGGCACCTGAGAAATCTACAGGAGACTGGCAAATATGACATGGGACATACAGGCCATGCTAATTATTGAGTTTCAGGTATTTATTTTTACTGACTTAACATAGTAAACCTGATCTTTTTGATACTAACCTTTCAAAGTTAAAAAAACAAATATTGACTGCCTTTTTAAGTGCTTTGAACTCTGGGGAGAAAAAAATAAAGACAGAATTTTACTGACGTACTTATTAGACATATTTTGTTCTATTTATTATGTATGACATTTCTTCATGATTTTATTTCGTTTCATTTTTTGAAGAAACTCATTATTATCATTCAGATTAATTATCCATCTTATACTAAGAGTACATAGGCACACAATATAGTGTAAAAAAATGAGAGAGTAAATAAAGGTAGCAGTCTACATCACTGAGCTTAGAAACTAAATCTGTGAAGGAAAACTGCAGATTTTCTTGCATGTCAAGTGGATAGTATGTACCTGCCCCCAGTAAAGTTGTGTTACATGGCCAGTTGTCACAGCACTGTGATAATCCAACCATCTGAACTGTGTTGGGGAAGTATTTGCACATAGATGAACAGCTCCTCAAAAATTTCCCAGTTTCCTGATTTGTTTTTTTCACACACATGAATTTCCACTAGGTTTCTATGCCTTAATTTTAATCTGTTGGGATTTCTGAAAAACTCCTTTATTGTCATGGAGTTCTATAGTATTTCTTAGTAAATTACTTGCTTTCCTATATGACTGAGCAAGTTTTTCAGGGAAAAGACCCAAATTTCTACCCAGACTTGCAGTCTTCATAAATCTACCTTGAAAAAATGTTAAGGAAAATTCTGGGTGCTAAATCATATTTTTTATTTAAGACATCTTCCTTGTTCTACCTCCTCCATAGAATGCAATAATATGGGCCTTTTTAAAACTATCCAGGATTACAATAAAAAATTTCCATTAATCTTACTGTACTTTTTCATTTTGATAAAAATTGCCTTGGGTTATATAGCCTTGTCCATTGACAAAAAATCAAAGGTGATGACAGAATTTTTAAAATATACACAAGCTATATTCCAAAATATGGGATAACTGCTGAAAAGCAGTGTTCATTAGTTAAAGAAAATTAAAGTAATTTCTGAAGGAAAAAGATGATGAAGGGCCTTGAGGAAAAGCCATATGAGGAGGGTCTGAGGTCACTTGACCTGTTCAGCCTGGAAAAGAGGAGACTGAGGGGAGATCTCATTGCAGATACAACTTCCTTTTGAGGGGAAGAGGAGGGGCAGGCATTGATCTCTTCTCTGTGGTGACCAGTGACAGGACCTGAAGGAATGGCCTGGAGTTGTGTCAGGCAAGGTTTAGACTGGATATTAAGAAAAGGTTCTTCCCCCAAAAGATGGCTGGGCACTGGAACAGGCTCCTCAGGGAAGTTCTCACAGCAGCAAGCCTGACAGTTCAAGAAGCATTTGGACAATTATCTCAGGCACATGATGTGCCTGAGATGGAGATGGTCCTGTGCAGGCCTGTCTTGAACTCAGTGATCCTTGTGGATGCCTTCCAACTCAGCAGATTCTGTGATTCTGTGAAGGAAGTGAGAAATTAAAAATGACATTAAAACAAACATCCAAGTACTTGGAAATATACTTGATGCTATAGCTCAGTTGGTTAAAACTTGGTTGTAAATAATGCCAAGGTCATGGGTTCTGTCCCCTGTGTGGGCCATTGACTTAAGAGTTAGACTCGATGACCCTTGTGAGTCCCTTCCAACTCAGAATAGTCTGTGATTTGCTGAGTCATGCTGCATGATTTTGAATATCGATTTTTAAGCTTTTTTGTTATAAAATTACTTGAAACATTTTGAACCTTTCAAATATTCACTTAGGTTTAAAAATCATGCGGCTTTCAAATTCCAGTGGTTGGCATCATTACCCTGTGCAGTCAGCACATGTAATAGAAACCACAGGAAGAGCTTCGGTTTTAAACAGCTTTTATAAATGACACTATATAAATAAACCAATTTATAATGTCTGTATTCTCTAGACGTATGTATAATTAACTCAAAAATATTCTAATTGCTATATTTATCTTTATTCTTGGATTTTGATGTATATACACTACCTGTACCCAGGGGACTAGACAGCTTGTGACAAAAAACACTCCAATGACAACATTGGTCTCTGTTTATCTATGAAGAAGAAATGGAATAATATTAAGACATTATGTCAAACTCTGAAAGATTGTAAGAACTTCATGAGATTTTATTAATCTTTTATTTCTTTTGTGATGTATCTCAGAGGGGAACTTAGCTCCTTGATATGAAGCAAATTAAATAAAAACATCAAGAAATTCTTCAATGGGTTCTGAATAAAATGAATACCTCATTTGTTCAGCTGTCCTTGACAATCAGTCATTTCATATAATTCAATTTCACTTCAAACTGGGTCATAAAAACACTCTAAAATTCTATCTGAGGAGATAAAAAGTTTTAGAGGAAAAAAAAAAAGGCATAATTTCATTTAACTGCCTTTTAATGTATTACAAACTTTGAGGAGTTATTTAATAACTGTTTACAAATAATAAACAGCATTGTTAAAATGGATCTTTGCAGGCTTGGATCTTGATTGGGAGCAGTAAATTATCTTGATTCATAAAAACAACCAAAAGTCTCTTCAAATTTAGGAAATAGAAAGCTAGGGAGTATAAAATACATGATATTTGATAGCATAGGATTCTAGGAGGTTTTCATTTTCTATGTTCTTTTTTTTCTTTTTCTCTTGAAAAAAATGTTAACTCTAATTTTATTACCGTACTGGAGAGAATTAAGTAATTCTTCATTTTATTTCTGTGTAGATATTGCCTATTGGCTTT
>JAWWEV010000001.1:39835165-39862909 GCA_035583235.1 Hafferia zeledoni
GGGGAGGAAGGAAAGGGGGGTAAAGAAAAGAAAAAAAAAAGAAAGGAAAGGAAAAAGAAAGGGAAAATAAAGAAAAAAAAAGGAAAATGAAGGGGGGGGAGGGGATATATATGTAAAATAGGAAAAGGGAGGGTGAATTGTTTTGGGGGGTTTCCCCCCTCCAAAAAAAAAAAAAATTAGTAACATTTCTTGCTATTTAGAAAACCTGTTACAGTCAGCACCAGTGGTCCTTATCTATAGCTAAGAAAATCTATAGATAAGCTGGAAATTTTACGGAGGGCTCCTATACAATAAACATTTTAGAGTTTTATAGGGGTTGTAGCATAATAGCACTATCAAAGAGCACCCAAAAATTCAAATACACTGTTTATTAAAGCTTTAACTTACAAAAAGGTATAGAGAAAACAACCTGGGATGGTCTTATGACAACATAAAAGACCTGTAGACAGGGGAGTATTATTGGAGGAAAACTGAGAAAGGTTTGGAAGAAATTCCAGGATTAAATGTAGAGCAAATACTCTTCCACTGTGAAAATTTGCTTGAATTTATTCTGCTATAATCTTGCACATCTGCACTCGTGTTTTTTCTTCTTTCACTTCTTCTCCTGATGATTTATGAAACTTGCACAAAGGAAAGAGGTAATTGATCCCTATACAGAGTGTACAAACCATAACATAATGAACTTGAGAAAAAGTGTTCCTCTAAATTCAGCTCAGGATTAGGAAAGGTGTTTCATTGAACTGTAACTATTAAGATTTCAGACAGAAGTGTTGTTTGTAATATTTTTATTAATGATGACTGAATTCAAATTCATGCAAACTGATAATGAAAATAACCTTTTACAGTTGTGAATGGTTTCAGATTATTAAGAATGGTCATACTGAATGCTATTTATCTTGCTGTCACAGGATCTTAGATACAAATTCACAAATGACTGCCACTTTGCAGTCATGGAGCATGTCATTGTCACTTTGGAATTTGGTAGTGAACAGCAGGAGTTTTGCTTGAAGTTAGAACAAGTTTGTAACAGAATGATTTGTTATTGTTGGGTCTAAAACAATGAGTATTTCAATAGTTGTTGCCAATGGAGGAGAAATTTTAGTGTTAATTTTATCTTTCATATTGAGGAAATGGTAGGTACTTATATTTGAATGATTATATGAGAAGCTTTTTACATTTAATTTGATACAATGTATATTAAAACAACATTACTTTGTGTAGTAGTGTTCTGGTTGATCAGAAACAAAGGAAATATTCTGTCTGGACTCTGTAATGGTTTTGACACTTTTGACACCTATCTGGAAAGGTTTGTTTTCATCCTGTAAAAGAATTACTTAGGTTTCAAGGGGAAAAAAATGAAGCTTGGGTTCATATTTAATACTACTAATAATAGTACTAATAATTATGTCATTTACTATAGGAGAAATTAGGTTCTTTGAGAACTTTCAACATGCCATCAGAAAGATAATTAGAAACCCCACAAAAATTAGATTCTCCTCCTAATAATTTAGATTAAATAATATTTCCCAGGTTTTTTAATATTTTGTGAGCTTGTCCTGGATGAACATCAGGCAATTGAAAAAGAGGAACAGTAAACGCTGGCCAGTGATGCCTGAAAAAAATCTGCCACAGATTTCCTGTGCCAAGTTCAACACAATCTCCTTCCCTGTAAAAACAAAATGAAATTATAAAAACCCAGCTATAGTGTTTTTGGAGTTTCTGGACTTAAATTATTAGAGTTCTCAAGCAAGGTGTTATATTGTCTAGTATAGTGAGTCTTGATTTTTCTTGATATGTATGTCTGCTTAGAAAAATTATCTATATACAGTCTTTGGCAGTGTTCAGGTTTTCATGTTTCCATATAACTATATATGCACAAATCTTCATACTGAAATGTTATGTACCAGCCATTCAGATGCCCTCACCCATCTCTGAATGTCCAAATGGTGAAGTTTGGTTTCATCCAACAGCCAGATGTGCCGGGTTTAGAAGGAGAGCTTAGATGCCAGTTTACGTCTTTATGGGAAATTTGATGGATTGAAGTCTAGGTTATGATTCAGTAAAGACTTTTCTATATAGACAGAGAGAGCAGCCTTGGTCATAGTTACTGCTTTCAAACATTGCCAAACATAGGTAAGGAAAGAGCTATGCAGCTCTCTAGAAATTTTTGCCACTCATTTGAAGAACTGCAGAAGACACCACTGTTTCTCTTGTTGCTTCTGCTGAGACTACCTCATTGCTCTTGTGCCTTTAGAGTTTGGGTCTGGTTCCCATTATTTAAGACATAACAGACCCACTTTTAGTTGAAAATTAAGAGTTTTTAGTTGTATTCAATGTTTAAGAGATGTAGGAAGCTATTCTGCACACATGATGTACATACATGGCAAGTACTAGTTATAAATAGTAAAATATTTCAAGATAGTAATACTATTTCTGGAAAGGGCTTTCTAGATAGACTTTAGAGTGTAATTGCTGAACTAGTAAAATGGAGTACAATTAAAGGATGTATTTTAAAGAGGGAAGAGGAAAGTTTTGTTTAAACTTTAGTTCAATAATTTGTTTCAGTTAAATGTGACTTTATTTATTCCTCTATAATTAGAAATATGTGAACAGCTTATTCCCAGTTGTAAACTAAATAAGAGTTTGTTCCCTTCTTGTGATCTATTCATTATAATATCTTTTTTCAGAAACTGAATTACTGAATTTTATTTAATGTTAGGATATATTTCAATAAAGGCTTCTTTTCATCCAGTGATATGTGATAGGATTTGCTCTCTAACATAGGAAAACAATGTTGGGTCTTTAGTGTTCAGCACATTACAGAATGCAATTTCACATGAGCATTTTTAGCACTTCTGAAATTATAAATTTGTAGCTGAAAACTTGGCTAAGAGACCTCTAAGTGGAAAGAATGCTGTGGACAGTTATCTTAAAACAACCATTCCCACAGTAAATTTTTGAAGATTTACACCAGGTGCTGGTCCTTCCATTTAGAATAAGATTAATAGCAGATGAGTCAGTAAATTCTTCCCAATGCATTGAAAATCTCTGCTGCAGTCAGGATATAATAGTGGGTATCACCATTATACTTCACCATTAAACTTGAATTAGTTCAGTTTTGCTGTCAATTTACTGTCATTGTAAATGTGTGTATTCAAGGCTCTCTTTCCAAATAAATGTCTGGAGATATTTAATGGTGCAGGTCTTCAGGGAAAATGATAAATATTCATCTGTCACTATAAGACCCACACAACAGACAACCCTAGTTTTCATCTCAAATTATTGATGGGGAATGAAATTATACATGAACATTCCTGCCGTATTTTCTTCACACAACAGATCATCAGTACAATGTGGTAGAAAACTCAACTTCTGATCTGTGAAATTGTTTGAAAATTCTTGTGCAGCAGCACAGGTTTATCACTCCTGAAGAGGTTTCCCAAAAAATGGGAGGAATATTCAAACCATTAAGAATCCCAAATAATTTTGTTATTAGTGCACTGTCCAGGTTGTAAAAAAACCTAGATTAATATTTCTACATTATCTCATTGAGATCAGGGACTTCAGTCAGAGTTCTCTTAATCACTGAGCTAGGGATAGTTGTATCATTTGCTGATAAAGTAATGGCAAGTTTCAATCCATGCCTAATCTTTCTTCTGAGTACAGGAAATATTTGCCTTTCATTTTATCCCTAGAATTCTGATGTTGTTTAACCAGGAATCTTATAACCTTTTCTAGCTACTGTCTTAAGTGCTTAGTAGACACTTATTCAAGTATTTCCTCTAACCTGCTCCATTCAAAATAAGGTTCCAAAGCAAATTAAAGAGCTATTACTGAAACAGTTTAAAACAAACCTAAACTGTTTTAGCTAAAATGATTTAAGGACCTGTCATGCTCTGGGAGCTGGAGTAAGATGACGTGTCATGATTTCTCAGCAGTCTGATTTTGGTTCTTTCCCCATGAAGGAGAAAGTATCTTGTTGAATGGATAAAGTGATAGACTTACAAGTTTTCTACGTTCTTCATCTGAGATTCTAAAAGTCATGGAGTGGCAGGCTAGATCAAGAGATAGAGCAGTCCTTTTCAAAGTGATAGTGTCTGATATTCTGTTTATAGCTCTTTCCCTTGTTCTTAGCTGTAAGGATAATATCAGAAACTGATCTTGCTACTTTACACCATTCTCCATTTCCATTAAATGGCCCACAGGGGATAATGTAAAGAATTTATCTGTAATAATATCAATAAATGTTTGAAAATTTATTGCATCTATTCCTGTGATATATGAGCACCTCACAATCAATATTTATTGTATTATTATGTCATCTCCACTTTTTTCATAGAAAAATGAAATACAGACAATATAGCTTAGGGTTCATAGGACACTGAGCAGCAGAGATTTGAACTCAAGTCACAGATTTACAACAAGGCCAGAGGAACAACTTGTTAAATGAAACCACTTTTAAAAAAAAACCCAATTTTCTGAAAGTTTGGGGGATTTTTACCAGAGTTGGAGAATAATTACTTTGTGATAACTGCATTGTTCTTAAAAAATATCTGAAGGAGAGATTAGGGAAATCATCTCTTCTATAAATATTGAGCTCCATTTCTGCCCATGTGGCTAACAGGAAACTGTATTTTGTCCTGGGATTTGTTTAGTCTTTTGAATCAGTATTTTCTATGGTAATCAGACACAAAACAGAAAAATTATTAATTTTTAAATCTCCCCTAGGGAAGACCCTGGCTGAAAGGGCAGAGATCCAGACACTGGGAAATGGAAGGTGAAAGGATGCATTTCAGAATAAAGACCAGGGATAAGATTTACTTAAACAAACAGGCAAATTTGGCTTTAAATCCCTTTTATAATTGCAGGCAAAATTTCAAGATGTGGTAAACTAGATTTATTTTGAAGTGGTGTGTTTCATGCCAATCACAAATTCAGCACTTTCATACCTAGATCTGAACTCAGGTGAAAGACACAACTTGTGAACTAGGGAGTGTAGTAAACTAAGTAATTAGACCAATAAATCATATAGGTCAGGTCCTGAAAGGTAAAAGACTGTTGGGAAGGCAGAGCACAGCAGCATAGAGAACAGCATCCTATTGCTCTATAGTGCTCAGACCATGTGAGCTCTGTGATTTGTTAGTCACTTGAAAATCGTATATTATGTTTTTTTTATTCTGTGCTGATAAATTTTATTTATTGTTGTATTTCATGTTTGATAACTGGAAATAAAAAATGACTGAGAGGATTTTTTATGGTCTTAACCAAACCTTTGAAAGAGACTTATATATATAAACCTGAGAGATTGATTCTAGTGCACATAACTCAAAACCTCAATATTTCTTAAAAGTTCAAGTTCCTTTTAGAATCTGATACAAATGAACAAAAATCTTTATGAAAATGCAGATGGGAGTTGTTTTACTGTTACTGGCTCACAGTGACCATAGCAGAAGCTAGAAAGACAAAGAGCCTGGAGCTACCAAAGCCATAGCAAAGCAATTACAGTGTAATGTGAGAAGGTAAGGCCTTGATAATTCCCTTAATGTCTATGCAACTGCAATGGCCTCCATGGTCTCAAAGATCATAAATAAGAAGGATGAAAAATATCCCTTTGCAATAATAGACTTTTGTTTCCTAATTTTCATAGGGACACCAAGCAATTGCTCAGTAATTTTTATATGTTTCCTGTCAGTTGCTGCAGGCATGCCACTTACCTAGCACTAACCCAGAAGAACGAGACATGGTATAAAGCATTAGTCAACATTTCATTAAGAATATGAAGTGATTGTATGACATGCAAAGAGCATTCAGTACATGTTCAGACTTTATTTACCAAAGGGAGTTAATGTAAGTTAAAAACATAAAATCTGAAAGATAATGTTGTCCCTCAGATGGGTTCAGATGTATTGTATTATTTCAAAGGCAAGAATAATTTAATCCTATGTTAAGTGCATTTTTTTCAGAGTAAATGTTAAATAGTATATGAGAACACAACACAATTATTTTCCAGAACAAAATCTTACACAAAAGCAAAAACACCCTTTTTTCAAATTAATTGAAGTACAAAGCCTGTCAGTGAGTATGAACAGTGATGAACAGAGATGGCAGAGATTTAAAAGGAATGCCTCAAGAATATGACTGCATCGTAAAACCTGAATGAACTACTTTCAGTAGTGTTCACTACAAGGGGACTTAGAGAGGTTCCCCTATCAAGACTGAAGGTCTCATAATTGAAGTCTCAACAGAAGCAATTTTTGAAGAAATATTGACATTACAAATAATAACAAATATCAAGGCCAAACTTCTGTATGGAGGGAAGTAGGATGTACTATTTTCCTTCACTGAGCCTCAGGACTAGAAGGAGAGTAGGTAAAAAAGGTGCTTTTTTCAAAAAGGGAACTCCTAGGAACATCTGAGGGACTACAGACCAGTATGTCTGGCTTCCATGTCCAGTATGTTGATAGAAAAAACATAGACAAATATCCAGAGGGGCAGAAGGACAGCCACATTTTTAATTAAAGACAGCTCAAAATATCTACCTTTTGTAGGAGTATCTGATCAGTTTGGAGAACTGGGAGATTATCAGTGAAGCCACGGAATACTTTTCTGGCATTTCACCATTCCCACATAAACTATCAGGAAACAAAAGTAACAGAGAATTAGAAAAGATTGTTGATATAAAATTATTTGGGAGATTTAAAATTAAAACTAACCCTGAAGACCTGCAAAAGGATATTGTGATAGTAGAGTGGACAGCCAATAAATAATATTACCCACTATAAATTTTTATATAATGCCTAAATGTAAAAATGTAATACCTTTATTAGATAGTATAGAGATTAGGCTGCCATTGTGGATAAACACCAGCTCAAGTGCAAAATGGCAAATACAACTGATTTGTGAAGAAAGCAATAAGGAACAAACAAGAAAAAAGTCTCAAGAAAAGAAAGTGTGATAGAAAGGTCTGTAGTTTCACTATTGCTATGCAGTTTTGGTCTTCACATCTCAAAATGATAGAATGGAATTTGAAATGTTGCAACATGGGGACTAGGAATGTTTGCAAATTTATTAAAGATTCACTGTAAGGAAGGGTTCAGTCTGTGGGGTTTTTTTGATCTGTAAAAGACATATAGAAGGGGATATGACAGATACCTTATAAACCATGTAGTTGGTCACAGAATCATAGGATCACAGAATATGCTGAGTTGAAAGGAACCCATAAGGATCATCAAGTTCAACTGCTGGTCCTGCACAGGACCATCCCCAGGAGTCACACCATGTGCCCGAGAGCGTCATCCAAACACTTCTCGAACTCTGTCAGGCTTGGTGCTGTTACCACTTCCCTGTGGAGCCTGTTGCAGTGTCCAACCACTCTCTGGGTGAAAAACGTTTTTTCTAATATCCAACCTAAACCTCTCCTGACACAACTTCAGGCCATTCCGTCAGGTCAGAAACTAGTATTCATAATCATAAAAAGAATGCATAAAACGATTAAAGAAGTCATGAGGAGCATAACTAAATTATGAAATTTATTGCCTGTGTACAATCAAGTGGTACAAGCAATCCATCTTATTTTTATAACAGGTTAGATTAGCAATCATTTCAGTCTAGGCTAAGGAAAATTTTAATTGAATACGATTTGTTTGACACCCTGACTTTATTGTAATACCCAGGACACAAATGTTAATTTCCTCTTTTTCTACCAAAAAAAACCCCAAAAAATAAAACAAAAAAAAACAACCCTTTCAAGCTTTAATAACAGAACTGGTTCAGAATTTCTCCTTTCATACAAGGGTCAGTGTTTCTCCACAAGTTCATAAAGCAATGTCAAAACACTGATTTAGTCATGTTTTTGAGGAAAATGGGTCACCATTGCTAGCACATATAGTACTTGCAGGATTAAGTTTTTAAAAAGAAATCTCTTTCTACTTGTAAAGCCATATTATTTATGGAATTGTATTATTTGAAATAAAAGCATTTTGTACTTTGTGCTTCTGTCATTTGATTCATGTATCAAACACAGTTAGATTTTCTTACTAAACTTAAGCAGCTAATGAAATGTTTAAATGCATATATACTCAGACCTTCTCCTGGAACCAAGCTGCAGGAGCCTGTGGTACAGCATGAAAAAGTGAGCACAGCCCCACTGGAAACCTCTGAGCCTCATAAAGAACATCTGAAGGGCTAGAAGTATATGTTTTACCATTTCAGTCTTCTATATTTTTTTCTGGTTTTATAGGTTGTGGGTTGTTTTCCATCCATCTCTATCAGCTGGTCTTCTCTGAGATGTGAATCTTATATTCTTCTACTTCCATGTTCCTTCTTATGCTCCTTTCTTTTCTCTTTCATGCATAAGATATCTCTTTTCTCTCCTTCCTTTTCATATCTTGTTTCTATTTGTGTGCCTTAGAACTATTTGGAGAATCTTGACTGATTTTTATAGATTTAGATTAGACTTGTCTTGTTGCTGCTTTGTTGAAAAGTCAGATTTTTTTCAGTTTTCCTCATCTGAAAATTTGAACAATTCTTTCTTTGTTTTATATAGCTTTTTGTTCCTGAGTATTGCCTACCCCCATAGCCCAACTTCTGTCAAATCACATACAACTGTTACAGCTATATTCTTCTCCTGCCATGCTGATTATGATATTTGGTATAAGTTGCATCAAGTGAAAACCTCACACCTTGTCTTATAAAACTTGCCTCCATTTCCCTACTCATTTCTCGTTTCCTAAATTCTTGTAATTCTCCATAGCTATCAGTCACTCCACAGGAAATTCCAGATAACCCTTTTGATCTCCCTGTTTTTATTTTTCACATTCTTGAATGTGTTTCTGTGTGTATCTTATAGTCCTTAGACCATTGTTTGGATAAAAAGAATCACCTTCCAAATTAAAAGGGTTGCTGAAAATTACAGACCTGAGTTTTGCATGTCTGCATCTCTGTGTTTGTGTCTGTGTACACAAATGCTCTTACATAATTGGAGGGGGATTTGGATGAGCTTAGAAAGTCCTGAGTCAAACACAGCATGTGTTGATTTATTTAAATCCAGCCAGCACAGGTTTAGGAGAGGTATGTCCTGTCTGACCACTCTGATCTCCTCTTATGATCAGGTGACTCACCTGGTGGATGATGGGAAGGCTGTGGTTGTGGTCTATCTGGACTTCAGCAAAGCCTTTGACACTGTCTCCCATAACATACTCCTGGAAAAGCTGGTAACCCATGGCTTGGACAGGTGTACCCTCTGCTGGGTTAGGAGCTGGCTGGATGGCAGGGCCCAGAGAGTGCTGGTGAATGGAGCTGCGTCCAACTGGCAGCCGGTCACCAGTGGTGTCCCCCAGGGGTCAGTGTTGGGACCACTTTTGATGACTTAGATGAGGAGATTGATAACTTATTGGTGACTTAGATGAGGAGAATGAGACCATCATTAGCAAATTTGCAGATGACACCAAGTTGAGAGGGAGTGTCATCCTGCTGGAAGTCAGGAAGGCTCTGCAGAGGCACCTGGATAGGCTGGAGAGCCGTTTCCAATAGGATGAAGTGCAACAAGGTCAAGTGCTGGGTCCTGCACTTTGGCCACAACAACGCAATGCAGGGCTACAGGCTGGGGACAGAGTGACTGAGCAGCCAGGTGGAAAGGGATCTGGGAGTTTGGATTTACAGGAGGCTGAACATGAGCCAGCAATTTGCCCAGGTGGCCAAAAGGCCAATGGCACCCTGACCTGTATCAGGAATAGTGTGGACAGCAGGCCCAGGGCAGTGATCCTTCCCCTGTACTCAGCACTGGTGAGGCCACAGTTTGAGTATTGTGTTCAGCTCTGGGACCCTCAGTTCAGGAAAGATATTGAGGTGCTGTGGGCCCAGTGAAGAGCAATGAGGCTGGTGAAAAGACTTGAGCTCAAGTCCTGTGAGGAGAGGCTGAGGGAGCTGGGGGTGTTTAGTATGGAGAAGAGAAGGCTCAGGGGTGACTTTATCACTCTCTACAACTACCTGAAAGAAGGTTGTAGCCAGGTGGGGATTGGTCTCTTATCCTAAGCAATGAGCGGTAGAACAAGAGGGCACGGGTTTAAGCACTGCCAGGGGAGGTTCAGGTTGGATATTAGAAAGAAATTCTTTACAGGGAGAGTAATCAAGCATTGGAATGGTCTGCCCAGAGAGGTGGTGAATTCACTCTCCCTGGGGGTTTTTGAGATGAGACTGGATGTGGTGCTTAGTGCAATGGTCTAATAATCACAGTGGTGTTGGATCAGGAGTTGGATTTGATGGTCTTGGAGGTCTCTTCCAACTCAGTTCATTCTATGAGTCTGTGATTTGTCATAATTGTCACTGTGCTGGCAATCAAAGATTTGGTCTATGAAAATTCTCACTCTTCTATTGATTGCCCACTTTAATCTTTCAAAATTTAAATATTAGCCAATATTAAAAAAAAAAAATCCTTTTTCTTAAGTTCACTGTTGTGCTGCTGGTAACCCTGAAGAGCATTTCAGAATGTATATACTGAACCTGAGCACAGCATATCAGATCAAGTGAAGCTGTCTCCATCAATTACCAGCTTTATTGCTGGGCAGATCCAAAAGCAAGCCACAGGGGTTTTCTGTGATAATGCAAAACTGAGGCTATTTCATATTTTAAACATTCCTTATTTTCCAGGTGTCATGGGGGAATATGAACCAAAAATTGAAGTCCATTTTCCTTACACAGTTACAGCTGCAAGGGGAACTACTGTTAAGATGGAGTGTTTTGCGCTTGGCAAGTAAGTACAGATCCTTTCATAATTAGACATCACTGTTTATTAAGATGAGACATGCCTAATTTGTGATTTCATTATTTTGCTGGATTTCATTTTCACAGACAGTCCTTACTACATTCTCAAAACAACCAGTTGACTAAGTAGCTAATTATGAACTCCCTGCCCAGCCATTTCTGTGGACAGGAATTCATAGAAGTTAAAAGACTCTCTGTCAAAATTAAAACTAATGTTCTCGTAAACAAAAAGAGAATTTTTTTTTTATTGCAAATTTTGCCAGAATCACCCCTTTATTCACTGTGATACTATAAAATCAGTAAGTTAGAGTTTATTCTGGCAAATTGTAATATTTGGAAAATAAAGAATTGATAGAGTTCTCTCCCATCCCCTCAAATGCATAACTTATGTATGAAGATAAGAGCACAATGTCGTAAATACATGCTGACACACTTCATGGCAATACCTATTCTCTAGTTTCTACCTGAGCTAATACCACTACTGGAGAACAGGCACTTCTTGTTTATATCAAGGGGAGGTTGTATTGGTTTATTGATAAATAGGTTTAGGAAAAGACAGATTTTAGAAACTGAAACTACTTCTATGCAGTATTCAGATTACAGAATATAGAATTAAATTGGTGACATTTCATTTTTGTGGTGTTAGTTACTATTAGTTACTCAAAGTACTATTATTGTTGTTCCCAAGAATAAGATCAGCAAAGGTAGTATACAGCCAGACAGAACTAAGCCAATTCTAGTCATTCAAAGAAACGATTCTTTCTTCTTCACACACATGTTGCAAGAGGTGTTCCATCAGTCATGTTCCAATACGGACACATAAAAACTTGTAATGGGATGGCTTCATTCCAAAATACCCCATCAAATTCTATGTGGTGTATTGAATTATTTTTAGTACCTTTTTACAAAGGTATTCGTTTTGGACATCTCGCTCATAGCCTCCAAAGTTATGCTAATAAATATCACATATCCTGCTTGCTTTTATAGTTCATAACTTATGAAGACACATACAGGTTTCATACAGCCTGGGCTTGATTAAGAAATAGAGGAAAGATCTGTGTTTGCAACTCCTGCAAAGGAACTTCACAAAACAATTAGTCCAAGAAATACTGTATTTTCATATACCAATTCTTACTTTATCTAAGTAGGAACAAAACAGAAGAGATTAAGAGTTTAAGACAATAGTCTTTTTTCCTGAAAATGATGACTCCAGCTTGATCAGCAGGTCTGGTTTCCCAGAGCAACCTTGCAAATTCTATCTCTATCACCTTAGAGGACCTTCTAAAAGTTTTTGTAGTCATTTTTATATTCATGTGTCATTGATTACTGGATTTTTCCATTCAGATTTTTCTCTTAACGGTTTCTATTTATTGGCTGGATGATAAAGGTCTTAAACTCATTCCCTTCTTGCTGTTTTTTCCTGTTTGACGCATATCCAGATACTCTCAGTTAACAGGTCAACAGAAAGTATACATAAATAATTACAGAGAAATTCTTAGAAAGTATTGTTGTTGTATCTGTTTAGGTCCAGTGAAGTTGGTGGTGAAACAGGGCATAGCGAAACCCTTCGAAAGAGAGGCTGGGATACCATGCATCCAGGGAGCCATTATAGACAGTGACAGCAGCTTTTACAAATTCATTCCCAACATAAATGTAAACAGTAGTTTAGAAAGCAAATGTGAAACAAGAAGTTCTGTATGGTAGAACACAAGTCTTAGGTTTTATATAGTAAAGATGAGGAAAGAGATAAGAGAACAGAAAATGGAGAGATTCTCTGAAATGCTGAAATAAATGAGGAAAAGGACTGTTCCGTGGAGGCAGATGGCTCCAGGCTCTTTCATGTCGGAAACCTTGCCAAGTCAATAGTTGGCAGTGAGGTCTTTTTAGACTCTTGGCAATGGCTGAAGCAGTAACCAACATATTACTTCTTATTTTCCTCATTTTGCTGGAATTAAATTGCAGTTGCTGACAGATTACAAGTCACCTGTCACTTTCCAGTGAAAAGGAGGTATGACACACATTGTCCTTTGCAACCATCAATGACAGGCAAGAAACAGCTACTGATACCTTCCATCTTTCACATCCTGAGCTTTAGTAAAGTCTCTCAAAAAGAATCAGTCACTATTCAAACAGGAAGGTGAAGGTTGACAGGAAGGGCTTCCATTAGCTTATTTCCTTATTCCTATTTGGTGTTAATTTTTTATAAACAAAACAAACAAATAGAAAACCACCCAAATGATCAAGGAATTTAAGTTTATCTAACAAAATAGTTGACCCCATTTGCTGCTATTGTAATGGGCAGCTATTTTTACCATGCACATACCTTATCTTCTTTTCCCAGCCATTAATGCACAATCAAATCAGCTAAGTTAAAATTGCTTTCAGCCTGATATAGTAATAATTACATGAATGACATTTCAGGCACCATTTGAAACCTGGAGGCTGAGGTGGGAGGTAAAAATGCATCAAATTCCCTATAAATTTTCATCATTTTCTTTTTTTGTCCCCGTTTTCTTATTCCTGATGGCTTGCCTTTTCTTATACTGCCATGGGTCCTCATTACCTAACTGAATCAACAACTAGTTTTTTCTTTTTTTATTTATCATTCTGAGATTTAGTGTTTTGAATTCTTATTGTAAATAACACAGAAACTAATGTGCGGCTGGTTTTCTCGTGCTTTAATTTAGTTGTCTGAAACATTCACTCTGCTCTCTCTGCTGTAATTGCGAAAACAAGAAATATTCCTATGAGACTTCCTGAAGTAGGCATTTGGCAAATATTCCAGAAAAAAGCCTAGTCTTTAGTTACAGATTAATGATTTATTAATAGTGTTTATTTAGAACTGCCAGTCACTATGGCTGTAAGAATTAAATAAATTGGATCTCTGTAGCTTTTGTCTCCAAACTAATGTCAAATATCTTAATTGCTTGACAGACAGAAATCCTCTGAGAAGGATTTCATTCTGACCCAAGCAATATGTATCTGGCTCAGTTAAAAGTGAAAATTCAGTGTTGCAATTGTAGTTACTAAAGAATTCCAAGTTATAAAGGTGTGACATATCTCGATATTATCTTCATTGTATGACATAATGCTGCTTATAATAAGTATTAGTCAATGGCTAAGAAATCAGTGCATGTATCAATGATTTACTGCTGAGGTAGAACAGAAGACATGACAGACGGAGGAATCAAAATTTACTGTATATATATATCAGAGTGTGCATTTTGCAATTAGTGACATTTTGTATTGTATATTTACACTGGTCTAATGTTGTTTTATATACATATATTGACTGCCATATCTGCACAACAACCTGTGTTTTGATTACAGTCTCTTTCACATATATATACCCTTGTATAGCATATGGATAGGTTTTCTGCCATCTCCTTAATTATGTATCTTGTTCCCTAACAAAATAGGGGATCATATTTTGAAAAAACAATTAAAAAAAAAGAAAAAAAGCCCTACTGGCAATAATAAAGTATTAACACCTTCTAATTTTTTTAACTTTTCATGAGAACAGAGCTACATCTTTTTAAAGTCCATAATTTCTAAATCCTGATTAAGATTTATATATAAACATTGTTAAAAAAAATGATTAAATAATTATTGGGGGTGTGGTGGGGGCAGTGGGGAAGGAAAATCTGACTGGAATAATTCAAAACATCTGCGTTAAAGAAAAATAATTCTGACCAGAAGTATGTTAACATTTACTTTTGAGTAGCACAATTGTCATTAGTTGTGTCCTTTGTTATTTAAAAATACAAACTAATTTTTTTGTTTTTAGTCCAGATAATCCTGGTTTTCTGATAAGTGCATCATTTCAATGTCAGACCTTAGATTTCTTATGCAAATCAGAAAGACAGTTCATGACCTTTTTCTTTGGATAAGTTCTGATGAAGAAGACATCATTTTCTTAGTTGACACTCTTGCACAAACCACAGCATTCCTGGCTTTTCCTGCACCACAAATGTGATTTCTCAGACACTGCCTTCTGTGACAGCAGGTTGCCGTTTTAATTTTCTGTCAAATGTTACTTGCTTTCAATAACATCTGGAGGCAATTGGTCCATTCTTTTTTTTTTTTTCTTTTTTTTCATGTACTTTATTAAAAATAATGATTCTCATGTCTTCATTTAGCTCTCCATTAGAATGAGATTAAATCAATGCTGCTGATAGGCAAAAGGACTCTAAATTCTGTCCCAATTACATGACATATTCATTAATGAAGCACTCCTGTACAGCTATTCAAACATTCTTCAGCAGTTCCTGACTTTGTAGCATGCTTATGTCATGAGTAATTTTACCACCATTCTTTTAACATGAGACTTAAAGGCAGGCATAGATGGAAATACACAGGGTTTTTTAAAGGCTCAAAATGAACAAGTTTTTTTAATTCAAAAATGATGTAGGATTGGTTTGTCCAAACAGGCATGAAAAGCTGTATGTTTCAATCCTCCTCAATTACCCCACACCCTTGGCCTCAGAAGGCAGCAAGAAAACACTAGTGGCAAAAATATCTCTCTTTTTTTTTCCCTTTATTTTTCTTTTTGGTGTTGCCTGAAAAGTCTGTAAAAAAACTCCAAGCCAATTTAGTAGGAGATAAGTAGGCAGTGGCTCATCCAGGAATATATCGATGTGCGTGTGAGCAAACTCTAATTTCCATGGCTTTTATAATATGGTCTAATATAATTATTTTACACACCTCCCAGTTCACCCTTGTCCTGCCCCAGTCCCACCTCCTCAGGATTTGAGTCAGGGGCTGATGGGACCCCTTCTTCATAATTTTCCTCTTCCTCAGACTTCTGGAGTTCTTCCAATGTTCTGACTTCTGGGTCTCTCTGCCACATGTTTATGTCTCCTGTGGGAAGCCTTTTGATATTCTTCAGCCTTCTGCCTTCTGCCTTCTGAGTCTAAACAGCTAAAAGAATTTGAGCTATTGATATGGGATAGGGGTTACAACAGACAAACATTGAACTTAAACCGTTAGAAATATTAACACACTAAATTTGCCTTTGCTATAGCTACTGTATTCCTAAAATCTATAAAATGTGAAAACCAAAAATCAAAAACCTTCCCTGCATCACTGGCATATAACCCTAAGTTGTCTGTTTCCATTTCTAATCATTTTACTTTCACTCTATCACACAGAAATTTTAAATAGTGTATAATGGACACACCCTATCTGACTCACACTTCAGCCTCAATCCATTTGGTTTTGTGCAGCACAACAGGCTTCTACTTGATTTTCCACATAAAACTCACACTTTATTGGTTTTCTGGCTGTACCCAGAAAAAAAATAGGTTTTCTATTATGTTAGTGCCAGCAGCCAATTTTGAGTGAGTAATCATATTTTATTTCTCATTAAAACAAATTACAGGATGTGGGCAATTGCTGTACTTGTAGGTTTACCAAAGTTTTCAATTTTTGCTTTTAAAATAGGGCCCACATAGACTGCCAAAAGGATTGTTTTGCTAAAAAAATGATGCTTTATGCATCTGTTTCTTTACTGTGGCTATTTTTTATCCATATAGATCAACACATAGATATGTGAATCAGAAGAATAAATAGAGAACAGTGCTGACAATTTTTCTTATGACTCATATGCTTCTGTATATTTGAGACACTGTTTTATGTTTGTTCTATTTCTGTACAATAGTAACATTGATGTAATATAACAATATTTTTTTCCTAAATGCTATTATTTCACTTTGGTAATTTCAAAACAATATTTTTCTTGTGAAATATTTTTATTCCATTATAATCATAAATTAGCAATATTTACTTTCTTTTGCTATTTACTTCCTTTTGTTATTGAATTATGATGAGGCTGTTATGATAGAAGCAGTGTTCAAATTGTTATATTTAATGTTGCTTTAATAATTCTGTTGTTAACTTTGTTTTGAGGGGATTTTTAGCTCAATTGTAAACACTCATCCCATCTGTAATATGGCTTGCTCTTGACACAGTTGATAGTCCATTTTAAAATCTTGCTTTCTAAATGTAATAATAATAAGGTAAAACTACATACATTTAAGTCACACAAGTTAATGAAATTTAGTGGCTTTTTTATCTACTAGGAGCTTGGACTCATGGAAAAGTTCTTTTAAAATTCAAACATTACACTATTTCCACCTCATGTATGTTCTTAAGAGATTTAGTGAAATACTTTCTTAAATGAAATTGAAAGGAAAAAAGATGGTTCCAACAATGTTTTCAAAACATTTTTATTTCTATATTTTATTGAAACTTGTGAATAATTCCCAACAAATTCAATAGCTCTGTCCCAGATAATATACCATCAAAAATTGACTTTTATTATCTCTTCCAAATATAACTCGTGTCTTCTTCAAATTCAAACTGTACAAACCCACAGTAATGTCTATCACAGTCAGCAGGAACACCTTAGAATTTTTATTTCAGTTTAAATTACTGAGAAGTTTAGTGATGGTATTTCTGAAATCAAGTAGGGTTTTTCCTTGGTGGTACTAAGATCTACCGGTAGTATTCAGCACATTTTTCCCCCAAACAAGAAGAAATCTTAGCTTTTATCTGATTGAAACTTAAATCAACTTACTCATAGGAGCTGAATGTGAACAGGGTTAAAATAAACAAGGAAACTGTATTCCCACAGATGTTTGCTAAGACCAAAATAAAAATGGATTATAATGGTTATAAGATTCAACAATTATGCCTATTACATTAAATTCATAGAGATTCTCCTGCAATTGCTCTGCTTTTTAAAAAGCTGTGAATCATTTGAAAAGATGAAAAATGTGCATATGTCAGATTTTATGGTGGATTTTATGAGTTTTCTAGAACAGTCTCAGAATTTTATTCTTTCACATACTCACTCTAATTTCTTTCTCACAGACGTCACAGAGGAGAAATAGGTATAGATATATTTTTATTTCATATGTAAAATTCATATTTCACTTGTAAGTTATGCAAGGAAAATAAGCTCCATTAAACAGAACTACAAGTTGTCCATGAGTAACAATTTGTAATATGGGAGTACTTTCCTTTGAAATCATTAAATCTGCACAGCTAAAGTAGCTTTATCTCCTAGAAAAATTCCACTTATTGCCTCATACTGATGAAGAAATAAGTTATTTTAAAATATGTTTCCCAATGACCCAGATAACCAGTTGTCTCTGTAATTTCTGTGTTATACACATTTGCTTGCTGCAGAAAAAACAAAAGGAAATTTCAAAAAATTAGTTAAATGCAATTTAAATGAAATTCTCTAAATAAATTAATTTCAAACTAATCTCATAGCAACTAAATGAGGCAATTTTAATGGTTTACAATCTCTTCACTCTTTCTCAGAACCATACATTACAAAAAAATTCTTTTTACCAGGTCTATTCAGGAGAACGAGTTTTCTTCCATGACAGTAGAGTAAAAGCATTTTTGTCACTGATTTTACTGGAAGCAGGGCTCAAGGCCAAATAGCTTAACAGTGGGCAACAGGCAAGGCACCCTTATGATGCCAAATAAAGTGTGTCTGCACACCTATTTTTCCCTGTATCAGCATAGTGTGTTCCTACTGTGGACCTGTATTGTGATTAATAATGTTCAATGAAACCTTTGTCTGGTCTTGGTGACTGTTTTGCAGCCAGCAATCAGATAAAATTGTATTCTGTATAGAAAGAGGATAAGATGAGGAGTTAACTCTTAAAGCTGAATGCTAAACAGTCTTACAAAATCTCCAGCAAGTCACTTAAGAGAGTATAAATTTGAATATCAAAGTGAGGTGTACAATTAGAAATAAAAATTGAGAGCTACTGAATAAAATAAGAAAAGAAACTAAGATTATTATTTGTACTACATCTGGTATATATAAATAGCTATTAAAGTATAGCAAAATTAAGACACGTAGCTAAGGACATGAAAAGAATATCATGACTGGTGGGATTAAGACAGAAAGTTTTATTAGTGCATCAGAAACAGAAATATTTATCCTTCATATTTAGAATTGAATCTGTTGAAGTACTTGAGTCAGGTAAGAATGGGAAGTTCTTTTAATCTTCTAACTGAAAAGTATGTAAAATAGCTTCTAATAGATAGCAAACTTTATAAATTACAACCACACAAGCTGCAGAAAAATATTCTCAAACCAAACCTACAGGACACCAAAATTTGAAATCAGTTATCAAGAAGGTAATGTAAAGTTAAAAATGAGAAAGCTATCAAGTTCCTATGGTGATAGAGGAAAAAAAAAAAAATGATCCATATTCACCATATGATCCACAAACATCTATAAAAAGAAAAATATATTCACAGTTGGAGTGCTGAAAAAAAAAGAGATAAACCTGTTTTGTTTAGTAAGGAAAAGGAAAAAAAAAAAAAAGCACCAATAACACGAGGAAATAAAACACATAAGAACCAACAGGGAACTGTTCATTATGACCAATGGCAATAAGAAAGGCTCAAAAGGTGGGAAAGGGACCCTAAAAGGGAGATTATGGGAAGAAGAACTTGGATAGGGAACAACTCAAGGGAAACTAAACTGGGACACCATTGTGATATTGTGTCACAGTTTCAATTATACTACTGTAGTGTTCAGTCTCTGATCCTCTTCAGGGGCGGAGGCTTCCAACTGGTCATCATTGCTATAGATCTATTGGCAATAATGCTGTTTCCATTTATTATATGAGAGGTCTTCTTCCAGATCTCCTCCTTTTCTTGAATTTCCAGTATGGAAAGTATGTGGCTCCAAGCCACTGTTGCATGAGCTACCACCTTGTTATTGGAATTTGCCACATGCCAGATCTTCCTCCCCAGAAAAAGATTATTTTATTTCCATATTTGTATTTCTTCTGTGGGAGAAAGTGATAAAGGATCATTTTGCAAGAACAAAGAGACCATGTCTCAGATGAATACACTTACACTCAATATAAAGTTCATTTTGTCAGATTAAGTAATCAGTGCAATGAACTGATAAGGGAAGTAATGATTGTGTCTTTCTGGTATATTCAATACATTCCATATGGGACTATATGTTGGCTTTGTGAAGGTAATTATGTTAATAGACTCAATGAAATTCAGTGATACGTGACATTCAGGACATAAAATTAAAGAAATCTTCTGACATCCAACTACAAGTCTGGGTATTTTCAGAATCTCTGTAAAGTACTATAATTTGGAGCATCTTGTCTGGTACTTTGTGTGTGACTGCAATAACTCACAGCATGATTCTAACTGGATGAAGAATAAATAAAATTTGGTTGCCATGTCAGTACTTTTTGTGTCTCAAATTGGACATCTGAAAATACTGAAAGAAAGGTGATATTCTTAATAAATTTTCATATAGTTACAGCTAGTGGAAATTAGCAAATTATGGCAACAATTCATAGCAGTTCTGGCTTTGTATCTATATTATGAAATACTTTTCTCCACGTGTCCATATCAGAAAGCCCAAGCAGTGCACAATGACAGATGAGTGGGCTAAAAAGAAAATTTTATGAGTGCAAACATTATTTAATCCATTTCTTCCCTGAGTATGAATGTAAACAACCCAGTTTCTACACAGACCTGTGTGGAACAGCAAACTAGTGAAAAAACCTTCTGCTCCCACAAGCAAGATCTTAATGCTATAAGCCAAAAGCAGTAAGGCTACTAATATGTTCTTTGTACACAATCAGTTTTGCAATTTGAAGAATATTGTAACAAAAATGGTCTCCAAAATTTTTGTGACTTTAATTTATTCAAGAGAGAATAGTAGTGATATCCCCCACTTAGATGGACATTATCATTGGTTGGTCTCTTGAACTGCACTTTCATTGCAGGAAAATTGGGATGCGTTGGAATTTTCTAAATTCACCCAGGTTTTGAAATTGTTATTTTCTTTGGCCTATTGAGTAAAAGTGTTCAGAAGTAAAGCATACAGTGCTAAAGAAACTCTAGAGAGAGATTTCTAGTGATTTACTTGATCTCAATAAAAGTTTAGCCTCCCTTGTGGATGAAAGGGACACATTCCTTAGCAAGCCATTTATTAAGGATTCCCTATAGAAAGTAAGGTATATCAACCATTATATGAACCTTAATTGTGGTTCTATTTTATTGCTACTTAGATTATTAAGTGTTTAAACTACCAGATAACAGGATCTATATTCTCAATAATGGAAAAGTGCTAACAGTAATTTTAATAAATATTTCAGCCCTGTTCCAACAATCTCTTGGAGGAAAGTTAATGGTCATAATCCAAGTAAAGCCCGCCTGAGAAAATCCCAAGCTGTGCTTGAAATACCTAATGTGCAGCTAGAGGATGCTGGAATGTATGAATGTAAGGCTGAAAATTCTCGTGGAAGAAATGTCTTCAGAGGACAACTACAAGTGTACAGTAAGTGTAACTCCACACATAAAGGTTTAACTACATATGAAGCATTCCAAAATCCAGTAGAAACAAGATACCTTTGTATGTTGGGTATACTCAATATACCAAAAATAGTATTGTGTTAAGCTATATATTTTTATTCCTTGGTACTCCATTAAAGTATGAAATATAAATAATGTTGATTCCCTTAAAGAAATGACTTAAATACAAATTTATATTTGATGACTGGATTTTTTTTTTTTATTAAAGAGTATAACTATAATTTTCAAAGTCTGTTTCTTTTACTCTTGATGTAATAATTGCATGCAACATAAACATGATGCATCTGTCAGGAAACAATATCAGAAATGTCTTTGCATTTTTATCACACTTTTATTAACATTTCACCTCTGTCAGGCTTGGATGCTGAGTTTTGTCAAGTTTGTTGTACAGGAAACAGAGCAGGAGATCACGCAAGAGATCATGCAACAAACCTTTCAGACTGAATTGTTTTCTGTCTTCAAGCATTGCAGTTAGTGAAATTCCAACTGCTGAAGTTTAGATAGGTCCTCAGGCTAATAGGTATCTGTAAGTAGGATTTTCTCCTGTTAATGATTTTCATTTTTCTTTCCTTGATTTCAGCCCACAGCTTTTAATGCTTTCTCCTCATTACTAACTATACAGAGTCCTTTGTCTATACACTTTCATCATATAACTGTAGACTGGCATAGCATATTTAGTTTATTTTCCACACATGTCAGTATTTCTAGGTCCATAATCCATTTTTCTGTCTCCTCCAGCTTTTCGATGTCTTTATCTTAGTTCTCTTGATTTTAGTCAGTATCAGCATATCTCTAGATGATGCTTCTTTCCTTGTTTTTCATTCTCATACCTCTAGAGCCCAGGGTAGGTTTTTGTCTCCAATTTTGTTTTGTATAAGCTAGAAAAATCATGTGATGGCTAAGATGATAGTTTATACATTTCATTTCATACTTGCCATCTAAACTGCACTTGCAGCAAAGTTTTTATAACACTTTTACTGAAAAGAGCAGTCAAAGCCCAGGACCTGCTCTGAGCCTCCCACTGTGCCAATACACCAGTGATATTTCTCTGGTACTACAAATTCCTGCTTTAAAGTGCTTCCATGAAAGTATAGCAGCTTTTGCAAAGGACCTGAAGGTCAGGGGCATTTATCAGCTTGTCTTTCTCTACAACATTTCTTAAAATATCTGAACTAAATTAGTGATAAGGTGAATCCCAGCTCATACACTTCCTTGCTGTTTTCCCTAGGGGTGGAGGTACTAGATGCTAAAGCAGCTCATAAAGATGTTATAATTATCTCTGATTCCCTTTTTCAGAGTTAAAGCAATATAAAAGATGCTTTTCAAGTGATAAATAAAGATTCTCTAGAATGGAATTATTTCTTCAAGAGTGCAGATCTGTGGCATAAAATCACGGCAAGCATAATGTAGTGTTCTACACAACTCTTCCTCTCTCATTAGGCTTTTGCTTTGAGTAGAAATAAAGATGATACTCAAATCCATCATTTTTAATATGGTTTTATTCTACTCTGTCCAGATAGAAATATGAATTTCTCATTCTTCTCTGTTGCCTAAATTATATTTTGACAGTTGCTGCCTTTATAGAGAGACCAATTTTTGCTCATTAGTGTTATTGCAATAATACTAGGACAACTTCAACATTACAGGAAGGGGATCCACTTCAAATTGTCTCATTCATCTGATTAAGAAATATGTGAGACTAGTATATTGCTAAGTTTCTCCTATCTGCATTAGAAGAGAGGTAGGTCAGAGCAGGTTACAGAAGGCTTCCAGTTGGAAAACTCTGGCAGTGGCCTCCAGTACAGCAAAACAAGAAGTACAGACTTTTACTAGACCCTACATGTGCCTTTCCTTGGCCTCAACATAAAATACTCCCCATAGAGCTACTCACAGCCTTCCATGCTCCTGCAGACAACATTCATGTCTCACTGGCCTACAAACCTTGACAACCTCTTCCAGGCGTGTAAGAGGATTTGTGTGACAAGGTTTCTAGCAGCACAAAGTTTAGCCAAATGTTAATTTACAAAATTTTCAGTTTCCTTTGCTAACAGGTGATATGGCAGGATTTGGGGGCATTATTTGAAAAAGCATTTCCTGCTCTACCTTTTGTTCGTAACAACAGTCAACATGAATTATTTACTTTGAAGCTTACTGTCTTTTCACTGACATCTTATTCCTCCAGGTGACAACAATTATTTGGCTCAGAAATTCAGATGAAGGTTGTCATTCTTTACCATGGGTTTCTTGTAAAATTTCAAAGCAGTCTGTAGGACCAGATGTGTCATACTACCATCTCACAATTTGCACATCTCTGTAGGAACTCACTCACTGTCTGTTTGGATCTTCTTCAATCTGTCAGCTGCATCTGATCTGGGTCACCATAGAGCATTTTGAAGAAAGCCTAGGACACCCAGTCTGCCTGTCTAGTCACATTTAATCACAAACTAGTGATTTTCCATTTCTTACCTGATGCTGCAATCCAGATATACCATGACTGACTGATGTAGCTGACACTTTGGATGTTGTTCAGAAAACAGTTACTCATGTGCTGACAATTTCACATTATTGTAGTCTCAGCACTGAGTGGAAATTAAGCTGTAGGCATTGAAAACGTAATTTTAAAATGGCAGACATCCTCATTTGCTTTGCAACTTATTTTGAAAGGTGTGATTTTCCCCCAAGTGATCTGCTCATCCTCTAAGTTTCCATGAAATTTTATTCAAGATCAAATTGATTAATAGAGGAGAGCACAAAAATTAAAATGTGAGTGGATGATTGTGCCATTATCCTTTTGGTTCCTCCACAAATCCCAGGTAGTAGCATCTCCCTGATGGTAAGCACTAGTTTGTGCAATTCCTGCTCAGCTCTCACTTTGAACTTCTTGGATCTTCTGTGTTACCTATCACTAGTGCCAGGTTCAGCAGGGGGTGGTGTGAAGCAGATTACAGAAACACTTTTTTTGGCTGCTTTTCATTTTGCTGTATCTATTCCCTCATCCTGCTCACAGCAGTGCCCCATGACCAGCGTATGAGACTTGCCACAATACAGGAGAAGAACAAGCAGCTGAGGGCAAGAGGATCATTGAATGCAGTGTAATGAGCCATACTAATTTTAAAATCCATTTTATTACTTCTTTATAAAAACTGTATGAAAAAAAAAGTCCACTACAGGTTGGTCCCATGCAGTAAAACTATCGAGAGAAGACTATTTTTCATTCTAAAGTGTACATTCAGTTTAAATTTGCTATCTTGTCTTTCTCACATCCTTCCCACTATTCTTTTCCCACTTTACTCTTTGCAATTAATCTCATATAAGGAAAATATTTTTTTTTACACCCCACACTTTGTACCCATTCACATTTTAGGACATTATTTAAAGTAATTTAAAGTCGTTTCTCTATGCAAAAATTTTTCCTTAATTTTCTCTCAGACAAACAGTTGCTTACAAATTTGACAAAGTAGTCTGAATTTTCTGTACTTTGATTTCATTTTGCACAAAGGATATAAAAACTGGCCCATAAGCTTACAGATTTATTGCCAATTTATGTTTGTAAAACATTTTGACATCCTTGAATAAACAAGGGCAAAAATGCAACATAAAAGAAGTCAAGGATTGGACAGTGATTTTAAAATCTCAGAAGCACTGCATAAAGCTCTGACACAATACTCATAAAGACTACAGAACAATTAAACTCTTCTTATAGTTACCCCACAACTCTTCACTGGACAGATGAAAACAGTCAGACATCTGTTGTTCCTCAAGATGTATGTTGCATTTATAAGAAAATAAAAATTACTTGTTCCTTTTGAAATCTGTGTAAATGCTCCTTAGAAAGGGAAGTCTATGAAAAAGTAAGGAGTACACAGAGAGAGAAACAGAAGCCAAAAGCTGATGAATGTATTTCTCTTAATCATGCATTTACTCTATTCCAGCTACACCTCCCTAATCTTTTTCTACCTTGTACTCAGAATGGTAGAAATCTGAGTCCTTGCCTTCACTGATGGCAAGTTCAACAGCTTGAAAAATGTGACTCCAAATGCCATTGGGCCTACAAGCGAAAAATACCATGCATATTCTCATTCTGGAAGCTCTGGTTCATGATGAGCTCAAATTCAACACAGAAAAATGAGACTACATATGCTTTGGGTCAAATAATAGAATTTACAGAAAAGCAAAATAATAAAAAGAACTAACTATAAATAGGAACAGCTTAGCACCTCTTTGAAACTGCATGATTTTATGGTACCATTTGATGTCTTTTATGACTTTTTAATTACGCATTTAACTGTTTCATCTTCCAGAATCATATTAATGTACACATTTTCAAAGGAAACAACTGCTTGTCAGCACACTTCCGTTGTACATACTGAAGCACTCAAAAAGAGAATAAGACCATCAAGTATACAGTGCAACTGAATGATAGTTTTAGGACAGCTGAATGATAGTTTAGTAGACACTAAATGAGCAGTCATTTTTTAGGAAAAAAAGTGATTCAGCACAGTGGAGCACATGAGAATTTCATGCATTTTCTTGACTGTAATAAGGAGAATAAGGAAGCAGAGGGGTTTAGTCTTTGGTTTGGGAGTGAGGTTGAGTCAATCTCTCTATTTTCTTCTACCAAAAAGGAAATGAGTGATTTTCCTCTGATGTGTTTCCAGCTTCTGACAACTGTCTGGTCAGGCACTCTGAAGCAGATTATTCCCTGTTTAGGAATGACAGACACCTTGTTCCCTTTCTTTATCATCCATGCGCAAGGTGTCAGCTGGAAGCAGTTAGTCACCTGTCATGCCTTTTCATATCTTCTCATGTCTTTGATTGGTGACCTGTCAAATGCCAGCTAGATTCAAAGATTTATTTTTAAACTCAATTCCCCATGTTTAAGTGCATTATCAATTATCTACTATTTGAAGCAGAGACTTTGTTGTGACAGATCTGGAATTCGATTCATATCAAGCAGAATAATTTTATATGCCTTTAGCAAAGAAGGCTTTTTAGCTATTTATTCTCTACAATTTGGGAAAAAAAACTAAAAAACAACAACAATAAAAAAAAACAGAACCAAAACCAAACCAACATTTAACATCATTAGTGAATTTCATTTATCATCCTCTGTACTATACAAAATTATATGGCTACAGTATCAAAACCCCAAAACTTACTATTAAGCCCACATTTTTATTTCTGCATATGAATGCTCAGTTCCTCACTGAGTCATATAATGTTTTCCAAATTAGAAGAAACTATGTATAACTACTTGATTGCCTGCTGTACTAAAGATCTATTTCTCTGCAAAAAAAATGCTCACTTTTTAGTGGATTATTTAATTAAATTTAGGTATTAATGGTCACATATACACCTATCAACTGCCTACCTTTAAAAAAGACTGGTTTTAATATTGACTTACTGTGTAATTTATATTCCTCATGAATGCTGGAAATTTCATGGTTTCTATGCTTAAAAACATTAAAAGCATTTTCTCCCTACAAATATAGATTAAACTCAAGACACATCATCAAAAATAAGTATAAATACCTTATCAAATTCCCAGTCACTCTTGGCTAAATAATAATGATTTCTTAGTAAACTGGGAACACTAAATGAAACAGAGCCTATGACGATGAATCTCTTTACCACAATATAAATAGTTTCGGTCTTGTAAATTATTGAATGTTCTATTGTGACTACCAAATATTTGTCTTAAATTCAAGAATAATTAATGCATTAATATAGTACTGCAATTTAATCCATTGGACTTTATTAAATCATGCAGATTTCTAATCTTGGTCATGCTACTGTTCATTACTGGTGCCATTACAGCATTTCCTTTAATGTTATGGAGTTTGGTTAATTTTATTACTGTCTCTTTTGGGTGAGGCTGTTTGTTTAAATATGCTGTTTTGGGAGTAAGACAAATTTAGTAAAGGCCACCAATTTAATCTTTTTAATTGATTAGGGGTTTGCACACCAGCTAGAGACTTACCAGTTTGTACGCTTTGACACTAACATGGCATTTTTTCTTGCAGCCTATCCACAATGGGTGGAGAAACTTAATGATACACAATTAGACAGTGGAGATCAGCTCCGATGGGAATGTAAAGCCACTGGAAAGCCAAGGTCTACATATCGTTGGCTGAAAAATGGAGTTCCACTCTGGCCTCAGGTAAGCTTGACAAGAAGTCACCAGTACGTTGTATCCTTCTCCTTTTATTCAGATAAAGTCAGTTTAAGAAGGTACTGAAAAGTACTTCAGAAATTACTGGGGTTTGTGTTGGTTTCTTAAGTGTTAGTGTACAGTACAGACATGTTTTCTATGCATATGCCCTCTGCACCATCTCAAGCAATGTAAAACTTCATTCATCCATAGTAATAGTCTGTAGTTCACAACTATTTGGGAGGCAGGACTTTCTGAGATGTGTCTGTACTATAGCGTACACCTCAATAATCTCCAGTATGTTTCATTTTTTTCTTTTAGAAAATGGTAACATGCTATTTGTATCTATTTTTATTTATGTATAAAAAGATACTAAAAACTCAGCTATATTTTCTGGAACACATTTCTTCATATTTCTCTCAAATGTTGTTATGTTATGTTATGTTATGTTA
>JAWWEV010000001.1:39863009-39898678 GCA_035583235.1 Hafferia zeledoni
TGTTATGTTATGTTATGTTATGTTATGTTATGTTATGTTATGTTATGTTATGTTATGTTATGTTATGTTATGTTATGCTACATTACTACATTTTTTTTTCAAATCACTAGCAGACTAATGTAAGAAGTACAACTATTACGTTTTAAACTTCATTTATTCTTTGCAAAAAAACAGAACATGCCATCAAGACCATTAAAATGGTCCATGTAAGGCTCTTAGACTGTAAAGTTCTTAACTACAGTCACCTAAAATATTTTAGAATTAGGCATAGATAAAATTCTCTTTTCCTTTTAAACAACCATTCATGGCATGATCTGCTTTTTATTTTTCTTTATTGTTTTTCTTTCACCAAATCATCAAAGCATCAGCTCATATCATGTGGTGTTTTGCCTAACACCTTTTAATTTTTATAGTCTCACATTATTGAGAGTTAAGAAAAAGGGGTTTTTTTAATTTATTTCATCTGTTTTTCCAGATTCAAATAAAGCTGTTAGATTCTGGGGAAAAAATGTCTCCATTGGCAAATGAATTCACAGAAAGCATTTATGAATATAAAAGATGTAATGTCTTTCTTTTCAGCAAATGTCACTTCTATCTGTGAACATCAACCAATTATGCAAACAATGAGAAAGGAAACATAAACACAGTTTACTTCTGAAGCTGTGAAGCATTGAAAATAAGGTTATATGGCTTTACTTTATCCATTTCTGTCTCTTTAGATGGAGCTATTAGTCTCAAAATTGATGCAATTTAAATATCTCTACTTTTTAGCTCTCTGATTTTCCAAACCATTAGTTTCACCAGGCTCTGAAATTTCAAATTAAATTTCACTTTGAACTGGGTGGGGGCTTAAAACAGAGATATTTTTTTATCACAGTTTCCTGTGCATTCCCAAACCAACATATTTCTTACTGATTTTAGCCTACAAAAACTGTTATAACAAAACCTGGAGTTGTTTTATAGCAGTTCAAATTATTCATAGTACAGCTCCATGAAGAACACATCGTCATAAACAGCTATTAATGCCCCTTCTCTTCTAGCTGTGGTAATTATTTTCTACTAGTGGACCTTTTAATAAGAAACTTTCACTATGATGAAGACAGTTAGACCCTTTCATTCTTACTCATGCAAGCAGTCTTTCATACTTTTATGAAAACAATGCCATGGCTGAAACCAAACATTTTCTGGAGATATGAAGGTCATCAGAATATGTTACACCCACAACTGACTTCTTGCTTCATTAATGATCCCAGGATGAATTACTTTTAAAAAGCATGTAAGGTTAATAACAAACAAATAAACAAAAAGACAAAACTAAGCTTTGAAGATAGTGAACTTGTGCTGGAAAATATTTGCCTTTAAATAGTTTTGAACTTTTTGTTCTTGTAATTTCTTATGCAACAAGGAAAAAGTAAGCCAGAGGAAATTTGTTACTCAGTTTTATTTTAGGTCCTTTTTTTGTCCCTTTGCTTTGAGCTAATAATACAGCAATTTTCCAGTGCCTTTATGCTTTTATAGAATGAATTTTAAAACTTTTTAAAAATTCTGTTACAGAGCAGGATTGAGATGGTTAATGGTGTTCTGATGATCCACAGTGTGAATCTCTCAGACGCTGGAATGTATCAGTGCTTAGCAGAAAATAAGTATGGCACTATTTATGCCAGTGCCGAGTTGAAGATTTTAGGTGAGTATTGAAAAACAACAGACTGTTCCTTTTTCACGGTTTGATAATTACATTTTTTTCCTTAGTTTCTTATGATAAAGAGCAACTTCTGCCAGTCCAAACAGCAGAGCAGATAAAAGTGGTTTCTTTTTATTCTTGTTGTTTATGTGCAGGTCCCTTGATGCCCCAGAGAGCATAGGGCCTTCTGTTAGCTGATAAATGACTGACTCAGTAAATTTTGTGACTATTTCTCATATAAGGCTATTTCAGTTCTAAGAAATGGAAAAATATATTTTACTCTCTCAAATATATGTGCTGGAGATGAAAGTAAATATATTTTAATCACTGTTAAATTTAAAGTATTATTTCTACATTGGCCATTATTCAAAGACAATTATGCATGATCTTAGTTTTAAAGCAATAAAAATCTCCTATGAAGTCACTAAAACTGATTGAACACTAGAAATTACATAATTGGGTGAACACCACTTGTAATAAGCAAATACCCTACAAGGAGTTACCTGAAAATACAGTCAAAATGTCATTATTCTAAAGCTGAAATAGGCAGTTAAAGAAGAAAAACTTGAAGCATGTCTTTTTAACACCCGAGTTTTCCTTAAAGCAAACTGTGGGAACACAGAATTTGATAATAACAAAATCAGTGCTTCCATGGTATTGAGACAGACTTATCATTAGAGTCTTATCACCTTTATTAGAGTATAATGTAGGTGGAAGGCAGGTGTCTGTCAAAGTAGTTCAATGGTCATATCAGAGATTTGAGGTCTCTGCACTGCTCAAACCTGGCAAATTTCAAAACCTGCACTTGAGAATCATTCCTGTAAACTCTCAGTCAAATGAATAATAAAGCTTAAGATACTGAAATAAAATATTAGGCTTCAGCTAAGATTTTGCTCTTTTGGAGAATAACCTGTCTAGTACATCTCCACTATTTCCTATCTGGTCGCCACTAGAATTTAATTGATAAGCCTTAAAAATATTTCTTTATAGTCATAAGGTTAAAAGCCAGCATCAGTGATTGCTCTCTTTCCATCACATGGTCATTTGCAATTCAGTCAAGAAAGAGATCCCTCATGGTTATAACATTATTCTGCTCTGTTTTTTTATATCTGCTATAAGATCATTATACCTACTATGTCAGGTGGCTGTACATTTTCTTTGATGTTCTTCAATATCAGAAATAGCCACTGTATATTGCTGCAGTAAAATTAGCCTTTCATTTTGTCATTTGTGAAATTGCACCCCTGTTAAATTTTAACTATAATATTGTATTAAAGAAGCAGTTGTGTTTAATTTTCTGGTTTGCTAAAGGGACAAGAACAGAATAAATTGTCCATATAAATAACTCTGGTATGAGAATTAACCAAAATAATGGCAGGAAATTCATACATATTTGAGGCAATGAAGTGTAATATGCTCCTGTAAGTGTAGCTGAGATAGGAGCTTTGGTTTAAGAAAAACACAAACAAATAAGATTACTTGAGAACAACTCTACATTCTTGGTATGAAATTACAGTAATTAGTGTCACTTTGTGATGCATTTATTTACTAAGCTGTTGTTTGTTTGTAAATTGTGAGACTTCTTGAAAAATTAAACACTAAGAGATAGACATGGTTAAATGTCTTCTATTAAGAAGTTCTCACATTTCAATTCTCACTATTCAGGCAAATCTAAAAAGATAAAGTAATAGATTTTCTCTAACAGTAATATTTTTTGTAAGAATTAACTCTAGAGAGTGCATTTTGGATAGGTGTGGAATTTAAACTTCTCTTTGAACTATTTACTTCTAACACGTTTTTGATGAAATAAAAAAATGTGAAAAGTGTACCTAAAAAAATTGTATTATTTAATTTCTAAAGCTATTGGATTTCACAAGCAATTTTACTCTAATATCCTGATGTGAAAAACTTCTCATTAATCCATAACTGGGTTAAGTTATAGACCTGCAATATAGTTCTGGCTGCTGAATTAAAACATTTTGTAAGATTTCATCTTTGGCATAATAATTTCCAAGACACAAACTGAGATTCTGTCCCCAAAACCAAATCTATTATTTTCATCTTCTGAAACAAGAAACTGTGATTGTTTTCTGTAGAGTTAACATACTCCTCTTTAACAGCTTCAGCTCCCACTTTCCCGCAAAATCAAATGAGGAAAACAATAATTGTTACCAAGGGCCAAGAAGTTGTCATTGAGTGCAATCCAGAAGCCTCTCCAAAGCCAACTATCACCTGGAAGAAAGGAGACAAAGCACTAAAGGAGAGTAAGAGGTCAGAAGTCTGTTCTTTAAACTAAATACTATGTTTGCATGTTGGATCCTGTGCTGTGATATGAGCATGCAAGTGACAAAAACATGCATTTGTTAGCATGGGTATGGCATTATTATTTTGTGAAGCTGATTTGTTTGCCAGTGTTTCCAAAATATTGAAATGAAAAATCTTAACATTGTTCAGAGGTGTTGAATGATGAAAAGGTGTTATTATTGGAGGGGGGGTGGGGGTGGAAGGTGGATCTCTTTTCTGTTATTAATTTCGAAAGTCTTTATACTGTAGAGATACTACAAATTTAGTGTATGATACTATCAAAAGCATAGAGGCTGAAGTAGTCAGGACCACATAAAATATCAAATGTGCTTATTCATTTGAAATGATTTTAATAAGACAGATTTTCAGCTGGATCACAATGGAAGTCTTTGTAAGAATAGCTTTAACATGATTCAGACAAGGAAAATGCAATTCCATTACAGAACTTAATTATACAAGTAATTTCTGTACTCAGCAGCACATCCGTTTAACACAATATGTTTGATTAAATAAGTTCTGTCCAGCTCTGTACAGTAAAAGTAGTTTAAGCACTGCAGGTTAAATGCCAGATGTAATTGCACTTTGCAAGATTGCTTATCTGTACACTAGAATAGTTATGCTGCTCTGCACATGGTCTTTAAGTGCAAAAAGCAATCTTTCTCTGGTACTGTCTGTGAATGAACCACTTAAACTGACTTGTGTCGCATTAGTCAGAAAGATAAAAGCAAGGCCTTTTTTGTTCATTTGTGCAATACTGATGAAAGCGGTAGAGTGCCTCTGTCCTCATTAGCTGCAAAAGCCATTCTATTCAGGTGTGCTGTATTTTCATCTCATGCCATTTGTTTTGCTCTGAGAAGGAAAAATGGGAAACTTCTCATGCCATATTGACTTTTTTTTTGAGCGGGGGGGGGGGGGGAAGGAGGGAAGAGAAAACAGCATTATATACAGCATTTTACTAACAGTTTTGAGTTGTATAGTATATATTGATGATGTGACAGAATGATATTATAAATAAGCTGAAAATATCAAATACAGTGACACTGATGTCTTTATGCTGTACCTACACAGTTAATACTTTTCACTTCATGACCTTTTCCTCTCATATCCACAAAACTCACTATGGTTTCTCTGGTCACAACCTGTAAATCACATTTTAGACCTGGAAAGCATTTTGGAAGTTACATCATGCCTGTACAAACATAGACTAACTCTGAAGTCAAAGTCTCATAAAAGTAGATCTGGAGCTACATTTTTGGTATTTGTGTTTTTTGATACTTCCTTGTTTTGAAAGAGGCTGGAATGGGAAATGATGAGACATGGAAAATAAAAAACTGGTTGAACTATTTCAGATCTTTGATAAAATAGAGTTGTGTTCAACTTAATTTTTAGTCAGCTGTTCAAGGATTATTTTTTTGTCAGAGCAGTTCCCCTGCACCTACTGTTTATAGAGGGGTGGGGGTGGATGGAGTATCAGTTTCAAGGGAACTAAGATCTGCCTCTACATACACAGCATGCTTTAAACAAGAGAGTCTATTTGAAAAGAAAATGAGGAAACCAATTGTGACTTATAAAAGGAATTGTAACTCAGTGGAGGTAGTATGTATATTTCTATGATGTGGGCATTCTGAGAAGGAATTATTGGAAGAAACTCTGTAAAAAGGAATAAATTGACAGGAGAAACATATCTATATACTTTAAAAATGGAAGTTCTTCATAGAATGCTGACTTATCCCAACAAAAAAATAACAATTAGAAACTGGCATGTGATGAATTTGCATAGAATATTAAGATGTTAGAGCTTTTAAAAAAATAAAATTAAACCCCCCCAACATTCTGGTTAACTAATAAGGAAGAGCAAGGATAGATCAGCAGAATATATTTTCTACTTTTCTGCCAAAGGTTTTCTCTCTTCTATAGTTCTTGTATGAAGTGCACATTGTCTTTCAGTTTTGTGAAGTCTGTGAACCCAGAAAAGAAATTTGATCCTTTTAGCCATATCAATAAAAGGAAACCTTCTCCTCCACAGGGAGGAAGAAATTTGACTTGACTAGTGGGTCTGCTACTACCTCTTTAACCTTTTCCAAGCTGTTGTTCTCTTGGGTGCTTTTTATACAACCAAAAACTTGATGACAGAAATATATTCTGTGATCTTAAGTGATGTTTCTATTGGAAATTGAGTGGAAGGCTGTTTGTTCCTGTGGGACTTACGGCTAGGTATAGTTCTCACTACAATCAGATTTTGACTCGAGCTCCTGGAACTTAATGCAATCTGGAAGCCTCAGATGTATCAGATTCATTCAAGAGCCACACACTTGGCAACATAACTGTGGAAGGTCTTTATCAGCTTCAGCTCTTGGTCTGTTTTTACCTTTGTACAAACTATTAAGGACTTCATGTTTACAGTCTTTCTATGCTAGGTTTGCCCTTCATAAATAATTAAAATCATTATTCTGAGCAACAGATAATTTGATACCTGTTGGACAGCAACACTTCTTTTGTCACAGTTCTTTTGAACGGTGTTTTGAATGAGAGGTAAGTCTATGAGTTAAACAGTAGCATTTACTGACAAAAAGTATCACTCCAAATACAATCTCAAAATGTTTTAAATGTGATGAAATTACTCCTATAGAAAAACAGTTGGTAAATGAAGATTCCAAAATGTTCACAATTCATTCTACTAACAAGATAATAAGATCAAGATGTGATGCAAAAGTAATGAAAAAAAAATGGTGTTGGAGGTCTATTATGCAGAAGATTAAAACTTCCAAAGATCATGGCATAGTCTGTGAAGCTTACTGATACAGGAAATTTAGTGATCAGCATTTGAAAGGAATTCAAATCTCTTTCATATATCGTTATCTCAGTGAGTCGTTAATACATGTAATCAAACATAAATTCATCAGCATTTTCACCTATAAGTTAGAAGAAGGGAATTGTTTCTCTTCTAGTTTGGAATTAGAACACAACTGAGCACAACACCAATGTCAGTGGTGTATGTAGAGAAACAAATTTAAGCTGCATATTTTCATCAGTCATTTTACAATAATTAAAATTCTTAACGATCTTTACTAACCACTTGTCTGTGTAGTCTTTTGTCTCATAGGCTGATAGATGACTGTCTCATTTATGACAGGTTGTGATAAGGTATACTCTGTTTGTTGATTTGAATAGTAAGTATTTTCATGCAAAAGAATTTTGTAAAAAACTTTGAAATCTTTAAGTTTTTAAGTCATTTTGGTTTTATAGAAAAATGGATTATATAGAAAAATGGATCCAAGTCTGAGAAAAAAGTTCTTGCTTTGATTTTTAATAAAAGGTTGGGATGGAATTTTGCTTTAGGTCCTAATTAGGAGGAATTGGGCTCTTGGGCAAGAGTATAGTGATCAACAAACACTTTTGTGATGTTTCTATAATATTTCAATCAGATACTTCTTAATTTGTAATCAAACCATCACATGCCAATTTAGCATCAACTTCTAAACAAGACTGAGACTGAACCAATTCAGATTAGAAATTCAGGCAAAAGTCTGTTCATAATTAAACATTTTTTAAACTTATATATCCAGCTAAAAGAAGGCAACAAAAGTGATACATTATTTAGACAGTAAACTTTATAATACACACTAGAATAGACTGGAGACTGCTGTCAGTTACATCAATATGAATCATGCATTCTACTTATGAAGACAATGATTAAATTCAGGACAAACATTTTTAATAATTCTTTCAGTTCTTGTGTTCAGGCCTCTGTAAATTGCAGATATTTTCTAATGATTAACTATTGAATGAATTTTTGTGAACCATTGCTTCATGAGCTGTCATATCTTTTTCATCCCTTTCTTAAAGTCACCTACCTTTGTTGTCTAGATTCCATTATAATAGTGACTACAGTAGATATGCTTGAGTCAAAGGTATTAAGAAGCATTATAATCCCTTGTTCATCTGTTTATGTGCTTTCTCCTACATCTGAAATATTCTCATTAAATTTATATTGAATTTTTGCTCTAGTTCATTATTTTCATTACATATCCATTAAGTATAGTTAAAATAAAATAATTTAAAAGCACTCTAGCAGTGAAGGAGTTTCCGTCATTCCTTATTTTTCCTTCTTTGTTAAGACCATGAAGAAATAATAATAACAAAAACCGCACAGCTTAACCGGCAAATGGGTAACTGAGGGAGCAGGACTTTTATAGTCCCAATTTTGTGCTGCTTTATTTTGCTTTTTCTCCTTTTTTTTTTTTTTTGAAGCTTCTCAAATTATAATGCTTTTTTTAGTAATTGATTCTTTTCTATCTTCATTTGTGTGATTAGTATTTAATCTAAAAAAAAAATAAATATAGTGATGTTCTAATACCTATGTATTCATTCATAATATAATTCTGTTTGACTTCTCACTTTCTAAATGGCACAGTCTAAGCTTTCTCCTTCACCTAACAGAACAAGTTTTGCAGAAAAACATTAGCAGTTGCTGAAGGTCAGATTTACCATAGATCTCCAAGAGCAGAATAGTGCCAGTCTCTCTGTGGCCACTGTATAATTGCTCATATTCATCTATCTAGGTCCAGGGTTAACTTTCACTGAAGACCTTAAGCATTTCTGTGGGGAAAATAAATGGCAACAAAACCACCTGCCACTTCAGTTCACTCAGAGAGCAATTAGCTTCCTATTTTCCACTCCTGATTGAAGGAGTTCTGGAGATTAGGTGAGAAAACATTTTTTAGGTTAAATAGCAGAGGAAATTTTAAATTGTTTGAAGGCAATAGGCTAGGTTTGGCTAGGACATAAACCTCAACACCCTTATTCCTGCAGCAGACAGTCACAGTTGTATTTTTATTGATTGCAAGTGGGTAAACACATTTTCATTCATTTTCTCTGAACAACATAAAAGAATTTCAGAACAGCAATGAGTGGCATGGAGCTCTGTATATCACCTGGTCCCATCCCCCAATTAGAGCTGTGTCAGCTAGAAATGTCATGTCCAGTAAGGTTTTCATTATCTCCAAGGATAGAAAATTGGGAATATTTGTTCCAGTTACAGTTAATCATCCTTTCAGTTAAATAAATAAATAAATAAACAAACAAACAAATAAATCTTTTTTTGTTTAGCTGGAATTGCATGTGTTTCAGTTTGTGCCCATTGTCTCTGGTCCTGTCACAGGGCCAGAAAAGAGTCTGGCTCTGCTTTACATGCTTCTTCGATGTGCGTATCGGTTGATCAGTGTGTCAATCAGCTGGGAGGCTCTGATCTATAATAAATATGGCCATATAATGAATTATTATCAATGCTTCTTCCATGACACATAAAATTCTCCATTCAGACCTGTCCCAGACCTACTTGACCACCAAACTTAATAAAATGGAGATGTCACTTACTCATACAGAACCTGCCCATTGTGTATTGCCATTTTGCAAAGTTACTTTCTGTTTGACGTGTTCTTCATTTTACTGTGTGTCTCACCTGAAGTCATTGGGACTGATTAGCAGCCATAGATAAGCCTCCAGAAGCTATACATTAAACAAAAAAGTACTAAATATCAATAGTAAGTTCTCTGATAGTCAGCCTTTTAATATTACAAATAAAACTAGTAGATACTAAAAATAAGTAGACATGGGTATTTGTGCAGCTATCAGATATTAAGAACATGGAGAAATATTAATGAGGAAATTCTGTCTTCAAGTCATACCTATGAAGAACATGAAAACACTGAACAGTCGCCATTAAGTGAGAATCATTATCTATACATAGTAAATTTAGAATAAAGCCACTAGAGGGGACAAAGTGTTCAAGCCACATGTGACAATATACGAGAATGAACTAAGGCTGCTGAAATTTTGCATTTACCTAAGTTTGCGTGATTGTCTTTTCTTTCAGTTATGTTTCTCTAACACTCATCAGCTGTGAAAGAAGTCAGAGGAAAGAGAGAATAAATAGATCTTTTATGGAGACATTAAATTAAAAACACTAATATCAGACAAAGGCACAGGGAAGCCTGAGACTATTGCTTTTTACCCACCTCCAAGTTAAATCTTTGAAATCTTTGACCTACAGAAGTAGTTGTCCTGAATTCCTAGATAATTCATCTGTAACACTTTGCTATGCAATTAGTGGAAACACATACAGCACTTAAATCTAAAAATACGATTATTGAAAAACTTAGAAATGGGCAGGTTTTTATAGTTTTCTGGTCTCTGAAACTCCTTAATTTTCAGTTTTGACAGGTTCTTCTAACAGTTTTACTTTTCACTCTACTATATTTAAGGATCTGTCAATGTTTCCATTGCAAGCTCCTATTTTAATAGCTTTTGAGTTTAATTACTATGGAAAAAAATCAAAGAAATAAAAGAAGGACGTTTCAGAGCAGAAACTAAAAGATTGAGTTTGCAGGTGAAATGTGTATTCAATTTTATAAAGTGCTTGGCTTAGTGCATGTTGTTTTACACTTTCAAATATGAGCATGCATTTGTGTGTGACATAGGTATGTATTGCATGCTTTCTTCATAATCATGATGGTAGCTTTCCAGAAGAGTTTCAGTTCCATCTAACTGTGGTATGCAACATTTTTTTAAACTTAAAACTGTGCAATGTGAAGGCAAAAGAAAGTATATATGTAAAATGGATGGAAAATTACTCTAAACCCTATTTTTCAGTTTGTCTACTGGTCCCAGAATTGCAGCAGGCTCAGCTTGTACCTGACACAAGCTTGCCTGCATCTGTGTGGTCAGCCACACAGATAGCAGGGTCGTTCAGCCTACTGCCCTTCCACTTTTTGGTGAAAACACCATACTTTTTGCCCCTGGTAATAAAGAAATATCTTTATAATTAATCCAACTCTAGAAGCAAATTATTAATTGGTTTGAAGATTTTACTCTGTGCCTCCCATTTAAATATCTGTGGTAGTTTTAGCAATGGCAATTCATAAGTTTTAATTGCTTTTTTAAAAATATTTTCAACAGACTGCCAAATAAATTATGGTTTTATATTTAAGTAAATTCTTATCTACAAGTTCTTATATGACTTCTCTAAACTGAAATGTCACAATCTTTCTTCCCAGGAATGGTATTCAGGACAATATGTTCTATTATTTCTCCTTAGTACAGTGCTTCACGTACTCTGCTATACAGCTATTTAAGCGCTTTCTGTCTCTTTTGAGGGAAATAAGACTTGATTCAAATCTGAAGCATATGTTTAGGTAACAGTGCATTGAAGTGCATATTATTTTAGAAAAAACATTCTCTTCTTCACACATTGGATTGATGCTTGAAGTGTTCCACCATATCTTACCAATTTTCAATTCAAATAGAATTTATTTGTGTGAAAACAGTTATGCAGTTGCCAACAATAACCCTCACTGTCATCCAGATGCTTTGGCAACACAGTGCAAGTTTTGCATAATTATTCTGTAGTATCCATCAGGCCCATGTGGGTGTTTTCAACCTCTTCAGTTACCTACAGACTAGACACAAATACTTGGATAGGTGTCTCACCCTGTATGATCTTGCTTTTTGGTATTTCTGTACAAAATTTCTTGGATTTTTTGCTTCAGTTACGGAATTTTAAGTATTCCATATATATACATATATATATGTATATCATTTTTTCCCTGTAGTTCTACTGAAGAGAGGAAGCTGAAGAACTCAACCATTTTAATTTTCTAACAACACAAGATATTTGATCTGCTGTTTATGCCTTGAATATCTGCTTACACAACTCAAGTATCATTTGAGCAGTTTGTGAATTCTGATATTAACTATTATTAATATCTCTGCTGTTGTTATAAATGGCTGCCTGTTTGTGCATCATACAGGCAGAATATGACAAGTCATCGGTGGCCTAAAGGTTTTTATTTGCTTAAGGCTCTTCAGTCTATGACTTTCAGTGTAATTTGTCCTTAAAAGTAACTTCAACTAAAACTCTTGGGAATTGAAACACTTAAATTCACGCTACCAGCTGATCCACAGATTCCCAAGTGCCAATTTAATGACTGAAAAGTAGTGAAGAGAAAAAGTGCTCAAGACATTAAGAAAGAGAAACTTCGAGACAGAAACTCTAATCTTCCTGAGAGAGTTCTGCAAGTCACTTCTTTTCAACTTTTGCATAAATCATGGTCTAATTTAGCTGTGGCAGGCTTATAATGGAAATTAGAGAGCTGGTTATAAAGTAGAAAAAGGAAACAATGATAACCTTGACTAAATATTAAAAACAAATGGCAAGATCATCATTCAAAAAAAAAAAAAAAAAAAAAAAATACACATTCCAAAGCAGCATTGCTTTACTAATTGACCATGTTACAGGAGTTTTGACAAAGCCATGATTTTGGCCACACTCCTAAACAACTGTCACTCTTCACACATGTTCTCTTACAAAGAACATGATTAAGAAAACAGTCCAGTACCCAGAAATCTTAAGAGTTTCATTCTTTGTGGATTTCAGGCAAGAGATTGTTTTCTGTACCTATGGGTGCAGCTAGGTATGGTTTCACTGACAAAGTTAAATTGCCAAAATGTCCATCCCTCATCTCAGGTCTCTTGCTTTACAGTGAAAAGATTTAGGAATCCAATTTAGATGGAAAATAGTCCCTTTATTTCACCTAAGTTTTATTTTTGTTCTTTTTTTTTTTTTTTTTTCATTGGATCATTACCCTTGTCAGCAGGTCATACAGATGCAGTCACGCATGTGCCAGAGCAGCCCAGGAAGAATGAGAGTGACTGGCCTTGGACCAAGATGTGCTCACAGCAGAGTGTCCAGGACAGCACCCAAATTGACTCTCTCATATTTCTGCCTATATATCCCATGCATCAGCTAGGGCAGATGATTTACCTACACAAGTAAATTAAAAGCTTCCATGTAATCCTACCTGGGATCTCACTGGGATGTAATCAGCTGCGTTGTTCAGCCGTTAGTCCCTGGGTAGATTTTAGCCTGCACCACATAGCAGCCCCCAAGCAGTCCTTAGGCATCTTAAGAGTTTGTGCATGCCAAAAGCCAGTCCTTCCATAGAGTCTGCGTGCTTCCACTGTATTTTAAAGGTTAACATAATTGAATAGGATGGAAGAAGTTCTGTGATAGCTGGCTTTAATATATGGATGAAATATGCCTATTTATTTTCCTGATGGAGAAATAATCACTGTATAAGTTGTGCAAAACATGATAGTCTTACCTCAGCTAGAATCCTTGGACATGATCACTGAATTAGTTACAAGATAACTAATAATTTCTATCATTCAGTGGCATGTCACCATATAGCAATAAACTGTTTAAAGTCTGCAGGCAACAAGCCTATTTTCAAATTAGAAAGAAGGAGAATGTTAGAGAATAAATTTCCAAGGCATTGTGGAAAATTTGTGAAATGAATCCAGATGGTTTGGATTGAAAAATTTTATCAGACTCTAGAACACAAGCCTGTACTTGAAAGATATATTTTAGTTTAGAGCACTGAAAGGACTATACTACATTTTAAGTGATGCTCATTTTGTTAGATCTAGTAGTCAGCATCCATGATCTGTGTAGAGACTGCAAAGATCTACACAAGTTGCCACAATTAATTTTGCACTAGAAAGCCTCCTTTCCATGGAATATTCTTCACTATCTGTCATAAATCTAAATTAGTTAGGTTGTCTTTTCAACAGATTATCATCTATTGCATCAAGATTTAGTGATCTTTGTAGCTATATTATGAAATATATTATTAACTTTCAAAATTTAAAAGGAATTTCTGATGCCTTTGGCATCTCTCTCACATTGTATTCTGACATTCCTTAGTCTGTCAGTCTTGAACATTGATGGACTGTCAGTATTTATACGCTAATTGCTCTCATAGAAGAAGAATAAGTTTATGCATATTTTTAAAAAGTTAGATATGTTGTACAGAAAATTAAATTGTATGCAAAAACTTGAACAAGTGATTCATTATCTAGAAGAAAAAAGTATGGTGAAAAACTGGCTTTCTAATGGGATTAGTAAAATTTAAAAAAAAAATTACATTAGTCTAGAAAACAATTCTACAATTAAGCCACATAGTCATGATAAAAGACAATGCCTCTCTCATGTTAACGATTTACAGACCTCTGCTTAACTATGAACAGATTTCAATTCATAAATGACCATAAATTTACTGTCCAATCAACAGTCTCAGTGGTGTTTTTCTTAGCAATATATGGCAATGAAAATTTATATTATCCAACAGAAAGATACTTTAGGTCAGAACAAGGGACATCTGTCACGTTTGCATTTTTGCCTATTTTCGAGTACTATAGAACCTCAGTCATTGCAGTTTTCAAGGTTCAGATTCACTTCACTGTTAAAAAAATAGGCATCATATTTCCTTATGAAAATTTTATGTCTTTTTATCTATAAGGGAAGCCAGAGTATTCCTTTAAGTAGTGTGATATTTAGTGACACAAATCAATATCACACTGTTACAGATTACAGGTTACTTTCCTTGTCTTTAACACTATCAGTCTTGTGGGGCTAATTTAAAAGAACTTAAAATGAAATGTTTCTCCCTAGTAAGTCATAAAGAGAAGCCAAGAATTTGAATTTATTTATGAAAAAATCAAGATGAGTGATCTATCACTGCTTGTAAATTGTAAATGCACTTACCACTGTGAAACTATTTCTAATATGATGTAATTGTGTATAATACAACTTTTACCATGGCATATTACCAGTATAAGTAGAAATCAGATTACTCTGATGTCAGTAACTTCCATGAAAGCAGATTTCCTGCATACATATCTGAGATTTCTGTATTTCTCATCTTCTTTTCAGCAGCTGCATACAACTACTGTCCCTACAGCAAGTAAATGAAAGTCAGAGAGAGAAGAATCATAAATGTAATGCACACGGAAAGGTTAAAAATATAACAAGATTTCTGTTTAGTAGACTAGCCTTGAAAAAGAAAAAACACTCTAGCAAGAGAAAGCAATTGAGGCATTCAATATTTGTGGAGTCTTTTAATTCCTCAAACTTGTCCTTCCACTTTCCTCTTGCTAAGTTTCTGTTTTTCAAATTTAACAAGCACCTCTAATTTAATTAATATGCCACTCTAATCAGATTGTTAAAAATATTTAGTAAAATTAGCACCACCTTTAGTATCTGTAGCACTTCAGTGTACTTAATATACTACTAGGCATTCTTATTTCCCCTGACACCATAGCCTGTCACCTCTGTACACTTTTTGTATTATGCTTATTGGCTATTACCTCTTTGCCTATGTTCACAGCAGACATAATCAGCCTAGAGATGGGAAACGTGTAATTTAAATTTTACTAGTGTCATTAAATTAACTGTGCTGACACCATTGAAACATACTTAAAGGATTAAAAATTTACTGTTCCTATTTAAAGACTTGGGAAGACATATGAGAAAAGTGTGTTATTTTCATATGTGTGGCTTAAGGTCAGATTGCATAAAATCCCTTCATTACACAGTCTGAAAAGTGACGATATGGTGTTGTAGCAATATACAAAGGTATATGGTATGACGTAAGTGTGGTTATGTTGGAATCAGAACGGGCATATTCTGAAGCTGCTGTTTGATGTAACTTCCCTAAGCTTTCCAGTTTTACAAAGTTCTCAAACCAAAGATCTTTCACTATCCCTTTTTTTAATTATTTTTGTTGGAATGACCTCTTTCAATGTTCTTAAATCTATTACTGATCCTTGACAAGAAGTACTACTGCTGTTCAAAGAAATCTCTTACACTTTTGACTGTTTTGTGACTGTTTATTAATTTTATGTTTTTATCGTTGTATTTTTGCAGTTTCATATCTTTTTCCCTTTAATCCTCAAAATTTTCTTAACTGCTCAGTATATACGGCAGCTACATAATCCCAAGAACATCCTCTTGTGTAGTTCATTTGTCACGACTAAGCCAAGTGATACATATTTAATGATAATATATTTTGGGGTTTTTATAGAAACTCTTCTCCCTATGGAACATTAAGTCTTCATAGTTTTCAGCTGAGTACTGAAAAGGAGTTTTCTAGCTTGACTGAAAAGTTAGCATAATCCAAAACCTAATCAGTCTTTCTTTTTGTCTAGCTCTACCCTTACTAAAAATTGCAAAAATCAGTTACAGACTAGAAAAAACCCCAAATAAATATACAGATAAGCTCAACCTATCTTGATAACTCTTAATCCCTCCTATCTACAGAAATGAACATGGTTGTGATTAACCCCAGCCAGCAGCCAAGCCCCATGCAGCCTCTCGCTCATTCCCCCATCACTAGCATAGGGGAGGGAATTAGAAGAGTAAAAGCCAGAAGACTCATGGAATGAGATAAATAAAGCTTAACCAGGGAAAGCAAATCCAAAATATAGCCCCATACAAGCCACTGTGAAGAAAATTAACTCTACTCCAACCAAAACAAACACAGCATCCACAAATTTCTTTGACTCATTGACAACTTCTATTTGTCTGATATATTAACACATAACTTTCAGACACATTTACTTTTTATGGTTTTTTTTTGTCAGCAAATTTTTCAGTTTCCTTTCCCTAGTCCAACACTCCATTCAAAACAGGACTAACTGCATCACATTTCTCAGGAGTTTGTTAAGGCCAGTCTTGAATATCTCCATGAACAGAGATTCTACAATGACTTTGGTCAAATCATTTTAGTATTTGGACACATCCAAAGTAGTTTTGTTTCTTTATATGTTGTCACATTTTCTAATTTGTGTCTCTTACCTCTTATTTTCTGTATCTTCAAGTTCAGCCGTGTCTTCCCAGTATTCTCCAATTTGTGGATATAGATTAAAAAAAAAAAAAAAAAAAAAATCTATCCTTAACCTTCTTTTCTCCAGGCTGAAGAAAAACAAACTCCCAACATTTCCCAGCCTCTACTCATATGTCATGTGCTTTCACCTGTGAACATCTTTATGTCTCTTCCAGACTCACTCCACTGTATTAATGTTGTAATAAATGTAATCAGGTACCTCAGACACAATCCCAAAAGAAAAGTGCCTAATAGAAGGGAAGAATTGGCTCTCTGAATCTGCCAGCTGTATTTTTACTAATACAGCTCAGAAGGTGATTGACTTTTTTTACTGCAGAGGCTCATTGCTGACATATTCAGCTTTGTGTCAACGAAGACCGCAGCTCCTTCCCTTCAGACTTGCTTTTAGTTAGTCATGCTGTCTGTATTTGTGCACAGAGTATTCTTTACAGATTTAGAACTTATAAAGATCCCAAGGCTTGTCTCAGCCCATTTCTTCACCTATTGAGGTTCATCTGAAGAGCAAACAGAGTGCTACCAATTCCTGCCCCACACATGCAGACACACACAAAAATACGACCCTATGAGTGTCTACAAGAATGCTTGGTCGAGGATCAGCTAGTGGGCTTTGATGCCTTCTCTGATGAGTCTTCCTCCTCAGCTGCTTCTAGGGCACTCTACCAATCCTAAAGTTGCAGAATTACAAGTGTAAATGACCTACAGGCCAAGATCTGGGAAGACTGCTGCTGTTACCTGAAATCAAACTTTCAAGTCTTCTCCATCTTAAGAGTTTCCATCTACTGTCCCTTTGAGTGCAGTGTCTAGTTGGCTCTCATTTCTTGTTTCACAGCTTGGGCTTTTGTTTCTTCAGAGTCTCTGAGAAAACCCTGTCAGTCACTAGTCTGCCCTCTCTGATGTCCCACAATCTTAGTGCACTGCTGCACTGCCAATTGCTGAGTCTGTGGCAGTGGCATTGTAGCCTGACAGGTACATGGTTGTCTTTGAAGGATCAGCTGAAAAGGTGCTCAGGTCAGTTCTTGACAGCAGTCAGCTGAAGACAGAATGCACAGCCTGTCCCTACCCAGAAAACAACCTCCTATTAGCTGATAGAAGCAAAAGTCTCTGGAAGACAACACTTATCAACAACTCCAAGCCACCAGGAAATGCCAAAAAGAGCTCTCGAAAGAAGATGGAAACTCTAGCAGTAATAGCTAGTTCCTGCTTGCTGAACTTTTGGAACTCTGTTTCCTCTGTAGATGTTTTTTATAACATTCATTTTCTTTTTTTTTTTTTCATCTGAGATGGGAACATTCTCTCAACTTCTTTTTCTTTCAGTACTTTCCTGAACTTTCCTGATAATTCATTTCATGTCCACCTCATATTTATATTAAAAAAAAATCACATTTTTGGAATTAACACACATTATAAATCAAAGCTAAACTAAGACTTTACAATTCTTTCATCAGAGAAGAGAGGAAAGAAATCACTTTACTGTAAGCAAGGATAGCTCAGTGATGGGGAGGGTAAGCACCTTTTGTAAATGTTTCACCTGAAGCTTGAATTTGCATCAGGTAGGTCTGTGCAAGGTAATGGTTGTTCTGCAGCAGGCTGATGAAAAAACCAAACAAAATTGTAGGACATGGAGACCCTGCACTGCAAGAAAGGCAGCCTACATTCTCATAGAAAGGTAAAACAAGGTCTTGAAGTCATGTTTGTATGCTGTTAATAGGGGTATTGAAAGTAGCATTCTGTTTTACACAGTCATATACAGAAACTTCTACAACTCAGAAACTGAAATTGCTTATATTGTAAGCAAATTTTCCAATAAATAAAACTAAAAAATCAACATTAATGTACCTTTAATTTGCCTTAAGCCTTAAGTGGAATTAGGAGAAATCAGTTCAGACTTCATGACTGACACCTCTGTACCTAAAGACTAATATTTCTCAGCCTATCTCCTTGTTCTAGTATTTCAACTTATTCTCCTTATTCTGATTTTATGCATCACTAAGCTCTGAAAAATCCCTGTCTCGAAGCACAACATGCACTAATTTTGCTCTGACAACCTTGTAATGGGAATTATAACACTTATTACTTCTCTTTCTAGGTGAAAACATGGGAAGTAAAAGACCCTCTGTGCTAATATTGTCTGAATTATATGACAGCAGAGATGCTGTTTTTCACTGCTTTGGGTTTAATGGCAATTAGCAATAAACTGCACCATTTATTTTATCTCTGTACTGAATATCCTTCAGATGAAAAGCAGTATTTGTGAGGACTTAAAATTCCTAGTACTTCAGGAGCTAAGTGCAGCATTCAGAAAGATAAATAAGTTGAAGTTTTTATCACCCTATTCCCTTTAGTGGGGAATTTATCTTGAATCAGTTTTTCAACACTCCCTCACTTTCTCATGCAAGGCACAGAGTATTGCAGTTGTGTTGCTGTGTTTTGTTTGGCATTTTCATTCTGTGTCTCTTTTCAGGATAAAGGCCCACACAAAGAGTTCTTTGTTGTCCACTGATTACCCACTCAGGAAAATCTTAAATCCTCCTTGATATTCTGCAAATACACAGCAGTTTCTAAACTCTAATTTCAGCTTAAAAGACTTGTGCAATTTAGACTGTTTGAATTTAGGTGCATTTGCTTTTGCCTTCAAGACATGATTCCTGCTTGAAGTTTGACTTCTGCATTATGACTCAACTGCACTTTCATATGACACTGAGATAAAAGCATATACCAGAAAGTAATCCAGATTTTGTACTGAAGAGAATCCCCTGTGTCTAATACAAACTCCTATAAAAAGAAATACTTGCAACTGCAGCAGTAAATGAATCCCTATTTATTGAAATTCATTTATTCCTTAGCAAAGGACTTTCTGTTCCATTAAGTGTAATTTGCCCCATAGCATTAATGAAAAAAATTTTCACTATAAAAACATAATATTGAAACAAAATAATTCAGGCACTTCCAACAGGACACTAGAGTTGTAGAGAACTGTGTAATAGAACTGACTTTACATTGGTTGAGTAATAAAAATGGGAGCTCTGTTCATTTGCAAATCATATCTTCAATTTTTTTTTACTTTCAATTCTGCAATTAATCAATTTTAATTTCACCCCTACCTATCTACTACTTTTTGCTTGTGAGTGTGTTTTTGGTCTGTTGGGGGTTTTTTTTGCGGGGGGGGCAGGGGCAGCAGGTGTTGTTGATTTGGTTTGGGTTTTTTGTTTTTTTTTAATGTAGATAATTGTCATCCAGGAATAGGGTATGATTTTAGGAAATAAGACATAAAATAAAAGAGAAAAAAAAAAGACTTCTGCCAAGTCATTGAAGTTAAACTCACACATGGGATTTTTTTTTTTTTTTTATGACAGTTATATGGCATTTACTTTATTCCCATTCACACACATTTGTGAACAGATAAAAAGCATATTGGCTATATTCGTAAGTATTGAACTTATGTCACCATATTTTTGCCCTGTCATCCATTTGGTCTGAAAATGCTTGATTGCCCAAATGGCCTAGGAAGAGGTAGCACTACTTGTTGGTAGATTCTCTCCAGGTTACTGCAGAGAAGTCCTAGTCCTCTTTTTTGAGGTTATCAGTATTAATTTGTAAATAAACAGAAAAGATGTTTCTGTTTACCTTGATGCAACATCTGAATCAGTTTTCAGATAACCAGTCTTCAGTTGCTTTGTTTTCCAGGGACAAAATGTTTCTCTTCAGAGCCCAGATGTGTTCCTTAGTAGTACATAGGGCTCACTTCTCAGTGATATGACGTAAACTGCATAAAGCCAAAGGATAACTTTGCATATCATCTCCAGGTAACTCTTAAGAGTAACACACTTTTTATACTTTGATTTATTCTGTTCATCCTTAACTTAAGAACATTAAGTGAGAAAGTACTGTAGTTTAGGGACTTAATTCTGTTTTCTCTCAAATGCTCCAAACAGCTGTTCTTTCTGCCTGCTTAAGTCTCTGTGTAACACATCATTTTGTTTTCTGTGTGTAGCAAAATGTAATTTACATTTCTGTATATTACTTTTCTTTCCATCATAGCCTCTTTTCCAATTTCTGTAATAATTTTCAAACTGTTTGTTTATCCAGTTTAGTTCTGGAGCCCTTTCCCAGAAGTATGATTTTACTTGATTGAGAAACAAATTTCCTATGATTTTGCATCTTTGACTAATAAAAATCATCTTTCTCTACATTCCAGTCCTTTGTCAAGTGAGCAGTCAAATGCCACCCTGACACCCGATCCCATCAGATCTTGGAAGCTCAGCAGGGTCAGGCCCGGTTAGTGCTTGAATGGGAGACCTCCTGGGAATACCGGAGCCTGTAGGTTCTAGTTCTGAGGACTTCACTGTCATCGTCCAATCTCACTTGGCCGTGGCAGGTGAACCTTAAGGAGTTAAAGGCTGGGACCAGTTCTGTGCACGCTGTGCCTCAGCTAAAAAATCCACTGTGCAGGCTCAAAGGACACACCCACGTGGGGAGAGCCCTTCCCAAATCTTGGTTCCCAAAGCCGAGCCATACATACAGTTCCCAAGGTTTTATCTGTAATCAAATCATTGAGCTTATGCCTTTTTTCCCAGATCCTGTATCCAGAATGATTCAGAGAGTGAAAAAAAATTTGAAAAAAAAAAAGAGTCAGTTGTCTATCACATTCAGGAATAACTGTATTAACCATGTTTAGTATTTATTATTCAATCCATGCTATAGTTTCCAATGGTGACATGATTTTAAGAGGCATTTTGTTTGCTAGTATTTCAATGATATCTCCCCAATTCCACATATGATTCTTCCTGCAATCCTTTCAGACTAACAGACTTCTCTAAGTGATCAAACTGAAAGAAATAATCTAAGAGAATTTTATTATTTTTAAATATTTTCAGAACTTAAGTATTATCAGAACATAGCAGAGTTAAATTTCTCCTGTTTGGGGCTCCTCAGTAGTTCTTAAAGTTATCAACCTGCCCTAATATGTGACCGCAGGAACAAAACATCAAACCTTATTCCAGTGAGGAGTTCTGCAGGCAGACACTCTCCCCCATCAGCTCCATCTGGGAAGTGCTTGGGTAAGAGAATAGCTGGGGGCAAACTGAGAAAGGATTTGAATGTAAAGACAGTCTGAACACAGACAATTAGGTTAAAATTCTGCTTAACTTTTATGTGGAAGCCAAAACAAAATCAGGTAAATACTTTTCTAAGGTGGAGAAAAGTATCAAAACTATATAATTAATTGTGCCTTGAAAGCATCTGAAAAAGGAAATTATAAAATTGCTGTCAACTATTGAACTAGTTGAGCCTTCACTTTACTACAAAACTTTCAGCTAAATTACAGAAGAAACTGAAGAATTTCACAGGTAAAAATGCAAACATCAGGTTTGCATTGACATTTCCACAATACATATTTCAAGGAAAATATTAGGAAAAGGTAAAAGAATTTAGAGATTGATCAAAAACAGCTCATCCAACAAAAGAAGTGGCTCTTAGGTGAACACAAAGAGCAGGAAAACCTGCTCAGTTTTAAAACTCTTGATTCTGGGCTTTAGAAGCATTTTCCTTTCTTCTGAAATATTGAGGGTAGGAACTTCTTTCTGTAGATTGTGGCTTAATGGGGCTTAATGTATGATGTAGAAACTTTGCTAGGAAAAAGAAATACCTACCCTGGTTTTAATGCACATTCTGGAAGCGTAGAAATTTCTCTGCATCTGCTTTCATTCTCATAGCAGACTGATTGAAAAAAATGAGCATTGATGCCCCAGGTTCTTAACAGAGCTCCAAAGAGCTCTGTGGTAGATTGCTCTGCAGAATTATTATCCATGTGCTGTTAAGTTGGATTTTGCACTTAGCAAGTGGAGAATTTTGATCAACAGTAGGAATTCTACACACGGGACTCTGGATAGGCATTAAACTTACTGAAGCAACTAAATAAAATCTCAAGGAGTCTTGACAAATTACAAGCTGCTGCTCTTGTCACATTCTTGGAAGTAAACTGACTGTGGCACTTTTTTCATTTTGTAGGAAATATCAATTTCCCATTAAAAGATTCATAGACTGAGCCCAAAACATGATAAAGAAACTGAAATGTCTTACTGAATGTTATGCAAGCTGATTATTTTTAGCATTTAAAAATATCCCAGAGGATCTCTATACCAGGTCTATATAGAGAAAAAATGTAATATTTCAATAAATGCACATTATTCAAAGTTGTGAGAGAAAGATCAAAGAAGGTGAAAAATTGAATTTAGGTAAAATCAGAGGATCACAAATGTTGAACAGCCACCTTGCTTTTCATTTCATGGGTTCATTAGTTTTTAGCCAAAAAGTATCGAACATAACCTGACTGAACTATGTACAGTCCTTTAACTTCATCTATTAGCATCTGGATTGAGATAAAAAATTTCATAATTCAAAAACAGAGACATAAAATTGAATGGAAAGGAACAACTAAAATTGCATTTGTTCTTCCCCAGTACATTATTTTTAGTTATAACAATTCATCTTTCAAAAATGTGCAAATAACTTACTTGATAGAAACGTTGTTTAGCCACTTCTCAAGTACATGCGGTTCCCAGGTGAGTATGCAGGTTGGTACAACCAATGATGCTTATGCAAGCAGGTTTCATTTTTTGGGGAAGAAATGCAATTCATTATTTAAAATACAGAAGTCAAGATGAAAAGCCTATGTTTTCTGTTTAGAAAAGCTGGTGCCGATAGTTTGTAACAGAGCACATTGCTAGTTATGAGACACAAACATAGCATAATAAAAGAATATTATTAGTGGTATTAGTGAGACTGATATTCAATACGATACATGAAAACAATAGAAATATTTTCTCTGATACATGTCATAGCTCTCATCAGATGCCCTTTAAATACTCAGCACTGTTTGTAAAAAAGTAGAGATTTGATATGTCCTTTTTTAGGTGAGATTATATAAATGCATTTGTTGGTTAAATATACAATTTAGATACAAATTAAAGTATATTTTAATCTCTATAAATTATACTCTAATTTTCTGCTACAGGAGAAAAATAACTTCCCCTTGTTTATAAATAACAGCTTGAAAAACTGCACTTAATGAAATGTCCATTGACTGATTTGATCATCCTTCAGTACTTTCATAGCTTGTAATTTATAGACAGGCGAAGGGGCATGGGAACCATTTACCACATTAATGGTAATATATGAGAAACTTTGATTTGATGGACAAGATCTGAGGCCAAATTATGCCATGAGAAACAGATTGTGTGTGAATGGGAGTTGTGTATGATAAGCTAGCAAAAAAATGAGGCTGTAACTTGGTCTGTGTGGTACCCAGGATTGAGTCCTATAAAGTTTCCTCTTTCAAAGAGAAACATAGAAGCAAACAAAACTCATCTATGTTTTACAATACACAAACCACTAAATTAGCCAGTCATGTTGCTGGTCACAAGGTTTCTACTGTTTTGTGTCTGCACTAAATCATTTCAGTGACACTGTCTACTATCTGGTGGTTTACAATGTTGTTAGTCTTCCCTTCCTCGTGTCATTTAAAGATTTCTCACATTCTCAGCTGACATCCTCTTGGTTTAAAAGTGTATGTGGTTTTGCTTATGTTATGAAAAGTCACTTCCTTAGTTGGGCCTTGATTTGTATCACAGGCATCTAAAGAAGCTCATGGGTGATAACTTCCTGACTGCTTTTGGTAGCTCTCTTTTTACAGCTTTCTTTTCACCCCTTCTTCTCTTCAAGACAACATAGTTAACTACATTTATTGACACTTCTGTGATGACACTGCACGGGTAATGTATCATGCAGGAAAAGCCAGAGAGAGTCTGCACACCTGTGTGATCCCTACATACAATTCAGAAACACATTAAGTTTCCACACTGTTTTGAGATGCTTTCATGAGCGCTAGGGATGTTGCAGCCAGTGCCACCTTGTTTTCCTTGAATCCAGTGTGTTTTTTTTCTCCCCCTCTACTCCTCCACACTATATGGATTTCCCTCCTCTACTCTTCACCAAATTCTTTTGGAAATGGATATATTTGACCCAAATTTTTAGTTGGGGAACTCTCCCACTACAGTAAAAATAACATTGGTCTGACTTGTGTCATGTACATTACAACTTCATTGCCCTTGGAACTCTGAATGTAGAAGCTGACTTTACCTAGTCCTTTTTCTGACATCTAGGAAAACAGAACACATTGTTTTCATTGTTGGACTTCTATGGTTTTATAGAGATTTTTGTCACATAGTAATTGTTCTGACCTTTGAACTGTTTGATATGATTTCACAAATTAACATTTTTTAATGGCAAGGAAAAGTAATGTTGAAAAATGTTCACACATATTTTCATGGTATCACTTTTTAACATTTACAATCCTTAAATAATTTTCATACTTTTTTTTTTTCAATACAGAACTCATGTTATTTTAATATATCTTAGCTGTATTATCTCCAATTTTAAACACAGAAAGTATAAAAATCTGATTCAACAAAGATATTTTTGTATAAATCTCTTCCTAAAATAGAAGCACACTTTACTTTGAGAAGAGACCTTCATAGGTTTTTGATTTCAGAATAAAAGCTCTGTCCAAACAAGGTACAAAATTATTTCTGACATACATTTTCTGATATTTTTCAGCATTGGACTTTAAATATAAATACTTTATTTTTATTTTGACTTCCTTTCTGCTTTTCTTCACTCATGACAGATAGCTAATGGCTGATTTATGACAATTTATTTTAATTAATTCTGGACTCCTGTAATGTGTAATTGATTTGGTACTTTTATAATTTCCTGACTCCAATCCATCTATTAAACTGCCTTCAATCATATTTAACTTTTCATTTAGATATGGTGACTTGCTTAAATATGGAATTAATGCATTTTTGTTTTGCTGTTTTAGCGACTTTTGACCTGTATTCCCTTCTTTCCATTGGTTGAAAAGACTGTACATAAACACAAAATAAAATTATGCTGAATTTGAACAACCATTATCCTAGTTAATAGGGATAGAATTCCTACAGATTGAAACTGGTATAAATATGTTTATTTAAGGGTTCAGAATACTTATAGGTAGTGTGCCAGCTTCATCAATAAGGAGTCATAGGCTGGTGGACTTAAAAGGAAAAAATCTTTCCATTTGTAATGTATTTGATTTTAATAGGCATTTTTAAAAGGAAAATATTTTGATGCTTACCCTCTTTCAATTATCCTCTCATTTCCTCCTATGTTGCCAGTTTCAGGCTCAATATGTTTCAATTCCTCAATTTTCTAATTAGAATAGGATAGAAGTATTTCTAAGATGTTGAGCTGTACAATTCTGATCTGTAGTGTAAGAAACCAGTGAAGTGCTCCCCATTTGGAGTAATGAGGATAAGGTCTCTGTAAGATCACTAACCTCAGCAATTACTGAAGGTACCTTTGTCAACTGCATTCAGGAGAACAATTGAAAAATATAGAACTAATTAGAAGTGCCACAAAACTGTCTCCTAAGGACCTTAGTCTTTAGCTATAGAGAATAGCCTCTACAGGAATACAGATGGAAAAAGAATAATTTGCATTAAAAACTTTAGGACATAAGAAACGCTCATCCACCTGTATTGCAACACTAAATACCTGCAGTAAATATACATTAGCCACAAAGAATGTTTTCTGTATGCTCTGGGGTAAATACTGGGTTATTTCCTGTGGGGACCAAATATATGTACTATATAATCATTATACTATATATTTATAAAGAAATAGTTATAATAAAAATGCATAATAATTTATACCTTCTATGTATGCACATATGTTATATTATGATTCCAATGACTGGCTTTTATTTCTTGCTACCATAATAGAGGTATGTACTATTTCTTGTAAACACCATCAAATTTTCTTTATTTGTTTTTTCCTATGTAGTTGAATAAGCAATAACACTGAGGATACAGAATAACCCCCTGCTTCAGGAAATTTCAAGTCCCTTTGCTTATCTTTATGGTTTATTTTATACTGCTCATTATGGCTCTTAGATGGAAACTAAAAAATAGGGTTAATAAAACATGTATACACTACATTAGATATTGATGAAATGCCCTATGCCAGTAAGAAAGCATCTTCAGATGGCTAGAATCACTGAGATTGTTTGGTAATCTCATAAGGGAGGGGAGGAGGTATGTATATATATCCTTCTCTACTACATTCCGGGATTCTGCCACAGAAAGTGAGCCTAAATTTAGGACCAAAATTCCAGGAAAGAGAAGATGGCAACTCACTGGTTTTTGACGTCCCTCTAAATATTTTCAAGTTGAGTGTTTGGAGGTCTTTTTTTGAACCTTGCCCTTGCTTCTTGTTCAATACATAACGTATTCCAAGGTTCAGTTCAGTAGAAATCAAGGCTTCTGGATAATTATCTGAACGTCTTAATTTCTCTGAGTTTTATTCTTAAAATGTTAGTGTGTGCTCTTGTCTCCATGAATGAACAGAGAAGAACTTTGGGGACTGAAAAGTGACATTGAAAAGGACTGCCATTATCCTAAGTCACTTAACTTTTTGGATTCCTCATCTTGACTAGTGCAATGGGAGTAATGTTCTAATTTATTCTGCAGAGACTTTCAGAGTTAATTGTTCATGTAATCAGAAACATCATTCAGGTTGGAAGGGACCTTAGAGGGTCACTTGTCCTAGTCACAATCAAAGTTGAGTAAACACTGAATTAGATCAGTCTGTCACAATACTTTGATGTACTTTGATGTACTGGCAGTTAAATGCCTCCCTGACATCCAATCCCGTCAGATCTCGGAAGCTCAGCAGGGTCAGCCTGGGTTAGTACATGGATGGGAGACCTCCTGGGGATACCAGGGGCTGTAGGTTCTAGTCTTGAGGACTTCCCTGTCACCATCCAAGCTCTCTCAGCCCTGGCGGATGAACCTTAAGAGCAAACGGTGGGACGAGTTCTGCGCACGCTGTTCCTCACCTAAAAAATGTACTGTGTAGGCTCAAAGGGTACACCCGCATGGGGAGAGCCCTTCCCAAATCTTCATTTGCAAAGCCTAGCCATGACTTTGATGCACATACCAAAAATTATTTTTCAACAACAAAATTAATAGAAATCATTTGGGGGAAAAAAAGCGTGTCTTCATATTGTAACAGCAGAATAAACTGAGTTAGGGAGAAACCTTCACCACAGTAAAACTTATTTTTGAGTTCATGTTCTCAGAACTTGGCCAATGCCTCTACATTTAGTTCAAACAAGAACTTAGAACAACCTAACACAGGACAGACTAGTTTTAATTTGAATTTGACAAAATATGATGAAAATTACTATGACATTATAGTATTTTGTGCTGAATTACAATATTGAATCTTTGTATTTCTCACAAATTTATTTTTTTTAGAAAGGGTATAAAACTATTTATTTTCAACTTCAGTATGTTTATTTTCAAGTCATTCAAGTGTTTCTAGTGCAACAACCAGAACACATGGCAGAAAATCCCTATTTCCCTGGACTGTAAAACCAGCCTAAGCCTACTTCTATTTTTTTTTTAAACTGTTGCGGTAAAAAATAATCTATTTGAGAATACTTAAAAATTTTCTGTTTTGAAATTATGTGGGACACTAAGGAAAAAGAGAGGCTTGTTCTAATAACTCACTGATTGTGTCATTGGCCTTGATTTGTGAGTTAATATGCTGGGACTGTTCCTGACTGATTTTATCTATGTTCAAACCTATCATAGCAACAGTAGATGCAGTAAATAAACTTACAATTTGGTAACATATTAAACTAAAATCTGACCAGGCATTTATCTTCTAAAAAGGATAAAATCTCCTTCTGTAGCTTGTGGACCCTTGAACTATTCTTTAATATAGCAGGTTTATTAAAAATCAAAATTGGGCACTCTTAAGTAGCAGCATTCTTGAGGCAACAAACTACATTTTCTGTTTCATATATTGTTGGGAAACTGCTGGCATTGCCTTCCAAGGACAATTTTTATCATGGTTACAAGCTGATGCTTTTTTTTCCTGACTGTCTTTTCCTATATTTCCTATCCTGGAACACCATGACCAGAATTTCTTCTTTGTCCTCTGACCAGCTTTGTAAAGGCCACTACACAACATGTTCCAGAGTGGCATGCTTGTGCCCCTTCAGCACATTTCTCAGGACAAGTGAGCAAGTTATGTCTTAAGGTTTGCCTAGATGGATTTTTCATGGTTCATGTTCTCCCCTTGGTGCCTTTGACAATGGCCTTCTCATGTTTGGTGAGCCTGTAGGCAGCCCTTACTCTTACAAACATGGAATACTGCACTAATCTTCATGCATTTGATGCTTCACTTCAGCTTATACTGAGAGAAGCCAATTAAGTCTGTGAACCTTGACTCTTCCTTTCTTACAGTGTGCAGATATCTTAATAGTCTCTGCAAAACAATGCTTTCATGTGTCAAGAAAAATACTTTACTCCTGCATATCACAATTCTGTGACAGAGGAGTTTGAATGCTCTGAGTCATCTGAGCCTGTCATGGTCTGTAACATAGGATCAAGAGAAAATTTTAGATTTGTCAATAAGTATTGTCACAAATAGCAAGGTTGGCAAATACACATAAAGCCAATAGACTCTTCAATAGCTCTCAGTGCTTGCAAAGAAGTGACAGTATGAAGTGACTGCTTTAAAGATGCACTGATCTCAATTAACTTTAAAGCAAAATATATCATAGAATCATACAATACCAGGTTGAAAGGGACATCAAAGATCATCTGGTCCAGTCTGGTCCAGACAAGAAGCCCCACAAACCTGTCCAGCTGAATTTTAAAAGCATCCAACATTGGGGAACTCATCACCTGCCTTGGGAGATTATTCCAATGACTGATGCCTTGGGTTGAGCTGGCAAAACGCCAACTGCCCAAAGACAGAGTCAGCCTCTGGTTGAGAAAAGGGGGAAAGGGAAAAAAAACTCTAAAACCAGGTTTATGCTTAAAACTAACTACATGTATTTGTACAGAAAAGAGAAAATTAAGAAAAAAACTACAATATAACACACACTTACACAAGTTATGTATAACAAGAAATAACTTCCCACTCCCCAGTTAATACAAAGCTCATTACTCTAGATTCATAAGCACTCTAAAAGACACCTAGCAAGAAACAGAGAGAGTAACAACAAAATGTTTCTACTTCCCTGAATTCAAACAAAATCCAAGCAGTGGCAGCAGCAGGAGTTGCACATGTCCTGTCTGTAGCCCGGCCATGGTGAAACTGCCTAAGCCACACCCACACTGGATTTTACTCCTTTTGAGATGATGTAGTATGGTATGGAATACAATATTACTGGCTAAAAGAAGTCAGCTGTTAGCTAGCTCAGCCCAGCTCAACTCACCTGACAATTTTCAGGCCTAGTCTGAACTTTAAAACCTGGATTTAGGCCCACCTGGGTAAAACCATAACACCATGCTAGGCATTGCTCTAGCAGTGTGGTGGATAAGCCAGCTTGCCCTTCCACAACTGGGAGGGATCTATGTCCTTCCCCTTCCACCTGGTGCTGCAGAGGCCCCAGGAGGTTCAGCTTCTGCAGTAGGGGTTGGGGTGACTTCTGTCCTGACGTGGCACAGGCAGGTAAGGCACCCTGTGTCCTGCCTCCATGGGATCAGAACAAGGAGTTTTGAGGATTTGCTGGTCTCCTGGGGGAGGGGGTCACAGGATGGGAGTTCCAGCTTCTGATGTGTTATTTGTAGGTTGGGGGCACCAGGGAGAGCAGCTTAGAGCTGCCACAGACCCTGCAGGGAAAAGGGATGCTGGATGATTCCTCTTGATTCCTGGCCACCACAGACATTGCTCTTCCAGCATGATCAGGATTTTGAAACCTTGGCTGGGCTCTGATCCCTGACACTTTCCACTTGCATCCCAATGATTTTTGGTGAATCACTCGCAGTCTAAGTGATAAATGTCCTCGATTCTGTCTGGGGTCTGGTGCACCTCAGCAGCCATGAGAAATATCCAGCTGAATTCCAGTCTCCATAAAGGTCAGTGCTATTAAAAAAATAGAGAAATTGTCCCTGAAAGGCAATCTAGGAAATATCCAAGGCAGGGAAAGGCACATCAGAGTTCCCACAGCAGCGAATTTTTTTTTTGTTTTTTTTTTTTGTTTTCTGAGGGTCCCTCTGTTTTTCCATCTGCTGGTAGAAGGGAGTCATATGACATGTCCACAAGTATGCATGCCTTGGGGAAAAGAAGATCAGTGAAGACCTGAAACAATTTTACTGCTCTTACAGCTGAAAAAGGATCATGCTGGAAGGTTTCTGTGTAAGTGTGGCCTGGGGAATGGACATAAAAAGCCTTTTTTCCAGCCTGACTCCCTTGGCTGAGTGAGTTGTTTACAGATCCTGGATGTCAGAGCACCTGGAAAGGAGCCAGCTCTATTTTAGCTCTTTGTAAATGATTTAAACACCTCGTTCTAGGGGAACATTCCAGGGAAAGCAGCAAGGAAGGGGCTGCTTGGCTCTACTTCCAGGTACAGCAGGGTCCCCAGGAGATGGGTGGGAAGCAGAAGGGGCCAGCCCTGGCAGGGACAGCAGGAGCATGTGGTGGGGGAATGGCTGTGCCCCCTCTGCCCCCATCAAGAACAGCTGCTGAGACCTGAACCAGGGAGTCCCCCATGGCCAGCTGCCTCCAGGTGCAGCTGGTCAGAAGCATCCCCCCAAACCTTCAGCTTCCTCCCAGGTGATGTTACTAAGGAGCCCCTCTACTCCTTTTTGCAGCCCTTGCCTTCAAGGAGCACCTCTGGGAAGGCCAGTGCAGCCAAAGAGTGTCAAGTGCCATGTGGCACCCCAGTGAGCTGGGGACATGGGGCAGGGCTCCCTGCAACTGGGGGTCAGCCAGACTTCATGGATCAACTCCAACCCCCCTTATGCCTGAGGACCTGGCTGCTCCTTATTGATTAATGTAGTGGCTCATTTCTCTAAAAATAAGCTCTTAATTACTGACCCTCAGGAAGCAGAGATGTTTCACAGCAAAATCTGATTGATTCAAGGGCTGCTGCAGCCCCAGGAGAACCCCTTTTGTTGCAGAGCCTGGATGGCCAATGCCAGAGACAGCTCTGGCTGGAGGAGAGTTTCAGGCGGGTTCAGGTTTATTCTCAGCTTGCAGTAGTCGATTGATACTTGTTTTTTTTTTTTTTTCAAATGTCACTTAGTTTTGCTTCTTAACTTTCTGTGTGTTTAATTGTGAGTGGGTAGCACTGAGTGGCACTTGAACTTCTCTTCCAGTGGAACAAAGTGGTAGGAAAAAATGCTCCATTTTCCCTTATGCTCTTGAGGTGTCCATAGGGAGTGGAAAAATCTGTTCTGTTTCTTTTTTTTTTTTTTAAATTTTTTTATTTCTATATTTTTGCATTGTTTTCGTGGCTTCTTCCATTACACAAATACTTTGTGCAAAGCTTCATGCTTTTCCCTTACTCTCCTGTCCCAGGGATGCACTGAGCTGTGCTCCCAAAGGGAGAACACCCAGGGAAAGGGCCTGATGACCGAAGTGCAAGGTCCCAAAAAGGCTGAGAATAGAAAGAAAAATAAAAGATAGAATTGAAAATATATCTGCTTTTCTGGAGTTGTTTCCCCTTTGCGTGCTCAGGTTCCTGTGTCAGGAGCAAGTGTCTTGCCAGGTCCTGGGGATGGAGAGGGGGTACTTGAGGGCCCTGTGGACCCCGATCCTCCCACCAGCACTACAACCTCTGCAACAGCTAAGCCTGGCCTGACAAGGGGGAGACAGGGACCTTCCGGGACAAATCTAAGGAGAAAAAGGGAAGAGGGACTGAAGTTGTTGGCTGCCAGAGCTGGCTGTGCCTCCCTCCCTGGCCAGTGTGCAAGCCATCTGTCATCTGACAGATCAGCTGGACACTGCTCTCCATCTCCATCTGCTCCCATCCAGGCTCTGTATCTGCCCTGTCTCCCATCCTCCTCCATCTGTCCTGCAGGTCTGCCCTGTGATCCCAGTCAGTCCTTGCCACAGAACTGGGAGAAGTCAAAGGGCCGGCAAATGCTCAAAGATCCCTGAACTCCATGTTCAAACCCACATATCCTTGCTCACTGGGCTGCAGATCCTTGCTGGCCTACTCATAGTTTTTTTCACCTTTATATCTTATTTTTACAAGGCTGAACCCCATCTTCCACTCTACTGGTTGTGTTACTTCCTTTTGCACATTTGAAGTTTCTTTTGGTTGATGTTTTATCTGTAATTTTTTAATTCTTTGCCTGAGGAAGTATCAAAGGGATCATGCATCCCTAGGAGGGATTCAAGCCATGACTGGTTCTAATGCTCCTCTGTGGGGGAGGCTCACCTGGGGATGCCTGAGGCCCCTACAGCTCTGCCGTTGCTGAGCTCCATTCCTGCTGTCCCACTGCCACAACTGCCACTCCAGGATTGCAGGACAGGGGAAAGCCCAGGATGGAGCCAGGAGACACTGGGCCTGGGACAGCAGTGCTGGCAGCTGCCACCAAAACTTGCACCCTAATGGTATGAGAACTTCAATAATCTGTTTATGTCACCAGCCAAATTTCCACAGGTTTTCCTGGGGACAGAAGGCAATGCTCCAAGTCCCTGTTCCACAAGCTGGCAATGTGACAGCTTTCTACTGGAGTGACTGATTTTCTTTTTTCTTAATGCAGACCAAAGTAATTTTCTCTCATTAGAGCTGCTGATACAGTAGGAAAAACTGAGCTTGCTCTCCCAAAGCTCATCTGCCGCTCTGGCCAAGGACAGTGTGCCCCCAGCAGAGCTCGGGGTGTTTGGCTGCCCCAGCTCCAGTGCTCCCCATCCCTCTGGTGTGACACCTTGCACTGGAACTTGGAAAGAAAAAGTCTGGGATGGAAAATTTCCAGCTTAAAGAGTAAAGCTGGACAGAACAGAAGTAGGACTTGGCAGACAGACCCAGCAAAGGTTGTTCCTCATGCTGACATTTTTGCTTCTGTGCTTTTGAGAGCTGCTCTCAGCTCTGTTCTGTTCAGTGTAAGAGATGATGTTAACACCAGCACACATGGCTTTCTCTGGGCTTTCCCAAGTTTTTTCTTGTCTCTGGAGCTGTGGATATGCCAGAAGCAGAGTGCAGTGGCTTTGCATCCTGTGGGCATGGTTTCCCCATCACTGCATCCCATTCTCAGAGGTGGCCCAGAGGCTTTGATCCTCTGACTGCTTGCCCACAGCAGATGCTGCACATCCATAGTTGCACTAGAACAACCCTGACATAGCCCAGATAAACCACTTGATGGAAATGAGGAGCTGGGATCTTATTGCAAGTGCTGGTTACTGGAAACCAAAAGCAAGCAGCTACTCTGTGTCTGTGCATTGCCAGCGGGCTCTGGAATGCACATGATGCTGCTTTCAACAAGGGATGTTCTGAAGAGTGGTGTGACTCTGATGCCTCCATCTCCCTCCTGTGAATTCTTGCACTCAGGTCTTGCCAGGAAGATGCCAGTCCATGCCTTAAGGCTTGAGGAGCTCTGCAGAAGGACCTTCATGGGCTGTGCTGCATCATGGGCTCCTCTGCAGCAGGAGCGACCTCACAGCACTCCATGGGCACCCCATGAGTCACTCCTCTAGGAAGCTCCCAAATACTGAGGCCAAAGGCCAACCAAATTCACTCGTGGAGAAACAGCTGCACAAGGAGATTGGATCAGAGTAATTTCAAGGTTTTAAACCTTATTTTGTGTTACTAAAAAAGTCTTTATTTTTTGTTGTTTTGTTTTTGTTTTTCTATTAAGAGAAAGGCAACTAATTCAAGGTGAAAAAAAGCAGGTTGAAGATGAGTGAGGAACCTGCTTCGATGTAAGTTTGGAAAAGTCATCACCAAACTTGATGTGGGATTGCTGTCCTCTCCTTCCCTCCAGGGAGCACTGTGGCACCTCCTTTCCCCTGGATTTTGGAGAGAACAGATTTATGTTTCTTACCCAATGTTCTGGACTGAGTTGGCAAAATGCCAAGTGCCAACCACAGAGTCAGAGCCTCCCCAACTCTGAGGAAAAGAAATGGAAAAAACCCTAAAACCTAAAGTGGCAAACCTTTTATATTTATACAGAGGAGAGAGAAAATTAAAAACAGAATACGATATAACACATGTGAAAAGAAACAACAACCCCTCCGAGTCGCCCAACCAATAATACAGATTTCACCACCCAGACCCACAAAAACACCCTAAAAGACACCTCCCAAGAGACACCCGACAAGAAAGAACAAATCAAAAATAAGATATTTACTTTCCTGAATGAAAAACAACTTCAAAAGTAGTGGTGAGCAGCTGTGAGGGACCACACGTCCCCCTCGTACCTCAGCCATGAAGAAAAAGAGATGGAGGCCCCTCCCTCACTCCCTTTTATACTTGTTTTGATGTCAGATGATATGAAATGCTTTGGTTGCTTAAGTCAGGTGACACTTGTCCCTTCTAATCTACGTCGCACTATCTGGGCCTACTAAAACTGAGGCCTACTAAAACAAAGGCCAAAACTACCACACCCAGAAACAGAAATAAAGCTCCACCAACCTGCCTGTTCAGGTCTCTTGTCCCTACTTTGCTGAATGTGTTTGCTATCAAGAGGATGACCAGAGGGCGAGGACACACCAGGACTGCCAGGAAAGGCTGCTCAGCCCTCGGAAGATGGATGTGTCTGCTCTGTGGAGCAGAGATGGGCAGAGCACCAAGATGTAGATGTGGCTCTCAGTACATGCTCCTGCCCCAGCCTGGGTCACATCACCCACCTGAGACAGCAGCACAGCTTGGACATGTTTTTGGGGGAGAACAGGGTGATGGCAGTGGTTCCAGGATGCCCAGTGCCAAGGGGCAGGTGGGGAGCAGACAGGAAGGTGTGCTGGGAATGGTGTGAGGTGGGGTGTGCTGGTGGAGGTGCTGGAGAGTCCAGAGGAGGCCAAGGAGATGCTCCAGGGCTGGAGCCCCTCTGCTCTGGAGCCAGGCTGGGAGAGCTGGGGGGGCTCACCTGGAGAAGAGG
>JAWWEV010000001.1:39898778-39938369 GCA_035583235.1 Hafferia zeledoni
AGAAGTCAGCTGTTAGCTAGCTCAGCCCAGCTCAAGTCACCTGACAATTTTCAGGCCTAGTCTGAACTTTAAAACCTGGATTTAAGCCCACCTGGCTGAAACCATAACAACTGATTTTTCTCATTGTGAAACATTGACCCCTTCTGTCCATTTGGAATCTTGCCAGGAGTAACTTGCACCCACTACCCCTCATCTCTTCCATGTGACTCTTTATAAAAAGGGAGTTGCTATCTTTAGAAAATGGAGAATGGTAGTAATATATTCCCTAAACTTTCTTTTCTTAAGGCTGAACAAATTCATTTCTCTCAGCCTTTCCTCACATGTCAGACTTCCCAGACCTCTGATAATTTTAATGGTCCTTCTCTGTCCTGACCCTCTCCTGCCTGTCCACATTTGGATGATACTCTCAGGCACATGGTGTGACTCTTAGGGATGGTTCTGTTTGGGGCCAGCAGTTGGACTCGATGATCCTTGTGGATCCCTTCCAACTCAACATATTCTGCGAGTTTGGAGCTGTAATAGGCAGCTAGATGATCTAGTCTGGATTGCTCTACACCTCATGTCCCGCTAATTTCCTGCCAAATAACATGTTTGAGTATAGCATGTCTTCTTTTAAAAAGGAACCTAGATTTAATACAAATACATTAAAAAATTAGGGACCTGGCTCTTCCCATGGTAGTGTTGGAGATTTCCTTGCAATAACTTCTTTTCATTATCTGTGGCTTCCTGCTATTTACACTTCTAATCCCTTTCCTTTAACTTGCTACCATCTCCTTTCACGTAGTCCATTTAAAATTATTTAACGGTCATGTTTTATTTTTCTTGAATAATGATGCCCTCTTATGAAAAACAAGACAAAACAAATTAAAACCAAAACCCAAAAACGAAAAAAACCCCAAACAAACGAAAACCAAAAACATAAACAAACCCCCAAACTGAAAAAACCCTCCTAAAACCAGCAGAGCAAACTTTTAAGTTGGGTACCAGGTACATGTCTCTGTGTTTGTCTTAACCCTTGTCCAATAAGGGTGAAATAAGACACCAGTAAAATACATTAGCTATGCTCAGCTTTTGTACTGAGTGATTGATATCCAATATCAATCAGAGGTAGCAGGGAAATCTCTCCACTCAGGCTCTAAAACACAACAGATGCTGCTCTGCCAGTTTTCATTATGCTAAAGTAGTGTATCAACAAGGTTGCTTCTGAATTTTTGAATTTGATGTTATCAGTTTTCTTAGGAATAACAACCATTTCAGGTATCTCTTTTGACATTGAAACAGCACTAAACAGCCAGCACCTCTGCTGTTCTTACATTAACGGTAAAGCAAGCTAAGGAAAACAGCCTAAATTAAAATTTTAAGGGCATTAAGATCTGTCCTGAAAGTTGATAGAAAAATAACTATGTACAAAGCATACAATAGCAGGGGCTTGAATGAAATACAAGCAGTTCTTAAGACTTTTATCTAAAGTCCTCAGCTGTGCGGTGTTAATGAACATTTAGAATTACCGTGAATTTTAACTACTACTCAGCTTTATTTTCTAATTGATTTGTTTACAAAATGCATGCATTAATCACAATAATGTCATATTTTATCATTTTCAAAATTACCTGATGGCAGTTGAGGAACCCTGGATGGAACAGCTTGTTTCTGTATTTTTGAAATGCATTCTGAGAGGTGATATAGTGAAAAATTGAAATTCTTTTAATTTATTCTTCTGAAGAGAGTTCATAACAGATTTTGGCATATTATGTTTTCTCAGACCCATCTCATTTTGGTATCTTATGACTATGATTGAAATTATAACCCTGTAAATCCCTTTATTTAAATGTTCCTGTAAGGTAGTTTTAGGCAATGAGCATTTTAGTGTGTTACAAAAAGTTAAATCTTGGCTCTAGGTATATTAAAGGTAATGAAACCACTGATTTCTGGGTCTAGAGAGGGTTAGTCTTGAGTTCAGCATGGCAAAATATGTATTAATAATAACAATATATACATATAAAAATATAATTATAGATACTGAGATAATTATAAGCCTCTTTCCTAACATCACTCTTTCCTTGCATTTCTCAATATGTAATTACTTAAGTGCATAATTATTTTTTACATAATTGACACTATTTTGATTGATAGACCTATGACTCTATGCAGATAAGGAGATGTCTGCATGGTACCCTACAAAGCCCTAGTACTGTAGGCATGTAAAACGAGGAGAAGATCAGGCAGAGCCTTCCAATTTTCTTCTATTTTGATCCTGCCCATGCAAAGCCAAAGATATAAAACTACTTTTATGAGCATTTTCATGTGCAGTAGTGGCATTTATTTTCAGAATTGTGGTGACTTACTCAGAACCCTCCAACAGTGCACAACAATACGAGATGCTGATTTTATGGTATAGTGAAAATGACTTGGTGTCACAGGGACAGGCTGATCTCAGGCTACCTTCATGGGCATGATGGGCATCAGGTTGGCACTGAGACTAGTTAAAGAATTAATCTAAACATTAAGAGCATCTTAGAAGCATATGGTTCTTCACTACCTGTTAAGCTGATGCAGCTGGTGAGGCTAACATGCACCAAGATGGATGGAAGTGGAAGATATTATCTAGTTCTACTATCTCTAGTCTCAAGTGTTCCTTTTTGTTTTCATTGAACTTGGTTGCAAATGCCAGTCTATAGGTGAGTTCCATTTAAATATGTTTATACTAATCCTTCTACAGATTTGCCTATTTGTACCTCTGTGAGCAGATGAATTAATTTTGATAGAGCAGAAATGGAGCTGCCAGATACAGAGCATGGAATATAAAGGACTCAGAGCTTCTTTTCCCATAATGGGCCTTACTTTTAACCAGAAGGTATTTAAGCAAAAGCACTGTTCAATTCTGTTCCTTTTAGACTGTAAGGGAGAAGCTAGTCAAATGTTGCATGATTTTTGTCAATTAGTGTCTATGGAAGAGCTGGAGTCAAATGGCAGTTTCAAAAGCAAGACAGCACTGAAGCATGCTGCTTTTAAGTCCTCTCAATTCTTTATTTTGGATCAAAGACAAATTCCACTGCAGTCCTCTGAGTCTTGGGAGTAGCTGATACCCTTACTAAATGAAGTACATACGCCTTTCCGAAGGTCTGACTCCATCCACCTGTCATTCTTCTGATTTTATTCATCAGGCAATCACTGTGTTCCTGGAGCATGACAAACAGTAGCAAAATCCACTCCATGACCTTGATAATGGAAGTGGCAAAGCAGAGAAACCTTGAAAAATGCTGGGTTTAGTCATCAGTCTATTCTAGCAATGTTAAAATTTAGTAGCTAGATAAAACTAACTAAATATGTTTCTTTTTAGAGTTCTTGCTGAAAAATAAAAAAAATTCACCTCCCAAAACAAAAACTGTATTTGCCACTGGTTTACTTCTTTTTGTTTTACTATTGTATACATCTTGGATGAAAATGAATTCTTTCCCTCAGTGACTTATAGAACTACTCTTAATATTTTATGTTGAAAGAGGAATCAAATCCATAAATAATAAATCTAAACCATCTAGGTGGAATACACAGGAATATAATGAGTTTCTGTGAGAAATCACAGATTTAATGCAATAATGCAGTACTTTAATGTCAGCTATACTCATTTGCTACTACTGCATGAGAATAAATTATCAGCCATTAATGTACGCATTCAGATGAATATAATTACTATATTCTTTACTGATTTTTTCTACATCACTTAACAGGAATGCATATTTAGAGATTAAAAAATGAACAAGTGTACTACAGACAGAGGTGTTAAAATGAATAACGTATGATAAAAGATTTTGTATTATTTCATAGAATCCATTAGGTTACATTTGAAAGCCAAAGCCATAACCAGAGTTAAATAAAATGAGGGGAGCAATCTGATAAGCAAATAAAAAATTATCTCAGAATAAAATATTGGCAATAAAAGGGGGGGAAAAAAAACAGTCATAGAGGAACCTGGCTTAGTAGAAGGATCTCAAAGGAATGTATGTGAAGTACTCAAAAATAGATGCTAGCTAGCACATTCAGGCTGTTTCAGAAGATCTGAAACACTCATGTCCTATGTTAAACAGAGACAAACAAAAGGAAAACATGAGTTCATCTATATAACAGGCAGATGAAAATGTGTTCTGTCTGTGTTCCAGACCTTTCAAAAACTGTGGAGCTGAGTTACCATAGCCCTGAAGCTCATACTGACATAGGTTTTGTGCCTCATTGATATTAATGTAAGTAACTATAAGAATGTCAGCAATCAAGATCAAGGAAACTGAAAAGCCTACACTATTTGAGCAAGAGAAATCTCATTACGCTCCTCTGAGTGTAGGAAGAGAACTTTTGTGCCCCAGAAGTTGGGCATATGTTTGCAGCTTCTAAATTGGAGCCATCTCTTTAGCTCTCACCTTCCTTCCTTAAAATGTTGGATGATCTACTCAGTTCCTTCAAATGGACAGACAGAACTGTCCTGCAGCAAAGTTAAAACCACAAGCAGATATCTGCAACGGCTTTGACTTAAAAGATGTTGGGCAAAGATTGCTTGACTGAATTGAATAGGTAGCTACTCAAGAAGTCACTAAACATTTAACTTGATGGTGATCATTTTTCACTTCAGCTGTCCAGTTGGCTGACTGCTGACTGCTGCTAAGATGTAGATTTTCTATGCATTAAATGTCTGCCAAAAATGAATGTGCACTAAGCTGCCACTCAAGAAAGGATTAAGGGAACTATAAGCATGACCAGTGGGCTAATGTCCTTGTCTTTGATTTGTTATCAAAACGACAATGATTTGATTTATCTTTTCATCAATAGGCAGTTCTATTAAAAAAATCCATACACAAAAATATGTCTTGATAAACAGACATGAATTAATTTGCTTGGAATGTAATTTTTTAAATTTCTACAGATTCGATATTTTAAATTCTGAGTGTCTATACAAGAGCAGTCAGAATTTTCTGGTTCAAGCTGTTCAGCTCCATTCAGAATACAATCTCTTGTAGTCACCTTTTGTGATAAAAAAGCAGTTTCCTTGTCCATTGTCATTCCAGATATTCTCATTGTAGAGTTTATCACAGCAGAGGATCACAGAAAATAAAGGTTTTAAAAATATTCACTAAAGTATTAGACATTTAATTGCATAACAATATCAAATTTTAAAATCATATTAATTTATTAGCTTTTAATAGAATTCCAGAATTTAGATTGAGGTATTGCTCTAGACAGGTCTGTGGTGCCATCTACCATATTCCGTCTTCTTAACGCAATGGAGTCACCAGCATTGTCGTATATGTCCCAAGCCACCCTCCTTCAACCTTTGTCACTGGAACAATAAGGAACTATTTACAGTCAAAGAACATTTAACATCTTGTGATATTATCTGTTGTTTATCAACAATTCAGACAAGTTAGAAAAGAAGTAATTATTCCTTTGTTAATTTGACTGAGCACTAACATTTTCATACTTCCATTGTTAATATTGATAGTGCCAAATTTTCTGGATTATCCAGGGTTTTTTTATGAGGAGTATTTAATTATTCAGTAAGGCATGGGTTTTTTTCCAAAAATCTTACCCTAATTAAATATTGTCTGTATGTAATGCTAGTCCAAATATAGATTTTTTTTTTTATTTTTTTTTTAGTTTTTGGTTATATTCTATGTACAGAGCTCAAATCTAGCTTAAAATTTTACTGGCTGAGGTGGCTGATATATGCCTCTGGAGCCTGATACTATCCTCTTTTTCATGTTTTGTTGATTTATCATTGGGAAAAGGCTCCATAAACTCAGTGAAACTCATCAAAAGAAGGTACTTCCCACAACTTTCAAGCCAAGAAATTAAATTCTTCAGAGTTTACTTTTGCACAGCATGTGCTGTTTCTAGCACCATTGTATAATAATATGGCAAAGTTATAGACTTCTGTATTATGTAAGCACGCTGTGAAATGGAAAAGAGCCATATTTCATGTTTTATGCAATCTTTTCTTTTTTCAGGGTGGCAAGAGGCAGGAAGTCCAAGCCAGGGTTCTAGAACAGCACGATTTTTTTTTTTTTTTTCCCCCTCAGTGGAGAGAATTTACACCTTGATACTACAACATTCATATAAACACCATTGGCTGGTGAGAGAGGTGATAACACAGTGTGTTTTTTGTTGTATCAGAAGTCAAAGAAAGTTTCAAGGCATGCCAGTACTGAGGCAGTCATATTAGTCGCATGAGTGAGTACCAAGTTTGGATATCTGTTCTCAAACTTCCCTTAGAGAGACCTAATCATTTTTCCTTCTTCATATTTACAGGTATATATAGAACAGTACAAATGCCAGTCAGCCCATCTGTCTATCTAGTTACCTGTGAGCTGTCTTTGGCATGTTCCAAAATTCTTCATTTCAGCCCCTCACTCCTCCCTGAACATCAAACTATTTCTTTCCTCTCTGAAATATTCTTCAACCTACCCCTTATATTTTAGAAGCCAATACCCATGAATTACATCCCTCAAATGACAATTAAAAATTAAATAGGTGTCAAAAGAGTAAGAAGGAGCAAACAAGAAAGCTGTCAGATTTAGAAATTACAGAAAGTGAGGAAGGAAGAGAGAACAATTCACATTTCTTAGTGAACATTTTGTAAAGATCTAATCTAGAAGCTGTAGGTACCCCTTTCAGATGTTTCTGCACCTTTTGTTTTCACAACATGGTGTTATTTAGCTTTGACCTTTTGAATTCATGGTCATTTGTTTGGGTTTAGTTCAATTATGTCTAACATAATGGCAGCTCATCCACTTTGTTGGATATATTCCTTAATGTGCTGTAAGATTTACTTCATTGTTTATTACTGCTCAGGATTAATTTTATTTCAGTATGTGACTTATTTGTCACCATTATCTATGTGGTTACAAATACACTGCTCTGTGCCCACAGATTTCTCTGTTATTGAGTTAACTTTATAGAAACAATTTATTTAGTTTACTCAGCTGGATCTGGCAAAATCATCTATGTATCACTGTTGGGAATTTGAATTAGGTCGCTCAGTCTTTGAATACTACTTATGTTTTGGCTGAAAAAAATAAATGAAGATGACACTTCTATTTTCATGTTTGAGCATACACTTTATCAATTTCTTAGTGACTTTTTTTATTTCTTATGCAATAGTACAAATTTTATTCATCTGTGCACTTCAGACATTGGAATTTTGGATTATTTTTATCTTTTTTGAGCTTGAACTAGACAGATGCTTTGAAATAAAATTGCTTTATAAAGATAAAATATATGTTTAATAAATGTAGAAATTTATTACTGTTGGTATAATCACACCCCATATATCTGCATTAATGACAAATATTTAAAGCTAGGAATGACAGGAAACCCCATCTCTATCTTCCTTCTCCTTTATATAACAAAGTGCAGATTTTTTGTTTGTTTGTTTTCTGGAGAAAACAGGTGACTTTGTCTATTACTCTCAATACATTAATTAAAATGAAACTAAGAAAAAATCTCAATATATTTTTAACAAATAGTTATGAACGTACTGTGGGACATTCGTAGCTATTGTATGAATGAATTCCTAATCCAGATTTACTGCACAATGAAGGTCTAATGATAGATATAATGCAAGGAAAAAGTTCTTTTGTTAAACAAAATAGTACAGCTGAAAATCAAATAAGGTTTTGGGATTGCTTTCTTCAGATATTCTAAATCTATAGCTAGCTACTGCAAGAGTCTTTTTTTGTCTACTAGATTCATGGGTCTCTGCACATTCATCAGCTGTTGAATTGTTTCAGATTAATAGTTATTACAAGAAGCCATAGTTAAATAGAATCAGGTGCTGCCATAGTTACCACATGATGGATTACAAAGAAATATTTGACCTAAATTCACAGGATTCTGTATTTGGTACAAAGACACTAATTAAGATGAAGATGATAATATTTTTCCATCAGTAGCTCAATGTGTACATAGATACTGAGTGCAGGCTCAAGTATCAAGACATGCCAGGAATGTGCTCTGCCTATTACAGGTAAAATTGAACCAATTTTGAGATAATGGGCAGGGTCAAAGGGGAAATACTTGACATTTTGTCCTAAAAGTATCATCAAGGCATTTTCTTAGACATAAAATTTAAAAATACATACTATGGGAGCTGGAAGGAGAGATGTTTGTAATACCAAAAATAATCAAGTGTGTATGACAAAACCCAGGACTAGATCTTTATATTCATTAACAGGGTGATAGTCCAGTTCCAAGGAGACCCACAGAGCAATCTATAGCACTGAGGTAAAAGTGTTGCCTTTGTGCTTCAGTTTGGCTCCATCTTCACTGTGCATGTTACAGGCATTTTGCATCTCAAACTCATTTAAAATAGAATCATAGAATCATAGAATCAGCTGGGTTGGAAGAGACCTCTAAGATCAAGTCCAACCCTTGATCCAAACCCACTTTGATTACTAGATCATGGCACTCAGTGCCACGTTCAGTCTCATCTTAAAAACCTCCAGGGATGGTGAGTCCACCACCTCTCTGGGCAGCCCATTCCAATGCCTGACCACTCTCTCTGTAAAGAATTTCTTTCTGATATCCAACCTAAACCTCCCCTGGCAGAGCTTAAGCCCGTGCCCTCTTGTCCTACTGTTGGTTGCCTGAGAGAAGAGACCAATCCCCACCTGGCTACAACATCCCTTCAGGTAGTTGTAGAAAGTGATAAGGTCTCCCCTGAGCCTCCTCTTCTCCAGGCTGAACAACCCCAGGTCCCTCACCCTCTCCTCATAGGACTTGTGCTCAAGCCCCTTCACCAGCCTCATTGCTCTTCTTTGGACCTGCTCCAGCACCTCAATATCTTTCCTAAAATGAGGGGCCCAGAACTGAGCACAACAGAACTGTAATATAAAACTTGTAGTAATGGTGAGAAAGTGATGTTATGCCAATGGTTTAATTGTCACCTTTTGCCAGTTTGAAACATAGGAAGTGTATCTGACAAAGGCAGGTAGGTGAAAGAAAAACTGGAAGCAGTTATTACATTCATGAACTAGGATATTTTAGCTGTTACTGGGAAGACGTTTCTCTTAATTTTACATCAAATCTGAAAAGGATACATTAGGGGAAAATTCTATTACTATGTTAAAATATTTTTTCTTTTATGTTAACATATCAATTTTAAATAATACATATATACATCCAAATTCCTTTGCTGTGATACAAGAGTAATTTCACTTCCTACATGCACTGAGATCAAATCTGTTCCATTAGATTAGAAAGTCTGTCAGATAGAGACAGTTTCCCCTGTAGAAGCTCTGTTCTACACAGGTGAAATTTTTTTGCTTTGCAGAAGATCCTTCTATGGCTGTGACTCACAAGACAGTAAATCCACTTTTAAATTGCTTGTTCTGAAACTGAATATGCTGATGCTATGTAAGAAAACACTGAAGCCAGCACAAAAGCAATCTGCTGAATCAGAATTGTTGGGTTTTTTAAACACAAATCAAGTCTCAACAAACTTGGTGTGAATTAAGTAGTCTGTCCTCCCATGCCATTGGAAAGCAAATAACATAAGCATGTCATAAACTCTTAATAATGAATTTTGGCTAATTGGATGGAAATGCCTATTCTTCATCTGTCTCAAATTTATGGTGGAAAGTGATTAAGAGTGATTATGAAATGACAGAATAATATCCAGTGACACTAGAAATTAGAAACAGTGACAGTTGTTTCATGTGTTAAAAAAAAAAAAACACCAAAAAAAACAAACAAACAAAAAAACCCCACACACACAAAAAATTCTTCCATAAGCTTCAGACCTGGAAATAGTAAAATTTGGATTAAATATACCCTTACCTTGCAAGATATTTTTAACAATCTGCCCTGTTTTCATTTTAAGCATATCTGTTTTCCGGCGCATTTATCTATGTCTGAGTTTCTTCAATCAGGTGTATGAAACTTTAAATTGATTTTTTGCATTTCTAGGTTTCATTTTAGCAGCATCCTATTAATTAAATCAAATGAAATGAAATCTTATACTTACTAAAGATCAAGAACTAGTGTAACAACATACAATGAAATGCAAGTCATTATTTAATTGCCAAAATATTAATTGCTTAGAAATGATGATTAATTCATTTGGCATTTACAAACATGAAAATTATAATTTTGTAATAAGGTAGTTAGAGAGAGGCATATTGCCTTAAATGAAACAAGTCTCGTCTGTAAATATCAAAAAACACAGGCTTAATTTAAATGGAAACATTTTAAATTCCTTTTATTTAATTTTTTTTTTTTAAAGATTTTTGGCAAACAGTCAACCTTTTGCGAGTGAAAATATTACTCCAATAGCAATTCGGGATTTCCGTTGAAGCAGCAAAAATTTATTTAAACAAAATTCCATGTATACGAATATTGATGTGTAAAATAATTTATAAAGGGGAGGAAGTAACGCTTGGCACTACTATTTGGAAGTCAATATTGTGACTTGATATAAAGCTTAGTGAGACAAAATCTATCAAAATAATTTTTAAAGTTCCTGTCTTTGATCCCAAACTTTATCCTTTTCACTACATATGCCATCTAATAGTGAGTATACTTTGACGGAATGGCCAAACTGTACTATATTTCTTATAATGCTTTTTATATGACTAGTGATGTAGAAATTTGAATACTTAAAACATTTATTGAAATATTATGATCAAAATATGCTCTTTTGGTTTTGTTTTTCAAAACCCAGGGAATTCTGGAAATATGGGAGAAGAAAAAATAACATCCTGTAACAGATTTGAACCTTCCACAAACATGGCTAATCCTATGGAGTTAGATACCAGAATATTATCTCTAGAATACCTGAATATCATCTAGCCATTAATTATCTAGTACAAAATATTATCTGAGAATATTGTCCTCAAAAGGTCAACATAATGAATGTCTCACTTGGTCTGTTAGGCTTACATGCTGCACAGAAATGGTTAAATTTCTACAGTAAAGCAGAATCTAGGCAGAAGGAAAGGGTTTGTCATTATGGTATTCTGTAGACTTCTCCAAGTATTTTTAAGTGTTAGACAATTTCATCTTTAAAGAGAAAAAATAGAATTGGATTAAAACCAACCTAAAAAAAATGAAGAGAAAATAAAAACTTGAGTGATCACACAGTTGTAAGAATTAAAGCATAGCTGAGCCTAAGCAAGATCTCAAACACTGCATCTTCAAACTCTCAGATGTGAAACCAGATCAGAAAAGTGTCTAACTGGATTAAACTTATATCTTGACTCAAAGCCCCTGCTTTCTGGTGAGTTTCCGCCTTTGAGTTTACAGTGATGTATAATATCAACAACATAAACATTCTCATTTTGAGATGAAAATAACTGTAGAAGATATGATATTAGCTTACAGCTATGAAGTTCCTTTATAGTCACAGTGAACACAAATCTTTCATCTCACCCTTTGGGTTTTTTTGGGGGGTTGTTCTTTTCTTTATGAAGCATTGCCTAAGGGCTTCAGTGTGTAGTGCTTTATTCTTTTAACACCACCTAGCCTTCTTTACTAATTGTGACTTTTGAATCACAGTGCACAAATTCTAGAGGAGTGCAGAAAAGAGGTGGAATTCCTCCTAATGGAGCGGAGGCTGCAAAAGAACCTCTAACATCATCTCAATCCAAATTTGTCCTTCCCCATTCTTCTAATATCTTCTGTCCTTCTTGTGCAAAACTCATGAAAGTGCTTGGTCCTTGCAAGAAATTGCTAGAAATTACCAATACAGTCTTGTACCTTCATTGTTATTTGCATATCTTTGCAAGGATAGCAATAATAACCCTCTGAATTAATTCCTTTGTTAACAGTCATCAAGCCTGAGGTAAGATATTCTTAGTAATTTAGACAATCATTACTTTCTTGATTAAATAAATAACAAATATGGAGAAACAAATTATAAATACAACTATTTCCAGGCTGATGAAGAAAAGCTTCTAGTTGCAAATCTCAATTAGGTAGAAAGAGTAGTCTATGAAAGAACAGCCAATGGACCATGGTTCAAAAATGACTCAGAGGTCTCAAACTCTTAACATAGGTATGGTGATCACTAATGACCTCTTTGCAAGGATAATTACTGCAAATCCATACTTATTTCCTGTTTGGCAGTAGGACCAACTGATTAACAAACTGATTTATCTACTGCTCATGTCACTGCTGAACAACTGAAGAGACCAGCTGTTCATTTGTTCTGCTGCAGACTACAGGCATAGAATGTGTCTTCCCTGCTTGGATTTCAAAAGTAGTTACAGCCTAATTGCTGAGAATTGATTCTATATTCATTGCACCTCCTTTTGTATGAGGCAAAACCCATGGCCCTTTACATTGTCATTAATTTTAAGTCCATTTTGTTCTTTTCCACTGTTTGTACTTTCATAGAATCATAGAATAGATTGTGTTGGAAGTGACCTTTAAAGGTCATCTAGTCTGCCCCCTGCAATGAACAGGGACACCTTCAACTGAATCAGGTTGCTCAGAGCTCCCTACAACCTGACCTTGAACATTTCCAGGGATGGGGTATCCACCGCAGCTCTGGGCAACCTATTCTAGTCTTTTACTACCCTTGTTGTGAAAAATTTCTTCCTTATATATAGCCCTAACCTACCTTCTTTCAGTTTAAATTCATTGTTCCTTGTCCTATCACTACAGGCCTATTAAAAAATTTGTCACTATTTTTTTTTTAAGCCTATTTGAAGTATTGAAAGGGCACATTTCTGAGTATGAGGAACAGCTGTGGAAGATTAGTGGTAGAGGATCATAAAGGTAATGCTACTGCATTATAAAAATATGCTAATTGGACCAATTTGATTTAGCTCAAATATCTCCCAATTCATACTATCAGTTTTGTATTTGAGCAAAAATCTTACTAGGTTAAGTATTTGAAGTTATAAATCAAAGTGTCTTTACAACAAAGATAAGCCAGAGATTGGAGTGCTTTATAAATGTCCATAAATAAAAGTCCATCTACAAGCTTGGAATCTGTCAAGCAGCACCTTGAAAATACATATATTTCTGGGCATCACATATTAAGCTTTACCAAGGTCAATCCCCACCCTTTATTTTTTTAGGTTTTAGACTATACCCCGCTCTCAAAGGGATGTTTTACCTGATCCTTGTAACAAAGACTCCATATCACTGTGTTCCCTTCCACAGCCCTACTGCTAAATGGCAGCTTAGGTTTCCACTTTCAATTAAAAAAGTAAATAAAATCAACGTGTAAAAAAGGTCCTTGTTTTTGCTGACTTTGCTATGAAATCTTAAATTAAAAGAAAGGTCAATTGCTCTTTACATTCTTCTGCTTTTGTACAGTTCATAAATAAGCCTATAATCATTTTCAAGCAACTATGTGAAGACCACTACAAAGATTCTGAGTTCAAACAGTCAAAAACTAGGGGGGAAAAATGATGGATGAGGTTACAAGTGTAATCTCAGTTCAGCAGGAGTGCAAGTAAGTGTGACAAGAGCATGAGTCAAATAGAGTTCTGAGGATTTGTCTGCAATTTTCATCAAAGTAAGCACACCTAAAGCACCAAAAATCTTTGAACCACAGGAGATATGGGTTTTTTAGAAGTGAAATAAAATCAAGGAGCATTTTTTAAATGAAGAAAACTTGGTGACAGAAAGGTGAACCTATAAGCAGATTATCCCCATCCACTGTGTCCTTGGAAGGCCCATCTTTCCCTTCAGGTTTGTTGTTAGTTCAGCAATCTTTCATCAGGTTTCAATAAACCTGTATGCAGTCCTCTCTGTATCCCTAGGAAAAATACCTTTCTTTTCATTGCCTCTAATCCCTGACTCTGTCTTTTCCCAGACCTCCGAAGAGAGGGAAAGAGAGATGCCGACATAGTGAACTACAAAATGATGGGCAAAACTGATGCCATCTGTCACTATTTGCTCTAAGGGCACATTCACACTACTATCTTACATACTTAGCTTAGCCTTGTGAGATCCCTGGGAAGTAGTCATCTGGTCCAATAGATTCAAAGTGTACAAGTAAAGTTATTAAAAAGAGGTCAAGGTTCTTTTAAATGGCTAGAAAATAATTCTGTGTACAAGAATGAGATGTGAATATATAGTAAACACAGAGGTCTTGGTTCTTTCAGTACTCCTCTCTGACATTCTGAGAAGAGAGCTTGTAAAGCTATATAATGTTATAATGTGTGTGTGGTTTTCTGATTATCTATATAATTATCGGGAAAAAAAGCATGTCTGGCAGGGGGTTATCCCCAGTGACTCAGTAACTTTTACATCCTATTTCCTTTACTCTGTGTTCCTAGCTCCATGCCATTGCTAATGCACTTCATACACAAGGTTAGGGAAGAAAAGAGGTGACTCAACACTTAAGAATGCCATAACATGCTCTTTTGTGCAGGAAAGGAGATTTGGGGAAGAAAGAATGATGAACAAAAAAGGTTGAAGAAAGTAAATAGAATTTTTATATGAATGCTCCATTGCAACAGCCAGTTTTTAGCATTAGAGTTTCTCAATACAGTTACAACAGCAGAGACCTTTGAAGGATTGCACAGCTGCCATGCCACCAGTCTGTAGGTGTGACACAGCTGATGCCACACAATTCACTTCTGCCTCTAGACTAATAGGGGATCTTCTCCAATGCCTGCTGTCAATTGGTGGTGTGGCACCATGACAGTTTATATCCTGAAAGTAGCAATCCACCACCAATCATCTGTTGTAGAAATTGATTCACCATATGTAGCATGGAGAAATTCCTGTCAGAAATGGATTTGTGATGAAGATCAACAAGCCACTGATAATGCTTTAACAACTGATGTTTTAATGTTGTTTGAATGTATACAATGTCTGCCAAAATATCTTTTTGCAAAGTCACTGCTTCTTCTTCCCAGAATACCCTGTTATCTCAGGGTCTGGAGGAAGATTGCAACATGTCTGTTACATAAACCCCTCTCCCACTGAATGCAAATCCCCTTACTCCCATTGGCCCCAAGCCCAACTCCCCTCTTGTCTCTTATTGGTGGGTTTGAATCCCTCCAAAGTCCATATAAACCCCTGACCATGAATAAACTTTCTCTTTGTTCTTCTCCCTCTCCGGGTGGTCTCTGTGTGTCCTCTGGGGCTCTCAGTGACCGCGTGGTAAGGGAGGGTGGGGAGCACATTTTCTCCTAGAGAATGGACTCAACTCCAGGACTAGGAGAATCATCATACCATTGCAGATTGCATCCCTACAACACACAGCACCAATGAGGCAGAAAGAACCCCCAAAGGGACAATCGGTATCATCTGTGAGTATTTGGTGTCACCAGTGGGATGTGATGATGTTTACCCAGACTTGCCAAGAAAAATAAATCTGAACTCAAGGGCATCATATCCCATCCATCAGAGTGCTTGTGGATGGCAGAAGGAAGAGCAACCCAAGAGCCATCCAAATTCTTCAAATAATGTGAGCATCCAATATCATTACATTAACAATCGCATCTTCTCTCCAGGTGCTTCTTGCTGGTTCTTACTGGCTCCCTAGTCCTCTCCAGAGCCCATGACCATTGCAACTTTCCTACATTGCAAAAGAAATACAGACACTGACAGACAGGATGTAGAGGCTGTGTGTGGGTGATTTGTGCATAAATAAAATGGGTTTGGCCTGAGGACACCTTATCTTTTACACAGAGTGTTTCTCTCAAAGAGGTCTAAGACCATCTCATTGTGCACAGTGGGGCACCTGATTCTAAAATAAAAACCATCTTTGGAAGCAGCCTGGTGGAGCAAGACAGATAGAGTCACTGATTTTTTTTCTTTTTTTCCTTGTACCATTATTAATGTCACTTATGCTCTATTGCACATAACTTATGTCGCTGTTGGAATTCCATCTGTTCTCTTCCATGCACAGTGATAGAGCGGTAGATAGATATCTCAGTTTTAAAAAGAAGTTTTTCCTACTGAGCTGTTATTCCAACATGTAATCAAAATTTTTGAGTTGTGGCTGAAGTGTAAGTTATTCCAAAGTGAACTAAACATTTTAAGATTGAAACAACCCTAATCAATAAATTGTTTGTCAGTAAAAACTTTGTACCCTTTTCACCCTTAGAGGCAACATGGTCCTCCAGAGTGAACATGTGTCTTTTTAACTGCCTTTTCCAGTTAATAGACTGCATTTCACCTTGTGACACTAGAATAAAATAGATCTTGTTTTACCTAGTTTTCCAGCCACAGTACCAGATTCCCTCCCAGAATGCAAAATGAACTCAACTGACCTGAAAAGTGGTGTCAATAAGATCCTAGTCCATTTTGGTCAAAATCCCATTTATAATTCCTACAGTGTAGGAGTATTTTTGTGCTGAGCAAGTGCTTTTAAATTGTCTCTCCACTGAACTGATAGTCTCTCCTTCCTGAAAGATGTCTGCATTCACAGGTCAGACTGGTTATTTCACAAGATGTAAGAAAACTAATGTAGCTCAGTCAGCTTGACAGTTTAGTTAGACATATTTTTCTAACCTCTCATAAAATTTTAAACATTACAAGACCCTGTAAGTAGGATCATTAACCTGTGGGTTAACTATCAAAAGAGAAACGTAATTAGAGAGAATTGCCAATTAGAAGATAGGTAGTATTCTAGAAAAACTTCTTCCAGAACAAATGTTCCAGTGATAATTTTTTATGTGTTGCAGAAACAGTACAGCCTTTACTCTGCAATGCTATTCACAATGGAGCTTTCAGAATCCTCATCCAGTATCTTAATAAACAATGACCGGTTCTTAAGAGGTACTGACTTATGAGCGCACCACTTGTCAAGGACACAGTCAGGAAGTGTGTTGAATACAAATGATATAGGAATCTAGACCTATAACACAAAGATGGATTAGGGCTGCATCATGGAACTATAGAGGGATGGTTGTTCATCAGGTGTGCATCCACTCCTCACATTTTTTGCAAAGTCTGTTCTATCCCACAGATTTCTCCACTTAAAAGCTCCTATGTCAAGGTGTCAACTAGTCTGGAGTAAAAATGTAGCCATGAGATAGCTTTTTTGCCTCTATCCTTTGCTTTCTTTCTGGATGTGGCAAGAGATTATTTAGATCTTTCACACTTGATCTAATTGTCAATGAAATGACAGAAAAAAAGAAGTGCTGGAATTTCCAAGGGTAAACTCAGGAATACTGCAAAATTGAGCAAATAGGTAATGATTGCCCCATAGGGTTCACAGCATGGTGATTTCTGATTTTATAACCAGAGAGCCAGCAGGGACCTTTTACTACAAAGCAGGACCAGTTATGCTGTCTATCATACCTAGCACTATACTAATCTATGCTTAAAATTTCATAAACATATCAGGAAATTTATATTGAGAGCTCAAATAATCTATGTTCAGATTATTCTTTTCTGATTTTCAGGAGTCACTTTTGCACTAAACATTTATTTTATTCTATTCCCTATAGACCTGTATCTTTTATGAAAGTAGTGAGTCAAACTAGGATGTAGTCCAGCTTAGACTTTATAGTTTTTAGATGGGGAGAAAATTGGGGCCATTTCACAACAGCAACAGCTAGAAGACCAGCAGATTTTTGGAGCATTGCATCTTATAATATTTCTAAATAACTAGTGAAGAACTTGTAGCTATTGATCCAAGCAAAATGTACAACATTCTTTGGAATCTCCCCTCCAAAGAGTTTCTACCTGGAAAAACATCCATTTGAGTGCAGACTACACACACTGTTCCAGAGGCAGCATACTGATGAAAGCAATCAGTCTTAATCTTTCAAGATCTAGTAGTATCTACCATATGATAGAAACATAATTAGACCTTATCCAGTTGACAACAGAGTCAGTTTGATGTGAGAATGGGGCACATATTGCTGTATTGATCTGTCCTGTCTTTGAACTACAACTGAGATTACACATATGAGGCAGTTGAAACCACAATTTTGCAAAATGCACTCAAATAAAAAGTAATAAATTAACAGAATGATACATTAACAGCAACTATCATTAGTTAATTAAAACTATCTCAGCCCTCCCATACTACCAGAAGATTAATCTCATTCTCTGTCTATTTCTAGAAATGTCAGGAAAGAATATGTGTATTTTGGGGTGTTTTGACACAATTTATCAATGGAACACAGAAAGTATGTATTTAAGTGCTAATCCTTTTCAGACCAACATGCTGACTAATTTGCAAGGATTCACAGTCCTCTTGTGGATATGATTCTCAGCAGTCAACTTCCTTTGCAAGCATCCAGCCATCACTTTGACTGCTGGTCCTTTGCCATCTTGCTTGGAATTATGACACTCTGTTCCCAGTGACACAATTAACTGATTGTCTATGTGTGCAAGGGAGAGCACACTGCAGCTCCATCAGGGTGGTCTTAAATAATGTATATTAATGAACTACAAACTACAATGGGTTTTTGGGGGGCAGTTTGTTGGTTGTTGTTTGTTGGTTTTTTTTTCTTGAGAACACGAGTCTAATGCAAAAATGGTCATTTTTTCTCTTCTATCCAACTTTTCTGCTCCCATGAAAGCAGTAACAGTATCTCTAACAATAATTTTTCAGAGGAGTGAGAAATATTAAATGTTACATAAAAAATACCACTTGAAGATAATATTCCAGTAGTGTTGCTATAGAACATGAATCAACATTGGAAACTAGGTTACATCTGACTGGATATTATTACAGAGCTTACAATAATAATGCTTTAGCTAGATGAATTCTGCCCCAAGCATTTAAAATTTCCCATGTAAATATCTAATTAACCATCATCAATTTGCAAGAATCTCATTTCAATGAAGTTAAAGTTTCTGCGATTCATATTATATTGCTGAAGTTAATGTTAACCACTTCAAGCATAGCGTAGTTTGGCTGTTTTGAGATGTGTCTTTATCTGGTACAAATCAAAACAGAACCATGCATTTGAACGAAATTACATCATTTTACACTAGCTAAAGATCTGCCCCTTGAACACCTGGTCTATTCGAATTTTACCTCTTGCATATAAACTCCGCGTTTGAGTACTAATGTTGCTTTTCTAGCTAACAAGGGAAACATGGAAATATCTTAAAATAACTAAAGGTTTCCTGTGTATTTTAATTTTCCTGGGGGAATTATGCAGTCCTACAAGCACTTTATTATTTCTAAAGCTTCTGAGGAAAATAGAATAAGTTAATAATTCATTGCTGTCACTTAGAAACATAGAAAAAATTATTGTGATAAGGCTTTTCCTTCAAAAGCAGGAACCTTTTCAAAGAAGCAGTATATTTCTGACATTGAAATAGTGTGTAAAACAGACGAACACATTTAATTATTTACAATATTAAAATATTAAAATAGATATTAAATTTAAATGGGTCAAGAGCATAATATGGATTTTGTAAAAAATAAAAGGATATTTTAATAATTATAGAGTACTTTCAGCATGTTTAGAGATATATTGTTCTAAACCCAATGTATTTTAAAGGGATTTTTAAAAGAACTCTTGGACTACCATGAAGGTCTGAAAAGACCTTAAATGGCCTTTCCTACCACTTTCTTGAACAAGTGTTTCTGGAACTCTTATCCTGACATATCGTCTGAGCAACAATCCCAGTTTATCTTCTATGCACAAGATGAAACACATTTAGGGGTAAAATATTTGAGCAGAATGGCAAGGTACCAATGAGCTAAGTATGCTAAATTTTCAATATGTACCAACACTTACTTGAGTGTTTAGTAAAAGGGCAGAATAATTTAAATGTCTGCTTGTTTGTATAATCTGTGTAGATAACAGATCAGTAATCTGAACTTCTGTTACATTTACAGCTAAACTCTGATCCATTTAATATCTTAGCAGACATTTAAATTTTAGCACCTTTATATTATCCTTGATACTGATGCTAGTAACAGAGTCATTAAAGCAAACTATGGGCTTAAGTTTTGGTGTGAATAGAGTCATTAATACAAAGCACCATTGAAACTAATGATAACCAGCTGATTCATACAAAAAAAAAAAGCACTCCTAGAGACCATGTCAGTTCTGATAAATCAATGGTTTCCAGCCTTTATTGCTCAGCAACAGTGCAGAAATCATACTTATTCCCTGTGCTTAGAACAGAAGCTACATTTGTTGTTAGCAAAAACTGACTTTTAGTGTCATCCACTTGAAATTATATTTGCATACATGGACAACATTTGCACCAGCTAAAACTGTGTATTTTCATGAACAAATGTTCCTGTGCAGCAAACAGCAAGGACAAAAAGGAGAGACCTGGCTGAGGCTCCTTTGAAAGAAAGCACCCTAAGACAACTTGAATAAATTAGCTTAAATAGAGCTGGAAGTATTTCATGGTACATTAACAATAAGTCTTAGCATATTCCAATGACCTAAGATATGACACATAGAAATTAAACCATTAAAAATGTTTGAAAATCTGAAGTGGAAAAAACCCAAATGATTCTGTGCTTTCCCAAAGAACTGGGCCAAATATAGTTTTGCTTCTGATTAAGTAAAAATATTAAAATAAAATTATTCTATCTAGGGTGATATTATTAAAAAATGTATATAATATAGAAGGCATTTTGCTTACCTAAGTGGTTTTAAAATAGCAGTAACTCACATCCATTTACTGTAAGCTTTAGAGGCTTGTGTGTCTATTATGAAGAAGCAAGAAAAAGCCAGGGGAAATGAGAAAGCCTACGGCCATTCATGAAGAAATAAAGATTTCCCCTATTTACAAATACCTGTCCTGATTCCTTGTAATCTACATTTAAAGATACTGACAGATCCCAAACCCAAACTAATGTCAAACGACAGATGCACAGATCAGAACACTGTGAGGGGCCACAGGCTAAATGAGTCAGTGCAGCTTCTCTCCATTTGCATCTTTAAAGTTCTTATTTCCAACATGCACACAAACCAATTTCATACTCCTGGATTTAGATCTTAATGTAAAATCCAAGGGACAACTTTTTAACCACCAATAACTCTTTTTTTTTTTTTAATCCAATTACTAGGTGTTAAAGTTTGCAAAGGTTTTAACCAAATGCAATTCTTCCCTTATTGCTGTGATTATTTCTCTAAAGCACTATAAAAATTTACCTTAGTTTGAAAGTCAAAAAATAATACCAAAGAATTAATTGAAAACAGAGAAAGATAAAAATATGCGTAGCCTAACCAAACTACTCATTGCTAATTCTTCCTCCTCACCAACAACGGTCACACATATGACTTCTATTTTTCTTCCTATATAATTGTTGTTTAATGAATATAAAGCTCCAGGTATAGGCTTCCTGATATTCTTTTCTATTATGGTCCAGACATTGTGTCCTTCTGTCTGCAACAAGTCAGTAAAATTCTGAAGGTTGTGTAGCCATTGTAATGTTTGCTGCCTCAACTCCTCAACTCCTTCCGCATCCAGAAACAATTTCTAGCTACAGCATGAAGACATCTATTTGTGAGAATCTGCTATGAATGATGCAACAGAATGAAAATTAGAGTTTCCATTTTTCATTATCTTAATCTTGATGGAAGTCTCTGCTCACTGATTTTATGTGTGATAGGGAGAACAAATGCACATCCTGGTCCCAGCAGGTCAAGGTAAAACTGTCACTGGTGATAAAGAGGGATAAAAATTTCCAACATCAATTTCCAATATGCAACAATATGTCCTCTACTAACTGCAAATTGTATCTGAGAATTTCTATGGTGGGTGGTACCAGATATTAATGAATTAATATACTTTCTGTAAGACAGTAAAAAAATAAAAATATCTACACTATTAATACATTTAATTTATACTTAACAATTAATCAAAGGGAAAATAATCACAGTAATATAGCAGGCAGAATAAATCTCTCTGTTTTATACCAAAATAATGATGTCTGTATTTCCTATTTCTTACTTCTCTTCAACATAAGACCAAAGATTATAGTCATGCCCACAAATTTTATGTAAATAAGGCAGTAGGAAGGAAACAACTTGCTTTTTAATAAAAAATACTGCAAAATAAAGTATATTTCTTTATAAAAACATCATGCAAAACTCCCTATATGAGCAACTGTCACATATATCCTACTCACTAACCTTCTGTAAATCACATGAAACCTAAAGGAACTCAATCATACTTGTGAAGACCTTCCACTCTGTTCACATCCATCAGCACTTTTTCTTACCTCTGTCAGTCAGAAGAGATTAAGAGAAGGCATTTCAGACTGGCAAATAAGAGACTCCCAAACACTGTCTATAAGCAAAGATGCAACATTTCTTAGGAGCCTAATTTCCATCCATCAGTTTCTTAGGAGACACTTGGTCTCAGAAAACACCTTTCTATTCACATCAATATCCCGTATGGAAACACCATGGAATTTCATCCTTCCAGCTAAAACAACACTTCCTAATCAAGGACCTTACTCTCCCGAGTACATGCTTGGTAAAAGAAGAACAAAATTGACAAAAATACTGATCTGAGTGAGCTAATGCCTTTTTGTTTAAACAAAGGTATGAAGAATGTTTCCAGTATAAAGTATTACTGCTGAACGTAAACTTTGAATAGACTGCAAATATTTTTACAGTGAAAATAGTAATTTGAAAATATTGTCTGAAATTATTGAGCATTTTGCAACCTTCCAATGTTAATCTAAATCCAATTCCAAAGCCTTAGAGAAGAAAATTTACACTGTCATGACTTTATAACAGTTCTGAAGCTGGCTTATTAGGTTATGTTGTCATTATGTCCAAACTTGCTGATATTCTGGACGAGAGCCACAGATGTTTAAGTTGGGCATACAACTACACTATTTCTGATACAATCTGTAAAATTATGATATGCGTAGTTATAAGATACACATTGACATTCACATTCAATTTCAATTCAGCTCTTTTAAGTATTGATTTGTTGGGGTCTTTTAGCTGCATGGGCAGTGAAGCTTGTGGTTAATTAATTTCTATGTATGTAGTTTAAGCACTTGCATCCTCTCACAGGTCTTCTGTTATATTTTTCAGCTCAGTGCAGGTGTCTTATGGCTATGGGCAGGTAGCATGGATCAATAGAAACATGCAAAATATTGACACTATCCACACTGTCCCCTGTTCAAAGTTTCTCTTTGGAAAAGCTCTATTCCAATTCACATTTGCAGCAATTCACTCCTCAAGCATCCTTCCCAGTTCAGCATCAACTGAAATTCATGTGCTCAGACTGCTTCATTTTACAAACAAAAGACACAGCAAGTGGAGGCAATGGGGGAATTACTTTCCATCTCATGCAGCATCTGGGATTTTGTCCCACAAATTGTGTCAGATCATAACAGATACTTATATCTAGGGTACTAAATCAAGATTTGAAGGCGAGATTCAGTTCCAGGTTGAGATATTAAGGTGTAGAGATCTACAATGTGAACTCAACATCTACACTTCTTCACTTTTAATAGAGGTTCCACTGACTACTGGCAAGATCCATAAATTAACATGTAAAACACAAACTCATCTCACATGCAAACACCTTAGCTTTAATTACAAACAAACTCTAGAATAAAAGCTTTTCTTTCCTTCCCAGTCATCTTGATGGGCCTCCTAAATGCCAGCTTGGTTAGAATCCCTCTTTCTGACTACTGATGATCAAAATTTTCCTGTATTCTTTATTGTATTTCCTCAGCACTTTATGCATTAATACTTCCATAATGAGCTGCAGGTTGGTATCTGATATATCCTAGTGTTACATTTGCCTTTCCAACATGGTTCTGTTAGTTCAGAGTCACACCTACTACTTTTCTATGAATCTGATGCTCAGTTCTTAAAGGTCTCTTATTTGAAATGTAGATCTTGCTGTGTCAAGGAACCATATACAAATTTTTAGCAGCAGCCTTTTTGTATTCTGGTAATTGTGAAAAATAAAATAATAGTACAAACCCCAATTTTTCTTTGAGAAAAAGAAAATTCACTTCTGTTCAATCAGTTTCTTAACAATTCTTAATTTCTGTATTAAACGTATTTAACCAGTCATGTGAATTCAACATGAAAATCATGCTTGAAACCCATGGAAGGTCAGATCTACTTTTATTTCATTTAGAAAATATTTCTTCCTATTTAATATTTTAAAACTTTAGTCTCATTCCGTGTACTTTAGTTAAATCACAGTGAATTTTATCTCATGCCTATTGGCTACCATATTGTGATTATTCTTTCCAAATAATTACTACTAAAATCTTTGTTCAAATTGATCTTAATCCAACATATTTTTTGACATCAAGACATTAATTAACATTTATCTCTTTTTCTTCGTGTTATTAGACAGAAGAGTCTTTTTTTCAGAGACCCTGTATGGACATCTATCTCCTTTATATGATTAGAATGAGTTTTTCTTATACTTAAATGCAATAATCTATAAACTGTTATTTTGTTCTCTCATCTATCCTTTCTTTATTCATTTGTCTATTATCACCTTCAATTTCTAATTGGTTAGTAATTTGGTGTTGAGTTTTTTTACTGAATTACCCTTAATTCTATCCCAACCCCATTCTCCTCTCTTTGCTTCCCTTTATGAAGTTAAAAATCTTTTTGCTATGGTATTTTCTTATTAAAATATGTAGACATACTACAAAGGTGGTCTCTCCATGACTGAGAGATATTGACAGGGAAGGAGGAGAAGTCTGTGTTCCTGCTGTGTGCAGCCAGTGTCATGTTAATAAATAAAGTATTTCAGTTTTCAACATAATCAGGCCTCTTTCTTTTTTCCAAAACACACACACACACACACACAAAAAAAAAAAACAAAAACAAAAACAAAAACAAAAACAAAAACAAAAACAAACAAACAAACAAAAAACCCACAAAAGCCAAAAAAGGAAACAAACAAATGGGGAGGACAGATAAGTGCTAGGCACTTTGAGGAAAGTATTACTTTCTGAGTCAAATAATTCACCAGCAAATGTGTTTGTAATTCCTTTGATTGAGCAAGTGCTGTTTTTCTCAGGGATAGCAAGAGGTTTTAGCTGAACAGAAATGTAATTGATAATATACGTAAGATTCATTAGCTAGTCTTCCATATGCATCTAACCTTTTCTTCCAATATCAAAATGAAAAGGTTTTATATCAGGACTTAAGCTGTGTATAAGCTTTTATAATTTACAAACACTAAAAAATGTCCTTTCATTTGTCTGATCCTTGTATATTGTATATTGATGAGAACTATTACTGTTCTGCAAAGTCTATTTTCATACAAATGATAAGATGCCCTCAGAGCACTGAACACCTTGATAGGAACATTGAATATCTTGATAGGAAAACAAAACTTACATTAAGAGAAAATAAAGGAAGCTTGCATCTCTGTCAGTTTCCAAAGCAAGTGTTTCTTCAAAAGTGTGATATATCATAACAAAATTTCAGGCCTTTTTATTTGCTGGAAAAAAGTCCAAACTCCCAAAACTCTGAGGCATTTGCTCAGTATAATTATGTTTTCAATAAAATCACCTTTAGACAAATAATGTGACTTAAATAGTGATGTATATTTGTTTAGAGCAAGATGGGAGATGTATCTTCAGGTTGCAATAGGGAACCTGAGAGTTGACATGTCTTTCCTCTCACTTTCCTTTCACTTTTGAAGCTATTATTTTCTTCTGTCTCTGCTGAGAGCAGTGAGTGGTTTCACATCTGAAATGAACAGAAGCACATTTTTCACTGGAATGAAATTCTGTTTTCTCCACAATGTTTATAAACCTCAGATGATAAACCACCATTTTTTCAGAGGCAGAAAATAGGGGATATTATTCTTTATCCTCGGAGGGGAGGAAGGGGGAGGGAGGGAGGGAGGAGGGGCAAGGGGGGAGAGAGAGAAAAAGAAAAAAGTGGAAAAAAATATGCAGTCTCATATTACTGATTTATTTTGAGCACATTATTGAATCCTAAGCCTTTGGTAAATCACTCCTAGTATAAATCAAAGGTAACGCACATTAACACATGCAGCCTAGAAAGGGAATTCTTTCCCTTTTTTGGCTGCTGAAGAGCCCAATGCAGACCCATTGAAGGTGTCATATTCCTGGTTAAATAGTTCTCAAGACTAAAACTCAACTTTGTACCCTCAATGACTTCTGATCATAGACTCAACAGGGGTCTCCCAGCAGAAGGAGTGTCAGTCTCTACTGTAACAGATAGAAAGTCCTCTCTGGTGAGGTATATCTAAAAATCCAACCACCACTAGGGAAGAGCCACCCACCTATTTAGTTAGACTTTCTAACACAGAGGTCTTACCTTAGTTTTCAAATACAGGAGAAGGAAGGACTCCGTCTCCTCTCCACTTCTCTGAGATACCTGAAAGCATTTTCTGAGGATTATCTGCTTTCAGTTTCCATGCCTGCTAGTGAGTTTCCAGCCTACATGTCCAAAGACCTTTGAGGGAGCTGTAACCACTATCTAACCTGGGAAGTGATACATAACACCTGCAAAGGCTTCGCTTAAATGCCATGTAAGAGTTCCCATTTTCCTTTTAGGCTTGTAATTCTCCGTCAGGAAAGAAGCAATGATCATTTACTGGTCTTATAGGACTGCAGCTTTAAGACAGAATAAATTCAGGTCATTTGTTATCTTACAATAGCAAAAAAGTGTTAATTTTCAGGCAACTTCTTGGACTTACAGTTAGTATTTTGTAAGCAAAGCCAAATTTTTAAACTCCTAAATGTGAATGATAAACAACATTTCTCAGGATTATGCTTCAGAAGGGTTACTTGCCAAGAAGTGCAGGGTGCTCCAATCACACAGACTCAAAGGTAAAAATAGAAGCTGATCTACAATAAAGCATAGATTAAGTTCCTTTGCTTTGCTGTGTAGCAATGCCATAAATCATATTTTGACCAGATATAATAATTTAATAGAGCGTTTTTCTGATCCTTTTTTGCATTTTGCTTCACATTCTTCTCAGATCTGATTTTTAAGGTCATTTATTTTATAAATGGAATAGCCTGTGCTTGATATTGAAATGTGATTTGACAATAATATAGCAGTGAAACTTTAAAGACAAATTATGAAGGATTACCTGTTTTACTTTTTCACAGAAGTTTCATTAAAATTCACCACTAATAAATGTCCAAGGGTACTAATTCACTGATGTTTCCATGAAAATTATGAATTAAGGAAGACGGAGTAAAATGGGTTTATTGAAATCTTTTTGTGAAAGAAGTTAATCCAGCTATCATCTTCATCATACCTTTGCTACAGAGGCAGCAGTCCTCAATCCCATTTCTTATCTCTAAGAGATATCAGCATGAAATTTGGCGGCTCAGATGGGAGAAATATTTATAGATTTATCTATTCATCCTTCTCAGGATAACTATTCTTCCACATGGGAGCCTGCGAATCCTGAATGCTTCCAAGTCTGATGAAGGACGGTACTTATGCCAAGGTGTAAATGTATTTGGATCAGCAGAAATCATTGCATCAGTATCTGTTAAAGGTATGAAAAAATACTTTGATGATAATTATGATTTCTCTTGACTAACATTTTAATATTACTTCAAATCCCCAGCCAACCATACAACAGGATTGTAGAGGCAGAATAAAAAGCAATTTCCAACATGCTAGGGGGACTAAATTCCATCTGGTCAAACACTGTATTCCTGCATCGGATTGCATAGATGGATCAGAAGAATTTGTACATATGTATATATGTGTATATGTATGTGTATATATATATACACATATATGTATATATATGTATATATATTAGTATATGTATTAAATTTCTCAAATTGTAAATAATTCTATAAGCAAAAGAATCAATATCCCATTTAACATATTTTAGCTTTGGGAACTCATTCCTATCATTTTCTGCATGGGAACAAACATTTGGATTTACATAATAATTGTACCAATATAAAATCTAAAGAAAGAAGAGTAACAATAATCAAACCACTGACTTTCAGTTCATTTCCAAACCATATCTTTTTTCATTTTTCATCTGAATTCATATATGATCACAGATTTTGTTTATAGGTGGTCAAGTCTTTTGATTTCATTTTTCAAGCTTCTTTCTATATTCAGTAATCTAGGAAACATCCTTTCTTATTTTAAGTTGCAAAATTAAAATTTTCATTCAATCCGAAGATTCCAGGTGCTGTAGCCTTAAAAATAATTAGTCATTTTTCCTGAAACTAATGAAGTTAATTAATTAATCCATCTCAGATGTCCTATAGATTGTTGTTTAAGATTCTACCTTATTGCTTCCTGAAACTGTCTGTACCTTCTGATCCCAACAGCCATATCTCAGTGTACACTATGAATATAGTTCAGTATTTGGCAATGTGTACTTGAAACAAACAGCAAATGTAAGCTCTGAGTAGACTAAGCTGTGCTCCATCATATTACTTGTCACTGTAAGTAGGCTTCATCTAAATGTTCCTAATCCTTCTATATTTCAAGAACCTACAAGAATAGAGCTGACTCCCAAGAAGATAGAGCTAACAGTTGGAGAAAGCATTGTCCTCAGTTGCAAAGCCCTTCATGACAGCACACTTGATGTCACTTTCTATTGGACTCTCAATGGGCAGCCAATTGACTTTGAAAAAGAAGGTGGACACTTTGAAAGCATCAAGGCAGTAAGTGACTATGCACTAGTCATCTGTGTGCTGTGAACTGGTAGAAATTTGCATGCTTTTATATGTCTCTCATTTACCAAATTAGGGACAAATTGAAAGATAACTGGTTTCAGTATCACTGAAAAGAAATATTAGCTATAGTCGGTGCAAAGTGCAAGTGACCAGAATCACTCTTAGTTTTTATCAAGGAGATATTAAACTTCTGCATCCTATTATTAGTGAGGTATCTGATATTTGTGAGGGAACTAAAAAGAGGTTTTCATCAAATCCTACTTGCGTTCTGATTTTAACACAGAAAGGATGCTGCTGTAAGCATTGATTTCTTTCTCACAGATCACATGGCTGTTGAAATGCTCTCACTTGAAAATGCTTTACTTGCCTAGCGTGTATTTTAATATCTGCATAGAACTATATTTTATTTATCAGCTGCCCTATATGAGGTAGGTTCTAACCGACCAAACATTATTTAAGTCAATAAGAATCATATGCACGATTTAAATATGCATACCAATTTAAAATATTATCACTTGATTCGAAAAGAGTTTCATACATTCAAACACTCTTATAAAGTAATTCAAACCTGTCTCATGTAAAATGGTTTTAAATTTTCTTAGTAGAAAGAAAGCTTTTCATGTGAACAAGTTTGGAAATAGAATCTAGAATCATTTAGCCCAGTCTTCTCACTAATGAAATGTAAGTCAAATGTCCATGCTATGTTAACAGGGAAAAATTAAGTTCACAAAGGTCAGGAAATTTTAAAACTTAATGCATCTAATTTGAGTACAATGTAGCAAAGTTAACTGCATTAAAAATCTTGTCAGCTGCAATCACTCTATTCTTCTGCTTGACTTTATGGAAGTCATACTGCGTCCATTTGGTGGTGGGTTTGCTTTTTAAAATTTGAGTTTACTTCAATAAACCTTTTAATTCAACAGATTTTACTCTTCTGAACAAAACATTTTTAAATTGCATCAGTTGATCCTGAACAGAATGATTTTGAATGGACGGTATTTAAGAAAAATAATATCCTTTGTGTGCAAGTCACAGAATTATACATCCATTTTTTCTGCACATATTGATGCTTTGTCAGATAAAAATATGTTCAGGTGTGCCTGGGTTTTGTTTATTCATTTTAAAGCCTGACAAATTGAACATTATTTGAATGGATTCTGTTAATAACAAAACCACTGTAAACCTCTCATCACTGGTTGCATTACTCATACTTTCACTGTGACAGACCCAGGTGTTAAGTATGATGAGCATCCTGATGCTTAATGCAGTGTTCTAAAAGCTATCTCCAAAGTAACATTTATTTGGGCTTTAGGTAAATTTTCACTTGCTAAAATTGCAGGCTTGCTAGCAATTACAATTAAAAGGAAAAGCTTCTCTAAAAAATCCATATTGCTTTACTTGTTTTTAAATTAGATCTGTAGCTTTTGTACAAAAAAAATTGTTATGATTTTTCATACTGAGAAGTAATTTTTATACAAAATGAATGTGTATTTGCTTTTATTCACTGAGCTATCAAGGATTTAGTACCTATAGCAATTTAGGTAGTTCAAGGACTTGCCTAGCAAAAAGAAAAGTGTGGTAAGGATGTTAAGTTCAATAAAGCTGTGCATGAAGGGAATATTAAAGAAAAGGGACCAACTGAACTCCACCAGACTGACAGCCACAGACTGCAATGTAGTAAAGGGAAACATCCCAAATGTTGTGTATGCATAACTCCCCAGTACATTTGATAGAAGAATAATGCAAAGTGTTATATAAAACCAGAATCCTTTGGCATTGGTAAAGTCTTACTTTGTCCAAGAAAAGACTCAATAACTTTTTAGGGTCTGTGAGGGATAATCTGCGTAATTAACAAAAACAATTTTTCATGGAAGTCTGAATTTCCAAAATTTCCTTCTAGCAACACAATGAGCACATAGCACAGAAAATATGGACCTGTTTGTTTTTATTAGGATAACTTTGATTTTCTCTCCATTGTGCTAAATCTATAAGTCCTGTTCAAAATTCTATTCAAAATTGCCTTTTAACTGATCATCACTGACCTTAATTTTCTCATGGAAGTATCCTTTTTCAGTAAACATCTGATTTTTTCAGTAAACTTTTATCCAACTATTGTCATTACAACTCTGTGTTTGAAAGCCAATATTGGTTTTGTGGCAACCAAGCAAAATGATTTACTGTGGTTATCCACAGCCTGGTAAGCAGCAGCAGTGCTCTTGTATCCCTCACCTTGACCTGCATGAGTGCTTTTCAGACTCAGGAAAGTGATTTAGTCTCAATAGCTCCTTGGTCTTTGATCTTAACTGAAACTGCCACTATGGGAAGCAATAAGCACAACTTGTCATGTTATATTTTACAGTGGTCATTTGTTCACAGGGAAGTGAATTGAAATCTACTGTTTTGTTTTTAAAAGGCCAGATAAAGATTGGACAATGCATTTAAGTACTGCCTGGCACTGTAGACTTCAATCTTACAACCTAGAACCTTTGAAAATGCATACATTTACACCTCTTCTAATATTTTTAAGTCACTCCTTTGTTTGTTTGTTTGGGGGTTTTTAGTACTTTTAAGTGTATTTTAGAAGTTGAGACTAAAATTAGCTAAGCATTTTCTAAATAGACAGTGCTAAGTTCTACACTACATGGAATCAATTAAAACAGCAGGCAGTTAATAATAATGTCTTTCCTTTTTATCTGATGTAAACCAAAACAAGGCTAATTAGATAGGGAGTTTATTTAATAGCCCCCTTCCTCACCACATGAGGAAAAGAGCAATAGTTGTCAAAAGTCTTGTGGAAGATACATGTTCTGTGCACAGAGAATTTCTGTTCAGGGTAAAGCTGCCATATCCACCTATTTGCTATCAATTTGTTTCAGTGTTTGTCACAATCCGTTCCTGCTGGTGGAAGAGGCTGCATGAAGCCATTACTGTCAACTCAGGTCTCCAGATATTTCAGCCCTCTGCTGATTACCAGGTTTTGTTCATTCGTCATGCGACAGCAGTTATATATTTGAGTGATCAGAAGCAGTTTAAAAATAAAAAAAAAATTATCTTATTTCTCATTAATACAATTTTCTTGTAAATTAGGGAGGGTACAAAATGGAATTTGTGTTTTGTGACTGGTAACTACAAACAAAAATCCAAAGACAGTGAAGACCACAGGATAATACTGCACTTTACCATGTGTTGCTTCCAGGATATAAAGAGTTCTAGTGACCTGATTGAATTTATATCATGATGTATTAGAAAGAAGCACTCCAAAACTTTCCTAGAATTGAACTACAAAACTGGTGCACACAAGTGATTATGGCTTTGGCTATGAATAGAGAGTAAGGGAGAGAGATGAAAGTTACATTTTATCTTGTTTAGCTTGGACAAAAAGAGGCTGAGGGGAGACCTTATTGCCCTCTACAGCTGCCTGAAAGCTCCCAGGTTTCCCAGAGGAGATTTAGGTTAGATATCAGGAAAACATTCTTCTCTGAAAGGGTGGTCATGCATTGGAACAGGCTATTCAAGTGGTGGAATCACCAATCCTGAAAGCATTCAAAAGGAGTGTGGATGTTGCAGCTGGGGACATGGTTTAGTGGTGAACACAGCAGTGCTGACTTGGACTCAATCTCAGAGGTCTTTTCCAACCTAAACAGTTCTATGATCTCCTCTATTTATTTTATTTTGGAGAAGGAAGATAACTAATGATTTTGAAAAATGGGAGCCTCTTAACATTCCTGAATACCAATTACTATTAAAAAAAACTATTGTAATAAAGAAGTCATTAAATATAGCCAGATAATTTTTACACTGGTTTATTCTTTTAAGGTATTTTATACCTTTCCTTGTTTACAAGAAACATTCTAACACAAAAAGTCTTGGGACAAATAAAAGATATTTCATGACAGTTCATTCTTTCCCCTGTTTACTTGCAACTGATGGATCATTTAGCTGCTTGGCACAGTGTTATCTTGGGCTATAACAGCACAGCTGATTGTTTGAACAACTGATCAATATCAGCCTTCCTAATGCTACAGCCTTCCATTTACAGCTCTGCTGCCTGTTTTACACTTGCAGCTCTGCAGGCTTTTGGCCCAGCTGCTGTGGCAGTGTTTTCCAGAGCCTTCCTGGCAGCGTTTCTCCCTTGCAGTTCTTACACTGCTTATCTCCTGGTTTTGCTCTTGAGGCCTTGCACATGCAAACCCCCATCATGTTGTTACAGAGGTGTCACAAGAAGAAGCTCCCACTGTCCTGAAACTCACCCTTACCTCTTGCTCTTAGTCTCTTTTTCCTTAAACCAAGCCACAGCATGCAGTGAAGTAAATAATGGTCATATAAATACTTCATAAGCATTATCCAACAATATATGTACTCAGAAGCTTAACAGTCAATCACTGTGCAACAACTACTCTTAATTAACATATTCCAATTTACATTAACAAATAGGAAGTTTAAGCATGTCCCAAAGAAAATATTACAACACTAGAAGGGAAAAAAAAAAGGAAAACAAATATTATCATCTTTCCCATTGTCACCTACTGTGTTAAAAGGAGCCTCAAGAGTAGAATACTCCTTCTGGCTGGCCACCAGGAAGAGTCCTCCATTTTACTTTTCTCTCTCTCATCATTGAGTTGGTGTATTTCTCAGCTCGTTGGCTTTCTTTGCTAGAGATGGTGTGTGCCACCATCTATAGACCCTACTAATAAATCTCTGTCCCTGTAAGGCAGTCACAACACTCTTTGTGTAGCAGTTAGTGAAATCCCAATCACATGTCTGCTTTTTGTGTTCCCTGCTTTGATGTCTTGTCAAAATGGCACATTTGTCCCATAGAGGTTTTGCTTTCATTTATGTTATCCTCTTCATCACTATCACTGCCCTTCCACTTCAATCATATGTGTACCACCATGCTCTCCTTTTCCCCTCTTTCTGTGTCTTTGAACAGAAGCACAGGTACACTTCTTATTAAGTCTCTTCATCCTTTTTTTTCTCCTGGTAATAATATCTCTGATACAGAACATGAATTTAGCAACATGGCTGTAGTGAGCCTCTCTGTCCTGAAGCTTGCCATTTCATATCTGATCTCTTTTCTCATTCCTTTCCATTCTCAATGCTTTTTCTATGTTTTTTTTTAATTCCTATATTTCACAAAACTACCCCAATACCTGCCATAATACCTGATTTCTGACACTCATTTAACTTCATCTCTTTTGCTACCTTCTCTCGATAAAATTATTCAAACTCATTTGCATAAATTCAAGCTGCACTCAGGCTGATTCAAATCCTCCCTATCCACCACCAACAACCCATCACTCTCTGACACCAGTGCTCAACCAAAACAACTGTTTTCATAATTCTTGCCTTGTCTATTCAAACTGTTCAAAAATGCTGCCATTGGAAGGGTCAACACTTCTCCTGGATGATACTTATGGATTCACAGATCTGAAAACTTCTTACAGACAGGGAAAATGCAACTTATGTTTTATCAGGTTTCCCTCAGTGAACCCACATCAGCCTGAATACTACTATAGTATCATTATTAAACTACCACATACCATTAATCACAGCAAATATGATAACAATGATTTCATCATCTTTGTTCCAAATATTCTTATATGATTAAAAGACAAAACTCAGAGTATAATTTTCCTTTATCACTATATCAACTGAGAAATCTGCTGCTTCTTATCAGATTAAACATTTGCAATTTGTAATCATCATAAGCAGTACACAGACAAGTGGGTGATGTGTTCAACCCTGAGAATTTGCATGAAATGGCACTTTAATTCTCCTAAACACATTATGGACAAAATCTGGCTTGAAGCCAACAATTCATCATAATGTGCACATAAATTGTCAGCATAATTTAAAATAACCTTATTGTATTGCGGTTTTTCATTTACTCTTGATGGTGCAAAGATAACATTGCCATGAGGTTATTCTGTATGATGATTAGTTTACTTCAGATAAATTCACCAAAAATAAACTCCATTGCTATTCAAATATAGCAAAAAATCAACAGTCAAATTTTTTTTCAACTTAATCTAACTGAATTTCATTAATAAAGTCTGTTTTGCTAAATCAAATGTAGGAGTCAGGAATTTACCTAACCTGTGTGTTATATATAAAAACATGAATATATTTTAAATAATCATTTAAGTTGGATGAGATATCATTAACAACCCAGGTCATTTTTGCTTAGGATCAAATCTCAGTTCTGTTTACTTGCACACCATTGTTCTACTACTGTTCTCATTTTATACAAAATATAACCTTTTCAGGCTTTTAGTACCTCCCAAGCACTCTCCTGTATTGAACCCACTTTGTAGGAAAGCAACCTCACCTTTTGCTGTCAAAAGATTTAGATAACAGCCTGCAAGCCTTGATAAACCCATGTAGTAATAGTAAAGAAATTACTCAAATACCTCTTAGACTTTCATCATAAAAGTTTTCCTGCAGTGGCAATCAGTGTTTGTTCACTCTTTTTTTTCCCAATGATTTAAGCTTTCATTGAATCATGATCATTTGTACTAGTCTCAGTACTCCTTTTAGACATCTTCTTCCCTAGTAAAAAACCAGTTTTCACTATGTGTTGCCCAGTTTGAGTTCCCAAACTGAATCATCTGCACAATAATAGACAGACTTTCTTGTCCTCAGGCCTTTGCAGAGCAGAAGCTGAGAGCTACAGGTCACTGTGTCATCTTTATTGACTACCCAATATTATGAACTTCCTTCCCAATATAAATCAGGGCTACATTCAGGGCTGGAGTGTGGAAGGGAGGTATGACAATCCATGTGGAAAATGAGCAGCATTAGAAGCAGATTAAAAGAAATCTAGGATTGATACAATGACAATACAATAATAATTCAAATATATTTTCTGCATATGATTCTGTAGTTCAGACATGTGTGATAGACTATGTAATAATCAACCCAAAGTGTAATTCATCCATGGAAGATGTAGGGAGAAGGGAACAACAGGCACATTAAATGTTAAGAAAATGCTCTAGAGTGGAACCGTGAGCTCCATTTAAAATGCAGGTAGATTAGAGATTGCTCGTATGGAAAGCCTTTGGAAGAAAAGGTTGTATACTGAATGGAGCACGTTGGTCTAGAGATAAAAACTCAGCAAATGAATGGACAGATTAACAGGGAGGTCTCCTAGCAACTGGCTCAGGACAATGAACTCACTCTCTGAGGAAGAATAAGTTTAATTCTCTTCTCTAGAAGAACCATATGTAAAAGCTACTTTATTGCAAAGCAGCTCACAACCTCTTAGGATTTATGAAATAGAAAGGGGAAAAAAATCCATGTACAACTTCCTCTCCATGGGGATATTGGATGGCTGAAGAAGTATTAATTACTCAACAGTAAATTCTCTGAAATTTTTCTTTTTTATTCCTCTGCAAATCCCCAGCTTTAGGGCTATAAGTGCAAAAGACAAATCCAGTTAGTTGATTCTTATTGAGCAAAGTATGCATATTATATGTTCCTTGGGGCTTTTTTGAGTTTGGGGAAGTATCTCCACATCAAAAGCAAATGCTAATGTATAGGTTGCACCAATTTTTTTGTGAAAGATTGTTCTAAGCCATACCTTACAAGTAAAGTTAATTAGATACATTGCAGACATTAGTATGACCTCAAACAACATGCCACACTGGCGCAGAAAGAGACACAGACTGACAGCATTCAGCACTGGAGCTGCCCAGGACCTGATGAATGGGATTCTTAGGAGTGTAATATGAATGATCACAATAACTTGTCCTACAGACAAACACTAGTCATGGCAGATAGTATTGATATCCATATTATTATTTATTTGCTGCTTAATGAAGACTAGAAGTGTGCCCAGTGTTATAGGGCCATAATAGCTGATGCTGACCTTGAAGGTTACATTCAGCTTTCCTGAAAATCATTGCATATTAGTTGTTGAACCTACCTGTTTTGTTTTTATTTGTTTTAAGTTTTAGCTTTGGTAAAGTCCAAGATGTATTTCACACAGTAGAAGTATATACTGAAAAAATACAAATGCTTTTGATGCTTTATTCAATGGGTAATACACGATACTTAGAATATCAAGTAATATGGATTTTTCTGATCAAATGCTACTTGGAAATAGTGCACTTCTTGTAAAATATTCCCTGCCACAGAAGAGTATAAAATCAGTGAAGTGAAAAACAGCTTTTAAAAATGTACACTTAATAGTCTCAAAACTTAGATCATAGAATCATAGAATCAACTGGCTTGGAAGAGACCTCTGAGATCATCAAGTCCAACCCTTGATCCAACACTAGTGTGATTACTAGGTCATGGCACTCAGTGCCACATCCAATCTCATCTTAAAAACCTTCAGGGATGGTGAATCCACCACCTCTCTAGGCAGGCCATTCCAATGCTTAATTACTCTCTCTGTAAAGAATTTCTTTCTAATATCTAACCTAAACCTCCCCTGGCAGAGCTTAAGCCCATGATCTCTTGTTTTACTGCTGGCTGCCTGGGAGAAGAGATCAACCTGAGATGTGGACAAAGAAATTTGAACACCAGTAATTTTAACTTAGAATAAAATTTGAACCAAATGGTTGCTGATACACCAGGCTACTCTAACTCATTTTAATCCAAGTGAGAAATCTTTCTACACTGTTTACAACCATGTCACGCAGTTTTTATCTTCCCCAAAGGAGACACTATGTCTCTGCTTTTGCTGAATCATGTCTTTTTTCCACTGAGAGAAGACTGAAAGCAAAAGACAAAGTTTCTGACCTTAAATACTTTTCTTAACAGAGTCTCTGCTGCATTCTCACTTAGCAGATCTTTTTAAACTGAATTGTAATTCCTAAAGTTTAAGCACCAACTGCAATGACAAGGTGCAGAGATTTTCATAGGACTTAGAAGGCCAGCACATCAGTTTAACCTCCTTCAGCCCCTGTAACTCCTGCCTATAACCTCTCATTACAGGATAAACTACTCAACAAAATATTCTGTCTCCCAAGACTTGGAAGGGTGTGTAAAATTAATAAAAATCACTTTATAAATGCCACTGAACAGCAGTAATGTGGTATTTTTTTAGAAGTCCTGGTCAAACATAGCTCCTACTTATCTAAATGGAAGCTAAAATGTCTCATTATTTCCAGTGATCAAGAATCTAATGTCTGAGCATATATATCTCTCTATTAAACAAAGTGAGTTTAATATCTTTCCACTCACACATCCTCAGCAATGCTGGCTGCACATCATATTATGCTGTAATAAAAGTTTTTCATGGGGATCTATTGTATTGCACTGCTCCCCACTTACAGCAATGGTTCTTTCAATTGCTGCATGCCTGCCCAGTTACACAGGTGTGCAGATGAAATACATGTATTTTTCCTGATAAGAATATTAAGATTCACACCATCATGAACCTCTTAGAGTGACAGCCAAGATTTTTAATAGTTCCTGAGCAATGAAATTAGACAGTTGCTATCTGTTATGCTATTCCTCCCACTTAACAACAAAACAGACATTAAATGTAAATTATCCTCAAGAGAGGACAAATGTGGACTGATTCTGGGCTTATCCTTCAAATAACTAAGGCTTTGTACAAAGATCACTAATCATCTTGAGTAATCCGTGTTCCAAAAGCTAGTAAATGCTGCTGTTGGATGACTTAAAAATATATATCCTGAATTTGATTCCTGGTAGGAGTGTGTGCTCTTCTTTTGCATTTCGAGCTGTAAATTACTCAGATATTCTTTTCCACTGCTGTGATTTCTGATATGCCAGAGCAAGAATATAGGAATTGCATTATGGCCTGACTGGTCTGAGTATCTTCCCTCTAGCAACATCATTATCTAGGCCACTTCAGAAGGCAAAACACTCTCTTGGTAATCACGCTCTCAGATCTACAGAGTTATTTAGCTATAGATCATACCCATATTCACTCTGGTCTCGTAGGCAACCTTGATGTCCCACCTCTCTTTTCCTTCTTTGCATGTGAATATTCTTCAGTAAAGATTTTCACTTGATGCTGCATGGAATAGTATGGCAATTTTAGTTCCAAAACAGCAAATGAAGAGGAGATTAGTTGAAGAATGTATGCTGAGATGTGCTGAGAAGGAATTCTTCTGTCTAAAAAGAAAGCACTAAATTATAAAAGACTGGGTCTTGAAATGAAACTTATTTCCTCTTGTCATTAATGACCTTGGCATAAGAGAGAAAAGCATGCAAATGAAAATTGTATGGTACAAAACTGGTCATCTTACCAATACAGCAGATAATGAAAGTGACAGATGGGAACAGACAAGAAATGTAATACTGCAAACACAAGGTCATGCACATATGAACCATTGGTTATAAACTGGGATCTCCTAACTTTCACATGATTGAGAAGGATAAAGATCTGGGCGAATCTACATGAGCACAGAATAAGTATGTGCCAAAAAAACCCAAGCAAATATGAATCTAGTTGAAGTCAATGACAAATGTCCAGCACAGCTAGAGAAGTGTACACACTTATATCCCTAGTAAGACTCTATTTTGAATGCAGGGTATAATTTTACTCACTCAGGATCAAAATTACTCAAATGAGAACCATTGCATGGGACAGAAACATGTAATTCAAGGAAAGACTGTCAGTCTTTACTTGGTTAGTAAACAAAATATGAGAAGTGAAATGCTTACACTCAGTAAATTCTTAAACAACAAGTAGGTGCATATAAATACTTGGATATAATATATAATATACAATATTACATTACATTATAATAGCTACATGGGAATCAATTCTAATGTGTAATATATGATGTCTAATATACAATATGTTATTTATGGTAGTTACAAATTAATATAATTCTTACAACCATACTGTATTATAATTATTGCAGTACATTATATCATATTATATTATTATTGAAACTGTCCTGTACATGATATAAATATTCTATATCTGTTTTATATAAAGTATTACATAAACTCTAGATAATGTAATAGTAAGTAGTTGAATAATATAATTGGGGGTATATAATAATAATGGCCCAGTCTTCGCGAACGAAGATTTGGGAAGGGCTCTCCCCACGTGGGTGTGCCCTTCGAGCCTG
>JAWWEV010000001.1:39938469-39960273 GCA_035583235.1 Hafferia zeledoni
GTCCCCTACTGAGACTCGAACTCGTGACCTTGGGAGTCAGAGACCGGAGTGCTCACCATTACGCCACGGGACCGCCCGGGGGTATATAATACAATATAAAATATACTCATATAACATAAGTTAAATATTATTTTATGCCATTATATAAAATATGTATTATATATTGCAGATCGTATTAGTGTAATATATAGTATATGTTACATAATTATATCCAAAACATTAATTATATGTAATCTATCATGAATCTTATACAAACTCTACATTAACATTGAAAAAACTTAACATGGGAGGTTTACATATTGTACATATTAGCAATGATAAGGTAATTTAGAAATATTTCCAGGACACTTTATCTATCATCAGTTAATACATTAAAATTATTTCCATTTGACTAGTAAGAGGAAAAAAATGCTTTGAAATTAACCAAAAAACTTTTGGCAAATTGTCAAAAATTGTTTGTGCTTACATTAAATAAAAAATTTGCAAGCATTTTCAGGACACATAATTGAGGAAGCAAACTGCAATTTCTACACCATGTGGTCAATGTGACTTCTGTTTCCCCTAGCAATGACTATATTAGATCTAAAGTATATATGGACTTGGGTTCCCTAAATCTGATGGAGAAACTTTTATTGCCTCCAGAAAGCTTGGGTATAACAATGGTTTTTTTACATTGAAAATCTAATATTATTTCTTGAATTTATGAAATAATACAGAGATTCCTAGCAAAAGCCATTTTTTCTCTAAATTTTTTTTTCTCTTTTCTGCTCATAATTTTGGAGCATTGTATTTGCTGTTTGATAGAATTCTGAAAAATGAAAATTTGAACTGGTTCTCTCTTTACACTCTCTATATACATTTTACATGCTTCAGATTTAAATACATATAGAATTCAACAGGAAGGATGAGAATCTGTTCATATTTTCTCAATAATATTTACCATTAACTTCCTCTACATTAATAAAAATCAATCAATATTATCTTTCAAGTTATCTTCTTAATTTCATCACAGTAGCAAGACCTATTCCAAATGTCACTTCATTATAGCAACGAGGCAGAGGAAGAAAGTTTTGAAATTCTAAGAGGACTTCTTTTAATACCAAGGATGGCATCCAAAATATTCGTGTTCATCTTCTTAATGAATTTCTTTGCGCTAGTTTGGAATAATTCTCTTTAAACATGCAAATATGCACAGTGTGCTTTAAGGAAAGTCAAAGTTATTAAAAACCTGAAATCCTCTTCTTTAATCCCTATTAATAATTGTATAAATGCAATGTTCTGATAATCCTCACAAGAAGGTATTAGGGCACATACATTTTGTTAAGATGAAAGCTGCATTCAAGAGTTGCTCAAACCATACAAAAACATCCTTGTGAACTACCTTGAACACAGATTTACTGAGTTTTAACCTGGCACTTCATCCCTGTTTCAGCAAGCATCCTCTGCAGATTTAATGATCAGGAACATCCTCCTGATGCACGCTGGGAGATATGGTTGCAGGGTCCAGACTGCAGCAGATACCGTGTCAGATGAGACAGAGCTGCTTGTTAGGGGTAAGTGTACTTGTGGTGCCCCCCAAAAACACAATCACCAGACACAGTTGTTCCAGGGAAATTAAATATGGAAGCTTCAGGGACAGCTCTGCCTGATCCTCAAATTCTATACTATTGAGCCATTTGTGATTAACCTACTGTCTTTGAAAGCAGTTTAACCATAAACTGACCTGCAGACATTGCAAAGAGAAACAAAAGACAGTTGGTTAATGGACCTAGTTTTAAGAGAGGTCGTAGCACAGAGGGTATGCCAGATTAGCTAAATGCAGACAATTAGCATTCAGAGACCTGTGTAAGGTAGGTATGGTGAGTTCTGTGCTTTTTATGTGATGCATTTATATTTGATCTTATGGCTAAGCCATTCTCTCGTATTTAGCAGTTTAGGAATATTCATTATTTTCTACAAGGAGGGACATGCAACTTTTGGTAGAATTATGGATATGAACAATGAAACAAAAGCCCTGTAATATGACAAGAATTTGGGGTTTTTATTCACACATGGAATTGTTACCACCAGCTGCTGACTGCATATTTACATCTAATCTTGTATTCTGTTGAGTTGCTTTACCTGTCATTTAATATTCCAGATTATGCACAGAAAGAGAGTCCTTTTCCTGCAGGATCCCAGATCATATCAAGGACACCAACTAGTTTACAATAAAGCAGGGCACTAGCAACATATGTGCATTTCATTAAGCAGACTATTTCTGCTTTCTGCACTACTTGTGTGGGTGTGGGTGTGGGTGTGTGTTTACATGCACACATGTGCGAGTTCAGTGCCTAATGGGATATGAGGACTTGCAGTCCACTTACTGGCATTACAACTGGTGGATCCTGCAATGTCAAAAGAGAAGGATCCCTGCTAGGTAGCACAGCTGGGTAGCCTTATTGTGGATTATACATTTTTTGAGAGAGTAAATCAAGGTAGATATTTTATTAACATTTGGAAAACTCCAGATAAAAAAATAATCAGAACCATTCAGATATTATAGTTTTTCAAAAATACTTATTCTATCACATTCCACAACATTTTAGACTTCATGTGTTCCTATCCGTAATTTTTAGGAAAAATATGTGCTTTAAATGATAAGGAATATTTTGGGCTGACTGCAGGCCTCTTCACATTTTTATGAAAGTAATTGTTAAATATTTCCATAAAGACACTTTGACGACTGTCAGATTTCTATGAGCTATGACACTATTGGGATGGTCAGCTATTCAGTTGACTCATCACAGACATGCAATACCATTTTAACTGCCTTATGAAAACTGATTCATCATTGTGGGTTACACAAGACGTTGTGTGTCACCCTCCATTAGTCTCAGAAAGGAGCTGGAGGCTCTGTGGATAGGCAAGGCATTCTCAACTTTAATGCTGTTGATAGATCACAAAATTATTTTTTAAGAATACTGATTATATAAATTAGTTTATTGAATTTGCTCTAGGAAATAAAAGCTTCTCTGAATAAGGGATTTGAGTTTTGTTTTTGTTTTTTTTTAAAGGCACTGTAAGCAGTATCAGAATGTATTTATGTGGGTCTCATTACCATGTCACTGTGCTGTTGAAATAAAAACCATAACTGCTTTGAAATGGAATTTAAATTCAAGTATACTTTGCTTACAATTTTATCCTTTTCTTGTTTCCATGATTGGATAATTATAGGATAGAGTAAGAAATGTTTGCATCGCTTTCACAAAATGATTTGTACTGCATAACTGCTTTTATCCTGATGTAAAATTTGGTTTTCATGAAGTTATAGGATATGGTTGCTTTGCTGAAGTCATTAATTTCGTTAATATATCTGTAAAACTTTTGCAAATGAGGACAATAAGATTCTACAGTGTCAGTATTGCTTTCACCAAGAAATGTATTGCAGAAAATGTTTAAAGCACATTTAGTGTAGAGTTGCTAATGACTAGTTCTTATAGACATCAATAGTTCAAAAATCCAAAAATATTTATGAAAATCTAATTTATCTCTCCTTATACTTTTACAGGGACTTCATTTTCATTTCAATATCTCTAATTATTTTTCTTCCCCGTCTCAGTCTATAGAGTGCACTGCAGTGTGCAATTTGATATCGATGATCCCAAGATACAGCACCTTTCAAACTTCTTTAGGTTTAGATTTTGGTGATACCAAACACTGCTTAGGAAAAGATACCAGCAGAAACAGATGTTTCAATAAATATTTCAGTAAACTCTGAAGAATTCCACCTGACAAAGGAAGTCATCGTCTATGAAGAAAATGCATTGGTACTATGCAGTAAAGTCTATAATCCAAACAGTATTATTAATCCAGAAGTATTATTCTTTATATCCAGTATAGTTTCTAGTTAAAATAATTTCATTGTATACATATTACAAAACTTACTTTTGTTTTAAATGCTACAGCCCATGGTCAAACTGAGATAGCAGAAGCTTTGTTATGAACTCTTATACATACTGATATAAGCAAACTAACAGTACATCCTTGTTCTGACCTTACTCTCTCTCCTTTTTCCCCTGCAGAAAATTCCAGTGTTGAATACTGATAATACCACACCAGCATATAACAGCATTTCAATCATTAGTTATATTGTAAGGTTCATCTGGTATTTTTAATATATCATTGTAATTCTTTCTTGAAAAACTGTTCTGCTTAAAATGTTTCTACAGGAAAAAAAAATTGACATACAGAATAAATTAAATGAAAATAATCTCATTTTCCCTCCTTTAGATATTTGTGAATTTCAGAGTTACTGCTACTAGCAAATTGACTACATTTATACATTATGCATTCAACTGTTCATTATTTTTAATCCAAGGACTGTTTTCCAGAATTTAATTACAAGTGACTTGGAAGAGTACTATATCTTGTTGCAGCCCCCTCTGAGGGAGGAAGGAGAAACAAACTCTTTGCAGATTTCTGTTGCTCATAATTAACATTGTGATCTTTAACAGTCATTCACCACCATATTTTCAAGCAAGTGCAATGTCTCAGCATCATTTATTGTGGGGAAAGCATATTTATCTTTTTTGAAACCATTTTTGCTAGTTTCTCTATTGAAAGTTCCCTTGAATACATGCCAGGGAACTATGTCACAGTTTTTGTCCTTGCTCTTTGCTCTACATTATACGATGGAAGTTAAATTCCAATAATACCATCCATGAAATGTAATATGAAGAACAGAGCATGAGAAGTGCCAAGTCAACATCAATTCCTTTGAGTCTAATTACTTACAAGACAGTTAATGGTGTAAGAAGATTTCTGAATTTACTACATACTTGTGTGTGTATGTGTGTGTGTTTGTGTGTGTGTGTGTGAAAAACAAAGTTAAGAGAGCAGTAAGCTTCTATTCTGCAACTTTCTACAATGTGTTACACATTTTTTAAAACCAAAATTTAAATTTTCAAATTCACTACCCCACAGGTCTTGAATTTAGGTAAGTTGAAGTGAAATATATGCCTAATATTATTTCCATAGTGATTTTTACCTAGTGAATCTCTTTCAGGAACACTTCAAAAGTACATATGAAAAGATATTCTAGACCATGCTTGGAAAAAATCTGGATTCAAATCCTATCAGCACTTACTACTCAAACCTAAATACTTCTCTAAGTGTTTTGAAAATGTGATTAAACTATGTATATCAAAGTAAGAAAACCTTTTTAGTGGTCTCCAGCAATTTCTTTTTTCTAATGCTACCAATAATGTGAATTGTGGATTTCATTAGGAAGAGATGTTCTGCTAGCAGCTGGGCCTGTCAGGCAATACATTATCTTTCCAGCTTAAATTTCTTGCATTTTAATCTAGGAGTAGGTTGTGAATGAGAAGTATTTTGGTAGTCTCATGCTAGTCAACAGTGACTTTCAAAGGTGATACAGCTGAAGTCATCTGTTTATATTCGGATAGGCTACTACCTAACTTGCTAAAGCATTATCTCTCCAAAATACAACTCTACAAAATTCTCTGCAATTCATCATCGCAGGTTATTTTTATTATTAGGTATCTAAAAAAAAAAGTCCTGATCTTTTATTCATCCAGCTGAGATCCACAATCCCCTCTAGATACACACATTGATTCTGTGGAGGTCCCCAGAGAGGTCCTTTACTCTCTGAGTATGGGGAGGATGAGAGAGAGGATTCAGATCAAAGGCCAGAATTGATTTAAGGCAGAAGAGGCAATGCCAATCACTTACAACTTAGCTCAGCAACTGCAATGCTCATCTACGGCATAGCTAGGATATATCTTTTTCTCTGTCTCAGACCCAGACTCAAAATAACACTTTCTCCTTAAGAGCATGCTATACCTGCAGGTAGTTGTTAGGTGGGATCAAGCTTTGTTCAAGCTTCTTTCTGTGGCAGAGAAGGCAGGAGCACAGAAATCAGATGACAAACAAATGAGCACCTGTATGTGTAGGGCAGAGCTTAGGACATCTTCAGCAACCCAAATATTGGCTTCTTTCATTGACTTGAGTCCTGCTCTAAAAATGAACAGAGGTTACCTCAGAGGAACCTGTGTCAATGCCTTAAGCCAATACACTAATTTTGTATTGAAGAAGAAAAACTAAATAACAGGCATGCGTCCTCTGCACGAGGCTTACCCTCCATAAGGGCAATGATGCAGATACTGTTAAAACTTTAGTTACTACTGCAATATTTTTCTGGAAGACAGTCATTACAGCCTGTAACAGCAGAAGAAGGTATTTAGGCTGATAAACCTCAAGGACATGCAGAAGAGAAAACAGTTTTTCACAGAGGCTGGTAACTATTCTGGTACCAGGCCTGCACAAGTGCGCTGCTTAAGTGCAAGCCCATAATAGGAATGATGTATGTCTGATGATCAAAGAAATAGTTTTAGTGTCGTGAATGAATATAACAAAAATCACAGCTATGGACTTACATTCCTGATCACACAAATCATTGCCTGATTTCACTTAATTTATGTCTTCTGTTGTTTGCTCACCCAAGGAAAATACTTGCAGAACACCTGTTTGCTATGCAAACAAGAATGTTTACAGGAAAATATAGATATTTGCTACAAATGCTTTCCTCAGGACCTGAAGTCAAGAGCCATTTAAGAAGCAGAAGTGATTTATGATTTTTATGAATGTCAACCCTGTACTCGACATCAATCCAAGAATAGTTTTCCCATGTCGTATGTTTCGTCTGGCTACCAGCCCTTACTTATCCACCCAGATCTTCAACTTGCAGTGATTATTAAGTAGCAGAGAAGAAGAATAGCAGAGTGTCACATCTTGGCCGGTTTTCCATCTATCACTGGCACACCAGTAGTTGAGCTGTCTCTATACTGATTTTTCACAAAGTAGTGATTACCAAAGCAGAAGGCGCTAATACATAATAAATATGCATGTCATGTTCTGACACTAATGATATGATCACAAACATGGTTGCCAAACACTTAAGTACCAGCCAGGAGACTTGCCTCTCACAGATGTCTCAGGTGATCTTGTAGCCAGCAATGTGTCAGCTTTCCTTGAGACATTGCCTGCTTGGCGAATTAATTTGTTTTTTAAATCATGTCTTCCAAAGAAGGCTTATTATATTCTTATTTCCCCATCATGCTGTTGAAATCTGATGCTATTAGTGGTTTCATATTTTCACGACAAAGAATATCTTCATGATCTTGTGCTTCCACCATGTTTCACTGTAAAGACATTTAGAACACCAAATATTTTTGTCATACAAAGGTTGACACCATGAAGGTGCTTACCCTTATTACCTTGCATTCCTCCAATTAGCTACATTTAAAAACATCAACAGTCTTTTTCAGTTTGACTCATCAGTACAAAATCTGTACAAAATCTGAGTTTTTGAAGAACAGCAGCAGAAGTCATAGGTAGAGCAAAAGGCTACTTCTTGCATTTACTTTTGGCAAAAAGTATCCCTTTGCTGTTAAACACACAGTTTTTAATGAGCTCATGTGAAGCACTGCTTTGTCATAGGCTTCAATAAAGAAAAGCTTGAGTAGAAAAATCTTCTACTAGAGCCAGTTATTGTGTACTACTTGCTCTTTCTTCTGCAGCTTTGGAGGGTTGGCTGGAGAAAAGTGTTTAGCAAACCAAAATAGAGGAGGCTGAGAATGCCATGCAGCAGTTGAACATGCTTTTGCAGTGGTCATCATGAGGCTCCCTATAGTCAGTTAAAAGCAGAGATCCCATGTAACAAGCATCAGGATGAGAGAAAATGGACTCAAGTTGCATCAAGAGAATATAAGGAATAGTTTATAAGGTGATCAATCATTCTAATAGGCTGCCCAGGGAAGCGGTGGAATCACCAATCCTGGAAGTATTCAAAAGGCACATGAGTGTGGCATTTGAGGACATGGTTGGGTAGTGAAAATGATGGTGTTAATGATTAGACTTAATGATATTAGAGGACTTTCCCAACCTTGTTGATTCTATGAGTGTATAATTTTATAAAATAATTTTATAAAAATATTTTATATATTACTCATCTATTATAAAATATGCTTTAGGAGAAATTCAAAGACAAATAATTTATTGGTGTCAGTTATATTACAAATACACTGGTTCTCTCTAAGCATTAGCAGAGTTAACTTTGTTTCCAGTATTATGTCATTCATCTGCACTTAAGGATTTCAGTAGATTTAGATGCCAGTTATTTTCTGGGTATCTTAGTAATAGTTTGTTCACTGTTGTTTGTTTTTATTATCCTTTTCACTCTTACTGTTCAAAATTTGTTTTCTTTTGTTATGGATGTCAACAGACACTGTGCTTTTCTAGAGAAAAAAAAAATAAAATTAAGGTCCTGTCCTCTTAATTCTCTGCATCAGTGTTGTACATCCTTGGAATGTATTAGCATATACAAATCTAATGAAAACCCTTTGACCAATACAAATATTTATACCAAAAAAAAAAAAAAAAAAAAAAGGCAGGAAGATCCTTTAAAACTGAGATGAAAATCAGCTTCCTACTGTAATATATAATATGTATTTTAAGACTGTGCCCTGAGAAATAGCCAAATGCACTGTGCATGTCAACTGTGAGTAAGATGAGCATTAAAATCAAACAGGTACCTGGAAGCTGTAAGATCTTGAAATGGAGCAGAGAGCAGTCCTGTAGTGTGGAGGGTTGAAAGTCTTCATGGCTACAATCTGTGGTTTAAGAGTACACATTTTGTGGTCTACAAATAAAATAAAAAGGTTGGAACTATTCATCTTGTAGACTGGCAAAACTACTGATCTAAGCAACAAATCCACTCTCATGCTATATTTTTTGAGAAGTAATATTTCCTTTGAACTCCACTGACCCGGAGCAAACATAACACAGGAACTGCTGGTTAGGTTGACTACCCTGCTCCTTTCTATTGTGATATTGCCAATAAAAGTTAAAGACAAGCACTTGAGTTTAAATGCCTTCAAACACAACATTATTAAATGGAACGTAAACAAGGTCAGCAGATTCTTGCTGGTTCTTGAAATTACATTTGAGCTGTAACAAAGGCCAGGAAGATGCCCTGAGCACAGACCCCATTAATTGGACTCACAGAATATGTCCATGAAACAGAACGGCTCCCTGAGGTCAGTGGGTACAACAGAGTTCCCATCCACTCAGTTACATTCCCAGTCCCCCCTCCTCTTAGGTTGGACATGATAGATTACCTGTTAGGATCTGCCCCAGTCCACAGTAATCCATTAATTGTGCCAAAGCAGTGGTTGGAAAAGTCATAATTTCATAGGATTGACACTGTGATAGGGACTGGCTGTCAGCATAAGAGCATATAGAATCAGGCCTAGAGTTCGGATCTGTACTTTGGCCCTTTTCAGTGTATCAACTAAAACATTTACAACATTGGAACATAGTATATTACTGTAGATGGGGCATCAGCTCTTAAGCTCCCAGACTCCAGTACAAAATATTTCCAGCAATTTGATCTTCCAACAGGACCTTTTTTTCTAACAATATTTTTAATGGTATAAAAGGGAAAGAGATTCATATCTTTAAAACCTTTTTTTCCCCCAAGAGTTTAAAAAAATTCTTTGTTCTAAGAAGCTCTTTTACAAACATCAACTTAGTTCATACCTATAACTTGAGTCAAAAAAATGCCTAGAAATAAATACTAAAATACAAATCAGATACAGTGATGTTTATTAACTCAGTGCCTGACAGAGACACATGTATTCCTGGGAATACTGGTGCCCACACTAGAACCACAGAGTGTACCAGAATCATGGACCAGAACTGGGAGAGCTGGCAAGGAATGCCCTAGGAATGCTAAAGGTAGTCAGCAGACCATGACAAGGAAAGAGACATTTCCAAAACTGTCTATTACTCTCTTTGGGACTTTCATTCATGATGCAATTCATGGACTACTAGTGCTTTTATACCTTAGATGTAATTCAAGTTCCCTGCACTGTTCATACATTTTGTGCCAAGTTACAACTGCCACCACACAAATATCAAGCTCAGAGGTTATGGACTGCTGTCTGGAACCTGAGCTCAAAACTATCATTGGCTCTCAAGGTTGCCTCATCCAAATTGACTATTTTTGGGTTAGTACAAGGCAGATAAGTCATCAGGGCAACAAAGCACAGCATGACATAGGTAGCACTGAAGGACTTCTCAGGCAAGACACCAGGTATTTATCTTGACCCTCATCCCTGAATTGAGACAAAACTATTCAGGCTGAAATAGTCAATCAATGTCTTCTCTTTCCTACCTTCCAATCCAGAGTCTAACCTCCCTGTCTGTTCTGATGATGGCTGGGTCATAACCTTTCTGTCTGCCCAGGGAGGGCCCTTATGTGCCTCAAAGGAATGACTTGGATACCCACACATAGAGGAACTGCTGTAATGGGTCTATCCACTAAAACAATAGCATCTATAGCATCTACTGTACTACTCTTATCCTCTTTTTTCTTGACCTCTGTTCTTCTTGATGACAAGCCAGTGCACCTTGTCATTCAAAAAACAACATCTTCGGGTCAAGAAATCTGTATTTGTGAACTTCTACATATCAGGCTTCTTAGCTGTTTGGTAAAAGTCAGAATTATCCTGGTCAGGCAGTAGTGGAGTAAATCAGCACAGATTCTGAGATTCACAGGAAAGGGCACTTGCCTCACTGAATGACTACAGCTATTATTGGTAATTGTTTTTCAAGAACTCTCACATTAACATTGTACCATGGCAAGCAATCTAACTACCTCTCAGGATGATCATTCCAACAATAAAAAGATACATAAAACAAATTTACCAAAATGCAGTCATGCATGTCCTGAAATGAAGTATCAATCTATGGAATTGCTCTGAAAGGAGATAACTGACTGATATCCTTGACACTGGGTTTCCAGTGCTCCTAGAGCTGCATAAGAGCCTATCACAAATGTCTTCTTTATGAAGGTCGACTGCACCATAGTGCATTTATGACCAGTAATTTTCTGTGTAGTTTCCAGATAAGCATTTGAGCAGACCATGCATTTTTTCCTCAATTGGCTATTCTCAGCTAAAAAAAAATGTTTCAGAGATCCTGAGCAATAACACAGCCCTTGGGAGAAAATCCTTTCTGCATTAGCCATCTGACTGACACCATGAATGATTACATCGAAGCATCAAATTTAATGAGATTTCTACAAAAATGAGTGACATCTGCATAGCCCTCATGTCCTGGCTAACCGTCATGCATTTGTCATCACTGGGGCTTTTGTCCTTTATTAATCCACTTTCAAGAATGCCTGCTGTTGGAAATGGAAATGCTTTTTAGCAGTCACCCTGCAGACTGTGTTAGAGCACACATCTCTGAAAGCATAATGACACATTGTCATGCCTAGGAATGCATTAAAAAGGTTTAAAAAACATGAGAGAACTCTGAAAACAAAATAGATTGAGAATTTATCAGGTAATGTCTGCATAAATGTGTTTTACATCCTTTAATATAAGCAAGATGCTTGTTCTTTTGCTATAATACAGTGGCTAGGAACTCTTACAACATTCAAAGTGCATGAGAGAAATGTCATTGTAGAAAAAAAATACTAAAATATTTCTCTTTAATTTTTTTTGTGCTTGGAACCATGATATAATTCTGGGCCTAGGGCTCCAACCCAGTAAAAGTATATGATTGTATCAAAATCCCAGCTTTCCTCTAAACTTTCCCTCATGGCTACAAATAAAAATTTCACTAATATTTTCCTACATCAACAGATAGCCTGAAACAGTAGAGGATGGAGATTGAAGAATCACTGTATTTTATTAAATTAGCCCCAGGATTTTCTATTCTGAGACAAAGGTCTGACCTGGTGCTTTCTATCAAAGAACAGCAAACATGTTGCAGGAAGTCAGGAGTGCAGAGGACATATTTTCTGCCATGTTTTCTCCCAGGAAGAAAAGCAAGACCTTACCACTGCAAATAAAGATGAGACTCCAGAAGGCCAAGAGCTGCAAGGTGTCCAAGGGGTGGCTCCCTCTTATTCCAGTCACTGTTTATGACGTTGAAAGGCATTGACAGCAGCAAAGTCAAGCCTGGTGAGTGGGCAGAGCAAGGGAAGAGGAGAGACTCCCAGCACTGAAGCTGCTCACTGCCCATAGAAGTAAAAGACCTTGTGCTTCCTATAGCCCAGAGCCATATCCTGGGATCCTGTGAAGAAGGCTGCAGTGCATTGTGGAGACAATATTCTTCCACCACACATCCATAGTACTAAACTTTACTGAATTGAGTCTCTTAAATTTCAAACATTTATTTCACTCTTTTGTTGTTATTACTTCTAAATGCCATATATTTCCAACACTTTAAATGCCAAGCAAATAGTGGCAAGTGAATGGGGTAAATTGCTTTCTCATTTATAGGACTCAATGTCTCTTTCACTCTAAAGATATTGAGTCCAACTATTACAGAACTCGGATCCTACTGCTGTCAAAGTTCATATAAACATGCTTTTGTTGAAGGCATATTAGAGGAAACATAAAGCTGTTTGCAGCTTCAAGTGACAGAAAATTGCAGCAACTAAAAATATTTCAGTTAATGGGGGTTTTTTAGACTCTGATGTTCAGACAAATTTGTTTCTACTCATGGACTACGGAATCTAGCCAACAAAAGATTTGATTGCATGAAATAGCGCTAAAATATAATAATGCTGAACTCAGTAGTGCAGAAATCCTGGCTACAACTTGCATTCAAATGGAGACACAGACCTTGGTGTTTGCCACCCTGATCTGCAGGTGCTGAGCTCTGACATTTCAGCAAGGGGGACCACACCAGCTCATGGGAATGGAGGTATGCAAAGGTTCTGCTGCGCTACTGCTCATGATACACTCAAACAGAATTGGGCTCCTCCAAAGTATAGCAGCAATGGCTTTCTATTGATGAAGTTTTGTTTCAATCATCACCTCTCCTGCAGTTCCATTTTTGGAAAAAGTTTCCATTAGTGCATTTCTGACTTCACAGTCCTTCATCAGTGTAGGAGCAGAAGCAAAACATCAGCTTTCCACAACAAGGGTATGGAAATAATCAGAAGGATCTTAGGTGTCAAAAAATATCCAGAAGTATTAAGTCTTGTCCTTGAGGACTTATATAAGCTTTTAAGTCTAAGAAACCATAAGAAAATGGAGATTTTTGCATTTCTCCATGACAGAGACACATTTTCCCATAAACATATGGTTAAAAACAACAATGGAAGAGGAATCTAAATAATGACAAATTTACCTCCAATTTAGTTTGGAAAGTGCAGGTGGACAATGTTTTCAAACACCAGTAAAATCAATTATCAAAAAGAATTAAATAAGAAAACTACAGATGGGAGTGGGATATTGTAGCCACATTTTTCTTTGCAAAGTGATGTTTGGTACCAAAGGTGTCACTTATTGCGGCCATCACATGGCCTATACAAATGGTGATTAACATATTCTCATATTCTCATCTTTAATAGCTTTCAATCAAACAGTTAATGGACTTCCAACATGTAGTAATCCCTGATTACTACAGTCAGTTTCCTTGAATGAGTGAATTTGAGAAAGGATGAATGGTGTATTCTTCATTCAGTTATTAGTAACATTATTGTTCTTCATGAAGCACATCTCCTTGTGCTTCATTTTGCTTACTATTTCTCTTTCCTGCTGACAAGCCTCACACAAAGATTGTGACTGTTCAGTCTAGCCTGGATGCTTCTTAAAGTTGTTCTTTTTTTTTCCCCTAATTTTAGGTTCAGAATAATTATAACGGAGCTTTTGGGCTGTTTTTTAATCTGTTTCTACTTCTTCTAGTTCTTCTGCTGTCACTCTAACAAGTTAATTGATATTCACTCACACAGCATTTAAAGAATAGTAACAATCACAATTTGCCATCAGAAATGGTGGAAATGAGGTATCTCCATGATGTAATACTATGCATTTTAAGTCTTGTATTTCATGGATATTGAACTCCACTGGGTCCCTACAGAATGCATCTCCTGTATTATTGCTGCTCATCCACGATGATAGTGTAGTCTGTGACTATTCCGCTTTATTTCTAGGTCCTCCTGGTCCCCCAGGGGTTGTAATAGTGGAGGAAATTACAGACACCACAGCAACACTCTCCTGGAGTCCTGGGGCAGACAATCACAGCCCTATCTCCCTCTACAACCTGCAAGCACGCAGTCCATTTTCTCTTGGCTGGCAGACCGTAAAAACAGGTGAGAAAAAGTTTAAAACAGCACAAGTAGACTGTTCAAAACTTCTGATCATCACAATAATAACCACTGTCAACTACAGGAATACATACTCTTAAGAAAACTGACAAATTAAAAAGACTGATTTTTTCCCCCCCCTTTTTTTATTCTTTTCATGTTACTTAGCAACAGCTCTGAAAGGACAACACAAAGACACCTGCCATGATGCATCTGTGAATAAGCAGAAAGCCCTCCCCTAAACCGTTCAATCTGTGTCTTTTCAGGAGTACTACAGTGCCAAAAACCTAGCTGCGACATTAGTTCCTTGATGTCAGTCACTTCCAATGACCATGTTCTATCACAAAGTCCACATGCTATTGAGATACTGCATATGAACTTCAGATTTCTGATTGATCTTCACATTTCTTTACTTTCTACAGTTCCTGATCTGATAAGTGGAGACATGGAGTCTGCTATGGCTGTGGAACTGAACCCTTGGGTGGAATATGAGTTCAGAGTAGTAGCAACCAATAAAATTGGGACTGGTGACCCAAGTGCACCATCACGAGTGATTAGAACAAATGAAGCAGGTAGGGAAAAGATAAAAATGTTATTTTTACAGCACTATCAGAAACATTAACTACTTTAATATAATAATAGGCCGAATGTCTTCTCGCTGGTACACATCTGTGTGTTTAGTCATCGCTGATCCAGAGTGATGTCCTTTGTCATGGGGATCCAGTTTGGTTTAATTACAGTAATATTTTTTAATGTACAGAAATTTCAAATAAAACCATTTACTACTGTCTTACTCCTTCTGGGGGTGGTCCCATGGTTTAAAGGTGAGCACTCTGGACTCTGAATCCCAAGGACCTGAGTTCAAGTCTCAGTGGGGACTGTCCTCTGGCAGTTCAATGCCTCCCTGCCATCCGATCCCATCAGATCTCGGATGCTCAGCAGGGTCAGCCCCAGTTAGTACCGAGTCCTGTAGGCAGTCCTGAGGACTTCACTGTCACTGTCCAAGGTCACTCGGCCATGACAGATGGACCTTAGGACTTAAACGGTGGGGCCAGTTCTGCGTACGCTGTACCTCACCTAAAAAATCCACTGCACAGGATCAAAGGGCACACCCACGTGGGGAGAGCCCTTCCTAAATCTTCGTTCATGAAGTCTGGCCATACTCCTTCTGGACTGCATTACTTTTCATCTTACACTTAAGCCATTGCTGTCTTCTCTCTGATAGGCTCCCAGTGCTCTTCAGTTGGAGGCTGCTTCTCAATGTCTTCAGACAACTGCTCCCAAGCAGCCTCTTCCCCTATATTTTTCATAACTTCTCTCATTGAAGGTGCATAGTGTTTTGGTTTTTTCTCCAGCAAGGTAGAAAAGCCATAAAAAGCTGCTTAATTTGAAATGCCTTGTGTTCTAAGTAGGGTTTTTTGTCATGTACATCATGGACAGTTATTACATTTAAATAAATTTCATTATATTTGTGGCTAGGATCGTTTTGTGGGAAACCAGAAAAAAAAACCCTCAACATTTTATATCCTATTTGGGTCTCTTGAAAATTGCATTTGTCTCATGAGATTTGGATTCATTGATAGTAACTTGGGCAGAATGAAGGGAGATAAAGAAGTGGGAATCTGAGAAAAATCCCTAGGCAGCTAGAGAGACATTTTTTCAGAGGCAGAAAGAGATAGAGATAGGATTTGAACAAAGAGAACTTCAGAACACAACTACATGTCAGAACACTTTCAGATTATTCTCCATTTTTCTTTGTTATTTAGGAGGTGTAAATGGATTTTTTTCTTTGTTTGTTTTGATGTTTCTTCAGCTGAGCCATTTTTAAGGAACTTACTGATTTTACAGAATAGAAGAGAGACAAATTCAAAGATTCACTTGAATTTGAAAGCATTACTGATTGTGTGGTTGTACATATTGTGGAAAAATACAGCAATTGTGTTGCAGTTGGACTTTTCATTATGGGGAATTGTAAGAATTATAAAATACAAGTGGCAATGCCTTTCTCATTCTGAAAGAAATTCTTACCTTCTAAGATACGTTAATCTTACACTTCAGCTCCATAGTTTATCAGTCTGTATCTGTGACATCCATAAACATTCTCAGCAGAACTTTCAGGCCACTTTTCTTGGGCAGAGTCACAGAATCAACTGAATAATTAGGGTCAGAGTGAATCTCAGAGGTCTCTACTCCAGCCTTCTGCTCAAATCTGGGCAAATTGTCTTCAGAGCAAGCTGCTCAGTGTTTTGCCTAGTTGAGTCTTTGAAACTACCAAAGGAAGAGATTGCACATCCTCCCTGTACAACCTGTGCCAGCAGCTAACTAATTTCATTGTCATTTCTTTTTGCAATATATGCAGCCAGAACTCTTCCAATCTCAGTTTTTGAGCACTGTCTTTTGCCCTTCCACCCTGTGCCACTATGAAGATTTCACCTCTGTCTCCTCAGTGACCTCCCTACAGGCACTGAGAGCTGTTAGGTCATCCCAAGCTATCTCTGCTTCAGACTGAACAACTCCAGCTCTACCAGCCACTCCTCACAAGGCAAGTGCTCCAGCCCCCACAACCCAGCTACCTCCTCTGAAGTTATAGTAGTTGATCAATGTTTTTCTCATTGCAGCAACCAAAATTGGATGCACTATTTCAAATGAAGTCTAACAAACCTATCTACAGTTGTAATAAGACATATTTATTTTTTTTCTGCTTTAAATGACTATGTAGTTGCTAACTGGAATTAAATTTTACTGTGCAATCACAGAACTGCACTGAAGTGATTTGATTCCCATTCATGCATATTGAAGATGCCTCTTTTCCAATGCTCGCCCTCATCTTCTTCAAGCTCCCAAAAGTATGAAACTTGATACCTTTATAGCAAAAGTTTCAGATGCTCCATATTTTGTTCCATTAAGAAAAGGAGGAAATGAAAATGAAATAAAAAGCACAAGCTTCTTTCATCTCAAATGATGATTTTAAAAAATACCCCTTATTTCAGCACCCTTATTCTTTCCTTGATTTTCATTGGCAGTGCAAATTCTGCTGTACCCTAATGTTTGAACAACTTCTCTGTTTATTCAGATGATACACACCAGAAAGGGCAAAAACATTCTGGAGAAAGTTTATCCTATGTTAGGTTGCACCTCAAGGATTATGCTCTTTCACTTTGAGGAATATTTCCCTGGTTTTGAGAAGATGGTTCAGCATTTTAATCAACCACATGTATTTAAGCTGTGAGAGAATGTTTTTCTGACAAACTGTAGTTTGAAAATACTAGATTTCATCTAGCTGTTCTCCTTCTTCTTCTTTTACAGTGTTTACCAAGTAAAGCCTGTATTTGTTAAAGCATATTCTTACAACTCAAGTGAAAGTCTTCTTCATGCACATCCATTTTCAATATTGCTTTGGACAATCATTGCTACTTTACTTCTGTAAAAATGAATGGATAATTCATAATACTGATCAGTAAAAAAAAACTGGAAGAAAGACAAAGCATCCAGTGTGTGATGTATTTTCATTCAGTGCTTGGTATTCATTTCTGGGTAACATTCCAGTTATTGCTACAGGAAAGAACAATTATTACTTAATTCAAGCAGCAATGATCCATACTCCAGTACATGGAGCTCCTCCTGATAAACAGCACTGTAGTATGCAGGTCTTCTTGAATAATAAAGGAGTAATGTATTAGTTCAAATAGGAAAAAGGCCATAGTAGATGCCTAACTGTACTTTCATCTACCCAGTTAGGAATACCCTTTTTTGCTATCAGAATTACAGCTTCACAAATGTCATGTTAGAAAAGAGTGTTTTGTAGCATGACATTGAAATCCAGATAGCTTCTAGTAAAACAACTGAACAGCTTTCAGAGGCATTGAAGCTGAATTTATTTGGTGTGCCTGCTTATTATGGCATGGCGTAGCAAATGTTACTATCACTTCAATTTTGAAAGACCTTTCTTTAAAAAAAGAATTCTGGTTTCTGTTTCAGCTGCAAATAATTTGGGGATTGAAGTAGGGTGGGTAAGAATAGATAGATGCAGCTTCCACTTTTTATTCTATAGAGGAAGTGAGAAGAGAGGAGTTAAAACAAGAAATAACTTTCCAAATCATTAGAATCTTCATAGAGTTGTAAAACTGGAACAATAACACAATGGACTGCTTTAAACAAAGAATCAAATGAATAAAAAAAAAGCCCTAACTGTTACACATATAATTCTTTGAAAAACAGCATGTTGCATATAATTTGTATGGCACTCTTGAAATGTGAGACGCTTAATCATCTACTTCATTCAGGCAGTCATTTAATCCCAATCTCCAGATATTCCTGTAGTCCCAAACCTGTTACCTCTGTATTCTGAAATGCCTTTCACTGATTTTGTGGATTATCACTCTTGGTATAGTTTTCAATTGCCAAAGACATGGTAAACTACTAATAGTTTTCATTGGATTGCAACAGGTTTCATATGGTTTTTCAAAGTAGTACCTTATTTCCTGTCTTAGTGAACTCAGTGATCTATTAATTTTCAGACTCTCTCTATTACTATTTTTTTTTTATCTGAAATCTTCAAAGGACACAATTAACATGTCTATTAACATGATGTCCAGTTCTGGTATCATAGTTCTCAATTTTTAAAGGACGCATATGTTAAAGGAAATCATATTTCAGAAAAAAACATGGCACCAACATCTCTGCTCATGACTCAGGCAGAGCAACCTGGCAATTTGCAGTGATGGTAGATGTAACACACAAGTATAAACAGGCAGGTTGCCCCTGCACTTGGTGGAAATTCAGAAATATCCACCTTCTGACTGAGAAACTGACTGTGACTCATGTTCAGGTAAGAGCTGAAACCTGCCAGGCTGAATGGTAGCTGCAAAGGCAACACACAGAGGCAGCAAATGTGTGATTCTGCTTCCACTATTTTACACTTAAATGGAAATCTGCATCCATACTTTAATGGAACAAGCAAATTTTACTGGAGACTAAAGTCTTTTTCTATCCCCACATCTCACTTATTTTATCACTTCTTCCCCAAGATCGTAACACCTTATATTAGTCCATTATCTAAAAGCACCTGTGGAAATAGTACTTCAGATGGTGTAAGGAAGTCATCAGAATACTAAACAGGTTTTCACTTGCTTTAATTTTTTAATTAAACTCTAATCTTATTACTTAGTTCATATTTAGTTAACATGATTGCTTTTCATAGCTACTTTCATCAGAATGCATAATATCGCAATTTTCTGGCACATTGAACTTACAACCAGCTGGTGCATTTCTGTCGGTTTTAGCCTTGATACATATTTTACAGGTCCACAAGGTGCAAAGAGCCAATAACATGAATTTAAACGTGGCTGGCATTCCACTAAGACAGTCAGGGCACTTGAAGCCTGGGGCAAATCATCAGTTACATTATCTATTCATGGGGAAACATGGGGAGAAAGAAATTGAGTAGAATCAAAGTTTAACCTGCTAATCATGCATACAAACTTGATTTTATGAGATATCAATGTAGTGCACTCTATTAGAAGCAGATTGTACACAGGCTTGTTTTTAATTAGTCCTTATTTTCCATTAAGTTGCCCTTATTGTCAGCTACAATCTCTTTGTAGTATAACAGGAAATGTCTCTGTCCCAGAAAAAGTTACCTGATTTATTTTCAGGGTTGTTTAGTTGTTGGAGGTGCTGTTTTATTTGTCATTTGTATAAAAGAATTTTCAGCTTTTCCCATTACAATAACCATTTTTGCACTAGAAAAAAGATTGATACCCTGCTGTATGTGTGGCATTTGCAGATGATGACAGGGGCTACTAAAACCTTTGCAGAAAATGTACTTTTCAGTGAAGAAATACAAAAGAAGAGAAAGTAGACTGTAATAATTGTGTGGGTGTATCTAGAACTACGGGCTACTCAACTTGGATTGCAGGCTCAAGATAATATTGGCAAAGATCCAAATGTGTGTGCTACTACAAGATGTAACAGGAAAGCTAATGCATTGGTTCTCTGGCAAATATGCATTACACAGCATCTGAGGTTTCAGTCCTACATGTGTGTTGTCCACTTCTGAGATGCTGACACATTTGACATTTCATTCCTGAACAGCTGTGATGTGATTTGTGTTTTCTGGAAAGATGAGAACTTGAGAGCTGGTCTTTCACATAGTGGAAGGGTTTTCACTTGACATCCCTCTGTTTCCTGAATGTGTACTGAAGGAGATACATATCTAGGATTAGATGTGTGTGTATATAGATACACACATACGTACATACACACACACATACATACATACACACATATATACATAAATAACGGAAAGCAACTAAAAAGAAAAAAAAACTGCCAAATATTTAATAGCTTTGGGCCTCACATTAAGAAGTTCTGTCAATCTGGTGAAAAACCGGCTCTCCCCCACCCATACCTTTTCCACACCTAAGAAGTGTTGCTTTTCAAACTACATCTGTATCTTAAGATATAAAAAATTTTAAAAGAAATCAATAACTTCAGCTGTACTTGGAGCAAAGTTGCAGATTCCCTTCTTAAGGATTAAAGCCAAGTTTTATTAATTTATCTCCCCAAAAAAGCACAGCAATATCACCATTTTGTTTCCTTTTCCTTTATTTGACAAATGTTTCAGAATTTAAACAAACAATATTCATGTGGATAATACCTTAAAGATTATGGGATTCATGCAGAGTAAGAAAGCCCTTGTGAATAAAGTATGGGATTGGGATTTTAGAAAATTGGACTTAATTTCTTATGAAAAAATTGTAAATTTGGTCAGCTCAGGTTAGCATCTCTTAGTGTAAAAACAGGAGGCTTCTCTTTGTGTTCTTTATATCTCACCTATTTCCTGTGAAAAGATAGGAACCAAATATAGCTACAGGTTTCTACTGCAATAATGCAATCAATTATACTCAATTATAATCAAATATAGTTTGGGATGATAAATACTTTTGTTCTGCACAAAAATTAAGATACACAACAAAATTAAGAATGTGTCATTTCTCTTCATAATAAACAAAACACACTGAACTGAAACAAGCCACTAGACATTTTCATGGGGTGAAGAACCCCATGCAACAGAAACACTTTTAAATTATTAATTTTTCATTTAATAACATTTTTAAAGTTCTTTTATAAGACTGAAATGTCAAAAAGAACATGAACTGGTTTACAAGTACTTTCATCTTTTCTAGATTCAGTGTGAAATTTTTTTTCCTTTCTATTAGGAAAAGAATCTAGAGCTAGTTTAAAAGATTTTTTTTTTTTTTTTTTTTTTTTTTTTTAGTTCACAAACTGAAATAAAACCAGGAGCTTTAACACTGGTTTTAAACAAAATATTTATTTTAATTCTTTTTAGCTAAATACAAGTAAAATAGTAATTTTGGATTAAAATTAAAAATCTGTCAACTCAAACTAGAATACTCTTATTTGTCTTTCTTGTTTTAACTTTTTTATTATTAAATAAAGCTGAAACAAAATATTAATTTTATATGATTTTTAAACCAAATGGCTATGCTCCATTTGCTATAATAACCAAATAAAATATTTCATAATTTTCAGTAATTTGCCTAAAAGTGAGAATGGACTCCACCATTTTCATTATTTAAAAAAAAAAAAAAAAAAAAAAAAAAGAAGAAGAA
>JAWWEV010000001.1:39963498-39981027 GCA_035583235.1 Hafferia zeledoni
AGGAAGGAAGGAAGGAAGGAAGGAAGGAAGGAAGGAAGGAAGGAAGGAAGGAAGGAAGGAAGGAAGGAAGGAATTTTTAAATTTTATGTGAACTTACAAAATCTATTAAAAACTATACTTTCATTGAACTTAAGCTGTCAATTACCAACATGTGAAACAGAGAGGACCACTTACATTTATTTAAATGTATTTTTCTTTGTACAATTCAAAGGCACAGTGCTACTGTGCCAATCAATAAATAAGCTAAACAACATGCAATAAGGCCTAAACAGTTAATGCTTCACAGTACATTTCTGCCAATGACCTATGCACTGCTGTAAGTAAGAAAAGAATGAGTTTATATCTTAGAACATATTTAGTCAAATAAAGAATGCAAATGTTCACAGTAAATAAACTTAAGACATTATCCATTTTGGGAGCTTCATGAGAGACACTAAGTAAAATAAAAGAAATTATACAATTCCAATGGAACAATTAAGATTTCCGGTTTAAAAAAATATGATAATCCAATTCACACAGATGGTGATTTTTTTAAAAGCAATTCATCAGCTGCTCACATGCTTTAAAGCGATAATGATTATCTCAATTTTTGAGAAACAGAGAAACAGTTCTGTTTCCAGCACTTTGAAGAAATTATAAGGAGTGTTTACAGTTGCTTACTTTTTAAAATTTCTGAAAACTACCTCCCTGGTAGGGCATACAAGAACAGATTTGCAAAAACTAAAACATTCTATATCACTAATTACCTGGAAAATAATAGAGACATGATTATTTACATCCTAAGGTTTTACCTGAAGTCTGAAATGCATTGGTTTCCCTGGCTTTTCAAGTTTTGGTGGTTTTTTTTAATTAGAAATGTTAACAAGATAATTCATGTTTTATCTCTGAGATGATCTGTCATTGAAATTTTGATGAATCTGTTGAAGGCAAAGTGGAGATACTCCCTGAACAATACCTCAGCCTTGGCCATATTGACTGCCACCAATGGCCTTCTCTGGCCTCCAATCGGAATTCATGGAGACACACCATTCATGACGCTGCTGCTTCCTTTGAGAACACACGCAGAGTCAGTCTGGAGGAGAAAAGACAGCACAGAAAGAACTGTTCCTCGCCAATATCACCTAAGGAGAATTTCCACTGTGCCTTTTGTGACCAAACTTGCCTATCCCACATTAGCCTTTTTAGCCACCAGCACGCTTGCAGCAAGCCTGGGTAGTGCCCTTCCCAAATCTTTGTTCACGAAGCCTAGCCATGGTGATGATTCCAATATTATTTTATTCTCATTCTATGCTCTGTTTGAGTTTATCAGCTTGTACAGTTCTCTGAAATGAAACGAGCAAATTTTCTTTACAACAAAGTGCTATGATTTTATTTCTGTTCTGATTTAACAGTCTCATGTCTTCTGCAACAACTTATTACTATAGGGAAAACTTCAATAACTTGGACATTCTGTTTTGTTTTGGTTTTTGTTTTTGCTCACAGTTCCAAAGACACCTCCAGCTAATGTAAGTGGCAGAAGTGGAAGGCGACATGAATTAGTAATAGCATGGGAGGTAAGGGACTTTTCTAATTAAAGGGTTTTTTTTCATGTTAAATTCTTTGAGGACAAAGTAAAGAGTACTGTACTGGGGTTTCCTTACAGCAAATCTTGACAAGATATGAAGGCAAAATACTGTTCTTAAATATCTTCTATATTTCAAAGTGAATTTTCATGTGGTTTGAATAGAGAACATTATGGCAGCAGTTCCAAAGTTGTGCTATTCCATAAGACTTTTCTTCCTCATCTACTGCTTGGATTAATTTGAATTTTCTGGATATTAGTATGTAATATTCATGTTAAGTGTCTTTCTGGTCTTTCCCAGGTGACTGGGGTGAGGGTCTACTAGAGTGTGTCATATCTCCCTCTCCATCAAGGGTCAAAGTTTTCTGCCAAAAGAAACCACAGACCCTTGGGTGAGACTAGATTACAAAGTCTGTCTTATTTTTGCATCCTCTGCCCTTGGAGTCATGATTTTCTTTTTTGCTTGGCTGAGTAGTGCACGGCTTCAGAAGGATGAGCAGAAAATATATCTGCAAGTGCCTGATGTTGAGACATTAGCTTGCAATGCGGAGAGGAGAGGATTTGGTGTCCCCTGTGCCCCTGCTCTGATTCACATGTCCATTAGCTGCTTATCTATGATGGGCACTTCAAGCAAGGGAGTATAGACACCCATTTTTGGACATTTCCCATAGGTCTAGTATGCTGACAGCTGTTAAACCTACCCTAATCCCTAAACTAGTCCATTGACTTCATAATAAATGTAAGATACTGCTAATTTACTAATTAGCATGAAAAGTTCCATTCATTCAGCTGGATATGGAAGTTTTAGCTTTTGAAGAGCCCATACTTTAAAACAAATAAATCCCTTTTCTAACTGTCTGCTTATGGCAGATGTGTCCCAGTTTAAGGTGCTAATTGCACAGGTCTTCTGAGAAGAGAAAAGCAAATGAGGTTGATTTTTTTTTTTCACCAAAAGAAGTGAAACAACTGCTTGAGAGTTAAAACAAATAGATTTATTACATTATATCCTAAGTCTCAAGTTGAACCCTGGACTTAAATCCCTGACTTAACACCCCATTTGCATACAGAAATTAGACAGGCTGGCACCTACAAACCAAGAAAGTCCCGCTGTAGCAGGAGTCACACAGACCATGTTATTCACAATATGTTGCTCTATATTTTTAGCAAGGTCACTGGTAGGGGCTCTTCCACCAATAGGCAACTGGTTAAGGCATTAATCACAAAGTGGGAGATAAAAAAGAAAACAATTTTCTGAGCCCAAGAGCACATTCAGCCCTAGGACAGTGACCAAACTATGGTGATTAGGTGAGAAAACTTCCTTAGAAGGTTCTTCTTTGGAAGCAATTGCCCTTATGAGGACAACATACTTATCAGGTATGGTAAGTAAAATCTTATAATGCAACTATGACTGCTTTCTAAATTAGTAAAACCATGTCTGATCATTGCCTGAACTTAATTTTTCAGCCAGTTTCAGAAGAGTTTCAGAGTGGAGAAGGATTTGGATATATTGTAGCATTCAGACCCAATGGAACACGTGGCTGGAAGGAAAAAATGGTGACGTCTTCAGATGCCTCAAAGTTCATCTACAGGGATGAAAGTGTGCCACCTCTGACTCCTTTTGAGGTGAAAGTTGGTGTTTACAACAACAAAGGAGATGGTCCCTTCAGCCCTATTGTTGTCATCTGCTCAGCTGAAGGAGGTCAGTTCAACAGAAAGCTAAATTGCAAATTTTGAACAATATTAAGCTATTTTTTATATAATTTGTCCTCTTATACCATGTTTCTTTGCAGAAGTGCTAAATAACACTAAACATGTTTTGCAGAGAAGGAGGTGAACTAACTTGACAAGCTTACCTAGAAAGCAAATTGCAAAGTTTAGAAATAGACTTCAAGCACATCAATCCCAATGAAAACCAAACCAAACCAAACCAAACCAAACCAAACCAAACAAAACAAAACAAAAACCCAACAAACTCTTTTCAAGAAGGTTCTTTTTTAAGATGAAATCTGTAGTGTTAACTTCAGACTGGGCTTCTGTAACAATGAGGAAAGAAAGGATGAAGGATGTTATTTTCTGATGTTTCTGAGAGTCATGATCCTTGTTTTGATGGCTTAATCAAACAACAGCTCAACTACTGAGTAAATTCACTTATAAATGTTTGTTGCCTGGTTAATGGATACCAGAAGTGCACAGAAATACATTTTGTTCTTATTTTTATTTTTTTAAATTTTCTCTCTTTTTTATTTCATTAGTATAAAAGTCCTGACTTTATATTAGTATCCTCATATTCAATATAAGTTATAGTAATAGCTCAGAAGAACAAATGAAAAATACATTTTGAAAATTTCTGTTGAGAATTGCTGTAAATTCTCAACAGTATTTCTTTTGAGGAGTAGGGGAACAATCAACAAACAATAACTTGTACTAGTAAATGAAGCTGTTACGTTTTGACAGGAGGCAGTGTATAGAAATTTCCATGCACACAAAAGGCAAGTAAATGTTATCCATAAGAATATTTTGAGCAGCTCCATTGCTGGAATTCATAAACTTCAGTTTCTTCTTTACTGTACTATCTTGAATTATCTCACTGTCTCCTACTAAGAGAATAAAGTGAGTGCTAGTACATATAGGAGGAGTTTCATAATTTCTCTACAAAAAAAAAAGTAGTGTGAAGATAATAGTATTTCATGTGAAGTTTAAAATCATTAAATGTTATTCCATATTAACCCACAATAAATGTGTAATTTTGGAGCCATGATGTAGCAGACATTGTCTGCTACTATTCTCTCACAGTAATTACAGAGGTTGGAAATGCTGGTTTTGCTAAAAGCAGTTCCAGTAATTTGTTTTTGTTCCACTTTTTAAATCAGCATTACCAAGTACTCATATTTTTATAAAAACAATTACATTCTAAAATGTAAAAATTGAGCAGTACAACTTGGAAATTGTACAGTTGACCTCCCTGTTCCTCAATGGAAACTGATACTATGAGAATGGTCAGAAAGCTCATTGCAAATTCATTTTTGCAAAGGAAGAGAGAAAATACCTTAATTTTATGTTTTGTTTTTAGTAGAAAAAGTTATTTTAACAAAATCTGAGTTCTGAATTGTGATAAGTGGTCCTTTACCTGTTGTTTGGACAAGATTGGAAACAAAATAATCAGTAATATATTTTTTTCTATCAGTTCTTTTAAAATATGAACTTTACAAATTATCTTAATAGAATTATTAATATTAAATTACTCTAGAAACAAATTTTTCTGATTATAATTCAATTACTTGAAAGTACCTACCCATTATACATTTGCTAATTCAGTCTCTGTATTTGTCTGTACATTAGACTTTTCTTTGGTAGGAAGAGTTCTATGGACCTAAATATTTTACAAGACTTATGTATCAAGAAAAATATGGGATGCTGTGACAATACAGTGCAAAATGAATTTATAAAAAGCTTTTCTCCAGAATAACCCTAGGTGATATACTGAAAATTTAAAGGAGTAATGAAACAGTTTATTGCAGCTAAATTCTGGGCTATATGGAGGTTGAGGACAATAGACATTGCAGTTTGCTATGAAAATGGGCAAGTGATTTTGAAAGAGGTATGGATTGTCATGCTTAAGGAGCTGAACAACTGGAGGCACAATTTTTCAAGGATTTCTATTGAAGAGTAAATATTAAATAACGATTGACAGGATAATATATTATGGTCCTGGACTGATCCAGTGAACCCTTAGCTTACTTGCTATTTGTCACACTCAATTCACTGCATGCTTTCTGATTCACATTCAGAGCCCATTTGGGGTGCCTCTGAGATGTTCTTAGGCAAGCAGCTTGGCAGGTCATGTTGAGTAAGGTATTCCCCTCACTGAGCACAACAGACTGCTCTCTGATTGCATAGAGTGATTCTGACTGAGGCAAAAGGCTTAAAACATTAATAATAATAATAATAATAATGGCCAACCTTCGCGAACGAAGATTTTGGGCAGGGCTCTCCCCATGTGGGTGTGCCCTTCGAGCCTGCTCAGTGGATTTTTTAGGTGAGGCACAGCATGCGCAGAACTGGCCCCACTGTTTAAGTCCTAAGGTTCATTTGCCACAGCCGAGCAAGCTTGGACAGTGACAGTGAAGTCCTTGGGACTATCTACAGCACCCAGTACTAACCGGGGCTGACCCTGCTGAGCATCCGAGATCTGACGGGATCAGATGGCAGGTACCTTTTGAGTAAAGGAACACAGAAAACTTGACCAAAACACTGAGCACTTTTTTCAGGAGTAAACAGAGTGGCTAATCTTTTTATCTCTATTAAGTCAGGTTATATAATAGAATCATGGAATGGTTTGGGTTGGAAGGTATTGTAAAACTCCTCAAGTTTCAACATACGCTGCCGTGGGCAGACAAGGTTCCACTAGTCCAGGTTCCTCAAAGCCCCATCCAGCCTGGCCTTGAGCACTTCCCGGTATGAGGCATTCACAGCTTCTCTGGGCAACCTGTTCCTGTGTCTCACTACCCTCACAGTAAATAATCCCTTTCTAACAACTAATCTAAATCTCTTCTTTAGTTTAAAACCATTTCCCCTGTCCTTTCACTATCTGTCCATGTAAAGTCACTGTGGTTTTTTTATAGGTTTCCTTTACATACTGGAAGACTGCTAGACAGTCTTCCCAGAGCCTTCTCTTCTCCAGGCTGAACAACTCTAGCTCTCTCAGCCTTGTCTTCAGAGGTGCTTCAGCCCTGCAATCAACTTCTTGGCCCTCTTCTGGACCTGCTTCAACAAGTCCATGTCTTTCTTGTGCTGAGGAGCCAAGAGCTGGATGCAGCACTTCAGGTGGAGTCTTGCAAAGGCAGAGTAAGGGGTGAGAATCTCCTCCCTCAACCTGCTGGCCGCACTGCTTTTGATGTAGCCCAGGATGTGGTTGGCTTTCTGGGCTGCAAGTGCACATTGCTAGCTCCTGTCCAGCATTTCATCCATGACAACTCCAAAGTCCTTTTCCTCAGGCTTCTCTCCATTAGTTCTTCTTCCAGTCTATATTTGTGCTTGAGTCTGCCCCATCCCAGGTGCAGAACCTTCCACTTGACCTTGTTAATCCTCATGAGGGTCCCATAGGCCCTCTTCTATAGCTTGTCCAGGTTCCTCTAGATGGCACCCCATCCTTCAGGTGTGTCAACTGCACCACTCAGCTTGGTGTCATCTGCAAACTTGCTGAGGTTGCACTTGATCTCTAACTGTCCATGTAGTTGATAAAGATGTTAAGAGAGAGCCCTGAAGGACTCCACTTGTCACCAACCTCCAGCTGGACGTAGAGCCAATAGATACTTAGAATACCAATGGTTACTGAAGCATCAATGATGATGGTGACTGTAAAAAACAAAATATATGGAGGTAACACCAAGATGGCCATGATCCACAGCTGAAGTGTGAACAATAGATTTATTCCATCGTTACAGGGACATACAAACATACACTGCTAAATCCAATCCAGCAAGGGCAAAAATGCACCAGGCAGGCCAGTGCTTTCTGTTACATATCAAAGGCCTGATGCATTCATGATCTGTCACGGGCTGTGTTTTCACAATTCTGAGCTCTCTTATCTCCCTTGCCCCAGTTCCTATGGGAAAGAATTCTTTTAACCCTTTAATAACATTCTGTTATCTTCTTTGAGATAATTCCATTTCTTTCAACAGATAGAAAACAACCCAGAGGAAACACAATATGTGAAATTTCCCATACTTAAAATATCCTTCACATTTCCCAGTTGCAAAGTCACCTTAAGCAAAAACAGCTAAAGATAATTATCACCTTACCAATCTTCTGTTTTCAAGCTCTTCCTCCCCGCAGTAGCCCAAAGTTGAAGAAGGCAGAAAGCATGACTGGTTATAGATGTTTGAAGACTGTTCTCCTTCACCTATCTTTTGACTTTATAGAAAACATTGCCAGGTTACAGTTCATGGGAAAGATGCCCATGAGCTAGAAGTTCAGATGAATGTAATGGAAGAATAGAGAATAGAATGGAGAATCAGATAAAAATGTTGTACAAAACTGGATAGATGACCCTTGGAGGAAAAAAGCAAATGCATGTTTGGCCCTCTGGAAAAGGTGGGTTAATGCAGTAGGAAAGTTTGAAGGAGGATTCTTTCCTGGAGATCTTAGGAAAGGAAGAAAGCAAGCAATCAAAGAGAACAGAAGACAGACAGAGGTCAGATTTAGTGATGTGAAACAGATGATGAGAGCCAGCAATCAGTTCTGGAGAGGGAATGTGAATGATGCACAGAAGATGCAGGATAAAAAAAAAAAAAGACACACAATTACCTTCAATAAAAAGGCAGAACAGAAGAACACAGTAGACATGTTCCAGCATCAGGGAAAAGACAAGCCTTAACCTTTCATAAAGAAAAGCTTTAACAAGAGAAAGAGACATCAGAGTACATGGAGAGAGCAGCAAAATAAGCTACCTACGAGGAGAAAGGTTCAGATGTGCAGGCCTGAGGCTGAAGAGGATCACGAATAGAACAGGGAGAAACCTTCTGACCATACTTTCTGCCAGGAAAATAAGGTATCAGATTCATGCTAGAATATACTGAAACAGCACTGAAATTCAGTGCAGACACATTATTTTAATCCTCAGAGAATACAGATTGTAAAGTCACAAGGCAATGAAAATATAGCAATGAATGAAAGCAATGTTAGCACCTTTTGTTTTAACATTTTATGTATTCTTTTTTATTGATGACCACATTCCAGTTAAATACTGAGGGACAAAGAATTCCAAGACTACTCATACCTGCTTCCAGTATTAAGGAAATCATATACAGTTATTATGTGTGTTTTTAATTCAATGGAAAATGAAAACTGGGAAAATCATAAATAGAGCAATGGAGTAGAAAATAAGAATGCAAAGTTATGATGGCAAACAGGTGGAAAAGGCTGCACTGGTAAAAATCTTGGCCAGGTTGGCTTTCTTTAACAAGGATGGCTGCACAAAGTATGGGCTACACAGGAAAAACTAAAGAAAAGTAAAAAGTTGCATGTCATAACATGCTGATGATGTGATAGTGTATCAGGAAATACAAAACCAGTGTTTGGAGAAAACAGAATAACCTTGGGCTCCAAGTCATTTTAGAAAAGGGCAATTAAAGAAACTGCAAGTCAAACTAGAGTTCAGTTGCTGATTACCCTGGTCAATCTGGATTCTGAGAAAGAGCTTTCAAATTGTTGATAAATAGTACAGAATGCTGTTACTTATGAGAGAATTTAGCTGCTGAAAGTGGTTTGGATAGCAAAAACTAATTAGTAAGGACTAATGATCTTGTGTTCCAGCTGTGCTAATTAGTAGATTCTTTATCCAGTACTGACTGAGAAGAAATAATGTACAATAGTCTTGTTCTGATGAATAATTAAGACACTATAGAAAAGCTGATCATAACAAATAACAGTTGAACACATCATCGCTAAAGACCAGGAAACTATTTTATAAACTGGATATAATAGATGAGACTAGAAATGAAAGTGTTTTGTAATGCCTCTGAGCCAATATTGTAAAACCTACCTGAAATTTACATTGCAAAAAACCAGTAGTTTTTTACATTACATCTGAGGATATCTAGATAAACTCACTAAAAGATATTCAGAATAAGTGAAAAATATACATAATACAATCCAGATAATGAAAAGAATAAAAACAATACAAGTATGGACAAAAATTAAAGTTTTGTGTTTTTTAAAAAAGTCAGGAAAGTACATAAAGCAGGAAAAAGTGAAGTAAATAAGGCATTTATATTAAATATAATCAAGGAACAGACAACAATAATAAAATACTTTATCATTAATTTTGAATAAATAAGATGATATAGACAGGATAGCTAAGAAGATTTTGAAAGTGCAGACTTTTACATCTGCAGTGAAAACTTCTGATATTGAATTTATCTGAAATTCAATCCTTTCCAAATTAAGCATTGCAGAATTGTCATTACTTTTTCAAATGTACGAGTGTGCTCAGGTGGCCAAGAAGGCCAATGGGATTCTGGTCTGTATCAGGAATAGTGTGGCCAACAGGCCCAGGGAAGTGATTCTTTCCCTGTTCTCAGTGCTGGTGAGGTCACACCTCGAGTATTGTGTTCAGTTCTGGGCCTCTCAGTTCAGGAAAGATATTGAGGTGCTGGAGCAGGTCCAGAGAAGAGCAACAAGGCTGGTGAAGGGACTTGAGCACAAGTCCTATGAGGAGAGGCTGAGGGAACTGGGGTTGTTCAGCATGGAGAAGAAGAGGCTCAGGGGAGACCTCATCGCTCTCTACAACTACTGAAGGGATGTTGTAGCCAGGTGGGAGTTGGTCTCTTCTCCCAGGCAACTATCAGTAAGACAAGAGGGCACGGGCTTAAGCTCTTCCAGGGGAGGTTTAGGTTGGATATTAGGAAGAAATTCTTTACAGAGGGGGTGATAAAGCATTGGAATGGGCTGCCCAGAGAAATAGTGGATACTGCACAGAGCTTCTGTTCTTGCTTTGTATGGATTCGTGGTACTTCACTGAGCCAATGGGGATCCAAAGTTCTCAGTTATCTGGAAAGGCAAAGGACCATACAACAGCCTTTGCAATTTTATTTCTTCGTAACTTTTAAAGGTTTTGCATCAGGTCAGCTAGTGGATGATGTTACATTAAACAAGACACTGCAGAGTGAAGGATTGTCCTGGTTAGGCCCATCACCTCTCACTTTTTGCTGGTAGCCCTTATTTAAACAAATTTAGATGCTTTCCTTTTCATTTAGAGGGAAGAATATGCAGTTACACACTTTCCAATACAGCCTTCATGTATTTAATTAGAATCTTAAATTCATGAAGTAAAGTCCCATGATTCATTTCATAGCTAAAGCTGAGCTACTTGGGTTTTAGGTGAATCTGAAAACTAATAAATTGGCAGACTAGCTGTAAACTACAGAGGGTTATTTCCTGTTTCTGCCAGATGATCCATCTGGAGAGATCATGTAAAATTTCATCTAGAGCTGTCTTCAGTGATTTTTTTAAAGAATGAACTCACAATCCTGATATGTAAGAGTTTATTAAGCACTCTTCTGATCAATGTCACTTGCCTCCATGGAAACAACATAACCTTGAGTAGGCTCTTGGACTTGTTTTTAAGTTGGATCATATAGAAATCTTTAAGGACAAATATTTCAGAAAAATAGATCAGTTTTTCAGATCAGAAATAAGGAAAGCACAAGGAGGGCTAGTAGCTAATTCTTCTTTTTTTACTTTCCAGTTTCAAAATTCAGGATTCCCTCTCTGAATATTAGATCAATGCAGTAAGTGCAAATCTATGTCCAGCTGTATCACAGCCATCCCAAAACCTACATATTGATCATGTTTCTTTAAGTGTGATTGCAACACATGGAAAGACAATATTTCATGGCATGCAGCCTGTTGAGAACTTGTCATGCTGCATCTTTAATTCAAAGAGGGAATAATAAAGGGACTATTAAAAATGTTGGCCCTTTTTATTTTTTCAAGAAGTATGACCTTAGGCAGACACCTATAGGTTTAGCATAATGAAAAGATATGAAGAAAATAATATGATTATAATATCAGTGACCATAATAAAAAAAGCTAATGAACCTGTCAAATATCATTAGTTTTAGACACAGAGAATAAAGTATGATGTTGGAGTGAACCACGGACTGCATTATATTACCAGAAATTATATGGCCCTCATCTCATCTGAATCAATAAAAAATGCTACTTAGTCTCCAAAAACTTTCAGGTAGTCATAATATATCTTATTCCCAAATATATAATTACTGTTCTTTTCCTGAGCACTTCTATTCTCAATGTCTAATATCAGTGAAACTGCAGTGAATTATTTCTGAATATGTAAGAAATACATTTTCTTCACATAAAAAGAAAATCCAAATTATTTCTGCTCCTTTTTTTGAAAACAATTTTTAAAAAGAACAGAAAATATTCTATATTTCTATTCCAAGCAATATAAAAACCATTCCTGGAGAATGCTATGAAGAAGAAATGATACCTACATTTATAGAAAATGTAAACGCTGCCAACCAACATTTTGTGGACATCTCAAATTATTTATCCCACTGCAATCTTTTCTGACAACAAGGTAATTGCTTCAATAATACAAAAACTAGAAAATAGCTTTTGCCACACAGATCTTAGTAGTACATAAAATAGCAAGCAGAATGTAACTGTTGAACAGAAAATGATATTATGAGCAATATATTTCTTCATAGCATAGTTCTTTCTGTATTGAATTCAAAAGATAATTTCACTTATTTCTGAAGGGGGGTTTTTTATCCTTTGCTACCTGAAAAGTTCCATATATATTTTATCCTTATTAGTAACACTCATTGTTGGCAAACAGCATTTTGTATCATATCAAAATTGCTTCTTTTCTTTAGAAGTAAATAAAAAAGGAGATCAAAAAAGAGCTGCAAACATTAAAATCTGACATCAAAAAGGATGGAAAACTTTTACATGCCATGTCAGAGAAAAAGCATAGGGCAGCAGTGCCAGAACAATGCCTGCAATATCATCAGAGAAAGGAGGATAGCTAATGAGTCAAGGCTGATATTAGGTATCATACATATTAGGCAGTTTGATCACTGAAAAAAAATTAATATTAAATCAGGCCATAATGTACGGAAACTCCTTTTCTGTAACCCGGTTAAATGAGCCTCAAAAAAACATTTTTCAGAAAGCTCTTTGATGTGTCTCCCTATAACATAAAAGCCAAGACCTCTACCTGCCCTTCAGGAGCAGATCAACACATTAGAAATGTAATGAGGAACATTAGGCCAAATAAGAAATTGCAGGCTCTGCAACTGCTGGGGAATGTGAGTTCACATTTTTGCTGAGCAAGTGAACTACAGCAGGAAGGTGGACAAATGCCACTACTGTGTGCTTCGCAGTCTGTGTGATAGCCTTGTCTTCACACTTTGCCTTAAGCAAATTTTCAGTAATATTTAGGTAATAAAGCAAAAGATCCAAAAAACTTTCTTAATTCATGTCTCAGTTTCATATGTGACAATTTTTGGACATTCATCACTCCTAGTGCACTAATGGGTAGTATGCTCAATAGCCTGTCATAGCAAATCTCTAGGGATATTTACCCAACTTCTCAATCAGTGAAAGAAGTTAGACCTCTATAAAGTGTTCAGTGATGTGGAAGTGCAAAGGCAGATGAGCCTGTGACAGCAGTGTTGGCCAGGTGTGGTATAGAAAGTACCCTGCATCCCTACACTTCCACTGACCACCCTGGCCATAGCCCAGCAGCACCAAAGGACACCCACCCTGGCTGGAGGGCAGGAAGGGTCCTCTGCTCCAGATAGTCAGAAGGTCAGAGTATCCTATGAATAGCATGGAGATGGAAACATGGATATAGGGCCAATGGTAACAGCCCAGGTAATCAGGGGGACAAACCCTAGGTCTTGGTGCCTTTGTAAAAATGTGCACCCCAGGCCTAAAACAGTAAATGCCTCAGAGCAAAGACAAGGTGGCACATCCCAAACACTGGTGGTTGTGACTTCAAGGACATAATAACATAGCCCTAAAAAAATTCTTCTACATAGCATTTCACTACAGCACTGGCAATCAGTTGTTTCTCAGTATCAGCCCGGGGCAGGTATGAGCACCACAGCAAGGTATTGCTCATCCTGAGCTGACAGAATGGCACTAAAAAGGCACAAATAGAATGAATGATCCATTTACTGCTGAAGCTAGGGCTATGAAAGGGGCGTGTGGAGGCAGGAGACACATATAAAATATTAAAAAAGTTTTTTTTTTTAAAAATTCACCTACAAGGGATTCTTTCACAGTTTGTTGCACCCATCATCAGTGATGAGATATTGATGTAGCATGACACAAATAAAGAAATACAACGAAGGTAATCTCTTCATCTTGTTCAGTTTTTCATGTTCCTCCTAAGTGTCATACCTTCTTGTGAGTATTAAGGTAGAATCAAGGAAGTAAATGACAGTTTCAGATGGAGTGTTTTTGATAAATACAAGCTGTTACAGTGGAGGTTTATTGTTTCAATTTTTCTTAATACAGAACCCACTGCTGCTCCCATCGATGTCAAAGCTACGAGTTTGTCTGTATCAGAGATTCTTGTTGCGTGGAAACATATTAAAGAAAGTCTAGGAAGACCACAGGGATTTGAGGTATGAACACAGAATATCATAATGAGAAGTCTTGTTGCTTTTGCTAGCATTGCATTCTGTTAACATGTGCAGCAGCGAAACTTCAATAGAAATTATGCTTATTTTAGCATACATACAACTAGCTACAGAACAACGGTCACAGCTGTAGCACTGGAACATCTTTTATTTATTTGTGCTTGGAAACTGTTCAACACCAGTTCTTATAACATCTCTTTGTCACTTCAAAAAGAGCTGAAAGAACTGCAAGTGACCCAGCATGCATCGTTCACAGGCTGGGGAAAATTAGGTATTGACTGTTTCCATCTCTAAGAGACCGTTTCAGACTTGTTATTTACTGACAGCAATCAACACAGGGAAAGAAGAGAGTGTCTGTATCCATGTGCTCTCATCCACAGTGGCCGAGGGACATCTACTGGGCAGACCATAATCATGGGATGTCAGGAGGGGAAGCAGCATTTGCACAGTTCATAAATAAAGTTCTGCTTAGAGACAGCCCTTCTTGACTTGGGAAAGTGAACAAGCCCTGGCAGTTTACAATCCAAACCTCTAGGAACATCAGGTCTAGTAGTAAACCTATCTATCCTTTGGGGCCACCACAACCCATCCTGACCTTGTGGATCAGGCTATGCTAATCCTTATGAAATAGGCCAGCTAAACCTAATTTACTGATTTGGAGATGCAGGTTATTTGACCTGCTTTAGACACTTAGAGAGCACTGACTCATTCCTGATTCTCTACACTTACACTGAAAAGGGGGTAATCATATAAGTGTCTAAAGACATCTTGTGACCTACTAGCACAAAGTGTCTCCCTGGCAGAATTTCTGGACAAACCTAGGGACTGGAAACCATCATCAGTGTCCTTAGGAAGGAAATGTAGGTGTCTGCTCAGCACCAGAACCAATACATTCTCCAGCTCAGCCTCAAGGGCAGCACATTTGCCCCATGGTTTAGATATACTCATTTAACAGTTTTTACCTTTTTGCTGTAGCCTCCTAATATATTGGATAGCAACACCAATATTGCTATCCATTGCAACCCAAACAGGTTGTGACTTTGCCGTGTCCCCTCAGGTCTTGCATTGCTCAGGTCTCTGTTCCGTTTGCATCTCCATGCTGAACTCTGTGAATCCTCTGTCTGTTCTCTTTCATTGTTTTTTACTCCCACCCCTTCATTATGTTAAACATCATTTTATCTCTTTGCAATGGCTCGCTTCATGCAATAAAATTTGACCATTTTACCTTTAAACCTGCTATCTATAAAGAGAACAAAACTGTACCTGATAGAGATCATATTCACCTTGCAAGTGCTATCCCTCTCCATGTTGAAGTGTTCCACTTGTTACTAACCTGACTTCAATCTTGAGGACAGTCTTTTATCTTCTGAAATAACTTGCTTGCTGCATTCTGTCTTTTTTCCCTTCAGAAAGGTGGTTGTTTTGTTACCCTTTCTCAGATATCTTAACATCTTTAAAATTATACCCACTGTTTTCACTCTTATCCTCATTCTATTGACCACATAGATTCTCAAAATGTTCTATTTACTTTGCTTTACATATTTTAAAATAAAAATAGGTTTTCTTTCTAAAATTTCCCTAAAACTTATTCTTTCATAACTTGAATGTATTTTGCATTTACCTGCTTGTCATGTAACACTTCCTTTAGGTCTACAGATGTGTCCTAGCAATAGATAGAAATTATAGGTGGGGTCTCTTTGTATCAGAGGTGATTTTCCTCACTTGGAAGTTGTTCAGATCTTTTTAATTTAGTATATTCTTACACAAACAGCAACACTTGCATGCTCTGAGTCTCTCATGGATTTCTCAGGTATGAATTTGAAAATGTTTATTGATGAAGCAGAATTTATTAACAATGAACCTTATTAATACTTTGACTCTTCACTGTACTGTAGCACACCAATTTTAGAATTCTAGCTTGAAGATTACAGAGTAAAAGTTTTAAGCCAGGGACCAACAGTTCATGTAACAAAAAAAAAAAAAAAAAAAAAAAAAAAAAAAAAAAAAAAAAAAAAAAAAAAACCACCACAAAACTTCTCTGCTCCCTTCTACCTCCTCCCATAAAGGAATTAAAGGAGCCTTCTAAGTAGTAATACCTTTGAAGGTACTACTTTTATCTGGGAAGAAGAGATGCTTTTTTCTCACCATCCCACCTGTCCCCCACCACACCTTTTCCCTCTTTGTTCATTTAGCCAGAATTTCTCTGCCCACTTTCTGACTGACAGGTCTTTCAGGAAGTAGTTAGCTCTTTTTTATCTTCATTCCAAGGAATAGTTATAATCAGAACAGCATTTACTCAATAAACAGAAAAGTAAATTTTGCTCTCCTGCATAATTCAACAGGACAGAACACAATGAGGATAATGACTTACAGGGTCAGGGCAGTTGAGTCAGTGCATTACAGTGGTCACTTAGGAACACTAAGTCCAGACTATCAGCCCAATTTTTCTAGCATACTGAGAGTTTCTTTTTAAAGCATCCTCTCAGTGCTAAAAGGAAAGTCTGTATAGCAAGATATTGGGGCTAAAATCCTCTCCCAAACCCCCTCAAAAGTATGGAACAGCTTTATGCTTTCCATATGATTCACTTTCTTAGGCTTCTGTGAACCCTAGTCATTTCAGAACTGATTCTGAAAGTTCATCATATGTACAATGCAGTACAAAGCAAAGCCTGTAGTACCTTAATCCACTCACAGCAATAGATAATGTAGCAAAATCCAGTACCATTAATAAGAGGATGAATGATTTATCTATTTTTAAGCAATTATTTCCTAATGTAGAATTATTGTGGACTGCAAGTAAAATGCTGCCTTCAATTCAAGTTGAATGCAAAATAATGTGACTAGCCACTGTATTTTAATGTCTCAATTCATATTCTGCCTGTGGTCACCACAGCAGTGACAACATTCTTCAAATTTCTGGCCTTTTAGCAACAGCATTATAAAAGAGGCAGCTATTTTCTTAACAGTTGAATGTTTGGGTTCTAATCAACAAAAGTGACAGAATATTTACTACATATGGACAAGTTCACAGTGACCTACTTTCACTCTGGCCCTGTTTGCACTTACTAAGTGCACTAAAGAGTAATGAAAGGCAAAGTAACTTGTCCAATTTCACATTGTCATCCCTGAAAGGCAGTGTTAACTGTTATGTCACATGAGTTTTATGCAAGGTTTGCTGTACTCATTTGCATCTTCCAAAGCACATATTATTCCTGACTTCAATACAGGTTTGTCAGCTGTCCACCTGACCTTACTAAGTATGTGCCAGCTAGCCTGATAAAGTAGAAGTAGCTTGAAATTTTGTCAGAATTGTTGAAAAATATAGTGTGTTGTTCATATTTATTGGTTGGAATCTTTAACCTGAAGGTTATTTGAGCCCTAGGCAATGTCTTCATTGTCACTCAGTACCTGTAAGGAAGGAACACAGAAAGAATAACTGGCTGGAAGAAGAGATATTTTTGTTTACTTTTTTCTTTTCCAGAAAGACGAAGCTAATACTTATGTGCAGATCACAAAGCTCATGTCTTTTTCACTGGAATTCCCCAAAGGTATAGGAGTTCAACTAATGCGATCAAAAGATCAACCAGGGGAAAAAAAATAAATGATAAAAAATAAAAAATCTCAAGTGCCCTTTTCAGAGAGGATTACTTGGCATAATAACTTGTTTTTACCCTATTATGCCTTTTCAAAGAGAAACTACCTGAAGGGAAGTTCAAGCCAGGTGGGGGTTGGTCTCTTCTCCCAGGCACTCAGCAATAGGACAAGGGGGCACGGGCTCAAGCTCTGCCAGGG
>JAWWEV010000001.1:39981127-40020102 GCA_035583235.1 Hafferia zeledoni
GACCAAGGGTTGGACTTGATGATCTCGGAGGTCTTTTCCAACCCAATCGATTCTATGATTCTATGATTCTATGATTCAATATTTTGCTGTTTCCTAAGTGTACTTTATCTATTTTTATAATGAAAATTATATCTACATGCTACTGGTATTGTTTATTTATTTAATGAAGTATTGTAGAAAGAGCATATGAATGTGTTAACCACAGCCTGTTAAAGCAAGACGGGAAAAAAAGAGTAATTTGTGGTTCACTAGCCTGCATACCAATTTACCAGACTTCATGTTTGGAATTAATAATTTTTTTTAAACACAAAATTAGCAAGTGGATGGTTTTAAATATGAGTCAATTTTGCCTACAAAGTTACTCATATTCTGATTCAAACAGCTCTAAAGTCCTGAAGACTAGAAGCAGGAGTCTATAGCAGAGCAGTACTACTGCTTGTCATGCCCTTGAAGTATGAGGACCCCAAGACAGCAATACCTTTTCAATGTCCATACTATGAATTATTTGTTACAGTTATCAATGAATCATGAACTGTCTGGGGCTTTTATTACCTAAAATCAGAAACTTAGATACTTCATTTTTCATGAGAAAATATGGCTAGATATTTGGCAACAGTCCTCAAGGTTGAGGTTCAATATAAGTAGTTTTCATCCCATGGGTCTGCAGACCATATGGAGGAAGAGAGTACCTGAGGAGAGAAGCAGAGGATGCAAGCTGCTTCAGAATGTAGGAGTACTGAATAGTGTAGGAGTACTGAATAGTGTTTTGTTTCTTCTTTTAAGTCAGAAGTTGTTTTGGTGAGAGGGAAGGAACTGAGGCTCATTGACCTTTTTGCAGGACCCTCTCATCTTGTTCCGAAGCACAGTCACACCGGTATCTTGAAATGACACAAAAAACGCCTCTTCTCCTAAGTGCTCACTTATACCATTGCACCAATATCTGCATGACTTTCATGTGCCAGTTCATAGAACATATAGGTTTTCTGATAATGCTAATTAAAATACTTTTTATGAAATCTGAATCATGGTGTGGGTTTTTTCAGCACCAGTGGCAGTACTTTCAGCTCACAGCTTTTTCTCCAAGATCTCCTCAGGTCCATATTCAATTACATCAATGCTGTTGGTGTTGATGAAGGCTCAGAGAGCCCAGGAAAGTTTGTGTGTTTTGTCCACTTTGATTCATTCTACCTAATTTAGGCTCTTGATATGCCTAATTTGTAGCTTTGATTTTCTGTGGTCAACAGAAAGAATATCTAGACAATAAATTTAGGAAAAAGGACATGCAATTAGATCAGATTAATTTATAACAAAGAATGCATACCCTAGAAACCAACTTGGGAAAAAGAGTATTATTATTTAAGATACCTTTTAATCTAAAACTTCAAGGAAGTGGTCTGTAACTATCAGAGGTAGAAATATTTTAGACAGAAATAAATTTTAACATGAAGATTTTAACCATTGCTTAATCCATGGTCAGGGCAAAGGAGTTTGCATGTTCCTGTATCTCCTTTATTCAGTTATTTGCTTCCTCTCCGGCTCAGAGAGATGTGTTTCTGGGAATAAAATATCAAAGTTTGCTATTCTTTGGCTAAACAAAAGACAGTAGAAAGCCCAGCAATATTGTGAAACCTCACAAACAAGAACACATTAAACAGACCTAATGCTTTCTTCCCTCTTTTGTGATCCAAATATGTGCTACTCTTTTGTGATTTATGCTTTGTGCTATTATCAATATGCAAAATTATCCTTAATGAAAAGAAGCTTCATGTTATAAATCCCTTCTGAGAAGTATAAAATAAGGTTACAGAAAATAACAAGATTTTAAAAAGAAAGCACAAACACATAGAAGTTCTAAGATATATGTCTTCTGTTCTAAGACATATGTCCAGCATTTTTAAACACCTTCATTTCAGTTCAAATCAATGTAAATTTTTGCACTATCTAACCCAGTCAACGATCATTGGAATTCTTTTTTTATAACCAGTTTTTCTTTTCTTTCCATTGGTCATCAACAAATGGATGCACATGTTACCAAAAAAAGAAATTTTGAGATCAAAGTCCATACTCACCAGACAATACTTTAAGGGGAATTTTAAAATCTGGGAACAAACACTTTAAGGACTTTGAAGTACAGAGGAAACTGACATTGAAGCACTGCCTAATTGAATTTCATGCTTTTGGTTCTTAATACAGTATATTCATCCCCTCAAAAATACCTCTTTGTCAAACAGGAACACTTGCCATGTGGAGCAGCACATGTGGTTCCTCATAGGGAACATATGATTATTACTTTTGCAGAATTAACATGTACAAAATACAATTAGTGTCCAAACTGATAATGCCATATAAGCAGCGGTGAAGAGCAATTCCAAACACACGAAAATATCAAATGGGACAAGTTGCGTTCCTGTTTTTCTTCCACTCCAACCTGATTACTACGTCTGGGTAGTCCTAACACCAGTACTTTGAAAATCAGACTTGCACAACTTCTTTATGCTAAAAAAAAGGTGGTTTCAATCCAAGAGCTGGGGGCTGTCTACTGTCTTGAACATTGCATTAACATGAGAAATGGTGTGTCCAATGTTTAAACACTGAGACCTGTTGAGCTACTCATAATTTTGCTCCCAATTGTCTAGAACAAGGATTTCACTATTTCACTTGCGTTTCCACACCTGCTGCTGTCCACCTGTGTAAGTTTGATCAAGTTACTTTTCCTTTCTGATGATTTTCAATACTGGGTTCTCAGCAGACTACACTATCTGGTTGATAGCGTCTTCCAAGGCAAGTGCTATCTCATTACCTGCTCACACAGTGCTTATTACTGTGCAGTTCTCATCACTGTAGTGCCAAGTTTGAATAGATGCATCACAAAGAAAATTAAAGGAATCTTTCTGCCCAAGAGATAATAAGCATTGGAGGTTAAATACTAGTGTGTGAATAAATGGCTGTTGGTTCTTTTTTCCTTTTCAAGAAAGATCTGATGAGGCGTTATTTCAGATATCAATAGGTTTCATCAAGCATTCAGATAGCAAAATACCTCAGTGAGTCACATTTACTTCAACAACAAGTGGTGACTGCAGCTAGATTTGTGAACTGAGCGGTAATTAATCTAAGAATTGAAGCAACAGCAATTTATCATGAGATAATACAGATGCACACACACACACACAAAGATATTTGCTTTAATTTTACAACTGAAAGAGTGCACTTTGAGTTGGCACAAAGCCTTGATCAAAGGTAACAGAACCACTTAACTCAAGTGAAGATAGGTTATATATTATTGCAACCAGGTATTTTTAGATTTTTTTTTATGGCACTCCCAGTGCAATTATAAAAGGTCAGCACGGTACTCCTTGGCCTTGTTTTCCTATGAGCCTCTTGTTTTTTTCAGTTCACCATTTTCTGGGAAACATTCACAAAAGTGCTGTATTGTATGTGACCTTTCTGTCAGAGGAAAAATTATCCAGATATAATATGAATAACCTACTAAGAAATAACCAACTTCTCATAAAAGGTCAAAATGTGCAATAAATGCAAGTAGGTCTCAGTATGAATAACAGTAAGGTGAATATAGATCTTTGAGTGGCACATTAGTAACATCTCCTGTTAGGGAAAATAGGGCCCCATGAGATTTACCTTACTTGTGTAGGTCACCTAGATACATTAAAAGGAAACAGTACTGCTTTTCTCAAGTTAAGCCCTGCAAATACTTGGTCCCTGAGGAAAGAGACTTAAAACTCCCAGCATTGCATTTTGACATTATGATAAACTTGGTGTAGATAACAGAAATAAGAATTAAGAACCATCAAAGATCATTTAGGGATTTTATGTCAGAAAAGGAAGAGCATAAACATACTATCAGAATTTCATTTACCAGCAACTTGTTTATATCCAAGAACTAAAACTAAATCCATTTCCTTCTTTTTCTTCAGATAAGACTTTTCTGATGATGGAAAGTATTTCTTTGTTGTTCTGTCATTGCCTATTCATTGCAGTAAGAAATCTTGTGCCTCGGAGCTGCACCAGGCCCAGAAGTGAATATCACTCACAACACTTCTTAACTGATGCAGTCAGAGTTTTCCAGGGTAAAGGCAGATATTCTGGTGACCGCCCAGAGGACAAACTCTCCTTGAATATTCTCCTTCAGTGATAAGCTCTCCCTGTCAAAGTTCATCTTCTTCTCTTCTGTCCTGTAATGACATCTCATTCCAGTACACAGCAATTCAATATGCTTCAGGTCATATCATGATATTCCAAGTCTTGCTGTTTTGGAGAAGTGGGCACTGCATGGCTTGAGGTTAAGCTGCAAATCCCTTATGTTTAAAAGAGCCTGTTGATCAGAAAAACACATAGATAGCAAAAAGACACTCCACAGGATAACAAGTATAAACATCTGGAAGCATGTTTTTTGGCAGGTTGGATACTGGAAGGACATGGAACAGGAAGAAGCAGCAGAAAAGGTCAAAACAGAGGGAAATGAATCATCCATCCTCCTGACAGGATTAGAAGGAAACACGTTATATCACCTAACAGTGAGGGCATACAATGCTGCAGGGTATGGACCACCTAGCACTGCTGTGCATGCAGCAACTAAGAAGTCCCGTAAGTAATCTCAGTATCTTTGCTACGAGGGAGAAGTCGGAGAACAACCTCTGTCCTCTTGGGTTTTCATTTAATAGGAGTGTATAATAATCAGAAATCATATACAGCTTTGATTCATGGCTTTGCTTTGATATTTAGACATGAATTCATATGACTTTGCATTCATAACAAAGATTATGTTCCTGGAAAACAAGGCATTTTTCACAAAGGGAGAGAAAAGAGTTCAAGTTCATGGGCTTTGTGGAACTTATGGGGTGGGATGAATAAATAGACTATAATCTACTAAATTAAAATACTGGTGGGGGAAAAAATCTTAGAAATTTGATCTAGAGTTGGGAGCCTTCTACCACTACCAGTTTTAAATGTAATGAAAGATTGAAATATTTTTCTTTTGATTTTAAAGACACTATCTATAAAAATATACTTATCTACATGTTATTTTTTTTTCTTCTCAGCTCCCAGCCAAGCACCAGGCAATATCATGTGGATACAGGATGGCTCACATGTGTCTCTTGGGTGGGAACCAGTCAGACCTCTAGCTAATGAATCTGATGTAATGGGATACAAGGTCAGTTCTTCTCCTTCCTTACTCACCTATCTCTCTTCCAAACAACACCTCCCCTTCTTTGTTGGCTTTTTTCACTTTTTCGTTTCTCTGTGTAAGCAAAGCATTCTGTACAGACTGTCTCAAATCAGTTTTCACCATGAAAAGCAATAAATAAAATTTAAATTATATAAATGTTCTGACATATTTTTGTGGTGTGATTTTCAAATACTGATTATAAACTCTGTAAGCTCTGTCTAAGGGGATCAGTTCATCATCTCTGAGTCAGAAGTGACTATTAATAGGACAAGCCTTCAATAACATGCCTAATTCCTCAATTAAACTGTGTTTGCAGTAGGATTCAGAGAAATGCAGAATAATAAGGCATCTTAAATTGACATTAAAATTAATATTTTTATGGAGCAGAAGCACAAATACTTCAGTTTGTTTTGTGATCATGTTGGTTATATTTAACAATCAATGGTGGTAACATCTGGCATTAAAAGTTTTGAGGTTTTAAAGATTAAAATCCAGATTAACACTTAAATAACAAGTCAAAAAAACTCACAGAATTCACTGCAATATTTTAAATCAAAGCAGAATGATTTCAGTGTTTTCTCAGAGGTGTGAGGTTTGGGTTTTTTAAAGCCTATATACAATCATTTCTATAGAATACAGTCTGATATCCCCTCTGATTCATCAGGAAATATGACCAAGAAATTGTATAATGGTTCAAATAAACCAGAAACTCTTCTAACCTTTATCAGAATAGTTGATATTCTGAAATAGTTGAGTTGACTATTTTGTTTTTTTTACACCTCTCTGACCCTTTCAATTTTGTTTGGGAACAGAAACTCTTATGCAGGAATACCAAAAAGACAGCTATGTACTCATTTGCTTTCCTCCCACACACCGACAATTTGTGCTGAATGTCACAGCAGATGTGGGGACATATCTTAGCTATTCTCTGTAGACTTATCCAGCTAAGGTAAAAACAGTAAGGACATTATTCTTGACATTTTCTTTACATTTGAAATTGGGTTCTTGAGCCAAAAATTTGAATGTCAACACAAATTTGCAGATAAGAATTTGAATCAAATTGAACCCAAAACGCATTTTGAAATTTTGGAGGTAAAATTGTGCAACACCAAATTCTGGAGAGGGCAAATGTTCTATTTTCGCTATGGATCATAATTAATATTCTCTCGCATTCATTAATTGTTAGTATACTTTGCTATTACTGTTTGAAGATACTGCAGGGAAGGAAGAGTAAAAGCAAATGACTGTTCAAATGAATTGTCAAGAAATCCTTAAAGAATACATGAAACAGTTAACATTGCAGTGATTTGTTCTCTGCACAAAATGTCTGCTACATAACTTGAATGACCACTATGACAACTATCTATTTCATTGACCATAGGTTTTATTTCGGCAAGAAGGCGAGAGCAACAGTCAAGTTATAGAAACACAGAAAACCTCTGCAGTGGTGCTTCTTCCTGATGTTGGTGTCTACATCATTGAGGTCTGTGCAGTTAGTGAAGGAGGGGATGGGACTGCAAGTCCCCAGATCAGAGTTCCATCTTTTTCAGGTAAGGTTGCACTTATATTTGAAAGAGTCGTGATTATAACAATACTCATTAACTCTCTACGTAAAAAAATCCTCTACATTAATTCTCTACATAAAAAAAAAAAGAATGTTCTCACAATTCTGTAGCTATTAGTAAAATTATTAATCTGACTCTTAAGTTATGAGCTGAAACAAAGCCATCTAGTGCTATTTGAGATTCTCAAGAGCATTTGAGGCGACCATGTGAGGCTGATGAACAAAGCAGAGGATTTACAGAAAACCTCTCCTTTTCTGTGGTAACATCTGAAAACCAAACAAAGCTATAGATGTTTTATATGTGCACTGGGTGTCTCAAATAACAATATAGTCAGCAGAGATGTAATCCATAGAGACCAACAGTGGAACCTTGACAGCAATTCAGCTGATCTTTTGAGCTGAAATGTTCAAAAGCACATAAGGAGACATCTGAGATGTTTTAAGATATCTCAAACATTTGCACATGGTAGATGAAATGTGTGACTTAGAGGATACACAAATCATTCTGGACCACCAGCCAGAGGTGTACCATCTAACCCAGCTAAAATGGCATGTATTTAGGTAGCAGGTTACAACTTCCTCATGAAGGGAAGACAAGAGGCAGGAACCAATCTCTTCTCTGTGGTGACCAGTGACAGAACCTGAGGGAACAACCTGATGTTTTGTAAGAAAGGTTTAGGATAGATATTAGAAAAAAGTTCTTCACTCAGATGGTGGTTGGGCACTGGAACAGGTTTCCCAGGGAAGCAGTTACAGCTCCCAGCCTGACAGAGCTCAAGAAGCATTTGGGTGATATTCTCAGGCATGTGGTGTGACTCTTTGGGATGGTGCTTTGCAGGGCCAGGATTTACTCATTGGTCCTTGTTGGTCCTTTCCAACCCAGCATATTCTGTGATTCTGTTATTCTGTGAAGCCTGCGTATGCACCTGCTTTAGAATAAGCTGGATTTCTCTGTAGTTTTCAAGGACTTCCTTGAACAATTACTGATTTATTAAATTATTAACTTATTAAAGTTTTATCAGTAACTTATGATGTCTAGATTCTATCATCTCCTCAGTTATTGTGATATGTTGAAAGAATTTAAAGTATCAATATTTCACAGTAAGAAAGGGATGGAAACATTAGTGGCAAGAACAACCAGAAAATAGCATTGACATTTGTCTAAACACTACACGGCATCTTATTTTTAACTTTCTGCTAACTTTCTGCTAACACTTTAAAGTTCACTAAACATTGCTTTTTAGTCTTTAAGGACTACTAACCAAAAGATGTGAGCCTGAAGCTTCAGTCTGGAACTAAAATTTCAGCTCTAGTCTAGTCACAAACCACAGTGCTATCATCAAAATGCAGAGGACACCAATCCCTACTCCATGGAATATTTGTTTCATGTGTCTTTTGAGCCATAACTTCAGGCTGCAAAGTCTTTCATTCCCTCTCTAACCCTGGTATTTATAATTAGACTATGCATATCACATTAGTTCCACTTACGACAACTGTTGTCCAGAGAAACCCAGTCTGGTTCCCTTCTCATCCTGTTGCCACTACCAGCCCAGAGCACAGTCTTTCTTAGCATGGCCTTTTAAGGGACTGCTGTGATCTATAATCATCAGCAGACTACTGAGCAAAATATCACTTTTTCATCTGGACAAACACAGAGATCAGGGGCAATCTTTCATTCCTTTTTCCAGGAAGGAGATTTGTGACTATGACTTTGACTCAGGGCAGCTTCTGCAGACTAATTCTTTTTTGAGAATTAAGGCACAAAACCACATATCATTTGGGAATTTCCTATTCATTTGCAGACTGAATATGAGACTCCAGCATGTGAGTTGCTGTAGGTATCATCCTATTTTGTGACTGCAGTTCTCAGAAGGTAATTCATTGCCTAAAAGTTAGGCCTTGGCTGAGGGTAATAGAATACAAGTTTTGGACAAAATCTAGTATCTAAATGTACTGACAACCATTTTCATCACTTGCTCCTTAATTACTTTGCTTTTGCTTTCAGGAGGGAAAGTAACAAGTGCTCAATCCACCTTACATGTGTTGTCTACTTCCTCGTCATCTGTAACATTGCTTTTGGCACTGATGGTACCTTCAACTTCATGGTGAAGGTTGCAGACTATGTTGTTGTTACTTCTTTGCTTTAACTTCATGACACCAAGGGATGGAGTTTTATGTCCGTGGAAAAACTGGAAACCCAAGCTGATGCTTAAAGACCCATAGAAATGCCTGTGGTGCACTTAGAGAAGTGTTGGAGTCACAGTCAATAATTCATCAGGTTTTTATCTCTTCTTTATTTGTACGAGTCCTCTGGGGAGGAGATACTTCTTGGCCCAAAAATATGCAGATTGTATGTAATAAACTTTCGTAAGCAAAGGTAATTTCTGTCAAATGCATTTTTCTTTTTTTAACATGTTCAATTTTGGTGAGCCCAGTCACGTATCATCAAGTGGTGTCTAGTACAGTATATCTGTTTGGTTTGGGAAAAAAAGTCCTTTTTAAAATATAGAACAAATTTTGATACAGCTTTGTCGAATACTTTGCTTGCCTTCCCTATAACTGGTTGTTCCTACGGAAAAGGCAGAAAAAATACAGTTTATAGACACAGCCCACTGAAAAAAGTAAAGAGAATTTGTTCTGAAACTATATAATATGTATTTAATTAGCAAAAACAATTGTCAATAAAATACTAAGAACGTGGCAAAATGGAGCGAAAAAATCCATTTATTTTAATGTAAGGTAAATATGGAAAATTATTAAACACAAACTTAAGAGGAAACAAGTTTTTATTAAATACTGCAAGATTTTATCTCCAGTGAATCAGATATTTATTTTCAATATCAAATAAGAAATCAATTCCTACCGCATATGACAATGAAAACTCCATTGGGCATTTAGATATGATATGTATTAAGCTCCTAAGTGGACAAATAAAACAATGAAAGGAGAGAAATCTACTTTTTCCAACCACTTCTCAGCTGTAACTTTGTTTTTCCTCTGAGTCCATTTTTTAGTAACATTCTATGCTTTATATAGTTGGTAATCAAATTGAAGTATATATGAAAGCATATTATGGAGAGAATATTAATGCTTTTCAGAATTTAATCATTCACATATATTCAGATTGCAGTAGGATATATTTTGGAGGATTTTGTGTCTGAGAAAAAATACTTGGAAGAGTGCTATAGAGCCTAATTTTAGTTATTTATCTAATTGGCTCTATTTATATAGCTTACTGGAGATTATTCTTGTAGGGACTGTGTGCTATCAGTTTTAATCCCCACTCTTTGCTATACCAAACAATTTTTCATTCAACAGACAATTTGAACAATTTTTCTGCATTGGAAAGCCTTTCCACATATTGGCACCTGAAGTAAAATAATTCCCAGAGTAGGTGATGTGCATGTTTGTACAATTATGGTATGCAAGGTTTTGTGAAAAAGGGTGTTTTACTAACACATGTAAGGATCACACCTAGGAATAATATTCCCTTGTTTGGGAAAAATCAGGTCAAAAATGTTTAACATGGAAGTCCTAATAGCATAGTTTTTCTAGCTGTCCATCCCTCTAAAAGTTTTGATGCAAGTCTATTTTAGTTGATAGGTTCTGGGTTCAAAATGCTAGTTCACTAGCAAAATCATTTCTGGCATTTAGCTAGTACACTCTAACTGTGCTCTTTCTCAGCAGCTTTAAAATAGTAGCCAGGAAAGCACAACACAGATCAAGTGCTTAGTAGACAAAAAGCTGACTGATGACTAAATATTGTTTCTTTTCAATATTTTATCAGTAAATTTTTTCAGAGAAACCTCAATTCAAATCTTTATTACCCACTAATATTTTAGATAATATTTTAAAAAATGGATTTAAAATTTACCTAGTCACCATGTTGCTAGGAAAACTAAGGCAGGATAACTAGCTAAGCATAGGCTGTAGCTATACAGAAAGAAACCTAAATCTCTGCTTCTGAAAAATCCTTTATGATCAAAGAAAGGGAGGTATAATTTATCTCGCTGATAGAGCAAACTCAGAAAATAACTACTGCTGTCATTTGTAAAACAGCAGCATTGCTGCTATGCAGAGAACCTGCATTAGCACTCCATCATCTTTCAAAAGGTTAAAATAAACAAGAATAAAGTGATAAACCTAAAAGCAAAATGGCTATTTTATAAATTAGTTAAGCATAATTTCCTCTATTTTTTATACAGCTGCTTGCCAATGTAGTTTATTTCAGAGTATTCTGAAAGGCTACATTCACTGTTGGTGGCATTTTAGTTAAAATTTATGAATACAATAAATGGATATGATTTATAAGAAGAATAAAAGTCTGATAAGGAGATAGAGCTCCATCTAGATACACCTTGATCTCTGGTATGAAGGTAAAGATAGAAATACTGAACTTACCATTAGGTAATGTAGTTGCATTGCAGGGACAAAAGGAGGTATGTTTTGTATTCAACATGAACAGAATATGTATTTTGCATCTTAAATATATTAATAAACATGTTTTAAATGTTTAAGTACCTATGTATTATCAATTCGTTACTTTGTAAAAGATGTTTCCTTATCATGACACTTTTTAGTTGGAAGAGAAAGCTTTTTCCTTTTTCATGTAAAAGATTGTAATAGTGCAGTCTGGCGTCACTGAGGAGACTGTATTTTTGTATAAGGTCACAAGAGCTGTTCAGAAAAAAAAATAATTAGAATGAAACTTTGTTTCACAGACCAAAAGAAAGATTCTGTCATAGTCCATATAAAAATGTTGGCTATATTGTATACAATCTGTATATATGCTATATATAATGGTATATACAATGTGGAAGACACAGTAATATAATAGTTCCTGTGTACTGTTCTTGTAACATTAGACCTTTTTAATAAATTATTCTCTTTTTATTGGCTTTTATCTTATCTCCTGTCCACTCCTCAGTTATATTCATAGAGTACAGAGTGACACAATAGTTTGGTTTTCAGAAGCAAGAACCCTCTCATTACTTTCAAGAAGAAAATGATGAATCTGCAATGGTGAATGTGAGCAATGCAGCCATTAAAAACAAATAACTTTTGGTGTAATTCCAATTTCACCTAAATGTTGGTTTCCCTGAATAGGTATTTCTTTTACAACTAAATAACTGAAAGGTTAAAGAAGGCTTGAATTCTCAACATGAGACTATGCCCAACAAAAATTTCAATGTAAGTCTGTAGTTTAGCATCAGAGATAAAGGTTTTCTGCATTGAAAAAACCAACCAACCAAAATAACAAAAAAAAAAAAAAACAAACAAAAAAAAAAAAAAAAAAAAAAAAAACAAAAAACACCCCGAAACTAACCAAACAAAGTCATGAACAAAAGAGAGATTACATTAGATATTAGGAATAAATTCTTTACTGTGAGGGTGGTGAGGCACTGCCCAGAGAAGTTGTGAATGTCCCATCTGTGGAAGTGTTCAACACCAGGTTGAAAAGGGCTTTGAGCAACCTGGTCTACTCAGTGGTCTCCCTGAACATGGAAGGGAGGTTGGAACTAGATGATCTCTAAGGTCCCTTCCAACCCACACCATTCTGTGTTTCTAGAAGTTCTATGAAAATAATTGCTTTATAAGGAAGTCATCAGGTCAATACTCTATATATTGAAGTATTAAATAGTTTCTGATACCTTTCTGGCATGTGCAATGTTCTCTCAAGTGTCACTCATAGCTGTGCAGGCACAAAAGCACAGTGTGACCGTTTCATGCTCAGTTGAAAAGTTTTGTTGCTTTCTCATATATTTGAAATACTTTGTGTGATAAATGACAAAAGAATAGTTTTCAAAAATATACATACAGTTTTGAGGAAAAAAATGTAATAATGGATGACCCAATTTTAGCAAACATTTTTCTTTTTGATAGTTTTATTTGAGCTTTTAATAATCCCCAATTAATTCTTTATGAAATGTATATTTACAATTGTAGATGACTTTGCAACATAGTATGAAGTCAAAAAGCCCATACTGGAAGTAAAAATACATTGCCACAGTCATTTGAACTGAGACTTCAATTACAAAATGGGTACTGCTTAAATAGCATATTATATCAGGACTTCCATTATATTAGTTATGAATGTCACAGAAAACGGTAATGGCCTGCTTTTGCTGACATGGGGAACTGTGCATATTGAAAATCCATATCCTATCAGAACTTCTACCAAACCACAACCCACTCTTGCCCCTTTATGGCCATTGTCTCAGTTCCACTGAAGATGAAAGACAATTTCCTTCTTAATTACTTCCTATGCTTTTGAACCAAACAATGCCAAGGGTAAAAGAAAATGAACGGCATTTTACTACAATAGGTTAGTTGCCTTTAGGCTATTACAAACAGCCTCCCTAAGCATTCTGACACAGAAAAATACAGGTCCTGAGTTTGCTCTAAGGCTTTTCTCTCAATTCCACTAGAGACAGACCTGAATTTACCAGTGTTCATATTTTTAATACTTTAAACAAGGTAATGATAGTGTATATAAATCAAAGTCTAACAAGCCTAAAAGAAAAATCTATAGATAATTGTACTATTTCAATATTTGCATTAACTTATTACAGGGGTCACCTGTTCAAGCAAACTGGCATAAACATTTAGATGCACAGCTATTCCTGCTTCTTGTGCTTCTTTGGTGCTGCCAGATCACTAACTAAGCACCCCAGCTTGTATATGAAACCTACCCAGTCATCAGAAGAAATTGATAAAGAAATCTGGGATGCTTGTCCATTCATCTTTTACTATGATGAAATAGATATGTCAGGCTAGAGAAAAATATCCTCCCTTTTGATATGGTTTGGGAGGGATGTTTCACTTTTATGCTCAAACTCATCAATTCTAAAAAAACTACAGAATAAAAACATGAGAGCCTACCTGAAAAATGCAGTTATCAAGATGAATAGCAAAAGCAGGCACTGTACGTGTTAATCACAAATAAAGTTATTCAGCGTATTTTGCTTTTCAGACAGAAAATAAGATGGGAAAATGCATCAATTTCCTTTCCATAACAGAAAACATGTGAATAAAAAGATACTGAAAGTAATTGAGGTATATCTGGGTCAAAGCATTAGCAAGCATAATTTTACTCTAAGATGCAGTGCTTGGCTCTCTGCCTGAACAAGTACTTCCATTTCATAATGATACTATCTCATGTCTTCTACAAAAGGGACATTTTAAGACAGGATAGTAAAACAGGGCAGTCCTCCTGATATTTCTTAAAAACTTTGTCCTGTGGAGCAACTGATTGACTTAGAAAACAAGCCTCAGTTCAATTGCTTAGTTTTGTATAACTCATTCCCCTATTCTTGAGTGGTATATACAACCAAATCTATCCTCTTGGAGAGAGTCATTCTAGGTGATGATGTGGCATATATATGTTTGTTCTAATTAGGGAGTTTCTCATATGCTTTAGGTGAAATAACTGAATGTCCATCCTGGTGTGACCACTAGATTGTAGTACATGGGCTGCCAAGATGATCAGTAGAGGTAAGACACAAGACTGGTATTAGTTCTTTTCAAAAATGGAGAAGACTCAAAAGCAAATTGTTGATGTTTTCTAGTTATACTACATTATTTTGAATCCTGGTAGTAAAAAAATAAAAAACAAATTACCCACAGTACCACTTGCTCCTGTTACAGAAAAGAAACAGGAGCACTTCACACTGCCCTACAACTTCCTGGGCAGCCCCTTCTTCCTCCCCCTGCCCTGTCCTGTAACAAAATGCTAAAGGGTACCTGTATGTGTGGTGAGGGTGGGGGGAGAGGGGAAGAGAGACAAAAGGAAAAGACAATCCATGGGCACAATCCTCTACAAGAATGACCTGAAGTTAACCCTGCTTTTTGACTAGCAGTGTTTTCCTTCCAGCAAGCCATCTGAAACCTTCCAAAAAGATGAGAGAGGAAGCATTTTTTCCCATCTGAGAATGGCTGCACTAGGTTATCCAAAGCACTAAATTAGGTTTCCACTGTGTTGCTACCTGTCACCACTTTCTGACTTTCCAAAGAGAATAGAAGCTAATCCCATAGATTTTGAATCAGAAGTGAAAGGAAATTCATCACTACAAATTTTTCAGCAGGTCGTTGACCAAATGTATTATTGCAGCATGAGAAACAGGCTTGCAGTGGCAAAAGTTTTGTCAGAATTCTAGATCATAAATTACTTGAATATTGCTGGGTCTCTGCAAGTTTGCTTTGCAGAGTGGTAGTCCTTCCTTTTGGATCATTTTTACCAGACCCAAACATTTCTTGAAAGTTTCTGATGTACCAAGAGCTACCATATTGAAAGTCCTTTGGCACAAGAGATCTTCAGCACCTTAAACCTTGGTGTGACAGCTTATTGACAAACAAACTCTTTGCATAAGGCATAGCTACTCCCACCATTCTTTCCCTCACTGAGAAAATACTCAGCTCTACAAACTACAGTGAGATGATAAGGCATTTCTTTTCTGCATTAAAAATGGCTGCAGAACCCTTTCTTACTTCTAGTCAAAGAGTACAGCTGTTAAGATACTGTTAGCATCTAAAAATGGTGCAAAAAACATGATGGGGAAAGCCCCAAACCCCAATAGGTCTGCCTGTATAACCTAGGAAACAAAACAAACCCAAAATAAAACTGTGTTCCATCCAGATAGTGGTGGGAGAAGAGCTGGGGACTATCCTCCTGCACCCACAACTTAATTTGTTGAATGTCAGTAGAGTAAGATCTATAGTGCTATAACAACTTTTCACAAGGTTCTTGGCAGGATGCTATAGAGGAAAAATACCAGCCAGGAAAAGGGAGAAACAAACTTTCTGTCTGTTTTGGTAAAGGGAGAAACAAGCTTTCTGTCTGTTTTGTGGCTGATGCTGTCATTTTTACAGAGCTCAGAGGTAAAGTGAGAGATGTCTGCCCACGTTATGTTTCCTTTGAATGCCTAAAACTCAATATAATGATGATACAAAGCCCTTTTAGATAATTAAATAGCAGATAATGTTGAAGAACTCCAGGACTGCTCAAAACTGAGTGAGGGAGGAAAAGGCAGCAAGTATGTTTCAATGCCAATAAACGTGGGATGAAGAAAATCTAAACTGTGCAAACCTCATGCTGAGTGTGGAACTGACAGGTGAAACTCAGAAAAGGGGAGTTGAAATAACCTCAGGGGGAGTCAGAAACTCATGGTTCTCCATAAAGGAGCTTACAGAATGCAAAAGTTGAGTACCATCCAAAAGGTTATTGAGAGCAAGATTTAAACAGAACTTTTCATGCAAGACAAAACTTTGGTTTTATCACAGTACTGGTACTGTGTGCACTTGAGGTCTCCATAGCTCAAAACAATGTTAATAGAAATAGCAAAGAGACAGACAACTGAAGGGATCAAGGATATCATCTAGAACATCTGCCACCTAGGGAGAGGCTAAAAGGACTAGGGCTCCTCAGTTTGGAGACAGGTGGGCAACAGATAAGAAGTTATCATGCCCCAACTGTCTCTCCTGTTGTTCTCTCCCATACAATAGACAAAGCACTAAAAAGGCCAGTGAAAGACTGACACTCAAAACTCCTCCTCTTCCTGTTTGGAAGCTGTGTTTTAAATTCAAAGTTAAAGATCACGATTTATCTGTCCAATGAATACTGAATACTGAATTATTCACACAGAAAGCTCCAATATTGAAAAGATGCTGTTTCAGCATATTCACTATTCCCAGTGCCAGAGCAATCAAATCTACTCGCAATAATGATGCAACCTCAAAATAAAAGGTGTTTGACATCTGTGAAATGTTCAGGTGGATCTTTAAATCACTTGTAGTGGGCAAACAAAAAAACGTGTTTGTCTCTTTTTCACAAAAGCACACTCACATGATGAAACCACCCCTTCCATATAGACATAAAATGCAGGAGCTGAAACTGGATTTCCAGAATCACAGTCTAGCATTTTCACCAGCGATTGCCTTTAAGTCTTTATCACTGTTTAGGTTATGTCCTCAGTGTGGTGCTTGTAGGCCATCTGTGTTACCTGCTAATAACTAATCAACTTAAGACTGTAAGAAAATGAACTCAAAATTCTACTAAGTGTCTTTCTATCCTTGCACCATTTCTTAAGATAGACAGAGAGCCTGGGAGATTTTTAGGCCGCAGACGAAAACCAAATATCTGTTCCTACTCTTTTATGCATAACAACATCACGTTTACTGCCAGACCATCAGAGACCCAGGGAAATGAAAATGCAGCAATTTTATTTCATTTTTTATACTAAATACACTGAGTGGAATGAATTTGGTACAATGTAGTAAAGATGCCTGGTTGATGTAGGTTATAATTTTAAAACTCAGTTTTCTGCTTCTGAGTACACGCACACTCACTAATTAACTAGAAAAGCAGCTTATAAGACTAGTTTTGACTCTGCCCATTTAATGAACAAAATCCAATCAACCACCCTGTTAGCGTAAATGGAAGATACATGTTTGCAAGAATGACAAATAACTGATTGCCATAGTGATTAGCACAACATGCCTTGTGGAAAGCTATTTGGCATTCAGCTCTCACTGACACTTTTTAAGGATTGATACAAGCCTTGGTATACTTTGCATTGGACGTGCAGCTGATTTCAATAAAAAGGCAGCTTTTTAGATCTGATGGCTGACATTTTCATTTTAAACTTTTACATTCTGTTTATAAGAAAATGAATCATAATTTTTTAAATGGTTGTTTTCATGTAAAATGTTATTTGGTTCATTCCATTAAAAAAAAATAATTTGTAGTGGTCCCAGATGTTCCAAGCATTATAGCTGACCTAAACTAACCTCAGGAAAGCTGTGCTGACTCACTCTTAAACAACATAGTGACTTTAGAGACTCTATTCTGAAGGCTTTTAAAGCCATTGTTTACTTCAAATATCTTCAAATATCCAGGCTGTAAAAATCTGAAACACTGCTAACAAAGAAAATACTATCTACATTTGAAAAATGGGCAATTCAGCTACTCTTTTTAGTTACTCATCTTCAGTTTTAATTAGGATGTGCTTTGGTATATTGCTTCATATTTTAACATATTATCTTGTTTAATATCAATATCAGATACCAAATAAATCTGGAATGCTTTGCAAGAGGTTGCCATGCTTGTCACAGAATTGACTAAACTGTGGGCAAAGGTTCTCCTGGACAGCAGGATCTTGAATCATCATCTCAGGCTGGGTCGATAGAGCTGCACTGAGTGTTTCTTCCATCTTGCAAATGTGTGGGTTCACTTCAGCCCAGAAGAGTTCAGTTGCAAATAAATTCTATTTAAATTCTGAAAGATACTACGAAAAGCTTAAAGCAATTGATTAGGAAAAACAAGCAATTCATATTTTCAACTTACCCTGTAAATTCAAAGGAGGCATGGTAAACACCAGAAGAGAGGTAAATAATGTCTCAGGCTACATAAGGGATAAAAGAAAAAGGTTTGAACTGCTCCTAAACATCCTATAGACAGGCACTCAGCTGTCATTTCCAGGAAACAAAATATATAAAGAAAAATACTGAACTCAGTGTTTCCAAAATCTGGGCTATCTCCACAGCATCATTTAAATATAAATGCAAATTATCAATTAAAAATATAGATATGAAACTGGGATCTCACTAATCATAGATATGGTGCAAATAAGAATGAGAAATGAATGCAGGAAAGTATAATAATAAAAACTTAAAAACCTCCACTCTTCCAAGTACATGACTTTAAATCTTAGGAATTGCATTATAGCAAAGCAGGAATTAACTTAAATTTCCTGTCTGTCTGCTGAATTTGAAATGTCTCTGGCACATCCTTATTAAATATTAATAGAACACACACCAGATACCTAGAGGATCCTGCCTGCATGCTCTCCTGCCCTTCTTTCCTGTCCATCTCACTGTAAACTGTTGGTCATGGGAAGGAGGCAGCAACAAAAGGTTCTCTCAGTCCATGGCCTCTTTCATGTCTGAAGGGTGAAGACAACTTCACCCACCAGAACCTTTGAACTTACTGAAGACAAAACCCTGACCTTCCTTCTGACCCTCAAAACCAGTACCAACACGAGCAGTGCTTCTATTTGCTGTATTGCTCCTGCATAACCTTGCATGATCTGCTTTGTAAAAAAAAAATGCCCACCCCACTCCAGAGCACACTGTGGAGGTGGGTTTCAAAGGCTTGTGAATATTGAACCTGTTTGGAAGGGTTCAATTTTCATACTTCATAATACCTTTGAACATTTTACTTTCATCATAACCCTGGGAAATAGATTCAGATGCCTTCCTTGAACAGGAGCTTCACTGGCTGTCCACTCAGAATATCTCAGAATAACACATGTGCAGCCTAAATATATTCATGTTTACATTATGCATGCATGCAAAAGAAAAATATATTACACTAGTTCTCACTTAGCCAACAATTATAAAAGTGTCCAAAACCGTAAACAGTAGCCACAGAATTTTCAAAACCAATGTCTGTTTATGTGTAAAGGCATTCATCACATTTGAAATGTTAGTATATTATAAAGAGCTGAAGTTACAAGAAAATTTGGACCAGTTTTAAATTTAAAATTGCTTCTACAGTTTTACTCATTCACCTAAATAATATTTTTTATTTTAATGCTTGTAAGGAACTCAGCAGACGTAGAGATGGAAAAGAATTAATTATACCTGCTGAGTGGAGGAATCTTCCCATGAGATAGTTACCTTAAAAGGGAAAGTCAATATACTGAGGGCAAAGCCATGAAAAAGGCAACATAACAGAACATTTCTTTAACAATGAAATCCATTGGTCATAAAAACATTCTTTTGAGGTGTTCTTCCCATACCAGTAAATATCTGAAATTAAATTAAAAGAATAAATAAACTGTATTGCAGCATGACATAAAACAGACAGTCTGATGCTCAGACAGAAATTTATAAAGTCAAACAGATTTTAAAAAAAAGAATAAAAGATTCATCCAAAGTACAAAGCATTATATTTTCCACTGGGGAAAAAAGAAAATGAAGAATACCATCTCTCTGCAGGCTCTTAAAGATATTCTATTCAGTTTTTGGAATAATTTGATGTGTTTCAGGTCAAACAAATTTTCCAAAGTTATGTTACAGAAGAATCTGAATGCTTTTGACTTCTTTTGTCCTTAGTTTTCTTGAACCTGTAGCTTTTGTGGCATTCACTGACTAAAACATAACTTGAAATATTTTCTTTGCTCCAATACACACTAATAAAATCTGCACATCTCACACCTTCAGACTGATGCTTCTCTCTGGTACACACATTCAAACTGTGCATACTTGCTGTTGTATTTTTCAGTTAAGCTGGACATACTCTAGCTAAAAGGAGTTTCCCATAGTTTTCTAGTGTCTATATTTCAATCCAAGGTTTCCCCCATATACTATAGCAGCAAAATAGGAGTTTGAACCTTCTTTTTCTGTTACATAGGGCTTGTACTTACAATTCACATTGGTTGACAAGCACATAGGCAGGTGTGTGCACATGTCTCAGGTACCTGAATATCAATGAACATTGTCATGACGGTTTCTTATCTTTGCCTGAATTCCTTTAAAATTGCATTACTTAATGCCTGATATTACAGTGCCCAATTAAGCAAGAAGAGACGAGGATAGATGGCGACCTTTTACCAAGTGATTTTCCATACATAACATTCTGCATGAAATGTGAAACCCTGGCACCTGAATGAAACCTATCAAAAAGAAAGACTGTTTTCTTTTATGCTAACATTCGAGAATGCTGTGCAAATGACTAGGATCTTTAAGGCAAAAGTAAAATCACAGTGTGTGACATTTCACTTTCATAACCTTTTCAATCCATGAAAGTCTGTTTTTAATGGTATAATCCTTGCAAATTATTAATGATTTTGCTGAATATGACAACATTTATAAGGCAATATTCTCAGCATCATTTATAAGAATACCGATTATGCATACTGCAGGTATAGGGAGGCAATTGTAGCAGAAAAGTGAAACAGTCAAAAAGATATGTAAAATAAACTGTGATTTGTATATCACTGCATTGTGTTATTAACTTGAAAAATAGTTCTGCTTCAAAAGAATGTCAGTGAGCTTTGTAACATTTTCAACTAAGGCTCAATTCTGGGTAATAATGAGCCTATGTTAGGCAAAGATGATTTTTCTCACAGAAGAAAACTTTAAATTATCTGTCTTATACTCTAAGCATCTTTCACATGAACCTTGTTAAGATCCTAAGTATATATCCTTTAATTGGATGAAAAGTCTTCCAATGCATAGGTAACAGCAAACAGGTTACAAGCACATAAAATCAGAAGAACATTTTCTGGGTTTAGATACTATGGTAAAGTTCATTTCAATTTAAGAAAAAAGTCATCTTCTTTGCTAATTATTCAAGCTCTACTGCTTTGTTTTATTGCTAGGAGGTTTAAGAGACTGAAGGATGTTACCAGGGGTGACGAGTTAAAAATTATTCTGATTAAGTTAGAAGCCTGGAAATTCACCACACACAGACTTATTTCCTCCTCTTTTTGTACCTTTACACCACTCTTTTGAACATGTAGCTCTCTGTAACATCAAATTCTGGTGGCACATGAAGAAGGTAAAGAGTATAGAAATTATATTATTCTATAAATCTCACATGAGATTGTAAATTTCTTTTAAAAATCCAAGAAATTCATGTTGGGATATCCTTGATTGGTATAGCTCTCTATTTCTAAATGAGTATCATACGAAGAAAAGCTTATTTCTTCTCCTTTAGTGAAGTGACCAACTTAATTTTGACCAAGTCAGATAAGCTTACCTTCAGCCTTTTCCTAAAAAAAACGAACTGTTGTAGAGTAATATTCTCTACAACAACAGATAAAAGAGCAGAGGCAAATACTTTCAGGTAGTCACAGCAAAGTATAAAAAGGCTCCTCTAGAACTCTGTCATGAAAATGGCGGGGGGAAATAGCAACTTATCTGTGAACTGGCCAAATATAACTATAACACAGTTTGTGTAAAAGACAGAATTTTGCCTCACAGGACTCTAAGGCATTGGGATCATAATCTACTCTTAGGAATCCCAGAGACAATACTGAATGAAAAAATAACAGTCTCCTTAAAAATAGACACAATTTTCTGTGTATCCTTTTTGCAGAAAAGGAAGCATTTATTTCTCATACAGATTGAGAATTTTTGACTGAAAGCCTAATGTACATTTATTCATTCCCACAAGTGTTGCTGACTTTTTAATATTCACATCAGAACCTGATGCTGATTAGATCTTAGAGGCCTTGAAATGAGTCCCGCCAGTCTCATGCTGCTTAATTTAGATGTACAGACATTTTTCAATTTTTTAATTCCATAGCTTTCTGTTTATTCAAATATTTTATTTCATTTTTGCTGCAATTACTTTTCAAGTTAAAGAAACAAATAGTTCAATTTAGTACAAAGACAAGCCTTTTTTCAAAAACATGGCTCTTTAAAACTTAGAGTTAATTTAATTCGCAGCTCAAAGTAAACTAGATTCAGTAATGATCCTATTTTAAAGTTAAATTGCTTTCCAGATATCCAATATAATGAACTGGAAAGATGTATTATAGTCCTTAAGGAAATCATTGGAAAAATGTAGCGCTTTATACCAAGGCAAGGTGAGAGTAGTGACTAAGCACTGGCTTCAGTTAGCAGAAGGAGCTCTGAGTGCCAACAACTCAATCAAAATGGTTGTTTGTTCAGGGCGTGGAAAGAGAACATGGGACAAATAATAAGACTAACAAATGAATTTTTCATTCAACTTAAAACCGTTAAAAATTGTGAGAGAAAATCAAGATCTTACAATTCTTTCACATCAAGGTTATCACCAATGTGGAAAAGTTTGTTCTGGTTCAATTATAATACCAGAAGCAACTTCCTTGAAACTTTGTGGTCATTGTTCTTCTTCCAAGATGTGGTCCTGATTGTGTGGCAGATTGCTTCCTGCATAATTAAACTCTACCTTGAGAAGATGACTTCTGCTCTTCTCTCTTCTTTGGAGCCATGGTACTGTGATATCAGGGAATATAGAATTTATTATGAAATTCTTCTCCAGAAAGCAAGATTCTGCCATTTGCCCTGATATGTAGGGACACCATCTGGAAATTTTTTCTGTCAATTTTCTCTCCTTTCAAACATTCTGACTCTTGTGTTTCTGGCATTTGCTTGTGAATTTACTAATCTTTGGAAAGTGAACAAATTCAAATCATGAGGAGATCTAATTTTGTCACAGATTTTTCTCTTCTGATCACTAGGAATAATAGGCTGGCATTTTCACTGCATAAATTGTACTATCTGGGAGAGATTTTTAAAAGGGAATTAAGCTATTGTTGCATGAATGTCAATGCTAATAGTTCAGATAGGAAGAATTGAGCCCTGATGTTAGGTCAATAGTTGACAATCTATTAAATCAAGTATTTGCGATAGCAGGAACTGAAAGTGATGTGCCAGATAATCCAAGTTTTTTCAAATCACAGTCATTCCTGCACCCTGGCAATAAGATCACTTCTCCTTGACCTAATAAAGTTTTGTATAGCCACTAGAACGGAAGAGTATGTGCTTAGAGTAACATGCCTGAACAAGGATGAGGGGGAAATGGGGTTTATCCTCATTGGCATCACAGTAGGTTAAGTACAAGGGGACATGGAAGAAATGCAATTTGTAATGTTAGACAAAACAGACAAGAACATAAAAAGATTCAGTCATTGGAAACTGAAGTTAAAATCAGATTAGGAGCAAGATACACATTTATAGCAGCAAGAATAAACACAAGATCTATTGCTGTCTCACGGACTCCCTACTAGAGAGAAGAAACTTGCTTAAAAGCCTACCACTAGGTAGTCAGGTACAGCCAGAAGTTAAGGTTTCTGTGCAGAAAATTCTTTTCTTCACAGAAAATTAAGATTCGGTTGACAGGGTATTCTCATCTGTTATGACAACCTGTAATCTGTGCAAGCCAAGAAAAGCTGCAAAACCCCTATTTTCATGTGCAGAGCTCTGAGGTGAAAGAAAAGCCCAGCAGGTCTCACCACAGAGCTGCCTCTCCAGCAGGAACAGCAGAGCTGTGCTGTACTAGGCAGAGCTGTTGAAAATACAGCTTCAACTATTTCAGCATTTAAGACTTACTTTAAATATTTTCCAACAAAATTTTACCACATAAATAGAGTAGAAGAGCTCTAGGTTTTAAAAGTAGTATGTACTAATTATGCAGGGGAATTTCCCAGAATACTGAAGCATATGATATATCCAAGGTTCACTATTTAAGGGATGAGAAAGAGGTTTCTCGCTAATAAAACAGCAAGGGAATAACAAAACCTTTATTCAGGACAAAGATAAGGAGAAAAATAGCCAGGCATTTTACCCTTCAGAAAGATTTGCTTAAGCACTTCAAGCCATTTCAGTGCTAACAGGTCTCATTTCCCTCATGTAATTAGTAAAAGAAACAACAATTACCTGCAGGTTCATTAAATAAATCAGCACTGTTGCTCATTGTGAAGTTAATGATCAGTGGTGCAGATGACTGTTAAGGACATGGTTAGTACAGTTGATATTCAGCAGCAGCAGTTTTTACTAAGGAGACTATTACTCTGCATTAAATTTTAGCATTCAAACAATTTTTTTCTGCTTTCTCATTTAATAAATAAAAATTATTCTAACTGGAATTGAGTTTTGCAGCCTAATTAAGATTTTTCACAGTGCAATAAATTGTCTTATATCTATTTCCATAAAACAGTTTTTGCTCACATTCATGTCATGTAACTCAGACCCACCAGCACCATAATGCTGATACTTATTGTTGTGAAACTCCCAATTTAATATCAATTAAGGAAATCTAGACCTACCAGAATATTAGATTTCTTTGCCAGGAGATAACCTCTCACACAGCAATTTCCATTCAAAGCTGGCTGTGAATCTCTGTCTCATCCTGATTTCCAACTTTGTAATGTTCCACCTGGACTGCAACAAAGCAATATACATAGGCATTAAAACCTCTGCCCTTTGAACATCTGAACTGTTCTTACACTTCTATGCTGGGTTCCCCTAGAATTTCAGGCTCACTTTAATGCTCTTGGTCTTTATCTTCAAGAACATTGATCACACAGCTCCACTGTGTGCATATATGTATTTGTATTAAGAAAAAATCCAAGAATTCTGAGGAAAAATAATGGTGAGCAGCTCTATTTCTCAAAAGGTAAAAAAAAAAAAAAAAAAAAAAAAAAAAAAACACCCTACCAAAACAAAAAAACCCCACCAACCGAAAAACCCACAATGAAACCTTTCTACCATAAAAGTAGAACTCAGTTATAACAGATATCCTCTGAGAATTTCCTGAAACAGGGATTGAAATTCTACAAGAACTAGAGCACAGGTAAAGCTTCATCATCTCTGTTTTAATTTCATATTTCTTACCTGTTTTCACAAGAATAAACTCAGAGCATCTTGGTATATACAAACTTCTATCACTCCAAGGTATCAGCATGCCATATTTTTCTTAATATTCTATTCCCAGGGAATGTGACATACTGATGTATAACAACTACTGGCAGGAGTTTTATAGCACAGTACTGCAATTGCCCTTTTAACAGTCTTTCAGCTATCCAAGAAAGATTCCCCCAAAAGTTCCATCTGTAAGGGGGTTTTTAAGCATTTTGTAACTCCCTCCTATGTTATAATTTTTTTTTATATATTAAAAATTAATTAGTGGTAGTTACTGCACTGAGTCATGATGTTTGGATCATCACTTTTCCCCTCTGGTCAGAATTTACCAGGACTTTACAACAGAAGAATAAATGTGTTCCCCATTGCCTTGGCCGCATTTAACTAGAATACAACAACAGACAGACTTGTCTTGCCCTTCCAGGAGACAGAAAGCCAAGCAACATCCAGCTGATAGAAGTCTGGGAGTCAGAGGGAACCTCTCTCCTAAACTGATCGGTTTCATAATTATTTAAATTTTTTTACATGTGTCAAAGAGCAATCAAAGCCAAGGTTTCATTTTACATGGCCTTTGTGTGAGCAGCAGAGTAAGGTTCACTACAGGTCCATAGCCTAGAAATCAAACAAGAGTTCACAATTCCAATTAATATGCTTCAAAATATGGAGGTATTTTCTTTTGGATCTGGCCTCCAGGTAATGTAATTACCATTCTCAAGTAAATTAATAGAAAGTAAGGAAAGATAATAAAGCTAGTGTGTCAGTGTAATATAAACAGTTATCTCAAAAATGAATGGCTTCAGGTATAAGACCCTTTTTAAAAATCAAACACAAATCACAAATAAATAAGAGAAAAAATTAATAGGCTTTCAGAATTTTTCTCAGTATGCTCAGCTGCAAAGTGGTAGAACATGCCCAATCCAAGTAAACAAATTGCACTGCACATCAAAATAATAACACATGATTTTAAAACCTACTCTCTATTCAGAAGAAGCCCACTTGCTAGATTTATGAAAAGGAATATTTCACAAATCCCAGACATTCAGCAAACATTAGTTACTCTATTTATTCCTACTGCAGTTGAAGTTTATTCAGCTAGCAGTTGCTAAGGGAACAGCTTTCATTTATTTCAAGCATTATCAGAACTAGAATACTACTCCATAAGAGACAAGTCTGCAAAAAAGTAACTTTGGATCTAAAAAATATATATGTATGTGTGCATGTGCATACACAAGCTCAGGGGTGAGGGGTAGATGGCATTAGATCAAATGAGTTTAAACAGCTTGAGTTTTGTTTAACTATCAGATTTTCTCATCTGTCTCTTACAGGAAATGTATGAGAATAATCTTAAAGAATTCTCAACCTTTTCTATAAATATAATCACCCACAAACAGTTACATGTTAGGCCATTGCTGGAATACAGGTTCCTTTTTGTTAAAGAAAGCATTTCAACTAAACAAGTTTTGCAAATCAGGTGGTGATAATGATGTGGTACACACTCGAAAGGCAGCCCAGACTAACAGGAAAGCTAAGCTTTTGAAGGATGAGTTTGCCAACATCAGCAAGAGAGTCAAAACTCCTACATTTCTCACTTGTTAAACTGAAAAAATGCTATGCCTCAAGTCAGAAAAAACAGACTCTAAAGCGTGTTCAGACAATACCTTTTTCTTTTCTTTCCTAGCAGCTGGAAGTCCCAAATTAAATTAAAATACTCGAAATCTCTTCTCTGGATTTTTTACATCTTTTCCTGGTGCCTGGCATCTCAACAGACAGTGAGGATTACCCCTCAAAGTAGCTCCTACAAGCACTTGTTCTGATGAGTAAAGTAAGTAGAAGCATGATTCCTAAAGGCTCATAGAAATCACTGCAGAGGAAAACTTCCTTCTTGAAATACTGGCTGCCTGCATCTGCCAGGGAGAACAAGAGCCCAGACAAACCATATGGACAAACTAAACCCAGCAGAGTAAGTGTTAGGACTGTGTTATTCCACAGCATGATGGAATCTTCTATTCATTTTATTTCAGGGAAGAGTTGTCACAAGCAAAGATGACAGCCATTGCTCTTCTCCCTCTGTGTACAGCATATAAAAATGCACTGAAGCTGATACAAAGCAGCCTATACTTCCTATTTGTTCTCTAAATCCCTCTGTCCTTTCCTAAGCTCCAAAAGAAGCAATTTTGCAGGAGGCCCAGGACAACCTAGCAGCTAAATGGTCACAATATACCTGAAGGTAAACTCTGCTCTTAGAAAGATTTCCTTCAGCTGAAATGAGCAAAACTGAAAGGTATCTTTTAGACTGCGGTCCAAATCCCAAGGTCTTTACTCACAGGATCTCTGTTTCTGCTAACACTAGATTAGAGTCCTGTACAGGTTTCCTGAAACAACGGTGTGTGTAACAATGAAAAATACATAGTGTAATCCAAAATATTGCATTATTATTTGTCTTTCAGGAAAAATGTAAGGATGGAAGTTTTGGGATCCAAAATGCACTTGTAAGAAGTAGTCTCCAAGAATAATATCCTGTCAGGACCAATCTTGTTCTACTCATTTTGGACTTTGATTTATTTTTCTTACAAAAATAAAATGAAATCACTGTTTCTAAAGTCACATTTCACTCCAGTTAGTAATCCTTCCTCTTCACTTTTATTGACCATGAAAGATTAAAGAAAAAATTAAAACCTGCACATCTATCAGAGCAGACAGCTATGGAATTGACAGAAGGAAAAATAATTGTGGCATCCCCACACGGTGCTTTGCTTGCACTGTGCTGAATGCTCCATCAATTTTAGAAAATACTTCCAATTTCACTGAAAGATGGAAATGCCATAGCTAGTTCTCAGCTGATGTATTGCAAATGTGTTTCCTTAAGTTCTATAAATCCTGTCAGGAATCTTAAGACCTCTGCCTACATACATAAGACATCAGGAGAAGCATTAGGCAGCTACCTTCATATTTACAGTTTGTTTTGAGATATTTCTATGAAGTAGGTTGGAGTGAGGAAAGAAACACAAAAAAAAGCCTTCTCTAATAATCACAAAAAGCAAATAATCTATCTATGTATAAATACATCAAATTTAAGGATGGGTAGGGAGAAAAGAATTTCTTCAAGTCTGGTATGTGTAAACCATATCAGCCTGAAGCAATTTGCCTGACACTCTTGCAAAATTTACATTGTTTTGTACAATACTATTACATTACTCATGAAATTAACAACTTGAATCATCATGGGACCTTTGCATGCATATGGAATTACTGCATTAGTGACAGCAGAATAAAAGTCTTGAATTCTCTGCTTTTAAATTGAGCTACCTCCTTGCCTTTTATGAGTGTGATTTATTGAATGATCACCAGTGCATAGAAGCTTTGCTTGTATTGCCTTCTGTGCTTCATTAGGAAATCCTCTATAGGCAAGACAGGTTTTATTGTCACTGACAAGGAACGTGATAGCACCAAGATTGCTAGATAAATTCTAGAGGCACAGAAGATGCTCAGTATACCTGAAATACACCTTTGAGATTAATGGGAAGAGTTGCCCAGCAGGCACCTGCCCCCACCACATCACAGATGTTGTCTGCAAGTTAAACCTGTCCATGGTGTTCTAATGCAGCACTGGAAAAAAGCTTCACTTCATTGTATTCTATCAGTCACTTCAGTTGCTGAAAATTCTAGGAACACGGTGACAGGGTCACAGATCCAATTATACAAACTGGTTTTAGGTGTTTTGTGTACCCTGCACAAGGCCAGGATGGAAGAAAGCCATGAGCACGACAGTCACAAAGACAAACACAGAGAAAAATAACTGTTGTGCCAACTGTAATGGTTTGGGCTGAGATAGTTCATTTTCTTCATAGTAGCTGGTATGGGGCTGCATTTTAGATTTGTGCTGCAAACAGTGTTGGTAACACAGGGTTGTTTTAGTCGCTGCTGAGCAGGCCTTACACAGAGTCAGGGTCTTTCCTGCTCCTCACACTACCCCACCCACGAGGAGGCTGGGAGTGTACAGGGAGGGAGGGAAGGAAGGATGGAAGGAGGGGTTATTTGGAGTCATGGCATTTGTCTTCCCAAGCCACTGTTACACATGAAGGAGCCCTGCCCATGGGCAGTGGTGAATTAATTCCTTGTTTTACTTTGCTTCCATGTACAGCTTTTTCTTTACCTCAGACTTAGTTTTTTCACTTCTGCCCTTCCAATTCTTTCCCCCATACTGCTGGGGGACAGTGAGCAAGTGCATGTGTGTGGCTCAGTTGCCAGCTGTGATAAACCACATCTACAAAAATTTCACAAATAAATAGACATACACAACAAAGAATTAAGTGATTTCATTTCAGTCCTTTTAAAATAATTCATTATTTTCATTGCAAGATCTGGAAAATCAGTTTTAATATTTATGGATTTGGGGAAAGATTAAATGAAATTATTTTTCATCAAGCAAAAGACTTCATTAGGAAGGTAAAAATATGAATTCTACACAGGCCTCAAAATATTTTTTATTCAGCTAACAAATATAAAAATCAGTTATTGGCATAACATCCTCTTTTCTTTTCAAACTTAAACTTTTATAGTCTTACTGAATACTTTTAAACAGCTGCAGAATGTTATGCTAGAGGTTTTAATTTTAGTGCAGCTGAAATCACATAACAGGAGGAGTCACTTTTGTGGTATGATATTTTTAGTGAATTCTATGAACCCTGTTAGTGACACTGCATACTGTAAACTGATAGTTGTTGTCATAATTTCTCATATTTATACCTACAATAACACAATTCTTTTAGTGTAGTTTCCGTGGAGATTAGATTTATCATTCTACACACAGCCTACAGATATACATAAATAATAATTTTAAAATATTAAAGTATTAAAGACAAAAAATACTACCAAAGATATATCAGGTGTTTAATTATTGGTAATTTAAAATGTTAAATATTTGATCATTAAAAAAGAAAAAAACATTGAAAAGCCTGTGTTATGGAGACATTACTGCACCTATCTTTGGATGTGAAAAATCATTCCAAAAAGTTTATTCAAGAATTAGAGCCAAAGTCTGCCTTTATATTTTAAGTTATGCCCTTTACCATCCTTCATCATAGAAAGTCTGTTTTCTTACAAAATGATTGCATCAAAATAGTCCCTAGAATTAAGGTTAGAAAGGTCACAAAGCAATTATTAACCAGGCAGTCTCTGGCCTGGAAAATTATTTAAATTTTACATAATATTAAATTGAGGTGATCTCATCTGGCAGAGAGCCATATACAATTAAATAATAGTAAATAATTTTGCTTACTCTTTCTTTACCTGTGGCTAACTGCAATTAAATACTTGTCTGTGAGTCACCATGTATCAAATAAAATTCTGTAGTAGTATTAGAATTGAATGTTTTCCACTGCTTTGTCTGATTCCACTTTTAAATTACGTCATCATTCATATTTAAGCTACAGTCAAGTGCTATCACTCAACTCAAACTAAAATATCTTCCACCTTATGTTTTGCTCAATGGACACCCCAGTTTTGTCTTCCTGTAGGGAGTTCAGCAAAGGAAATTGACACTGTAGAATAAAAATTCAATCAAAGAATTGGAAAATGCCAATATACTATAACTCTGTTTCATGGCATCAAGCCCTGGCTCAGGAAATACATTGTTCTTGTCCTCAACAATAACCTGAAGTCTATTTGTGTTCAATTTTTCTGTACACTGTAAATTGCCTAGGTGTCAGACATTAATTAGGTCTACTGTTCAAGCAGACAATCGGCTTAAATCAATCATACAAAACAAATACATCCCCTGAAGTAGTAAAGAGTAAACAAACTAGGAAAAACACCCCAAGCCATTACAAATATAGACTAACTCTTTCTCACAGGAGCCAGAACTAAACAATGATTATGTCAAGTATAGGCATCATAATACACAGTGTTCTTGCATTTTACACTGCTGATGTTCCTGATGTCAATGAGATGTCGTCTCTGGAGAGTAATTCTGTAAAAAGACAAGTTGGTAACATTCCTATGCTTGGTAGTATTAGGTGTTGTATATACGTATGTACTGTAAAATTCACTTTATTGGTCTTCTAGTTTAATTTAAATTGCTCAGATTAATGTAATTTTGCTAATCCAGAGTTTTCAAAGGCAGAACTGTATAAAAATATAAAATATTGGAAAAATATGACGATACAATTACAACAATTCATGATATGGAAAAAGCTGTCGAGAGTCACTTTTGTCACTACATATGAATTCCCAAGATTCCTCTTCTCATCCATACAAATAAAAAATAGCAAATCCAAAAATTCTTACATGAAGTTAACTCTTTGCCAATTAAAAATATGAACTGAGCAAATAAATGGCATTAAAGTCAAATTAAAATTGAAGTTTTGTAACATTTCCAGAACTTCAGGAGGAAGTGGAGATTTCCTTACTATTCAAATTAACTTCTGTATTAAGATCTCTGACATGACTGACCTCTTGCTCCATTTCTATTGCTGCTCTTTGAGAGGTAGATCTTTATTCACTATTAAAAAGACTGAAAACACCAATTTCAATTCTTTAGGCAGATGAATATGCACCAGATACTGATGTCTGCTTGGCCAAATTATAGTTCTGTTTTTCACACTCTATATTCTATTTACAATACTGTAATTTCAATAATCTATATTAAACTTGTTTTATTTTTATTATTTAGAATTGACATTTCAGTTGCTCTGAGGCTTCCCTTGGGAACACAGACATATTCATAGTATCAAAGCAGAGATAAAGGCATATCTTCAGATCCAGACTGTCTATACTTCATGTACAGTATGTGCATTGTAACCCATAGAAATTAGTCACCCGCATGACAACCCACACTACCTTATTTAGGAGTCCAAGGGTACATTACATTACTATTTTAACCTGGATTGAGAATGCACTTCTGAACTAAATCTCCTGATCATGTTATTTTAATGCTCTTATTTCTCACCTTGAAGCAGTATCAAAGCTCTCAAATTCAACTCCCTTCACATTTAACTAATTCAGCATTTGAGCTCAGAACTGATCCAAATATGGTCCCTCCACAAATATGTAAACACATCATGTGGCCAGATTAGAGTTAGTCCAAAGGAAAAAATGTGTAACCTCATTTTCTACAGACTAATTTTGGCCCTGTGACTTCTTCTGGGAGAATCAATTTCCCCTTTGCCTGCTTTTTCATCAGGCTTCCAGGACTCTCACTCATGCTTATTTAGTTATTTCAAGAGGTACAAAGAGATGTTATTTAGTACATCCCACTGAATTAGAGTCAGGTTCTTCTCTGTACAGGATGGGCAAGCATTCTCAGTTTCCATTGGTAACATTTTCAGATACAGTCTGACAAGGTTTTATGGGTTTGGGTGGATTATTAGATTGGTCTTGTAATTCAAGATAAAGGACTAGACCTGGTCCACAGTACTAACATCTGGAAAACTGTCAATATAGAAATATGATGAAATGTAGCACGCTTTGCTTTCAAGGCTGTGGGTGCAATAGTTGATCCACACTGCTTTAAAGAGGTATTTAAGCAAATATTTAAAGGAAAATAAGGAAAACAGGTATGTCACAAGGCTGATACTGAACTCATAATTAAAGAGAGAGGATCTAATTCCCGTACATTTAAGCAACATATACAATACACCTAGAGTCACCTTTCAATTCATCTTTCCAAAAACATGAATATAGACTTAAAATTCAGGTGATTGTGCATTTCACTGATAATCTTTTCCTGTAATTTCCTGGTTTCTATCTTAATGTTTTCTTGTTTATTTTCATTAAAAAAAAAAAAAGCCAACTGCTGTCAGTGTAAAGAACATTAAACATTCAGCTTTATTATTGTGGTTTGTGAAGATACATTTCCAAATCCCATATAATAGCTCAATGGAAATAGTGTCTTATCAGATGTAGCAAATGCCACAGGGACCTGTGCTGATGAGTGCAAAAGTACTAAGAAAGAGAAAAAACAAGACTTTCTGGGGAGTGGAAAAAGATGAAACAAGAACTGAAACAGTAAGTCCTAAAATAAAGTCAAGAGGGCATGCGGAAGCACCCAGGGAGATGAGCTAGCACACAGGAGTGTGAAATGAAAGACACTGATTTAGGAGCCTGGAGGAAAATATCAAAAAAACCCAGGTACAGCCTCATATGGCTGAAATACCACAGGAATTATCAGCTAGACAAAGTTAAACATGTGACAGTGTAAAGAAACTCATACACACGAACACACACAGACACCAGACAGACGCACACACACACATAAACACAAAAGAGCAAAAGGTACTGTTTCATATTTAAAGCCAGGATGTCCTTATAACACATTGGTGCTTGTGAAGTCCTGATGTGAATCTTCTGAAAGTGTGATCTCCATGGGATACCACCATCTTACAGACAAGGTGGCTTTTACTCTAATATTTGAACCTGTAATTTTGAACTGAAGGTCAAGGTTCGGTCCTAATTAATAACTATCATATGAATGCTTCAGCTATTCATGGGTAAAATAATTGAACCTTTAACTTTAGATCTATAACACAGGTGTGTGTTGATCACAGTTGTTTTTTGGATGTCAAACATCATAATAAGCAGCAACATTTTTTGTAAGACTTTTCAGCAGAGCATTTACACATTTACCCATTCTCCAATACAAAACACCACATACATAGTAAAAAAAATAAAAAAATTAAAAAAAAAATTTAAAAAAAGGGAAAGGATAGGAGAGATGAGAACTGGAACAAATGTGTCACCCTTTTAGCAGAGTACTCAGTGTAACTATGCTCAAAGCAGAAATTAAGTATTGCTAATCCACCACACTGTACCCAAAATTTCATGCAAAAATCTCAGGCCAGGAACATGCAAATATGACAAAACTTTTAAGAAATATGTAGCTTTACACAGCATATTGTATTGCACATAATTGTAAGTATATGAACTCCTATCTGTCTTTATCTCCAGGAGGGACAAAATACAGAATTGAGCAGAGATTAAATGACTTTGCACTCTTGATTCTATGTATAATTGTAGTGTATTGTCATAGCTCCTGCTGGAGTCTAGAAAGAGTTATAACACAGAGAAACTTTATATCCATCACATTTATGCTCAACTCCTCATGCTGTGGAGTACAGGACTCCAATCTGCTCTTTGTTCAGGAAACCTTTAATAATTGTGGCAGATAAGATAATCACACATCCAATTTTTTTCAGACACATGAAAAGGATGGGTAAATCTGGTTTGGGCTCATCTGTTAAAGGTAAACCCAGCATATGCTGTCTGCCCTAAACACTCAAGTTGTCAGAGAAGTCTACCAGGGATTTTGTCCTTTCCCCATCTCTCTCATGTAATTTGGATCAAAGAAAACAACTTCTTGTTTGCTTCTAACATCAGACAGAGGCCTGATATTTCATTATATCATCAGAGCAAACCTAAGAGCAGCAAGCACAACACTACACTGCAGTTCAGATGCTTAGCAACACTGTTCCAGAGAAAATCCTTAAAAAAATCATTTTAATGAGGACTCAGTGTGACAGTTTCTCTAGTAAATGGATAATGGATCCTGGGTGAGTGTTACAGGCATAGTAGAGTTCACTGGAGAATAATCCAAAACCAGCTATTTAAGATTGACTGTGTTCCTGTTTCTTTCAGATTTGAGTTTCTTACTGTATTGTTCTGCTTTCTCTTCTGGAAGGTGGTATATGCTCAACTTTCTAGAACAATATAAACATTACCAGACACAGTTAATGATGCAATAATGAAAAAGTAAAATTCAGAAAGAGAGAGAAAGGGCATGTGCATGTGTGATCATAAATGGAAGGCATAAATAGAGGAGACAATAATGTCACTGTGAAGAGAGGAAGAGGTAATTGAACCTAAAGACTGAAGAAGAAACAATGATTCTGTTACACAAAGAAATTACAGTGGCTGTATGAGGACATTACCATGACATCAAGTGCTCTGGAAACCCAAGAGACACTAACCACTGAGTGAGAATTACTCACATGATCTCTCTTGCATAATACTACACACAAGTTATGGCAGATAGTTGGTGCATAAACGAAAGAAAGGAACTTCTGTTACCATAGGTCGTATGGTTTTATTTGGTAAAACCATGCATGACAGAAGTCAACATCTAAGAGCTGTATCTAGTCCATGGCTGGTCTTACAGTAGATTGTTTCTGCAACAAGAATTTCAGAGGTTGCTATCTATTTTAATTATTAGTTCCAGAATGAAATGTGTGCATCTGGCAGGTTAGAAAGCCCACAATAGTGGCAAGAGCAGTTATGTCAAATAGGCATTCTCAGATTGATTCGGATCACTAGTGATCACAAATACAGCACCCCTTATTCATTCATCTGAAAAACATTTCTCTCTCTGTTTTTCCCCATGCATAAGCATATAGGCACTGCAACATCTGAGAAATAAATCAATAAGTAAAGCCCAGAAACAAGTATAGTGCTATTACCCCAGCATAATTTTAATCCTTTCATTTATACGTATATATGTCCCTCAATTCCTCCCACACTGAATTGTGGGGGATTCATCCTCCACTTAGCACTCGTGCAGTTGTGAAATGAATAAAGGTTTCTCCTGCTCATTCATTATAATCATTAGAAAATTAAATGAAAATGTATCTTTCCACAACTTGTAAATGGTCATTTCATAACACTTTACTTCAGGAGAGCAATTTCCTTCTTCTCATTCATAACCAGACCAATCACTTTCACAAACTAAACAGCAGATCTATAAAATAAACTTCTATGCTTCACAGTGTTTGGACTAAGTACCTAGCAGTAAAAATTATGGACAAAGAAATAAATTTGCACAAGTCAGACTGCAAAAAAATGGCAAATAGCCATTAAATACATTAACAGCCATAAAAAAAATTTCACTAAATAAAATGTCAAGGGTATAACAGGGGTTAAAATTGGGAGCTTTATCATAAAAATATTTATTACTTGATTCTCATCTTCTGTCTCAGGTTCTCATCTAATGTAATTGTATGAAAGCAAGTTCTGTGTATTGGGTTTGTGTAACAAGGTATTGGTAGTGGAGGTCTGCAAGGATGGCCTTTGGAGAAGACATCAGGAGCTGCCTCCATGTCAGGAATAGACTGCCCACAGAAGATGTGCACATTCCACCTGTGGAAATGTTCCGAGCCAGTTGGATAGGACTTTGGGTTATCTGATCTAGCAAGTGGTATTTCCACACATGGCAGTGGGTTGGAACTAGATGATCTCTAAGGTCCCTTCCAATGCAAGTCATTCTATGCTTCCATGTTTCAGTGTCTGACAGAGCCCCTTCCAGCCAGCTCCAAGCTGGACCTGCCACTACTGTCCAAAGCTGAGCCCATTAGCAACCATGATGATGCCTCTGTTATAACATATTTAAGAAAGAACAAAAACTGCTGTACAGCAGCTGGGAGAGAAGCGGGAGATATGTGTCAACCCTGCAGACACCAAGGTCAGTGAAGAACGAGAGGGAGGAGGTGCTATAGCTGCCAGAGCAGAGATTTCTCTGCAGTAGGAGGTCCATGGTGGAGCAAATGTCCATACTGTACTGCATGCTGGACCAGGTGGTCATACCCTAAAGAATTTTCAGCCTATGTAGATACCAGGCAGGACCCATGTCAGGCCCATGGAGAGGAACCCTTATAGGAACAATCCACTCCTGAAGGACTGCACTCCATGGAAAGATCCCTTTGCTAGAGCATTTCTTCAAAAACAACAGCTCATTGAGAATGACCCATGTAGAAGAAATTCATGAAAGACTGTATGCTGTGGGAGACACCCCAGGCTGGAGCAAGAGAAGAACAGGAGGAGGAAGGAGAGTCACAACTGAGCACAAACTCCATTCCCCATCCCCCTGAGGCACTCCAGGGGAAGAGGTGGGAGATTCAGAACTAAAGCTGAGCTTGTGGGGGGTGGCGGGAAGGTGCTTTTAGTTTTATTGTATTTCTCAGTATCCTACTCTGTTATTGACAATAAATAAAATTAATTTCAAAAAAATCCTCATTTTGTCCATGACTGTAACTGGTCAGTAGTTTGCCTGTCCTTTTCTGAACTCCTGAGCTTTTCCATTGCATTTTCTATCCCTGCACTTTTGAGAAAAGAAAGTGAGAAAGCAGCTTGGCGGATACCTAGCAGGCGGCTAAGGCCAACTATCACAGTGCTGCTTTACCAGTACAAAACTGAGTCAACTTGAAAAAAAAAATAAATGCATTTTTCACTGAAAATCAAACATTTGAAGTTAGATACAGCTCAGCTTTTTTATATAGAATTCTATGATTTGAACTCCAGAGTTTAAAGCTCTAAAACTCTGCTAACAAAGCATGCACTCCAAAGCACTTCAGTATCACTGAGGTTAAATATTTTTCATAACTTTTCTTACATGTGCCTAATCTGAACAATCTGTAGAGGAGCCTGTACAGAATTATTATGTTCCAAAATTAAAAATATAGAGCTAAACACGTAAAGTAGATGCTATGAATGATCTGTGTTATAGGAGTGACTCAGCTCTGCAGAAGGGGCAGTCTCATTACATCTCAGTCAGAATGTCAAAGTGGAACAGAGTTCTGCAGCTTCAGGGCTAAACTATTGCTAGAGTAGGTAGAGAGGGTGATTATACATTTTTTCCATCCAGTACAGAAAATCCACTGATGAAGGTCAGAATTTTCATCATTTTCCCCCAGAGACTATTAACATTGTGGTCAAGGAGAGCCTAATTTGTTGCTTCTGAAAGGAAAGAACTTGGACCATAAATGAGTGACTGAGTGCGACAGCCACTGAACACTGACTCCCACAGAGGATGTAAGTGACCGATGACAGCACTGCAGGAGGTGCTTAAAACCAGAACAGAGAAGGGCTTGTCATACCCTTGCCCTCAGCTTTCCTTTTATTGTTTGATTAGATTAAACTCCATTCCACTTATTACACTGATTTAAAGTAGTTCCCTTAATCTCCTCTGCACCTGACTTTAAACCAGCTTCCTATAGAAAGACCATTATACATTATAAGTAAGTGCTGTCTCCTTATAGTTACATACCTCTAAATGGAGAGCTGAAGACCTGAAGTCCTTTGAAATTTAAATCCTAGGAAGTTGTCAGTGAGGCTGATGTCCTAATTCCAATCACATCTTGTAGCATTGTAGTTTTACTAATACTCATCTGCTTCTATTTGTGAGGTCCCACTTATGTCTGGTCAACTTAGAAAACTTTGCTAATAAACCTTTCCTCTCTTTCATTCTGATAGTTACAACTTAGTACTACTTACATGTGTGATAAAAAATAATTGTAATAAGAGTTACATTTTATGGCCCAGAACAGCTGATGGGCATTCAGAAAATAGATATACCATGTTCACAATATACCACACTCACACTATATGAAGATTTCTCAGGGGTACTTTCAGACAAGAAAGAAGACCTTTCTGATTAAAAACAGAAATCCTGTGAGAGCTAACCACTTCACACCTGCTGTCTGCCTTTGAACATGTTTTGAGTATTCCTCAAGAATCTAAATTCAGCCTTGATGAAAATGCCTGAAGCTTTGCCTCCTTGAGTCTGTTAACACTAAGGTGAACTTGTTCAGGGTTTTGAAAACTAAACAAACAAAAATCAGCTTCTTCATCTTTAAAATAATACTGGAGCTTTTAGACAGTAACCAGTATAAAGGTGCAGCAAATCTCTATTGCCTCAGGGGCTGAAAGAGATTACATGGAAGGGAAGCATGGTTTTTCTTCATACTTGGTTGCAAAAGAGGTGTCATGGTTTCAGCCAGGTGGGGCCTAAATTTGGGTTTTTAAGTTTGGACTAGGCCTGAAAATTGTCAGGTG
>JAWWEV010000001.1:40020202-40044544 GCA_035583235.1 Hafferia zeledoni
TTTTCACTCTGTCTCAGACAGTTGGCGTTTTGCCAGCTCAACCCAAGACAAGAGGAAAAAGTGGTCTCTGATATTCTCTACAGGCACTGGTGGCTCCAAATTCCTCTGTCTCCTGAGGAGCAGCTTCATAAACATAAAAGTAACAGCTCCTCCACCCCACTGAGCAAAGTGTGAAGATTGTAACAGGTTTTCCATGAAACCTTCATCCATATTCTCCACTTCTCAAAAATAAGCAAGTGCAAATAAAAGCATTCATGTGCTACATCGAGTTATATATATCCAGGCAGGCATCTCAGTCTCAGTGATATACATTGATATGCACTTGCATCAACTGCAAAACAACTTCTGCAGAAGAAAAATTCCTGCCAGAAAAGCACTATCTTCCAGAAGAAGCTATTTTCTAAAAGTCATAGAGACAAACACAGGGGAAACCAGCCCACAGGTTTCCAAATAAAATCCAATACTCAGCTCCCATAGCTCCAACATCCTCCCAGATACATGGGTGGCACTTTGCAAAGAAACAACATGGCCTGAGTAGGCATTACTCAACTGCCTCATTTTGCAGCAGTCAAAACACAAGAGGAAAATTTTTATTCTTTTCCTGTTGTGTCAGGATATAATCAAATGATGAGGCAAGATTGTTGTTTTCTGCAGACAGATAGTTGTTTTCTTTGAAGGTCTAGGGAGTGTGACGTCTTTTCTGTGGTGCTGTGGAAGGCACAGGTGCTCACAAAGAAATGTGCACACTGGCAGGTCCTGCATTTTTTATTGCAGGAGGGAGAAATATAAGTACAGAAGGAATAATGAAGTATGCCTTAGAGCTATGCACACTGTACAAAATCTTGTGTAAAATTCTCCTGCTGCTGGAATTAAAAGTGAGAAAGTACTGTTTTCTCTTCCTGACCCTGATAAAAACTTTGTATTCCAGAGAATAACCTTTGGACTGAACACATCCCTCACAGGCTTTTCCAGATGAAATGAAAGTCCATGATATGAAAATGTGGTCAGGGTTCACATTAGTTTAACACTTGCAAACAAGCCAGGTTTAGTAGGATCCTGGTTACTATGTCAGTTCACTGCATTCCTGAGAAGTCTAAGAATTTGGCTACAACTTGTAAGACTCCACAAACTGCACTGAGTGATCTGTCACACAATAGAAAGTATCCCAGAATAGAAAAAAAACATATTATTGTGATATTTTCCAAAATAATTTTCTATCAAAATAGAAATATCACAGCATAAATTTACTGCAATTAAAATTGAAATATTGTTATTTAAGAAATAATTGGATTTTAAGCTAAACTTGTGACTTTCAATAGCACATATTGAATCAAAGTTTTAATACATATTGAATGCAGCATTAAATTAATTTATACTATTTTACCCCCTGGAACACAATATACACTTCCATGAGAAAAATCATCATAGACCTCAAACTTGAACAATCCAACAACATCAACAAAAATACTCTTCCACTGTAAAAATGTGGAGTTTTTATGGCAAGACCTATAAAGAATGAATGGCAAAACATTTTTTTTTAACTTCCTCTTTGCCTACTAGAATTTTAAAAAAGAAAGGTTAAGTCATGCAAATGCAAGAATATGACATAGGAGTTCTATTCTTGAATTTTTAGGCATAAATTACTCCAAAGTATCGATAATTAAGCAACACACTAGGAGATGATAAAGTTATAAACAGTTAGTTAGACAGAGACTTCTTAAATGTGCACATGATACTAGGTTTTCTCTCTTGGGAGCCAAAAATAAACGTATTTAAACAAAAAATTTTTGTTCAAAAATATACTGAAAATTAAGCCTTGTTAGTTCTTAATTGAAAGTTAAACACAGCAAGTGACACTTAGCTGGAAAATCACAAGCCTGGAGACTATGAATAAGGGACCTTGAAATTAACTTTGTCTTATAATGTCTTCACATACAAAGACTCACATTACTGCTGAAGGATAAGTCTTTTTAATATTAACTTGCAGGCTGTACATGTGAAATATGTGATAACACTTCTTTTACATTAAAAAATGATGGTATGGTGTGAGAAATGATGTTGTGAAATAGACATGAAAAATAGATAGCTATTAGGCAGCAGGATGACATCATGTCTGCCACAGTGCACTGCTATAGATGATGACATGCTTAAGTGTATCAGCAGCTCCTCATGTCTGTTTCTGAAGTCAACTTTGTGTTTTAATCAGAAGTTCATTTTTCTAATCCACAGCATTGTCAAAGAAACTGAGGACCACCCAACAGGTTTTATGCTAAGAGTTAGCAAACCGGTCAATGCAGATTTTTATAGATTTTGGCAATATGTAGAGAAAATCAGTAAAGTATATCAGTCTGCAGGTCATGCATACAGCCACTGTGCCATGAAAGCAAGGAAATTTCACAATCTGGCCACATTTGATAACTCAAGAGATATTTCTCTGCATCACAAGTGGGCTTTTTGTACTAATCCTGCCACTATGGTTAATCAATCATCTTTCTGAGTAAATCAACCTGATTAATTAGGAATTACACTGGTTGTCTGGCTGCAACTCTAGTTTCAAGCAAGGACACAAAACCAAGCATATTATAATTGTTTGGTGTAGATCTGCCTCTTAGCCCTCATCTGCCAGCCTGTAATCTGCTGTAGTTTGGCCTGTCAGACAGCTTTTTCAGAAAGACAGTTTATTTTATAACCTGAAAGATATTGATCAATCATACTGTAAGAAAATTAGAGTATCCAGAATGTACTTGAAGAGAGATTTAAGATAATTTGTCTATGTTTGCTTTTGGAGGCACTGGCCAAAGAAAATTAATACATTTCTCCTAATTTCTCTGCCAGAAATAAGAGGATTTAGTAGCATATTATCTGCATTATTTTCAAAGGTCATTGTAAGCATAGTTATACTACTGCATGAAATCAAAGATATTTTTTTCACTGTAAGGAATTGTTTTTCTATGAGACATAGGCAGACTGGAGTGGTTCAACTACAGTGCTTAGCTGATCTTAAATACTCATGTTGGAAACATTTTTAGCATCCCAATAACAAAATTTCTTTTGGAGTTCCAAATTTATGCCTGCTATATCTCCACTGAAGTAAGCTTATGAGATGCCTTCCTGCCAGGAATTCTACAGGACTGATTCAAAGATAAATTATTCCTTAATATTTTGTGATCACTGATCACATCGCTTTCGCTCTTCCACAAAGCCAAACTAATGTTGATTTTTCTCATGGCATTTGAGGCAAAATTCTAGTGCTCTGACTCATAAGTTCTTGCAGGCTTCAGCATGTGAAGCTGGTTTGTGTTCAGATACTAAGAACATTAACTGAAAAAGCCAAAACCATTCAGTTTGATGCCCTGTTGTGTAGAGAGTCTCCCTGGCAGAAAAGCAACTCTAGTGGTAACACCTTAAATCACTACACCTATATACGTTTAAGATCAGAGATCACATTACTGCTTTGAAAAAACATTGCTGAGACACAGATATCAGAATGTTCATACAAGCGAGATCTTTGAGTTTATAGAGAATTAATATTATGTCTTAAAAATATTATTATTCACTTTAACATGAAGGCAGTAGCTCTTTCTTTCATAGCTCCGGTTTTGTATCCATTAGATGCTTAAGAAATGGTTTTCTCTTTTATACAGGTATATCACAGTATCCAAAACCAACTGCTTAGTTTGGGAACTCTACACTTTTTGGCAGACCTCCTTTCCTCCTGAGAACAGACTGGGATGGGCTCAGGTGAAATAATTAGAAACAACACAAGGTTTGGAGCTCTAAAGAGGACTGGCCAACCTCTTATTTAGCCTGTTACAGAATGCCGAAAAATCTTTGAATTGCAATGAAATAGGAGACCTGAAGGAAATTCTGAGGCACAATCCCTAACAGATAGGGGACCTAAAAAACAGGCTGCAAAGCAGAGAGGAGATATTTTTGAGCAAGGAGGCAAAGACCAGAGACTCTTTTAAAGTGCATTAGTAGAAGCACTTGAGTTGCTATGGTTCGATGGCAACTGTGTGGGAACATATGGGAACATACTGAGATGTAACCATGAGAGTGTGAAACCCTAATGATCTCAGGCATAGACCTTGCATCTTGTTTTCACAGTCAAACCCATACTTTTTACTTATTGGACTGCATACTATGTGAGATACAAGCCCAAACACTGAGGATAAGGAGGAAGCCTGTTGTCTGTTACCACAGCACAGAAGGGGTAGTGCAGTGCAGTAAAACAGTTATATGTAAAAAGCACAGTAAGAATGTCATTAAGAACCAAATGGTGATGAGGCTGTGAAATGTCTTTCACATCAACAAGACCAGTTACCAGACAGTTGTTTACTAAAATAACATTACCATTTGACCTGAAGAACTACAGCAGATATTTTGCTTTGATAAAAACCTCAAAATATGCATTTCATTAGAAAGTCACATTGATGCATATTGTGGTTCCACTTAAATGACTGGAATAATTCTATAGATGATCAGATATATCTTTTGGATTTATTGCACACTTTGGATCGCTTCACTGGTCACAGTTCTTTTATGAGTTTTAATGGATGTAATCTAATGGAGAATAAAATAACAAAATCCAGAATCGCTTTAAGAAAGATAGATGGCTATTTTTCAGAGCAGTAAAGTTGTTCAGGCCTATTCTAGTATTGGTCCATTATTTTGCTGAACAGGCTGTTCTAGAAAAGGTAACCATGACCAAGGAGGAGAGATAACCAGGGCCAGGCCAGTAGGACAGGGCAGTAACGAGTACCAGGGGAATGGAATTGGTGTGATTTGTAGGATATGGCTTTCTGTTTATCTATTTTTACATAGCTGTTCTATATGATTCAAAACAGTTTAGAAATATTACTGAAAATAAGCTTCATGTTTATATCATATTATAAATATTACTCTTACTGTTATTATTAATATTGTTACTATACAATTTTTCAGCTAATGAAAGTGAAGCACAGAGATGTAGAGCTAATAATTTAAAACTGACACACATATGCTTATTCAGGCATCATTTAAGTAGTCTTTTCATTGATATTACCAAATTTCCCACCAAGTTTGGGAGCAACAAACACATCTCAAGGTCAGGCTCTTATTTAGCTACCTACACCCAAGAATTTGGACCAAAAGTTATTTCCCTAAGGTCACCTGGAAAATTCACAGTAGGGCAAAGAGTAAACCCATGTTTTCAAGTGGTGCTCTTTAAAGAGAACATCCAGTCTGCTGCAGTTCACAAGGTAAATGTCTAGGTTTCACAAATGAAGTCACGGCATAGCCAGCTTTCCATCCACGCACAGAAATACATGCAGATGCATTTGCAGTGTAGGCAGAAGCACTTTTTCTGCTTCTTTGTATTCAACACAAAAGAGGTGGACACAATAGATTGTTGTTTTCTTTTATTTATAGCCCTCAAGAACAGCCAAAATGTGAAACTATTGTGTTCATGTCCTATCAATCCTGTTGAAAGGTATAGAGTGTGTACTAGATTTAATAAAACAATGATGCAGTATATTGATTAATTTGAGATTTTGTGTCTCAAGAGACTTACACCAGTCTTTTAGAAAGTAAAGATGGAATACTAATAGAAATGAGAAGACAAGTTGAACAACCTCCTGCCAGTTCACTGATTAGAAAGAGATAATTAAAGTGTTTTTTGCCATAGATTTGGCCTTGTAGGAAACAGCAGACCAAGTGCCAAATTGATCTCGAATCAATGGAGGAAAAAGACACTGAAGCATGAGGAAACAATTTGAAATTAACTTTTTGGTAGACTGGCAGAAATGAGGTAGTGTCCATAGTTTAGAGAACAGCCAGGTTTGGTGAGAATTGTTGCTCATTCAACAAATTCTATGATACGAAAAAAGTTGTTTCAGATGGCTTAAGCAAACAATTTCGTTTACAGCATGGCATTGTTTTCTTTAGAGACTGTTCTTTTCTTTTAAATTCAGTCCAGTTTCACACTTTGGGGTTTTTTGTGGCTGCATCTTTTCCTCCTTTTTTGCTAGCAACATCTTCCTATACAGTATTCCATCTTTTGACATAAAAATAGGAGTAATTTTCTGTTTTGTCACAATGAATATTGTTCTTTCCTCTCATACAATTCTGAACACACTCAAACATTAAGATGGGTTCTGTGTCTCCTACACCCAGAATACAACAGGAACCTTGCACCAAATGGGTTGTTTCCTTCAGCTTACCCACAAAATCTTGCCTGTTTAATTGTTATATCATATTCAGAGATATAACTGTATCTTCTCTGTGGAGGGTTAATCCTGGCTAAGAGCCAAATGTCCATTCAACTCACTCCCCCTCCTCAAAGGATAGAGATAAAAGTGGGATGAAAAAGCTCAGGAGTTAACCTAAATACAGAAAAATTGCTTATCAGCTACCAACATAGGCAAAACAGACTCGGCTTGGGAAAAACTAATGTTATTGTTGCCAATTATAATAGATTTGAGTAGGGAAAAACAAAGATCAAGTTAAAAGAACACCTCCTCCACTCTTTTTTCCCAGGCTCAACTTCACCCTTTCACTCCTGTCTCCTCAACACTCCCATATCCTGAGCAATATAGGGGAATAGGGAAAGGGGGATTCTGGCAGTCCATAACAGCTCCTTATCTGTAGCTACATCCTCATACTTTCCCCTTGCTCTTGTGTGGAGTCCCCAGGAGCTGCAGCGTGGATATCTGCCTAGGACTATTCAAATAACACACCTTTCAGCAAAGGAAATTCATTTTTTGCATCAAGAGAATGTCTTTCTGTTCAGTTCCTTGTATAGAGATGCTTCGGCTAGCAACATGCTAGAATGGAACTGATTTCTATAAGTTAAGCTAAAGCTACTTTTTCATCAGTATTAGCACTAGAAATGTAGGATATGTAGGATAGGTGACTGTAAACATTAAATTATCAATACGATCAAAGTACCAGCTTATTTTTTTCCTCCCAATGAACTTTCTTTCAAGTATAGTTATAACAATTCATTTTACAAGCAAAATTTTTTTGCAAATTTGTCCTCTATATTTATAAAACATCATTTAAAATTACAATTTCACAGTGTTTAGCCATAAAATTGTGACTTTCTGCAGAACTGCAATTTTATGAATATTACAAACAAAAGGCCATACCTCAAGCTTCAAAATTCATATGTTTAGAAGCTTGTACAAACTAAATCATTAATACATTCCTAGTTAAAGTTGCAATGAAGTGGTATGAAAAGAATAGAAAACTTACACTGTTTTAAATGTCTCAAATTCATATTTTTAATATATTTACTAACTCTACCTGTAAATGCAAAAAAGGAAAAAGCCCTACAATGACTGATTATCTAGAGAGATCATGCAAAGCAGCTTGTTTCTTCCTTGAAGTATTTCAGTACCTGAATTCTGTCATTAAATTGTCACTATGATGGGTTCAGAGCTGATGTCCGAACGCAGCTGTGCACTCAGGCACATCCCATTAAAGTCACTAATACAGTGTGCATCCTCTGACTCTATGTGAGTGCACATGCCCATACAATCCAGGCCTACCTATTTATCTGACACCCATTATTGCTACACTTAGGCATGTGACTGACTTTCATGTATCAATGTTCACTTTATGGGCTTGGAAAATACTGTTACTTCATTGTACAGACAAGGAACAGGTAAACCTATACAGAAGTAGAGCTCAATTCAAAATACATAATTTACTGCACTATACCTACTCCAGAGCAGCTTTCACAGATATCTTTTTGTTTTGCCTTTGGCTTCATGTTCACATAAAGAGGGAGATGCTCTGAGAACGACTACAGAATTATTGCAAACAAGAAATCCTCCTGCTGTGAACCGTTACAGAATTGTTTATAAGCATCATACAGGACATTAAGTGGCAAAAATGACTCCTATGTTTATGCAATACTGTACAAATATTTTCAGTGAAAGATGTAAGCACAATTGTGTTTAAAAATATATTGAGGAGGATATTAGATTATATATTCAGAATAATGTATATAAAGTGATATTATATCTATAGGTCTTTCCCATTTCCAGGTGTCTTGGTTACTATCCAATTTTGTTGTCAGTGTCCTGTTTCTTATCTTTGCCCTCTCCCCGTCATCCCTTCCAGATTCCTGTATCTCTCTTTTCTATTACTACTTCTTAGTAACTTCAGTTATGTCCTTTCTCCCCCACCATTCAATTTGATCATAAAAACACTGTAGTGTAGCTGTATTCTCCTCCTACAAACCTGGCTTATAAATGAAATTTCTTTCTTTGTAATAAATGAAAATCAAGTATTACCTACTTTGAAAAGAGTGTCACTAGCGCAAAAGATAAGAACACACAATTTTTGCAGATCCTATTAACAGCTTGAAAGTGTTCAAGGCCAAGTTGGATGGGGTTATGAGAAACTGATCTAGCCAGAGGCATCCCTGCCTGTGGGGAACAAACTGGACTATGAAATATGGAAAGAATAAGCTCTGATATAGACCCACATGGAGAATGGCACCGGCAAGCAGGCCAAACTTGACCAGCTACATACATGAGACTTGTTGTTGGAGTTTAAAAGTTATGCATTTTACTTGTGCAGGTTTGAGTTCCAAAGGTTTTATTGTCATCCCCTCATTGGCATGGTTGCCACCCCTCCCGCATCCTTCCCCTGAGACTTTGTTCCCCAATGAGTCACTACACTGTTGAGAAGTGGGAGATTGTCTCCTGGGTCAGGACTGCCCATCCCGGGGTCGTCTCTCCCCGCCCTCGCTCCCAATGCAGCAGCGAGGACCTGCCGGCGTGATCCCGCCAGTCCCGTCTGGGGCATTTCCACTTCTGAATCGGCCCTGCCTCGAGGTGCCGATGCAGCTGCAGGTGACACATCCACCCCTTCTGTCAGCTTCCTCCTCTGTCCTAACCCCACTGGTTATCTCACCCATCTGTCTCCAATCCCTGGTGATCCTTCTGTTTCCCCTATTGGCTAGCCGAGTGCATGGGCCACTTCCCCTTCTGGAGCCCTTGCCCAGTCCTGTCCTAGTTCCAGCACCTTCCCCTCAGAACCCTATAAAAACTGCATGATTTGGCAATAAAGTGTTCTCACCACAAATCTCCCTGAGCGAGCATCTATCTGTCACACTCCCTGGCTTGGAAGGACCTGCAGGGACTGTCTCTCCTACACCTCAAAGCCACATGCCTGCCTACAGCAGAAGGGTAGGAACTAATGATCTTGAAGGGCCTTTCAACCTAACTCATTCTATGATTCTACAATAAAGGCAAGAACCATATGCAAATGGCAAAATATCTTTATTTCAATGCCCGTTTGAACTCAAGATCACAGAATATTCTGAGTTGGAAGAGATCCACAAGGATCACCAAGTCCAGCTCCTAAGTGAATGGCCCATGTGGGGATCGAACCTGCCACCTTGGCATTATTAGCAACATGCTCTAACCAACTGAGCTAATCTCTCTTTATTTCAAGCAATTTAATCATCCATCCTATGAAATATTAGCAATATGCCAGTTACTAGGAACACTGATGTAAACAAGAACGAAAGACATGTTTCTCTTCTCTGCTTTTACCCATGATGCCATCCTTTGTGACCTCCTGGAGACATCCTAAGTGCTGAATGCACAAAAGAACTTCCTGTAACTTGCCCTACCATGCTCAAAAGCCCACTATACGCTTTCTTTCATGTTGTTCCAGCCTTTAACAACATAGCCCATTTTACTGTTTGCTCCACATGCACAAACGTTGTTAGGAGACCCAACAGTTCAGAAGATTGTTTTGTGGCTGTTAACCTGAGATAAGACTACATTAAGATATTTGTATGATATCTGATTACACAACAGTCACACAAAACAGCAGTTCGATAGCCCATCTGTGTATATGGTTAATTGCACCTGCAAAGTGTGTTAGCATGTAGTAGGTACACTACCATTATTATCCTAGGATACCATCTATTATTAGGAAGCTCAGTGTGCAATCAAGAATACAACACGCAAAATATATATTTATCCTAACAATGCCGGAAAAAAGCAAATATCATCACAAACAAAAAGCAATTCACAAGATGCATCTAAACTCAGGAGCTTAACTTTCCAAAGGGAAGTTTTTTCTTATATCTGTTTTAAAAGGAAGATGTGTTACTCTGCTAAATGCTAATAATGCTTTGAAATATTGAATCTGGTTAGAAAAAAAGCATTTGTATGGCTTTCATTCTAACTTAGGTACTTTTTAAAATTAAAATTTTAATAGCTATGCCCCAGCAGGGCAATTCAGTCTACTGAAAATAGCTTCAGTGATAATGCATAAAATCTAAAGCTTTTTCTGAAAACCAGCAGGAGGTAATCCAGTCTGCCTTAGGGGGTTTTTTCTCCATTTGTCATCTGCTTCTAGACCAAGTTCAGTATCTACTGCTTTCATCAGTGAAAAGCCTATGTCCCAGGTACAGGCGATGGCAGTAGCATTCCTGCTAGAAAAGCTGCCCAACTGCAGCAACTGTGTGGGTGAAACAATGATGTCAGTAGACAAACAACAGGCCACCAAGCAGAACTTCTTTTACAATCAAAGGACCAATGAATGTCCACACAAGGTACCTGTAGCAATTCAGACATGGAAAGATCCAGTTATACGTGCACCAGAATGTATGACGTTAATTGAAATGACAAGTAATGTTGGAATTGAAGGAAGTTAGCATATGGGTAAAGTAAGCAGTCCTTAAAAGCAAGCAGCAAAGATGGAATAGAAGATAATAATCAAGAGAAAAATGATAGACAGATGAAATGTGTCTTGGATTTGGAGTGTTCTAATCTGGGGTACTAAGCAGGTAGCCAACAATATGAGACCACTCATACAGCAGTCTTACATTCATAGAATCATAGAATTGTTTGGGTTGGAAAAGACCTCCGAGATCATCGAGTCCAACCCTTGGTCCATTTCTAGTCCATTTACTAGATCATGGCACTCAGTGCCATGTCTAATCTGCCTTTAAAAATCTCCAGGGATGGTGAATCCACCACCTCTTTGGGCAGGCATTCCAATGCCTGATTGCTCTTTCTGTAAAGAATTTTTTTCTGATGTCCAACTTAAATTTTCCCTGGCAGAGCTTAAGCCCGTGCCCCCTTTTCCTATTGCTGAGTGCCTGGGAGAAGAGACCAGCCCCCACCCTACTTTCCATTTACAGTGAATGAAGGAACACCCATTACAAAGCTAATCTTGAATTCCACAGTTAAATTTCAATGATCATATTTTAACTTTGGAGTAATCAATATATTTTTGAATAGTGGGTAAACTATTTCAGGGCCAACTCTGGAATAAATAGGTTTAAGTGCCAATATCCATATATTTCCGACTTCGTTAAGGGCACCAGTCCAAGACTCCTGTGCTTTAGAGGAGAAATTGGAGGAATATATTCTGAATATGCTGTTGTCTGAACATAAAGATATGAAGTTGTGGTAGGCTGACCTTGGCAGGACTCCAGGTGCCCACCAAGCTGCTCCATTACTCCCCTTCCCAGCCAGAGAGGTGGGAGAGAATAAGATGAAAAATGACCCTTAGGTTGAGATAAGGCAGTTTACTAAAGCAAAAGTGAAAGTTTGAATGCACACAAGTGAAGAGGAAAATACCAAGCTTTAATCTCTACTTCCTATTAGCAAGTCCAGCCACTTCCTGGGAAGCAGGGCTTCTGCATGTGTAATGGTTGCTCAGAAGACAAACATAAATAAGAAATGCCCTCGCTTTCTTCTGGCCTACTTGGCTCCCCTCCCAGGATCTTGCTGTTGACTGGGGGGCGGGATGTTACAGTGCTGATGCCGTGCCAGCACTGCTCAGCAGTAGCCAAAACACTGCTGTGTTATCAACACCTTTCTATCTACCAATGCAAAGCACGTCACTGTGAGGGCTGCTATGCAGAAATGAATTCCACCTCAGCCAGACCCACTACAGAGACCAACAGAGATAAAGAAACACCAGAAATTTCACACTGATGATGACAGTAACTAAGATGTTATGTCTGATGGGGTATCCAGAAGTTCAGTGGGGTGCTTACTGGACACAAGCTTTCCCCCCCCCCGCCATCACTTAGCATATAGCCTGACAAGTCCATAAACTTGTATGGAATGGAAAAACTGGCAGCCCTACACAGAGATCCAGGCATGGTCATTTTTTATCTAGCTATTATCTAACAGAAACTTCCTGGGCCTAAATTTGTCTATACCAGAGTCTGTGAAATGCCATGCATTCATTCAAAGAAAGTATTAAACCCATAGAATGCTCCACATGATTGTGTCCAAACACTTTTAGCCTGGGAGATACTGAGAGGTGATAAACTAAGAAAGATTCTCTTAACTCCTAGGAAGATAATCTGTAGAGTGATATCCCCAGCGTGGTTTTCATTATCAGCTCTTCCATGAGCACTCTTTATGCAAAAAAATTTTTGAACTATGTAACAGAACACAAAGTCTAACTCAACGTTAAATTATTTCCAACTATGAAAACTCTTTATTTTTATTTACTTACTTTTTTGAGCTTTAAGACTTAATAATGTTATCTCACATTTGAATACAGTACATGTTAGTTACAAAATTCTGATGCGTAATACATAATCAAGGTCTCCCAAGTGAATAATATGACACAGGTTCATGAATATAATTAACATGCTTTAAAAAGGAAGAGAAATTAGGATTAGGATATATTAAAAAAAAAAAAAAACAAACTCCAGTCATTTAGTAGCAGATTTACAGGGAAGACAAATCTTTTAAAACAACACTTTAATGCTGATGTTCACAGTAGGTAAAATTAACCAGGTGATTCATTTTTACTTCATATATGTTCCTAACATCTAAAATGTATGCACTCTTGAACTGCTGTATAAATCCAATCCCATTCTTACAGCTCACATATAGTAATGCTTGTTTCAGATTTTTACAACTATCTTCAGATAAGAGAACTATTGTCACAGCACCTACAATATACATTTCATAGTCTGGTTATGCCATTTCATAGTCAGCAATATCCTAGTAGATTCTATTCTTTTGCATATAAAAGTTATCATCAGTATTGATTACCCTAGCCTTTATTTCCACTAGTATAGGACTATCATTCTTTTGAAGTACAGCCTAATAATTATATTCCACAAGTTGAGGTACGCACACTCAGTGCAATTTATATGAAGTTTCTTCTACACTGAGCCTGAGAGATACAAAAAAATAAAAAGACCATGGAAAAATACCTGTGCTGCTCTCCAACAAAAGTAGAAGGCACATATTTTTTATGTTTTCAAAACTACATTTCTAAATATTACAATGTTTAACCGCCTTCATTTAAAAATTTCCAGATTACATAATTAGCATTGTTGTTAGCAGTCCTAATTCAGGCCATTTACGTAAACTCATTATTTTGACACAGACTTCCATATAGCATTTTTTTTTCCAACCTTATGATTACTTACTAAATTGTTCTTAAATAATTTCTGTATTTATACCACCTTTCCATATTACTCTAGATGATTGAAGCCTAGCTCTGGGAAAAAACCCCATATTTTTTATAAATGCTTCTACAGTTTCATCGTGTCATTTGAAGAAGGTAAAACAAATTACTTTATAAACAGAGGGCAAAGACAAAGGATGAAGGCTCTGCTTTTGAAATTTTATCACATGGCCCATCTAATAGCAAAAAATGCATTCAACTGTGTTTAAGATGTTGAAGGAACAGCTGTGTATTTGTAAGTATGAGGTTTTTTGTTTAAATAGTCTTAGGTACTATAGCTGGGGAGCCAGGAAACAATTAATTCAAGTAGTACAAGAAGTGGATGAAGTACCTTTTAATATAATGTTGAAAAGACTGCAGAAATAGCCAAAATCAGATGTAAAGGAATGTCAGGGACTGATCTCTGACCCAGCCAGTGGCATAGTCTGGCTATATCACACTTGCCTCCAGCTCTCCTCTGAACCCTTCTGAGGTTCCTGCAACCAGAAGACATTTTTATTGTGGAGGAGAGGGTGGGAGCGTATCAATTCACTGATACAGAAAAAAAGAGTTTCTAAGAACTTTGTTCTTATTAATATACCTAAAGGACAGAATTACTTTTAATAATATCTAGCTGTTCCTCTTATTTTCAAAGGGGAGTGTTAAGTAGGGATGTATTTACTTCTAGTCAGAATATATTTACTTCTACTCCCAACTGTATTTGTTACGAGCATTTCTGAATTTCTGAGATATTCCCATGTCTGTTACTCTATTTGCCAGCCCTTTTGAAACGGTAGGTTTAAGTCATGAGATTAAGTCACATTTCTGAAATTTAAATTCTACTACTTAATATAGTTTAAAATTTGACCTCATATGCTGAATAAACAATTCCTACTACCTTCTTCAGTATTCTTCTTCAATGTTTGGCTGAGAGTTTATTATCACTATACAAATGCAACAGGTTGTTATTTTGAAAGTTTAAAGTATAATAGAAAAGACTTACTTTTTACTTTTCATTACTTTCCCTATGTTAAAAAGGCTTTTCGTCTTCATACCATCACTAAAAAAATGAAGACAAAATATCTTTTTAGATTAAAACTCAGTCTCACATGGTGCTTAATAGAACAATATATCTATTTGCTTCTAGTACACTGAATACATTTTTATGTGTTGTGCTGTTATGCATGAAAAGTGCTATAACTTCAGACCAAAAAATGCTGTAACTTCAGACCACTGTGGTTTATGTTATATAATTGGTCCAAACACAAAAGCACTGGGGTTTTGTTTGTTTTTTTTTTTTTTCACAGAAATAAACAAATGATTTAACTTTTTAATTAAACTTTAAAGCTTTTAATTAAATGCCTAAATTGCAAAGAACTATTTTAGAGTAAACTGTCCTTAGATTGTTGGATATGTATTTTCCAATTGCATCTCCTCTGACCTGGAAAGCAACAAAGAGCAATAACTCACATTTTCACTTCTTAATTGGTACAATTAACACTTCTTTAATTATTTAGGCAGACAAGCTTTGATTTTGCAAGTGCTGCAGGTAAAACAGAAACTGATGTTTTTAAACCAAATTTTGACACTAATATATTTCAAATGCTTTTAAAGTATCCACTAGTGGAATAACTTCATTTTCTTGTTTCTCACACTGCTATTGTAGTATGTTTCAAATGTGTTTCCAAGGAAAGTAACGTGGCCCAGCAGTAAAAGCACAACTTTAACAAAATCTGAAGTCTTTCCATCTTGCTTTACTTTGAGGCGACATTGAGAAAGAAGCTTTCAGTCTTTACATATTGGACACTTCTATACCTCCTATGCAAGGATAGAAAAAAAAAGATTCTGTAGAAATCAAATAATCATAATCAAAGATATCCACCCAATTTCTTTTCTGTTTTGAATCTCAACTATGAAGGACTCCATCTTTCCATGGAATATCAATTTTCTTTTTGTATCTTGTGATCCTACTCTATGCACTAATGCCATGGACTAAGAGAGCTTTGTTATAAGTGCTTATATTGCATAAGCTCTATGCCGAGCTGTCGGTAGATGGCAGTGGCAAGGGGAAACCATAGCAGGGCTGGTCCCCCAAGGAGAGTAACTCAAGAGTCAAGGATCAGAGCTGTGCTCTCACTGACTGGGACCCGAGCAGGGCCATGTAGTGATAATGAGAGATTTCTTCACCAATGCAGTGCACTTCAGACATGATCAAACACTAAATGTGGCCTAGGGTTCCAGAAAGTTTGGTCATAAAAAGCACCAGACTGGGCTAGAGAAAGACAAGGTTGTGTCAAACATTCATGGTCCACGCAGCAAACAGGCTGGCAGACAGAATGCCTGTGCCACAGGACCAAGTTTGGTGCAGGGCACTGGGCTGCTCACAGCATCAGGCCAAGGCATCTCCCAAAGAGCAGCTACTCTCTCTAAGCGTATATTGCATCCTCACTTTGCACTTTATAAATTGCAATCCCATTCCTTCCAAAAGTTTTCCACCATAAATACCTGCTGCAGCTGATGCCCAAGACAATAAGGGACATCAGGAAAAATGAGGAAAAATTCTCTTCTTACTCATGAAGGCTAGGCAATATTGACTGGTCTTATAGTTTTGGATGCTGAAGAAATTCTCCCTGTCACCACAGAATTCGGGAGCTAATGCCCAACCCCATGCCACTAAATAACAAAAGGAGTAGCTAACTGCTTTGAATTCCAATATGATTTCTTGAGGGGGGAGGGAGAGATTTCTCAGAGGACAGGGGGACATCACTTTCTTCTTAGCCAGCTGCAGTGAGTGAAAAAAACCACCATTCCTGGGACTCATGAAGGTATTTGGAGGGAGCTGAGTTGCCCTGGTTTTGGCCACCCACAACCCCAGCTCAGCTCTGGTGCTTTGTGCTGCTTGTCAGAGGGAGAGAGAGAGGAGAGCCATAGCCACGATCCTGGATCCTTGGTACCTGGTCCTGAGGCAGCTTTCCTTCTGCAGAGGAGTGAGAAACACCACCACCAGCCCTTGTCCCCAGTCTCTCGACCCTGATCGAAGCACAAAAGAGAAGACCTTGCATTGCCAGCCAGAGGGTTCCACTCCATCCTCTCCTGTGGCCTCCATCCCTGCACGTGAGTCACTCAGAGAAGTCAGCACTTTATGAACTGCCTTTTGTCTTTGTCTTACCAGAGAAACAGAGACAAAAATTCAGTTTCATTTAAAGAAGTTTGTTCCATTTTTTTTTTTCCACTTTGAGGGTAGGATATTTGTTTGTTTTGTCTTAGTTTTGGGTTTACCTCTCTCTCTCTCTCTCTCTCTCTCTCTCTCTATATATATATATATATATATATATTTGTAGTTGAGAACTGTTATCCTTCATTTACATACATTTTTCTGATTAAAACTCTTAAATTTCAAAGCTGGGGTGATTTTGGGGGGAAGCCTTTCTTTTCTGGTCCATATAAATACCTTAGTTGTCTTCTAAACTAAGACAACTAGGCATACTGTCTCAAACACCAGAGGTGGATTTAGGCCAACATTGTCAAGTCTGTATCTAGCAGAAACCTGTTCAGTGCTGGGTGTCTGAACCAGTCATTGAGGTTCCCTTTCTATTTTACACAGTAATCTTGTCCTTTCAATGGATAAATATGTCCATTAGAAATATAAAATACAGTAGGAATAGAGACATGCTAATGCACAAAATTTAAATTGGTTAATTTCTTGACTAGCATCAAAGTATATCTGTAAAGCTAAAAGGGATTTTGTGAACTTTTTATACACAGCACCTAACATAATGTAAACTTTCCTTGCTTCAAGTACATCCTTGTGCAAGCTGCCAGAAGGTGTTACCTGTCAGATTAAGAGCAAAGCAAAAGAAATTATTACAGTTTCTCATTCTCTTTCTCTGCCATTTATCTATGGAGACTTTAAAAGTTTTGCCTTTTATCCTGTAACACAAAATGTCAGCTAATTATAAAAGATGTCAACTTGGTATGGGTCTTACTTCATATTTATTAAATCAATGAAGCTATTTAACTAATGCTTACTGTTAAATCAGGGTATCACCTAAGAACCTTGAAAAGTAATGGATCCTAAAATTCAAGCTTATGAAACTGTAGCAAAATAACTACCATACACTTCTTGTAGCAATCTCAGGTTTGTTCTTTTTATTGAGAGAACAGCTACTTTATGGTATTTACTATTTACTTGAAAAATAAGATCAGATTAAAGCATTATAAAGTAAAATCAAATCATTTAGATAAGGCAAATATCTATCCAAGATAAAACTCACCTTTTTATTCTGGTATTTTGGGGTGGTTTGTATTTCATTAACAATTTTACGTTACATTTACTCTGCTGAATAATGTCATCACATAATCCTGGCACAAATGACCCAGTCTTCACAGGGAAGAGGACATAAAATGTTTTCAATGTATGGAAAATAAAAACAGATAATGAAGGTTTACACTTCACCGGTATTGACTTTCTGATGAAGAATACCATTCATTCACACTTGAATTATATACAAAATTCACATTTTTACTCTAGACTAGAAAATTACTGTTCTTATATAATAACAAAAATGTAATCAGCTTGAGTGATTAATTAGGTATATAACCAAGGTTTCATGCAACTTCAATTTTATACTTTGGACTTGATGTGCAAAAATTCTGATAAGGAAAGAATGTTGGTCATTGTAATATGCTTTGTAAATGGATTAAACTCAAGAAGTTAAAACATTTACTAGACAGGTTTAAAACAACAGCCCAAAATGCTTGGAGAAAATATTTAGATAAGCATGGATTTTATGAAGATGCTTCACAAAGTCTGTCCAATTATAAAACACAAATTACAGCACTTAAAATATGAAGAAAAAAAAAAGAAAGAAATATAGAACTATGGCTTGAGGGAAGAAAATGTTTTAAGTATATTTTGAATTTGAAATTCTAATTATAGCATATATAGAATCATAGAATCTATGAAGATGGGCTGAGAGAGTTGGATTTGTTCAGCCTGGAGAAGATAAGGCTGAGGAGAGACCTTATTGTGGCCTTTCAACATAGAAGGGGCCTTACAAGAAAGCTGGAAAGAGATTTTTTTACCAAGGACTGAAGACAAGATAATATCACTGAAGGCAATGGTTTTAACTGAAATAGAATATTTGAAATTGGACATAAGGAAGCTTTTTTTTTTGCAATGGCAGTGGTGAAACATTGAAACAGGTTGCTCAGAGAATTGGTGGCTGCCACATTGCTGGAAGTGTTCAAGGCTGAGTTGGATGGGACTCTGAGCAACCTGGTCTAGCAAAAAATGTCCCTGCTCATGGAGGGCAGGGGGTGAAATTAGATGATTTTTACTGTCCTTCCGACCAAAACCATCCTGTGATTTTTCATGGAGATAAAAAAAATAGTAAATAATAACACAAAAAGAACAAAGTCAGCAGATTCTAACTAAGAAGATTATTATTAGGAACAGCCACTTTTTAATCAGCTATTTTGTGCTATTTGCCTTAATATCCATCATAATTGTTTAAGGAAATATTTGGACAGTACCAAAAATACTGTGTTTTGTAAAACCAATGAATTCTTGGGATTTATATCAAATAAAAATCTCTGATGTTAATAAAGAAACTGCTAGTAGAAGAAGGTGAACATGATAATCTAAGTAGCAAACAACAAGATCTTCTTACAAGCCTAGTAACTTCATTGAAGTCAGATTTAGAAGCCATATGAAGATCAAAGACTTCTCTAATGCAGGCAGCGTGATTTCCTGAAAGAAAGATCTCATAAAGCAAAACTGTCTTCATCCTTAGCAGTGACTACAAGATTGATTCATAAAGGTACTTTTATAGAACACAATAGACATTTAGAAAATTTTTTACTTAATATATGCTATCCTGATTAAAAAACAAAAATTGCAGAATATTTACAGCATTGATAGATGTTATTAAAACATGGATTATATGAATATACTAACAGTATCACACTTCAAAACTATGTGAAATGCTAAATTGAAAGGGAATGGAGAATTTTGTTGTAGACCACGAGATGGATTGTGTTTATTCAAATTCTATAAAATATTTTCAGCAATCATTTTGAGATAAATTACTCCCAACTACTTAAGCAAGAAACACAAAGATCACTGAAATTATAATGATGAGGTCATGTGCTCACACATCTATGTGCAATTGATTATTACTCTGAAAAGATCTCAGTTCTCAAGCCCAAACATAATCACAAGTGCCATTTATCCATAGTATAAATTCAGTTCCATTTCAGAATGCGGAAACAGGATTCCAAAACAGGAAAGATCAGTTTTAGGTACAGAAGAATAGCTGGCTTATACCTCAACAGGCAACATGGGCTTGATCTTGAGGCAGCTATTCACGTTTACCTTTTTTTTCCCAGGATTACCTCTCTAGGCCCCACATCTGTTCTCCAGAAATGTGTCTGCATCATAGAAAGGCTTCCTTTTTCTGGGAATGAAAGGAAAAAAAAAAACCAAAAAACAAGCAAACAAACAAAAAAAAACCAAACAAAAAACCACCACACCAAAAATCCACACTCATAAACACAGCTCTTTTGCTAATCAAATCCTTGATAAATGTTTTTTAAGGAATACCAGTTTTGAATCAATTTGAGTAAGTCTAAGAAAAAGGAGGGATGTAAAGCACGTGGAAACAGTTTTCAAAGTTTCTGGGAATATTGCCTCTACCTTCTTTCTTTAACTGTTATTAGTCTCCTTTTTTAATGGATGAAAGAAAGGTTCAAAAGATCAGTCCTATTCAGAAGACAATAAGTTTGACTTACTGTTTATTTATGTTTTAAACCATCATTCTATACGTGCCAGAAGTAAGACTATTGTTATGAATTTACATAGTCTTAGAATAGGGAATATATAGGGAATATATTCATATTTTTGAAGACAGTTGTTTATAAGCCAGTCAAAAAGCATGTTTATTTCAAATACAATGAAACACATACTTGCAAACAGGTCTGGCACATGTTGGCATTCTTCCTGGAACATGTAAATCTAAAGTATGTGGCAAAGATATTGGACAATCTACCATCACAACTCATCCTGAAGGAATATCTAAATCGCAGTTTGAAGTAGTTTTGAAGGCTGTAATATTGAAATAAACAGTGATTGTTGTCTAATTAAACATAGGATAACAATGATAACCAAGGCTGACTTAGAGTAAGCCATACATTCTGATTAGAATTCAAAAGTCAGGAAAAAGAAACATTTTCAGAAAAGGATATAGGAATTTTTAGTGTTCAGAACTCAGTACGTTTCTAGGGAAAAGGATAGAGAGAGTTTAAAAAAGAAAAAAGGGAAGTGATTTATTCAATAAGACTATCTTCATGTTGTAGGGAGTCAGACCATAATGTTTGAATTCCCCAGTAACGTAATCATGTTCATTTAGGTTCCTGCTGTGTGTTGTGAAACATTACTGTTGCCAATGCTAATAAAAAGGTCAGTTCTATTTCTGCTTTGTTTTGGTTCTATGCACTGCAGGTATTTTTATTGTGAGAGTAAATATCTTGGTAATAATCTTTGCATGGGTTCTGATTACCCTAACCTTTAATGGAACATGACTACAGATTGAGAACAATGATTTTCTCTTTACAGTTTTTGCTAACTTAATCAAAATTATTAGAATGAAATTTGACTTCTGTATGAATAACAATAGATCCAAGTAAAGTACCATGAAGTCATTCCATCCACTAGGATACAAACCATAAAATAATTAGGTCATAGCATAATGGCAAAGTTTAAAGGAGAATCCTGAACAATTATTTCAATGAATTTGCTGATTTAATCCACCTCAGGATATTTACATTGATCAGGGCCAAATTAGACCTTAGTGAATATGGATGGTCCTCAATCTTGTCTCTGCATATCGTTTTGCTAAATGAGATTGAACTGTTTCTTCAACCATACAGCAACCAGCATGTTCATAGCAAGCCAAATTTTAGGAACTGATTCTGTCTATAGGTTATAGTCACAGATATCTTGAGGCATATCTGCCATTGCAAAAGAATACAGATCCTTGAGAGGACGCATAATTTGAAGGCTTATGTTCCACAGATCAAATAGGCTCGTTGTTAAGTTGCTGGCAGTGAATAGTAAAGTTCTTTAATTATAAGTACTAGTTATTTGGGACCTTTTGCAAGAATTATTCCCATTTTACCTACAACTAATATCTTCTTTTAATCTTAAAAAACAATTAAGCAAATTAAATCTACATTTTTCTTAGTGGTAATTAGAATCCTGTCAAAGAAATCTGACTGTTGGAGGCTACTGTCCTATGTCTTGGCAATTTGGTTGTTAAAATTTGTTTCTCCTAGGTTGTCAGAGTCTGCTGAACAGAGAAAAGGATTCAGGTCAGTCAGTACTTAAACAAAGCTTTCAAAACCTGTAAACTGATGAGGACCTTGGATCTCTGCCTTTCTAATTTGTCTTTTGTGATAGTTTTGATCCAGGCCTTCCTTACTAACCAGATGTAACTAGGGAAATGCTCATTTCCCAGGTATTCTACACGGGATTTTTTTTTTTTTTTTTTTTTTCCCCATGTAACAAGGGAGTATAACTAAGAGAGAGATAGGAAGTTTCTCTCTTCTTCTTCCAGCGGGGCTTGGGAGCAGTCAGCCCAGGTGTTGGTCTCACTTATCAGAGCCTGGGGCCCTGTCACAGTAGTTGCCATCGTCTGCCCTGCAGGAGATCAGGGAGAGGCTGGCTTTCTCTTGGGGGAAATTTGGTAAGATTGTATTTTGCCCGTTTGTTGGGGGTTTTGATTGTACTTGCCTGTTCTGTTTCTGTTTTGTCCCTCTGTTGTCCCTGTTTCCCCCTCCCTTTTCCCTATTGTGTGTGCAGATTGTATATATAATTGTAGATGTCTGAAATATATATATTCTGATTTAATTCGCTTTCTTTCAAGTTTTTGGTTTTCTTTCAGTTTTTTTTTCCTTGCTTGGAAGAACAGGGAGAAGAGGGGGCTACATGGGCTTGGCAGGGAGGCCAAGTCAAACCAAGACATTTTGTCATGAGGACTTCTAATGTAACCTCAGACTTGTATTCTTGACATCTAGTATGAATCAATTAGAAACACAAGACATATCACAGAGAATCTTTTCAAAGCTCTTTCAGCATCGGTAGATTTAAGGAGCCTACCGAGAAGCAGCACATTTGCAATACATCAAGTTATGGCTCCTCACACCCCACTGTCCTACCTTTTCGTAAGCAAGAGCATTTGTTTGGAATGCACACAATAGTCTTTCTGTATTTAAATACAATATCCACTTCTACTTCTCTAAATAATTCTCTAGACAAGTAAGTCTTCAAGATAGTTACACACATTAGACACTGCATAAGTTAGATTCTATGAAGTAAAGTTCAGCTAGCTATTTCAGCAAGTAATTAGAGTCCTTAATATTATGCAAAAGATAATTAGGAAAACCAATTACAAATGGATTAAAATGGTAAATGTCCTAAGTCAACACCACTCTCAATGTATATACTATATTCATGGTGTCTTTTTTAGCACTGCTAATACACAGTTAAATTAATCATGTCAGGAAATGCCCCTAGATCAGAAATTATTAACCCATCTAATAGGTGCAGATTACAAAGTTTTCCGGGAAGGATATAATTTATTATAAAATAGATGGAAGGCTGTTTTCCCCACAAGGTTCTCTACTTCTATCTAATTTTATTTGTGTGCTCAGGCAAATGCTACATGCTTAGCCTTTTTGAGTCATATTTCTTATTAAAAATTGTTAAATAGGTAGTTCTTATTTCCATTCTTCGTATGATTGGTTACTAAACTAAAATAACAAAAAGGGAGTGAGTAAAATGGGTATTTTTCAAAATAACTTTAACAGAAACCATTAAAAGTTTATAATGAAATAAATAAAATGCCCAAACTAGCTATCCACCATTTTATGATCTTACCTGCTTTGAAGGGCTTTTATAAGTGCTCTCCTTATTGATTTATTTGTCCCCAAGAACAGAGCAATAAAACTACATAGCCAGTATGAACCTTTTAGCACCACAAAATATAAACCTATGTATCTCATAAGGACTCCATCTGTTAAAATGTTGACATTTTTATTTCTGTTTCACCATTTCGGTTGTCTAATCTGAGACAGGAACGAGCAAAATGGAGAATACTTGTGAAATGGGGTTTCTATAAATGCTGGTGGCCAAGAGCAAAAAACCTATATTGAACTCCCATTTTACATTATTTTCAAACTCTCAGGGTATGAATTTGCACTCACTCAAATATTATAAAAAAGCAGTAAATCAAATAACACTAATGAACTTAAGATGCACTTCTATTTTCAGCCCCTTTTTCTCACAGTTCAGTCCAGGAACTATCTGAGGTTCCCAATGCATTCTGTGGAATTAGAGAAGCAGAATTGTTAAGGGAAGGAGTGTGAACTCTGTGTTTATGCCAGATGACAAATACATGAGCTTGCAGGCACATGCATCTCATTATAGAAATCCAAATAGCTCATATGTTAGAGAGGCCTGTTTCAGGTTACTCTCCCTGGCATACAGATCCAGTAGGCAAAACTGGATATTAAAGTTGTACAAAATGTTATCTTTCATGTTTAACATATATAACTAAATGTTATATTTATGTATGTTGGTGATAATTGGCAGCCTAGGTAAAACATGGAGCCCCTCAAAAAAGAGATGGGAGACATGGAGAAGGCAAAGGTACTCAATGACTTTTTTGCCTTGGTCTTCATCAACAAATGTTCTAGTCACACCACCCAAGCTGCAGAAGGAAAAGGCAGAGATTGGGAGAGTGAAGAACCACTTGCTGCAGGTTTGACAATAACTAAGGAACCTGAAGGTGCATAAGTTCATGGGACCTGATGAGATGCATCTGCAGATCCTGACATAGCTGGCAGAGG
>JAWWEV010000001.1:40044644-40058542 GCA_035583235.1 Hafferia zeledoni
ACTAAGGAACCTGAAGGTGCATAAGTTCATGGGACCTGATGAGATGCATCTGCAGATCCTGACATAGCTGGCAGAGGAAGTGGTCAAGCCACTTTCAATCATATTTGAGAAGTCATGGCAGTTTGGTGAAGTTCCCACTGACTGGAAAAGGGAAAATGTAACCACCAATTGTGAAAAAGAAAAAGAAAAGAAGACACAGAGAATTACAGGTCAGTCAGTGTCACCTTGGCACCCAGCAAGGTCACAGAGCAGACCCTCCAGGAAAATAGTCAAAGGCAAGTGTAAAATAAGGAGGTGAATTGTTGACAGCCAGCATGACTTTACATGGGGAAAACTGGGTCTGTCAAATCTGGTCGCCTTTTACAATGGTGTTACAGTGTTAGTGCATAAGGGAAGAGCAAGTGACACCCTCTAGCACAATTTGAGCCAGCATGACCCACAAAGCCATCCATATCCTGGACTGCATCAGAGGAAGTGTTGCCAGCAGGTCAAGGGAGTGGATTTTCCAAACTACAGTCCATATGCTCCCCTCCCTATCCCTTCCCCCACTCAAAAAAAAAAAAAAAAAAAAAAAAAAAAAAAAAAAAAAGTTACAGAAATACAGCAAGGTACTCCTTAAAAATAAACCATAGCAAGCAACTTACACTTTTTGGCAAGCACTGCTGATTGGAATGCCAGGGTTCTAAAAAAGCTCTTTATTAAGATGTAACAAACTGTGAGAGCTGATTTTTGGACAGCAACTGTAACTGCAACAATACAATGTTGCTGCTACAATGTTGCTGTTACTGGATGAATGTAATTCTAAATCACTGCAATAAGCACATGTCAATGGCCAGGAGCAGACAAAAAGCAATTTAAGAATCAAAACAGTCATAAAATATTCAAGGAGGCCAGAGGATTAGCACTGAAAGCAAGCAGTATTAATTATTACTCCTAAAGCAGAAAAAATTGCTGATAGACCAAACGTCAATTAACAGTAATTGCTCTGAGCCAGGTTTAAACACATTACATGAAAACAGTAATTATGTAAGGCTATACAGTAAGAGATGACACAAAGTTGAGATCAAAGGTTAATTCCACTATTGCCTACAAACTTAGCCTTGCAAAAATCCCAAAAATGTTAAGGCCAGCAATGAGGGACTTTTCTCAAGACAGATAAATACAAAGAGCAGGAAAAATGGACCAGCATTTTCACAAATCAAAATAGTAGAGTGTTAATGAAATTGTGGCTAGCACTGGGCTTACATGTAGAAGATCATTCTTCCCACACATTCACCCCAAAATACTCAGGAGTCTCAAGAAAAGCAATCATTTTCTAGATACTTGAAGGAAACTTAAATCTGCCCCTCAGAACATCTGCAGATAATATTAATTTATGTGCAATATGGTTGAAAATTTAACTCAAGTAAAATAAATTTTCCACTATGATAAAAAGCTAGTACAAAGCAAAAGCAATTTTCAAAGAAAATAAAGCGTAATTCAGAGATTTGAAGAAATCACCATTAGCAGGATATGGATTATTTTCTACATGATATTATCATATATCATAACAATTGTAACAGTGTTCTGAACAAGACAATCTAAACTTTACATAACTAAGAGAAGACAGAAACTTGCCAAGCATCTTCTATCTTTTTCTTTTTAACTTAATGTTGAGAAATAACAGGGAAATGAAAAAACTCCAAAACCAATGTGATATAAAGATTCATCAATAAACAAGTTTAAGTCAAGCTCAAAAACTCTTTTCACAAAAGTCTTCAAAAGCTTCTTATACTCAAATAAAAAAGAATAAGGAGAATACTAATGAAGAACTCTTAAGAAGTCATAGAAAGACCACAGTCACAAGAGAAGCTAAAAATCATAAATTAATTGCATAAACATGACACCAGCATACCCAGGATAATACAAACAAAGGGATAACATAGTTGCAAACTTGACACAAAGGATATTTGCAGATGAAAACATAGTAACTGCTGATATGAACATGAAAAAAGCCCTCTTAAGAAACGTATTTTTAAATAAATTATGAAGGAAGAAAGTTTGACTCAGTAATGAATAACATGTCTTTAGTTTCAGAAAAAAAAAATTAAAACCAAACTGAACAATGATAACCTAATACACATTAACAATGAGTTTTCATGATGAAGTGTATTGACATTTTATATCATTGAGGTAAAAACCCGTCAGGTTAAAGCTGGGGGTGCTGAAGCAGCAGCAGTGTTCCTACCCAGAAGACCATACGTTTGGTATAAACCCATTAGATTCTGAAAATGTATGCCATTGCTGTCATTGCAATTCGTTGCAGAACAGAGCAAAATATAATAATATGTTGATAAATAACTAACATCAGTAAGACTTTGGATCTTGCACACAGTTAAGATTGTGCATTCAAACTAAGCTCAGGCTTAAGCAAACAAGTTAACATAACGTGAAGTAGTGTCAAGAATACTTCCCTGACTGGCATTACCATTCCATTTTACAAAAAATCCTACTTAGACATAACAGTACTTCATAGAAGATGGAATTGTGAGTAATAAATTCTCTCTTGGAAGTAACAGCTTCACTAACATGCAAGCAAAAACCAAAAATAGTAGACCATCGTGAAACAAAATTAAACCACAAAAAAATAACGAGAACCTCTTAAAATCAAAACTCAACATAACCTTAGAAGACAAGGAACATGAGAATTAGGCAAATTTACCTACTTTGGCTATAACATGCAGGCACAAGGGACATGAATAAGAAAGTTATATTAAATCTATAAGATTGAATACTAATAGCTGATAACAGTTTTACTCAAAAAAAAAATCAAGACCAAACTTCTTATATTCAATTTAATTTTATTCTTGCTATTAGCATGTAGATTTAAATGCTGAAAATCTTTCAGAATAATAAATAGTTGCTCGAAAGCTTCTGAGAAAATTTGTAGATATAAATTTTAAAAAGGAAGAACTTTCCCAGACACCTTCAACTCATTCTAAAAATCAAAGAAAACAGAAACATGAAAAGGTTGAAAGCAGGTAAAGCCAAATCATCTTCTGTGACAGGTGTTGGATAATATTAAAATGCTGGAAATTTCAGACAGAGTGACTTTACTAGCAAAAATATCCAAAAAGGTCAGTCAAGGAAATTAGAGCTTTCCTTGTGCCCATGTTACTTCTGTTGTTCTGGGAAAAATTGTTTCTACATTGTTCTGATACTTGTTAATAGAATATACAGATTTTTCTCCTTGCAACTTACCATGACTTTTTCAGCATTGCTGATCTAGAATTTAATCTGATGCAATTGATTTATTAGTTAGGATGAATTTGATAAACTAAAGGGACTCATTATCTCCTTCCCCTATTAGAAACCCAAACTCTGTCTCTAAATAGAGTGTGAACTTCACTGAAAGCTTCATCATTATACTCTTGCAGTGACAGGTAATGTAAAAAGAGATTCAGTCATTCTAACCTGGCTTCTTCTGTAGGCCACCAAAAGAAACTGGCACCTTCAAAGGGTGATTCACACTGCAGGATAAGTCACTTCTCTCTGGTCTCCATAGACCAGATAAGACATTCTCTGAAGGCATCTATTAGTTTTGACTGACTGCAAAGGCACCTAGGGTGACAAGTACAGATTTAAACAGAATTTTTCACATATTTAAATCTGGCTGGGGTAAATCTCTACACTGCTAGCATTGAGGCCTTCTAAATATTATGATAGGAACTGGCTGGATTAATGGGTATTTGAAGCTGTCTCTCAACACAAATACAGGAATCCAGATCAAGTCTAATTGAACAAAAATTTCAGACTGTGCATATATAAATTTTATATATTGTAAGCTTATGCTTTTTTCATTCCTTTATTTTGTACTTGAATATGTTATCTTTTCCCATAAAGTCAAGTCTGAGCATAGAAAACTACCATATTTTAATGTGTTCTGTTCTTTGTAGGTATTTAGTCTGCTTTCAAACATATTTTAGCCTCATACTCCAGTCTTCTACTCAGGAAAATCCCTGTTAGGCAAGCACAATTGTTTCATTTTGGTGTGTTTTCTGATATTGTAGTGTAGCCTTATTACAATATAGCAATTTGCTACAGGGAAAACAAACAAATAAACAAACAAAAAACAACAACAACAAAAACGAACTATCCAGTCCTATTTTCACTATATAGAGTTTTTAGAAAGATTCTTTTCTAATGATCAGTGCTTAAATATATTAACAGTACTACAGAAATTAAAAGGAAAAACAATTATTTGCTTATGTGCTATATAAAGCCTAAAGGGAAGAGAAAACATCCACTCTTTTCACATCAAATGTAGAGAAATATTTGGAGTAGTAACCAGTGGCCTTCTTGTTCTTGTCATTTGGTTTATGGAGCACAGTACAGAATTTTATGCCAAATACATCACAAGTTAATGAAACTTACTTGCTGTCTGGAAAACAATAAAGCATTAATGCCCTCTACTGACCTCTTCCTTCTGCATGAGTGAAGTGGAGATGGAGAGAGGATGGATGAGTTATTTCTATACACCTTGCACCCACAAAAATTTTTATGAGAATTAAGGGGAAACCTCACAGTACTAGGTCTGGTGAGAGGGTGTCATCATAAGATAAACTGTGACTTTAGATAAAGAGAGAGAGAGAGAGTTATATACACTGTAAGTGTTTTTATTAAAGAAACAGCTAATGAAATTTACTTCGCAAATTGAAGCACATCTTCAGTGTTCAGCCTACACTCTTCCTGAAATGGGAAAATGTTCATTGCACTGCTACTTATGCATTCTACTCCTTATTTGCTAAATATCCATTAATTCTCTATTATATGTTCATACACACTGTTCTCCATAAATTACTACAATTTGACTTCTGATGTTTTGCTGTTGGAGGGTAAAGGAGGAGCCCCCGTTGCTGCAATTTTAAAAGCCAGGGAAAAATGCAAATGCAATACTCAGCCCCAACTATATTTCATTCACTGGATTTTAGTTGCTTTCTCTAACTGGTTCTTTCTCTTTTGGTTTGAAATGTAAAATAAAATAATTGCATTCATGTCACGCCAGCTATATCAAAACTGGTGACACATGATATGTTTTGCCAGCTCTGCAATACCAATTTATTAGCAGTCTAACTTTACAAATCACCGTGTATTTGAATAAACAATTTAAGAACACTTAGGTTTATTTACCTAAAAAATTACTTGTGGACTTGACTTAACAAGGAATTCAAGCAGTTTTCCTGGGGTTTCCAATTAGGAATTTGATTTATCCTATTATCCCTGAAACAGAGAAAAATAAAAGTCTCCTGAATTCAGAGGTATACATATTCAATTTCAAAGTAAAACTTCCTAGTAAAATGTAATTAGGGAGGGATGCAGTGGTCCTGAATGCTCGATCATTGCACATGGAACAATCACATACATGCAGGAACAACACAGCCCTTAGGCCAGTGCTGCATAGATTTTGGCTACAGGACAAACACAACCAGTTGGTTTTAAAAGAGAGGCCTGCGGCAGCTCCTACTTGGTATCAGCAGTTGCACTGCCTGCCTTGCCTTGCTTTCATCTTACTGTACAGCTGCCAGTTCTTACACAAACATCCCTCCTGTCTAACAATAGAAATTATGAATAGAGTTGTTTCTATGTGAGTAAACAAGGACTAGCTCAAAGGACCACAAAGGAGGGATCCCTTCCATAAATGGGGTCTCCACAATGTGCCACATGGGGGTTGAAGGCCATGCAGTGCTACACCACTTGGGGTTTTAATCATATAAAGGGATAAAAAGATTGCCTATACTGTTCTCTTCTTGTAATGTTAACTCTAATAAATACCTTTTCATTGAAACCTTACAGTGTGGCTTTCTTACTGGGATCATAAGGGGCCAGCAAACACCTCCAGGTAGAAAACAAGGCATTTTCAGTCATTTATCTTGACTTAAAGATATACTTCCTCATTTCTATGAAACATGTTTTGCTAATGGAAGGGTTAAAAATAAATGTTGATACCTCACTAGCTAATAAAATGTCCATTTTAAAATCTCACCTTGAACTAAATGAAAATTAAATTAAAGAGATTAGTAACTATTTCAAGACCAAAAATTAACACATGTTTTTCTTGTCCATATTTTAAGAAGTAAATAAGCATGTAAGAGAAAGACCCAGGACCAATAGAAATGAAGATGACATACTTGGTCCTCCTAGAATTCCAGGTTTAATCCCAAGTTTATTTAAATTGATAGACTGAAATACAAGTCTTCAAAAGTAATCTTCACTTTGAATGAAAATAGTATAAACCAAGCATTTAGGTTAAGAACAATGTATATCTTTTCTGAATTTTGTAATGTGCAAGTCCTTGAGAACAGAAGGCCTCTAAACCTACATCCATAAAGTTGAAAGCTACATCCATAAAGTTGAAAGCTACATCCATAAAATCAAAGAATTGCATTTTTCATCTTCAAAGGACCTAATTAGTACAATTAGTCCCCAGGTAGATGCAGTAAAGTATAGGTGGAAAAACCCATTGCCGCACAACCCCCCCACTCCCCCTCCCCAACATTGAGCAAGGGAGGAACAATAAGACCCCACACAAATTTTCTTTGACAATTTATTTCATAAATGTTCAGTGTAAGTTTGCTTGGGTGAGATCTTTAAAGAGCATTAGAAGGCAATGCAAGTGGTCCACAGAAAGGCTTCTGAATTTCCTTTTGGTAAAAGCAGTGTGTCCTTTCAGTAAACTGCTGCAGAGGAATGCATAATCTGGATATATGCTTTGATTTTTCTTTTTTTTTTTTGCCTGTTTGCATGGTGTGCAGAGTATCTCTTAGCTGAAGAACAACTTGCCATTAGTTTTACAATTGAAGCAAGGGAGATATTTTTAATGAAAGCAAACATTTACAAAGCAAAGGAGAGGGAAGGGTGGAACAACTGAAATAAGCCCTTTGCTGTCTCTCTTTCCTAACCTACTAAGGAAGACTTCTAACTGAGGCTGGATGTACTTTCTGTGCAAAGAACCATGCAGAGGAAAGAGGAGAAGTTCATCTTTTCTGTTAAAAGAAGCAATACAATTGTAACTGGTTGCTTATACTGGCTCAGTGCCCAGCATGATTAATGATGCTTTCAAAATGGTTTTAGAGGAGCACTTAAACTTGCCTTTATGAATCTCATGTCTGTCAGTTTTCCAGTGCTTGGCCTGTTTATTTGACTGCGCTGTTGCTGAGAGCAAATCAGCAGGCTAGGACAGAGAGATTTTCAATTTATTAGCTTATATGCAGCTAGATGGAAAAATTTCTGCCAAAACTCATATGAGAAAGGATAAATGTGAACTTTAGACAGGGAAATTAGCGTCAGTAGTGATAAAATAGGTTTATTTGGTGACCGATTATTAGCTGCATTGATCAACATGTTCATGGTATACACTGAGAGTGAAACCTCCTTCCTTGGTTTCCTCATGTACAGGAAGAACTGGAGATTGTGGAAAGGTAGGTCAACCAGGAGTTAAGTCAGTGCATTTGCTTATGTTCCAGACTGAACTGGTCCATACTTTTGAAAAACAGACTATAGTACTTAGTTTAATTCAGGTTCTTCCATATATGGAATGGTGCACAGTCCTGACAGTCCCAGCAATACTCACCATTTGAACTTAACACAAAATTATTTGAAATTATTAATTCTGCTTACAAGGAGAAGGCAGAACAAAGCATACAATACATTTTAATTTACATCTTTTAAAAGACAATTTACCCTGTATGTAGGAAGACATTGCCACCGAAGGAACTCTGGTTGTGTATGCAATCTACTTCCACATCTACCAGCCTCTTCCACAATACTGAGCCCTGGTAAACAGCCAGATGCCCCAGAGTGCAATCCATTCATTGTGTAAGCTGTTTTAGTCTCAGTGCATTGAAAATTCCAAATCTGTCTGAAGTGCACAAATTTTATTTTAAACTAAGAATCAAGCTTGTTCTTGATCTGTATTTCCACAATTCTTGATCATTATACCAACTTGCTTACTAGTTCTTTCAATTATATAGGAGAGAGATCTGATAAATTCTTAATTATTTAGAAGACTGAGATGCAGAGACGATCTATACATCTTGCTATGCAATAGGTAAATTTCAGAGATAATTAGAAAAAAAAAATCATTGTAGTTATAGTTCTGCATAAAAACTTCTTGACTTTAGTTTGGTAAAAAAAATTGTTGATTTTTACTTTGTATATGTAATTCAAAAAATAAAATAATTTCAAATTAAAGCCCAAGATATTGTTGTGCCATAACATCCTTAATGGAAACCTTAATTTTTTCCTTCTTAAATTTTTCAAAATGTTCACTTTTCACTGAAAATGTTAATGTTCATATGACCTAGGTACATTGTTAAAAGAAATTAATTATCTCAAAATCTTCTACAGGCTCAGTTGCAATAAGTAGTATTCAGGAATTACGTCCTTTGGTTTGAACAATGTGTTCCAGTGAGCTCCCCAAACTATCAAAACAGATGATAAATACTCTGGCAGTGAACATTTATCACCTATTAACAGCTAATTAGCAAATTCCTTCATTTGCTCCATTTCTACTGGGATTTATCTGAAGAATTTGTATTGAAAGAAAATATAGTTTCACTGATTTATGTTCTGAAGCTTTTGGAAACAGTAACTTGCCATTTCTGGGGGGAAAAAAAAGAAAAAGGAAAAAAGGGGAAAATAAGGAAACTAAAAAAGGGAAAAACCCACAAAGATTAGAAAAAAAAAAGTAAGGGAGAGAGACTCTTCTCTAATTGACAGGGGAATATACACGAATCTACTAACATATGTGTGGCAGCTATTCCAGCATCAGAGAGAGCAAAACACCAGCACTAGTCTCCCCAAACACCAAGAATGAGACTTGGAACCACCAGACAGCATTACGCCCAGCATTTTCTCAGTGAGTTGGTAAATAAAATTGAGGCAATGAATTAAGAAAACAAACAAAATCTTGATTTCATCATAGAAAAAAAAACAATGAAAAGCAATGAAAAAGCTAATTTTAACGAAGGTAAACGTTGTACTAATAGACATGTAGGGGGGGAAAAAAAGAATCAGAAAACTTTCACATGTAAGGTCTTTCCTTGTGCATGACAATTGAGATGTAAAGTGCAGAAATATGTAAAAAGGAAAACAACACATCAAAGTATTGATCCCTTGTACTTTCACTGAAAGGACAAGATGAATTTCTCCCCAAAGACCTTGCTTTGGGAAGAAAGTGTTAACTTTCTTTGAAACATGAAGGATCTTGGAAAACAAAGCACTATTTCTGAAAATGTAAAGTTTGCAAGATGAATCCAAGAATACACTGTCTAAAAGCAGCAATGCCCATAAATTCACTACCAGCTGCACAGCTTATAAATCAAGTTGAAAATTAGATGTCTAGGTCTCCAAACTTGCAAAAGACGGATGCAATGGAAGAGCTATGTATTGCTTTTAGGCCTCCATTGGAGAATGTATATTCAGGGGAAAAGAACTAATTCTGATGGAAAAAAAAAAAAAACCAAACAAACAAACAAACAAACAAACAAAAAAACAACACAACAACAACAAAACAACACAAACTTTTTATTAAATGTGTTATGTAAGGATGAGGCAGGATTCCAACGTATAAAGCAAAACTATATAAATTATATTAATAAATAAAGACCATTGAAAAAATAAATGAGTTCCAGCAATAGATGGAACCCATTCAAGCAAAAAAAGGGGGATTGCCTTTCCAGAAACAAACATTACTGATATAATGAAGACTTCCTGCCTTTACAGTCAAAGTTCAAATATGCAAAGAAAGTAGTAGAAAATATTAACAGATCTTTTTTAGAAAAGGGCAGGAATTTGCCAAACAAGTCCATGCAGCAGACACTAATATGAGAGCTTTCAGCTAAAGACAATCCATATAAAGACAATTAAAAAGGACAGCTGTGGCCTGGAGTTTTTGCTGTATGGCTCAAGAGGCTTTTGCCACCACAGGGATTTTATGCATGAGAGTAAGGCAAGTTTTCACTATAAAATGTCTCCTGATGACATATAAACCAGACAGTATTTTAGCAAGATCTGTTATTGAAATACAGAAAGGGTCCCAAAGTCATGTGGACAGGGAGAATGGGTATATAAGCACAGGGCTGTTCCTCCATCTGTTTTCCTGGATTGGTCATGCTGCAGTAAGTCATGGTAATGAGGATGAAGAATCTCCCTCTATTTCCTGCAGCAAATCTACTCCTTCTGGACATCAGTTTTATAGAATGCACTTGTTATTCATCTTCATTAAAAGGTAGGTTACCAAAAGAAGAATTTATTTTTTGAATTTGGGCTGCAAACAGTCTTGAATAGAAAAGCAGTATGACATTCTTCTGCCTACATTTCAGGAATAAAGAGTCAATGACAGTATCATTGAGAAAACTTGGAAACAACACCATACAAGCAACACAACTTTCTAGAGTTGTTATTCCACATCTAGCATGAACTAAGACTAAAGATTATTTGGCGAACTGATCAAGTGGACTAGACATGTCAACAGTATGGTGGACTGAAAACCAGCTGAAATTCTGGACTTACATGGATATGATCAGCAGGATGAAGTCCAGATGTAGCCCAGTCTCTACTGGTATGGCCCAAGGGTCAATACCAGGGCTGATACCATCTAACGTATTCATGAAGGACCTGGACAATGAGACAGAGGACAGCATCAGCACATTTTTAGATGATACAAAACTGGAGTGGAGTGATAGATAGATCAGGTGGGTGTGCTGCCATTCAGAGGGACCACAAAAATTGGTGAAATGTGTTGAAAAGAACCTCATTGAAGTTCAACACAGGGAAATGCCAAGCTCTTCCCTGGGGAGATATAACCCCAAGCACCAGGGCTGGCAGGATAAGGAGCAGTATGGAAGAAAAAAAACTTGGGCTGCTTTGGATGCCAAGTTGATCAGGAGCCAGCATTGTGCCCCTCCCAGGAAAAGGCAGCAATATACTCCCAGGCCGCATCAGGAAGAATATTACAGCAGGTTGAGGGAGGTGATTCTTCCCCACTGTTCAGAGGAGAGAGAAGTTTTTAGTGCTCTGTCCAGTGTTGGGCTCTCCAGTACAAGTGAGACATGGATATGCAGAACAGGGTCCAGTAAAGGGCCACAAAGGTCATGAAGGTCTTGGAGCTCCTGTCATATGAGAGAGGTTGTGAGAGCTGGGACTGTTCAGTCTGGAGAAGGGAAGGCTCAGGGGAATCTTATCAGTGTGTTATCTGATTGGGGAAGAGTAAAGTAGACAGATCCAGACTGTTGTCAGTAATGTTCTACAACAGACTGTAATTATGGTGAGCTATGATAAAGGCATAGTCATGGCAGACTTGTTGTCACAAAGGACAGATCTTAATTTTAAAAAGCCACAAGAGGTGGAAATGGATTTATTTGCTTTGTGCTTTGTGACAGAAGGAACAAAGCTATTTGTGTTATTAAAATAATGTATAACAATGGCAGCACAAATTTCAGCTTAATCTCCCTCAGCAAAGAATTAGCAACTAAGAAACAATAGTTGTGTGTAATATATAGGATGTTTCCACCAAGTTCACTGCTGCAAAATATCCATAAGAAAAGTGGTGTCATGCTGCATTAAGTATTTTCTTATTTTGCATATATTAAAGTAGCTAAATTAGAGAATTTATAAAAAGAATTTATATAAATATAAAATATTTCATAGAAAATCAGCCTATATTGCTCACTGTACATTTTCCTAGTTTTCCATATTGTACATGTATTGCTGACTGACAGTTATGCAAAACCCAGCAATTTTCCCAAAACATTATTAACAAATTAGTCATTTTTTGTGTATTAAAAAAGGAAATTTAGTAATGGGAGAAAGACTTCTCACTCCATTTTCTATAGCTTCTAAATTTCTAAACTTTGCCTAAATGGCAGAATAAAATCTCTCTTTGGAGAGAGAAAAATAGAAGAAAAAAAAAATATAAAAAACTCAGATGCAGCATTTATCCCTATATCAAAGATTTCTAGAGCCCTAGTTAAGGAAGGTTCCAAGACATTCACTATTCCAAGTGAAAACATAAATATTTTTTAATAAATAAGATATATTTGAAAAGACACTTGAAACTGTTCCTGTCAGATATATATGACATGTACCTTTGCATCTTTCTTACCTGCAGGTTGTTCTGTTTCAGCCACAAAAAACCAAAAACACTCAGCACCTCAGGCACAGATAGTGCAGAGAATGGATGCAAGGACATCAACACCTTCACACCCCTACAAGCACATGCCTCTATACATCACGGTTTGCTGTATCAGTCTATAAGTGAAGACAGAGCTTTATAAAATTAAATGCTATCCACTCTGCACAGAATGTACACATAAGCTCCTTTATCCCCTTTTTTAAACCCCCATTTTGATAAACCAGGAAGATCAAGAACAACAGCAGCATAAGGAAAGGATCATGTGCAGGAGGAATATTGGGAGAGACAAGGAAGTGTAGGTATTGATAGGGTGGAGCAAAAAGGGTCATTGACACAAAGACAGAATATCAGGAAAAATTCTTGCAAAAAGTTTTGAAACAAGATTTAACTACTGAGGTTTCACAATGGAAATATAAAGTTCAACCTTAGGGATATTGGCTCCCTCGAATAGCAAAATTTCTATTGTTATGATGGGATGATGCTAAGTGATTCAGCAATGTATACTGACAGCTTTCACTGAGAATATGACTGGACTTGTTGTTTAGGTCACTATTTTCCAGTGCTTGTCAAAAAAATGAGAACTGTCACTTGTTCAAATATTAAGCAGACCAAAAGTAGGCTACTTTCAGCAGCTAAAATAATCCTGATGACCAGAAGCATAATGAAAACTTTGAAATTCTCCCTATGAAATTAAAAAGGGAAATATATATGCCCCTCTGTTCTTATTACACACATCCACTAAAAACTACATATTGCCTCACATACATGGTTTACAACATGGTGATCATATACTTTGTGACATCTCACGGCTACAATACAGCTTCCTTGAATTACTACAGACACTTTTCCCCTTGTAATATATACTTTTTATGGCTTAACATTTTCCCCCCCAAAAATAAACACTTTATTCTTATTATCTAATTGAATTACAAGTAATTCAACTCAGGACCATAACAGCAAGAAAATGCACTAGAAGATTTTATCTGCAAATTTTTTTAGAGATAAATATAATGAGGAGGCCCAAGGTAGCTAACAGTGCAAACAAGGAAGCATTCTGAAATTAATAAACTCTTGATATTGCACATTAAGTATAGTAATGGATCTGTGACATGAGAGCTGGGAACATAATGGAGCTGGGCAAGCTGTTAAGAAGTGGAGTTACAGGCTCTGAAAACTTGTGAAGATTTGCAAAAAAATGTAACATAGTTTGAGCATTTGCTCTGCAGGAGTGGAAAATCCACCACACACCTGACAGCATCCAGTCCCTTGACATTTATAGATGTACAGAATGGTGCAACAGACAATGAGAACATATCCCAAAAGAACAGCTGACTGGAATAGCCTGCAGGAGGCCATGTATGGCCTCTTATTCTTTATAAACAGATAAGCTGAGTCACAGTGGTATTTGGGGCAGATTTAGCAGATGAGGAGCTGACTCAAAGGTTTTCCTTGTACAATACCAAGAAGGAATCGTAAGAGATTGAAAAATAGACATGTCAATACAAGAAAAATCGAGTCTCACCAGCATTCAGCTGTGGAGAGAGATTTCATTTTCCTCCTCACTTGCTTTATAAAAACAATGATTTTTCTTTTAGTGCTCTAGCATGAATTAGCATAGTGTAGCAAACAAGATAGCAAATGCTATTGTATATGTATGTATGGCGAGGCTTCACCAATGAAGATTTGGGCAGGGCTCTCCCCACGTGGGTGTGCCCTTCCAGCCTGC
>JAWWEV010000001.1:40058642-40085715 GCA_035583235.1 Hafferia zeledoni
ATTTGGGCAGGGCTCTCCCCACGTGGGTGTGCCCTTCCAGCCTGCGCAGTGGATTTTCTAGGTGAGGCACAGCGTGCACAGAACTGGCCCCACTCCAGTTTAACTCCTGAGGTTCATCTGCCATGGCTGAACGAGCTTGGACGGTGACAGTGAAGTCCTCAGGACTAGAACCTACAGCCCCCGGTATTCCCAGGAGGGCTCCCATCCAAGTACTAACCGGGACTGACCCTGTTGAGCTTCCAAGATCTGGTGGGATCGGGTGGCATTTAACTGCCTGCTATTGTATAACACGGTGATTAAAAAAACGTATTTCTTGAAACAGATTTAAAAACTTAATAAAAGGCAAGTACTTTGCACAGGGAAGTCCTGCTACAGGAAAATCCTGCTACTTCTACAAATGTCCTAGCACATCAGTGGGTCTGTCTTGCTTAATGAGTATAACTTAGACTGCACTCTGCTCAGTTGTGCTGTTACTTTTCAATTAAATTCCAGCACTTTATTGTGATTACTTTTATGTGAAATAGCTTGAAATTTTGGCATGGACTATCAACATATGTTGCACAATTGCAGTTGATCCAAGAAAGTGTAGTACACTACAATTTTAATTCAGTTTAGTTTAAATGCCTTTATTACTAACCTGGTGTGGTAGTTTTGGCCTCAGTTTCAGCAGGCCCAGAGAGTCTATGTAGATTAGATGGGACAAGCATCACCTGACTTAAGCAACCAAAGAAATATTTCATACCAGATAACACGAAACTGAGATATAAATCCAGTATAGTAGGAAGAGTTTCTCAGTTCCCATCATGAAGTAGAGGCAAAACAGGCAGCTGCTGCCTTGCAGAAATGGGCTTTGGCCGCTTCCCACTGCTACTTTGCATTTTATTTGAGTTCAGGGAAGTAAACCATTTAATTGTTACTCTCTCTCTTTCGCCTTGCTGTGTGTCTTTTGGGGTGCTTTATGGATCTAGAGTGATAGAATCTGTTTTCGGTGGGAAGTAGAAAATTGTTGTTGTATCTAACTTGTGTAAAAGTGTGCTATATTGTAGTTTTCTTTTAATTGTCTTCTTTCTGTATAAATATATAAACCTGTTTTGAGTTTCCAGGTTTTTTTCCCCCTTTCTCCCTTTCCTCAGCTGGAGGAGAAGAGAGACTGACACTCTGTATTGGGCAGTTGGCATTTTGCCAGCTCAACCCAAAACACCTGGACAAAAAGATTTTCTGACCCTAATATGAGTCAGATGCTAAGATTTAAAATTCTGCAAGTCAGTTCAGTTGCTGCATGCGTGTATAGGGAAAACTTACATGCAATACATACATAATTTCTACCGTATTTCATGTTAATCATGAAGAATCAATAGCTCCAAACCACAAATCTGCTTTAATTTACCCAAATTACATGGTCTTGATTGTTTTATTCCCCATGAAAAAGATATATTTAGACTCCAGATGAAGGGAAAAAAATGGGTTCCAAGGAGGTATATTGTAGTCCATAATTTGTATCTGAAGAGGTTTGAGATAATTTACTTGATCTTAAAGGAAGACAATGCAAGTAACAATATTTTTTGTAGATTGTTAAGTGGTTCAATCAGATATCACCATCAACTTACACAGATATACCAAAAAGAGTTCCAATTTTGATTAATACACTGAGGAAATATAAAGCAGTAGCATGTGAAGCCTTGTGCCCAATACTGACAGCACCAGACAAGGTTATCACAGAATTTATCTGTGAAAAGTTGACAGTATTAGACAACCAGTTCAATCACATCATAAGGACTTACAATTGATGAAAATCTTTTTACAGCCATCTACAGAAAGATAAAACCTAAGGATAAGTCACAGTTTACCTTTTTCTGTAAGTCTGAATTCTTTTTGGGCTATACTAGGCAAACATTTTTATTATGACTGGAAAAAAAACCCCAGTGTCTGGTTCTAACAACTTAGCCTAAGGAACCGAGTAACACAAACAGTTTTTAAAGCAGGATGTTTAAACAGATCAGCATGTTATGCTGTTGAAAACTCTAGCCCTTATTTGTTATGAAAGTATGTTCTACTTGTGTTAACACATTAAAGGAAGAATCTTAATGAAGTCTGTGATGCAGATGATATATAGGTAATCCTGAGATTTCTGAAGTGAAGTAGAACTTATGCCTAAAGACTAGAGCACACGACTATATAGAACTGCATTTGTTACCTTGTAAAAATAGTCCTGTTAATTTATACAAACATTTTTAGAAATGCTTTGGTTATCTGTGCATTTACTTCCAGTGATAGATCCAGATAGGAACAAACAAGAAGACTGTCAAAGGTTCAAACAAAGAAATGGGCTGGGGTTAAAATATTAATAAATATAACAGAAATCCATACACCTAAACTGGCTAGAATATGTTAAGTGATTTCTGACTAGCACTGCATTGCCATATAAATATACTGACAGCCCTTTTTTTCTGAAGCAATGACATTTTGTGAATAGCAAATTATTTTTTGTCTGTAAACAATTTATAACAAAAGTCTAGGCCATATTCAGTATTTATTCACAAGCTTGAAGAAACAGGCAACAAAAATCTATGGTTGACACTCATCATTAAAGATCCAATTTTTACCTGCTTTTATTTTACTCAGGCACAGTTTAGAAATCAGCCTAAAGGGTAATATGGTTTTGGAGATAATATAACAGTATTATCTCAAAGACAGTTAAAGTATCTTTTAATTTTAAATCATTCACATATTCAGAGTTATGCCAAGGCAGATAAAACGATTCATTCAGATGCCCTCACTTTTAGATTTCAGAAGAATCTTTTGTTAAAGTTTAAAAAACAGTCTTGAATTCTCTGTCTTGGTGTGGGAGTCAGTATAAGTAAAATGAGACACAGACGTATAAACATTGCTGGAAAGAGCATCTCCCAATAGGTCTCTCTGTGTCTCCATTAAGCTACTGTGAGGAGTTCCATATTTAAAAGAAATTCTTTCACTGACTGAAGAGACCTAGAACACCAGTATTTCCACTTGCTCCTTCTGTTTTTCTCCTTCCATTTTCTCTCTCTACATATATTAGGAGTTGCCATTGCTGCCATATATAACTGACAATAAATAGAACTTTCCTTAGTAATGAAGTAAGTGTCTCCCCCCAGAGCTATTTTTTTTTTCAATACTCTGAAATGCCATCTCTACTCACAGTCACAAAGTAGTACTTCAGCACTACTGAAGTTTTGGTCTTATTTTCTTTCTCCAAATTGAACCATAATAAAAACACATAATCTTTCAAGAAAATTGAAAGTGTGGTAGCTGAGCAATAGCTTTGGATCCTGAAAGCTCTGAAGATTCAGACAAAGTGTTTACACCTGAGTACAGAATTTTATGCTATTATGCTATTAATTATCCACAGTAAGAGAACTATAACAAGTGTCTTATGATTATAGTTTCTGTCAAATTTAACTGACCAAATTTGTCCAAAAAATGCCAGTAACCACATAATAACCACATTAGAATGCAGGAATAAATCACTGGAAATGAGATTTAAGTGGGGAACAACTTAATGTGAGAATGGAATACTCCTCAATACAGCTATCAATCAATTCTTTTAGATTTACAAATTTCACTGTTATTAAGGGGCCTATAAGATAGGGGCTCTGTCGTCACATCTGCAGTGATGGGTACCATTGTGTCAAAAAGAAACAGTCAAAACAAAACACCAATATATTTACTTGACACTGTCACAGTTGAAACTTAATTGGTGCTACATTGGAGCTCAAAGATGAGTTAGTAGTTCTACAGGCATCAGTGAGGCTTCCAGAACTTACATGCAATAGTCAGATGAAATCATCACACAAACACTTCCATAAAGCAGAAATGTATCTAAAGGCAGCATTTTAAACATCTGATGGCACTACTAGCCTGTCAGATTGCAGTGCTGCTAAACATGCTTTCCCAGAGTCTTGGTTGCTGGTATGAACAACAGAAATGGAATGTGTTCAAAAATGCTATTCATTTGTTTAATTCTTCAAATACATTCTGTCTTGTCTTAGAAAATACAGGATCTTACTTTGGTAATTTTTACCATTAGAGTATCTTTAGCCTGTCCGAATATTTTTGTTAAAAGGAAAGTTTGTCTTTGCTCTGACTATCTGTAAGACTATCAAGGAAAAGATTTAAGTATATATGTGTTCTTATATTTTAAACATAAGGACTTTGAGAAAATAAAGCTTTGTTATTTTTCACTCCAAATATATCAATCATTTTCCATGATCAAGACTTCAAAATTAAGAAGTATTTAATGGTGATGTCTTGTCACACTACTAACCAGCATATCATACTTGTATGCATATTCCAGAGCCACACACTTAACTGTATCACACACTGACCTGATCCCATTAATATCCTTTTCTCTCTGGGGCCATTAATCCATCAGTACAACACAAAGTAATTGAGATCTCCCACCCTACTTATATTTTATCTTCAGACTGTGTAATGCAAGGCACCTCTAACAGATCAGTGAACACCTGTAATGAAACTCTTTACTCTCTTTTAGCTACAATTTTATGTAAGAAATGTGGCTTCTCCTTGCTCCACAATTTTAGAATATCAATATGTTAGAATTTATCTTTAGCGTCAGCAACACAAAACTGTTTGTTTCCAGGGGTAGAAAAAAAAGATTATGTCAACCAAAAGTAGTTTAATACCAGTGCAACAATATTTCTTTTTCTTTAGAAACATATTTAAATCTAACTAGCAGTACTTATTTTTTTCTCCTTTTAAATTGTTCCATATCACACAGTCATAAGCTTTAAATAACTTCATTAAGACAATTCTTCAAAATCTAATCACCGGGTTGGGTGATCTAACTCACATTATGACACCAGTTTTCCTAACCTTAAACCCTCTTGCTTCCCTGGCTGCTGCGAGTGCCCAGCAGAGGGCATTTTAGGACTGAACTATGTGAATACAAAATTAATGAAGAAGCCAGCAATTTTACACAGTTTACTTATGATGGAGTACAAGTTTGAGAAGCTTAGTAAGCATTTGAGTATAAACCGTAGTGTTTTCAACTCAAATATCAGATTCATAGTATTTAAGTAAAATGCCACATGCAACAATTATTTTGCTAAGAGCTATATCTTCAAACTTTCACTTGTTCATCTTGTGTACACTGAACTACTGTAAAACTCATGTTTAGACAGTTAAATGTATGGGCATGTTAAGAATTTATGTAAAATACACTTACAAAGCAAAAAGAACAATGAGCAAGGAAGTCAATGGTTGAAAAGATTCATTTTAGCAAGCAAAATGCTTATTTCAGCAATATTAACAATTCATTTACATGTTCTTTATACAAATAATCTCACTATTGAAGTATCAGGTTAAAACTTGTTTTATGTATTGACTGATTAAAGCCACATTATAAATTTATATTTTCTTAAATAACACAGTTCTTTAATAAAACTTTGTAACTTTCAGATGTGGTTCTTCAAAATCACCTGAAGATCTGAATTGAATAAATTTATAATGTTTACTTGCCTAGTTCCTACAAGTTAGCACAAATGGGAACAAGTGCTAAAAGTGCAGCCTTTCTGGATGGTTTAAAAGATGCACACCCAAATCTGTTTGCCTAAGAATATGCTCAATTACACCCGATGGGCTTTTCAGATATTCAGTTACATGCCTTGATTTCAGCTTATAGTTCTACTAATGCAGCTTGTGCACTTCTATGCAGTCTGTTTGGAGTGTCAGGCTACAGACTCAGCATAGTCAGCCACAAATGTGCCCTGATTAACCTCTTCTCAAGGTTCCAGAGTTTCAGTTTGTAAGGCTGAATGACAGAGCTTCCACTGCAGTTTCCACAAGCTCAGACTGCGGACAAAGGACAGACTTACTAATAATGTGACGTATGTCCTCTTAGCGTCCAAGATGGTTTACTAGGCCCTGGGACAAGGTTTTGGCATGGAAGAAGGGATCCATACTATCTCTTCTTTAGCCATCTAAGATGTGGAAATTGTAATACCATTTACTTCTCTGAGACTGTTATTTTCTATTGCATGACAAGCCTCCCTGTCAGAAGCACATATTCAGAATTATTCACAGTTTAAGCAATGGTATTAAACAGAAATTCCCACACACAAAATTACTACTTAGAGGAAGAACAGAATTAAAGCTGCAAATCTTCCTAACTACAATAAAACTGATGGGTTTTCCCCCCACCCTCAATCTGTTTTTTGGAAACAAGAAAATATTTCATCATACCAGTAATTTGAATAACTATTTAACATCACATATGCAGTGATGATATTAAAAAAGTAAAAAGCTCTGGAACCACAGGGACTACATGCTGGCCACAGTCCTTGGATGCACTGCTAGGTGGCAATTATTTGGGGGACTGAAAGTACCTATACAAAACAAGAAAAGTTTGTGACCTTGCTGATTTTTTTTTTTAATTTTTTTTTTACGGCAAAGTGCAGTTTTCCCATCTACATAGTTCCAAATACTTTACCACCAAGAACCTGTAAAACCTGCTCTCATGTAAATCTGTCATAAAATAATACTACTTCTGTCAAGGCATAATCCTGGGGGAAATTCCCAGTCAAATGAGCTGAGCGATAACAATCTAATGAAAAGAAAACTGTAATAATGACAGAAAAAATTAGGAAAAAAAAAAAAAAGATGGCTACACAAAGGTATACATGCCTGAATTTGGGAGCGAGTTGAAAAGAGGGAAAAGAAAAAAAACACATCAGGAAAGGCGGGGAGAGAAGAAAAAGAATCAATCAATCAGCCTTTTCTCCCACTGTGATCTGACTAAATAAGGAACCTGCTTTGGGTCACCTTCAAACCCCAGATAAATAAATATTTGACAACACTTTCAAAGTTATGCTACACTGTGCCTTAAATCACCAACACAGGAAACTCAAAAGGAATTCTCAGTCACTTCAAGTGGCAAGAGACCATGAAGTTCAAAGCATTGGATGAAATACTGGTTTTCTGAAGTTAAACCCTAGAAAAGTGATTAAGGATGGAGAAAGATCTCTCAGCTCACCTTACACTGAACACAGCTTAACTCCCGGCTGCCAGTGAGGACTGTCTCACTCTTTTGCCTGCACTTGGCTGTGCTTCCTTTAGATCTGTCAGGTGACTCTGATGCCAGCAGCTGAGCTGCAGCCATCCCTCACGGACAGGGAGCAGCAAGAACAGGATGTCCCATGAGGGAGGATAAGCAGGAGCCAAGTATGACCACAGTACAGGCAGCGTCCTCATCAAGCAGGGCATAGTCCTGCTGCACCTGCACAACAGTCCCACGTGGAGCATTGCCCATCCAGATAGCCCACGCAGAAGCAGCAGGGTGGAGACAAAGTCCATCCAGAAGACAGTACAGGAGGCAAAACCACAACCTACAACACAAGTCAGATAACCTGACTTCCCAGGCAAAAGCTTAAGATGAGCCCCCTGACCAGCTATGGGTTAAGGTCCCAGGTGGGGCTGATCAGTGAAGTTAAAACATATTAGTTCTCTTAAGGAACTGTCATTTGTATCATGAGAAAATAGAGTATGAAGGAAGGCTGCACTATCACTAGGAACATTTGAAGATATAAGGACAGGTTACTCAACTCTAGTCTCTTCATGTATGCACCAAATAGACCTATGATTTATAAATTAATACATAATTAGAGGAACTAAATTGATGAGCTATACTTGCCTTCTATTATGGAAAACAGTAGCTCGTATTGATACTTTGACTTCCTCCCACTCAGGTTTTAGGCAAAGGTACATTAGGGAAATAATGGCATTATGCACTGCTTTATGTCCTCTTATCTGCTGGCTGATCTTGCCAATTGGAATTTTGCCTTAGTGTCTCACATGAGTAGTTAGAAAACATGAGGCATTTACAGCTGCCCTTTACCCCACAGTTAGTAAAAGAATAACAGATGCCTACTTTGTTAAACCTAAAGAATATGAGACTATTTGAGAGGATTTGAGTAACTGCCATAAAGTCAGGAGTTCAAAACAGGAGACAGAGGACTTTATGGCATAAAGCTCTTCTGAAATGCAGGTGCATGTCTGCCTGTGTGTGTTGAGGGGAAGTGAAGTTTTTTGAAACTGAGAGGGGAACAAACAACAGGTGACTAGACCACAGTTTAGATTTTTGGATATAAGTAAAATTTTTGAGGAAGATTCGGTAAATGTAGAAAAGAGGGGTTTGGAAAATTAGGAAAATTATAGCTAGGCTAATGAACTTATATTGTATTTCACTGTGTTTGTTTTTTGTTGGTTTTCTTTTTTTAGCCAAACAACTTCAGGAAGGAGACCAGGGACCTACAAATGACCAAGAAAAAAGTGAGTGCAAACAATTTCCACTGGGATGAAAAAGGAGGTATACAGAGGGCAAGGTCTGTCATGGACATAACTTTTAACTTCAGCTTCAAGAGACTTTGCTCTTGAAATGGCAGCAACTATTCTAAATTGGATGTCTAATTCTCTCCATGTAATAGATAGCACATGTTTTTCAAAGGCATTCACAGCAATCAGTATCCTGGGTACAGCAGTGACTAAGCTAGGGATGGATACAAGAATTTGACCCAAGATCCATTTTCTTATTGCTTTTCCAGCGTCTTACCATAGAGACAGAGAAGGGCTGAAACCTGAGAATAAAGCAATCAAGCCCTGCTGGAGATTGGCACCTATCCAGCTCAACCACCAGTCTTCAACTACCACACAGACATCACAGGGTTACAATTCTTTTTACAAGCTGTGGGGCCAGAAGGGTGCTGAGATCACCAATTCCTGCCAAATCACCTGACGTATCTCAGGATTGAGTTGTTACTATTGCTGTCATAAATGTTTTAATATTAGGATGTACCAGTTCTGTCAGCAGGCATCTGCCTTCCTTGGCAATTTGGATCCTCACAAGGGTCTAGTCCTAGTCCAGAGATTTTATCAAAACCTGGGTGTACAGGCACACAGGGACAGGACAGCTATCTACACACAGAGCATGTCCTCAAGGAAATCAGGTCATCGCTTCCTGTGAGAAATCCAGTACAGCCTACAACTGATACTACTTCCTGCATGCACATCTGGATGGAAAAGATCAAGTTACTGCCCTTTAGATCACATCTGCATTTTGTACCAAAAGTCTTGCAGCTCACAGCTCTAATAACACACCAGCTTTCTTCCCAGACTACCTACTGGTAGTCAGTCATCCTTCCTGGTTTAGCAATTACAGACTATGGGAGGACTTGGACTTCATAGCAGCCTTCAGAGTGCTTTGGTGTGAGAGGAGAGGTACGTCTTCCTATCAGCTCAAAGGTCAGGGCATGTAAGGAAGTTGTACATCAGGGTCTTGCTTTGACCATATGTAAGGAAGAGGGGAAGCAGCCAGTAGGAATATGTGGCAAGAATAATTGGAGCTGGAGGTCTTAGACTCAGCAAGGCACATGGCTACCTGACTGCAGGGAGTGTTGGGAGATGTTGCTTGAATTCTGGTCTTTGGAGGACTGTCAAGGCACTTTGGTACAGTTGTCCATTCAAATCCTTTGGGAACTGGGCTGCAGAAGATACTTAATTGTGATGTAAAATGTATCTAATAAAACACAATACAAGGGGAAAACTTAAAATCACACAAGATATCAAATCACTCTGTATAAAGGGTGTGTACCCCAAGAGATCTTATTTCTCAGGAATGAATAATAAAAGTTTCTTACCATGAGGCTCATCATTCTAACACTTTCAGCAGAGAATGCAGTCACCATCTGCTTCGTGAGGACATTCAAACCATCTTACTTTGATCCACCAACATTTCCCTCTACCATGCCAAGGAAGCAGAGGAAAAAAAGGAATATCCACTCCTTGTTGGTTATGGGCAAATACATAAATTGGAAATAAAAACTAGAAAAGTATGAAGTTATTACAGTAATAAAGTCCACAAAAAAACAATCTAAAAATCTTGCATTTTTAAATGAGTCAGACTTCCTGGCAGCCTCCTGTGTGAGTGCTGAGGCCCAAGACTGTTTACCTCACAGGATAGCAAGCAGATAAGACTGAGTAAGTGATGATTAAAGATATAAAATGCCTGACATGCTGTGGGAACAGGGGACAGTCAAAAGCAGCCAGTCTCAGTGTAATGAAAATATAAGGCAAATAGCCCACGCAGACACTGAGTACACAGAGGTTCAAGGACTGAGACTGTCACCAAACTGGTAGTGGCATTTCAGGTCTGCACAAATGGAGAGATGTCTAGTTATACTTTGTTCCACTATGTGTAGGAATACTTCTTTATATTAAATATAGCATTGGGATACCAAGGAAAACAGAAAATGTTAAGCATACAAACCAAAAGCAGCAAAATCATGCCAGCACAGCAGCAATTTCATGTACAATTACTGTAGCATATTACAGGTTTGGTAGCTGAATCAGCAGAGATTTCAGAATGGAAATCCATGAAATGTAAATCTGTGTAAGGCTTATTGCTACCCCATATCTCTTATTTTCTAGAACTACAAAAATCATCTGTGAAGACATCTGAATGACGTGTTGTTAGACACAGGGTTTTGATTTGTGGTGTGCTTTAATTTTATGGTTCTAACTTTTTGGTTTTCCATGCTAAAGATCAAAAGAGCAATGTACTAAGAAAAGTTCTTTCTTTGTTGTGGTGAATCATTTTCCTGAATCATGTGATATTTTTCAGAAAATGAGAAAAGCATATATGTTTCTGGTAGGTGGCATAGACCACCATGGAAAAATTACATTGTTTGTTAACATCCCAAGAAGGTGTGACATTCATTATAATAATGTAACTTTCATTAGATGTAATATTTTAAATCCATTTATAAAGGTTCATTAAAAAACTTATAAATATTGTAATTTCTTCTTATAAATACCAGAGAATATTACTAGTAGATGGAAAAAAATGTTCACCTCAATGTAAACTATTACTTGTTCATAAACTTTCTCTGAATAAGCCAGAGAATACATGTTCAAACAAATTAACATGAAATTGTAAGGGGCTTAAGATAAAATAAAAAAACAAATCAATCAGAAACTGAAGATTACAGACTGAAATAAAGTAAACAAAGCAAACAAAAATCCCTACAATAAAACACCAGAAAAAAACAAGAAACAAACATGAATTTAGCTAAGCAAGTTTAGATGTTTTCGTTTTTTATTCAATGAACCTTGCTCAATGAACAAGCAGTAAAAGTAGTCATGTTCCTAGTTTATCTTGGTCAAGGGTCATCTTTTATATTTCCTTGAGTCAAAAAATAATTTTCTTTCCAAGTAGTGTGAACTGTTGTCTGTATTCACTTGCTACATTTTCCTGCTGATGAACATGACACATACTGGTCAAACTGATTCACTTTCAGAACTATCTCATTTAATTTAAGGAAGCTGAGAAAAAACCAACAGCTGTAAGAGATGGATTATCTGAAACACTGATTCTAATTCCACAGAATTGTTTTTCCCCTGAATTTCCCAGATAACTGTAAAAATAGCAATGGCACTAAAACTAGTTTCAAGCATGATAGTTCTTTATAGTTATGCCTGATTGTTATGGCAAAAGAAGAAGCAAACTTCCAAGGGTTATAAAGGCACGATTCTTCAAGAGCAGCCTACGGTTTTTACTAAAGTATTATTTTTTACATAGCAGAAGCTCAAACCAACTTGACTTTACTTTTCCATTTAATCTATCTTTGGTGTATATTCATCATATTTTCCATGTTGGTTTTAGTTTATTTGGTTGTTTTTTAATAACAAAAAGCAATACAGTATTTGACCAAAATAATTTAGGATACATTAAAATGAATTACAAACATTAAAACCATTGAGACATTTTAAGTAAGCTTTCTTAAAACTGGCTGAAAAATTAAGGCAAATGATTGTGTATTCTGTCTCTACAATGACACTCCTTCAGGCAAGTGGCAGAATCACCATCCCTGAAAGTGTTCAAAAGGCCCATGGATTTGGCATTTGGGGATATGGTTTAGTGGTGAACACTGCGGTGTTAAGTAAATAGTTGGATTAGATCATCTTAGAGGTATTTTTCAACCTTAATGAGTCTATGATTTTACCACAAAAGGAGAGCTCACTACCACAGCCTAGTTTCCAGAAACTGCAACTATCAGGAAAAAAATTGAGGTACCTATACATGACATTTTAGGAAACCTAAACTAAAAGCTCAAGTAATTCTTAGTGCAAGAAGCATACACATTTTACCAGTGAAGTTCCCTATGATTCTAACTAGAAGACACCCAACCAAGTATTCCAAAGTACAAATCCTATAATGCAATCCTCAAGACTCTTGCCTAAATCAGCACTGAAATTTCTTTCAATAAAATTTTCCATGTCTTGGTTTCTGCACAGATCCAAGCTATTGATTGGCATGGTGGCATGGTTTAACCCTGGTTAACTCATGGTTCTTCACTAGCAGCAGTGAAGAAAAATAACTACCCCATCCAAAACAAGCACATGTGGCAAGGCAGGCCTATAGTCACTTCTGTGCTAACACTTGTGGAAATAATCAGTCACGTGCTTTTTAATAACACAGATGATGGTTCACCTAAGCTAATGCAATAGAGTAGCCCAACTTTATTTCATTTATGGCATTCCTGGCACTGTTAACATTTTTGTAGGGTTACATCTGTTTTAGTATGTCTGATGTCCTGGGGTCAGACAAAGGCAAAGGCAAAAGCAAGGGTAGAATCATGCAGCCATGAGCAGGGAAGAGCACTGAACCACTCACTGCACTGCACTACAGCTTAGGAGGCACATTAACTGTGCCTGTGTATTGCACTTTGGAATTGTGTAACAGTTGCAGACCAAATCAAGTGCTATACTACCGCAGTAAAACAAGTCCTTTCATTAACAAAAATAAGAAAAGATAATAGTTTGGGACTTTTTTTCATTTTTAGGCAATGTCAATTAAAATCAACAGTGTATTTTTTCAAAAGTAAATGTATCCAGACTTTCAAGCTCTCCTCAGCTTAGAAAAGCTTTAAACTTTTAACCTCCTCTCTCCCTAAAGCAACTCTCTTATCTCCCCGAAGATGTGTTACAACCCTACAGCACACACATACAGAGCTTCAGACATCCTGTACATGGGGATTTGATTTTGACCTACATTCCATTGTGCTCTGTACGTTGCTTTCAGGGCCACTGCAGCAGTTTTGTTTGTTTGTTTTTAACATATGATGCATGAAGTAGGCTGAAAAACAGTATGTACACTTCATACAGGAGGAAGGCTTCAATCAGTCAATTGTTCACTTTATCTCATGAGTGTCTGAGGGTTTTTTTTAGTAGAAGCTTTAGAAAAATGATATGGGAACATTTGTGTACACTTTTCAGATTTTTTTATAGAAAATGCTACCCTGAAAAGAAGTAGGCATTTCTGAATTTTGAATGCTAATTGCAGTTTGAATTAGTAAAAGAATTTATCCTCCATGTGATGAACACTAGCACGATCAAACCAACTCCAGGAGAATGAGTTGTTTTGTAAATAAACAATAAAGCAGATGAGTTAGATCCAGAGTTGTTGTTTGCTTGTACTGTTGTAGTGCTTAAAACCATTCTTCTGTAACAGACATCCTACATGCATCTTGCATATAAGAAGACAATCCTTGAGTGAAACAGTATATGCCTATTGTTAAATCAGAGAAATAAGAATAGAGAGATTACAGGTGAGTGATATTAACAGATATGGAAACAGAAGTCTATGTTGTTTAGTTTGCCTATGGAAAGGTGAAGATCTACTCCAAAGTAGATACAAGCATTCCAAATATCCTAGATGTGAATAAAACCACTCTTAAGGCATAAATCCACATGGAATAAGAATATCCACCAAGGCTAAAGATCCAGTTGTGAAATTGAGTGAAGAGTAGAGAGGACAGTGATACATGAAGAAGTCATGTAATATTAAAAGGCAATAACTTGAAAGCAAGATCTGCGCCGGTGTCAAAAGGTACTGTTGAATCAGCATTCTTCTCCCCTCACACATAAGGCTTCCTATCCAGAGAATGAGTCCTAACAAAAATCTATGAGACCATAGAGATCACACCTCAGGAAAGGATGTTTAAGTATAATGAAAACAGCTGTTTGTGGGAGGGTAAGAAAAATTTCCAACATGAAGTAACTTACATTTAATGACTTTCCTGTTAAATAAGTAGATGATGCAACCTACTTCTGCTTACAAAGTTCCAAATCAACATTTTCTGTTCCACATCACATAGCACCAGAGACCAAATCCTGGGCATCTCCTCACTGTTGCAGCCCACAGACAGGCCTTCTCTTTGGACTAAGCGAGGAAGACAGCCTGTTGACAGAAGCACTGCAGATTGGCATATTTCCTACTGTTTTTTGGATGAGAAATACTGTTCCTTTGGCATATGTCCATTTCTGGTTCTGTTTAGACTCTGTTCTGTCTCTATGCCTCACCAATTTGAAGTCATAAGGCTACTCTTTCGTTTGAGAAGACCTAAATTACGTGGTTGGAAGTTCTGCTATTGCCTGGAGGATGTTGTATCGTTATAGGCATTACTGTTTCACTTAGTCCTCAAACTGGTTTTCCATGTTTCTGTTATCACAATACTGTATGATTATGGCTCATTTGCTTCAAGCAATCATGTTTCTCATAAAATAAAACCTATTCTCCATTAAAAGGGGACTACGTCAGTTTATTTAAGCAGATGATTGAGAAACATACAATTTATCCCCAATACTAATTTCTTTACACAGTTCACACAATCACTATCTTTACTGAAATGCCCATTAGGGCAAACGAAAATCAAGACTGTAAAGTTATAGGTCTAATCCTGAACTGAAAAGACATGAGTTAGCTCCATGCTCTGTTCACAGGCTTCCAGTAAGACCTTGAACAAGCCATTTTTTAAACTTGCCTCAAGTTTCTTTCAGAAGGGTAGCCTACTTTCTCACAGCACTGATAAGGCAAAGTGGTGTTTGTGTAGCCTGACTACCTACTACAGTCACTCTGGCGTTTTTCTAATATCCTTCAGATTATCAAAGCACAGCAGTCCACCTTTCAAAATAGAGCCTCTAAAACTGTACAGTCTTCATAAAAGACATCTGAACTTATTACACAGTAGCTTTTAGGAGATTTTCAGACATTAGCCTAGGATAAAAGAACCATTAAAAATATTTGTGTTGTGAAAGTCAAAGGCATACTGATAATTACACTACAAGTTCACCAGTGTGCAGAGCAAAAAAATTAAATTATTAAAACTATTTAAAATCTCTACTGCTAGATACATGTGCAATAGGAAAGTTTAGTTACATATGCGATTGTGGCTTTAAAATTTCCCAGCCTTTCAAATACACAGATATTGCTAATGCTTCAAAATGTTTTCTTGAAAAGACATAATTTCCCATTGTGAAATTCCCTGGCTGCATGAAATCCTACCACTATTCTCATGAGCTGTGAACACAATTCTAAGCTCAGCAGGATTTCTTCTAAATCAGGGTTCCCTCTCCTTTGCATCGGGCTGACATGTAAAAATCGAGAAAAAACAAACAGCATTTTTATTCAGGTATATTTAGTGACACCTCACTTTGAAGTGGCAAGGGCGTGGGAAGTGGAAACCTACTTGTTTGTCCTCGACACATAAGATTAAATGCTCACTTTGAGAAATCAGTGAAAACCTCCCTTCTGCAGCGGCAACAAACCGCCTTTACAGTTTCAAGCTGCAAAAAATTGTTTTCCTACAGGAACTTAAGGACTGGAACGAAAGCATTTGAAGTATTTTCTCAACAGAAGCTTAAATGCTTGAAAGAAATATTGAAAAAAATCTGAATATGGGGGGTGAACCCCCCCCACACTTTTTATTCCAGTAAACCAGCAACTTCAGAAAAAAAATTGCAAAGTAAGGCATCTTTGGACAAAGATTACTTAGTGGGTATTGGGGGTTAGAATGACAAGACCAAAGTAACAGATGTTTAAAGAAGCTAATATTTTTAGATTCAAAGCACACTGAAAACAGTCAGAACTTCTCTTGATTTCAACAGGCTTTCAATTAGGCTTAATTTAGCTTAATCTTTGAAAAGATAGATAAATTGTGGACAGCCAACTTTATAGCTTTGCAAGGCAAATATTAGGATTTGAACTACGTTTTGAGCTTTCACACAATCTGATTAATTCCCCATACTAGGAGCTATCAGTAGGAGACAAAATGGGACAATTCAGAGAGATGATGCAATCTAGAGGTATCATAGCCTGAACACCAGGAGATAAGCAGAACTTTGAGAGATTTTTACTTTACATGTAGTTGATATTACTTAAGGACAAGAATGAACTAGAAGATTTTCTATAAAAAAAGGCCTTTATTATTTATAGCTTTTAAGAATAAATGAGACTATTCCAAAATTTAAGTATCTTATCACTAGCCATTTTTCCTAGTCTAAGTTGAGTCTCTCATTATGGGATTTGAACCAATTAAGTTTTGTCTAAACTGAACATGTAAACTAGATACTCTCTCCTCTTTGAAGTACTCCTGTATCAACACCCTAGTATTCTCTCTGTATACATGTCACATTCTTTCAACATTTCCTCTTTTTCCTAGATCTTTGATTATTGTGACTTGTTTCTGCTTATCCCCCTTCACCTAATCCACATCCTTGAACCACCATACCCAAGGACAAAGTTGTCCGGTGCAGAGCTTATTTCAAAATGGAACTGCCTTTTTGCAATGATATATAACATTACTAAATTAAAGTTCAGCTTGTGAATCTCTTATAACTCCAAGTTCCTTGTCTTGTATTTGTACATAAAGTGCAAAATATTACTCTTGTGCCCTGACAGCCAAGAGGACCAACCATGTCCAGGGGTCCATTAGGCACAGCATTGCCAGCTGGTCAAGGGATGTGATTGTCCTGCTGCTGTGGCCTCACCTCAAGTACTTTGTGCACTTTTGTGGGCCACAGTATAAGAAAGATATAAAGCTATTTGAGAATGTTCAAAGGAGAGCTACAAAGATGATGAAGGGTCTGGAGGGGAAGCTGTAAAACGAACAGCTGAGGTCACTCAGCTTGTTCAGCCTGGAGAAGAGAGGAGACTGAGGGGAGATCTCACTGCAGTTACAACTTCCTTGTGAGGGGAAGAGGAGGGGCAAGGACTGATCTCTTCTCTGTGGTGACCAGTGACAGGACCCGAGGGAATGGCCTGAAGTTGTGTCAGAGGAGGTTTCGATTGGATATTAGAAAAAGAGTCTTCACCCAGAAGGTGGTTGGGCACTGGAACAGGCTCCCCAGGAAAGTGGACACAGCACCAAACCTGACAGAATTCAAGAAATGTTTGGAGAACGCTCTCAGGCACATGGTTAACTCCTGGGGCTGTCCTGTATAAGGTCAGAAGTTGGACCCTTGTGGGTATTTTTCCAACTCAGGCTATTCTATTCTATTCTATTCTATTCTATTCTATTCTATTCTATTCTATTCTATTCTATTCTATTCTATTCTATTCTACTATCCATAAATAAGATGTTAGAGACCTTTTTTTTTCCCCAGGTCATTTCGTCATTGAAACTACTGACCAGTTCTTAATACAGAACCTTGCACTGTAATTTCATTTACAAATGTAATGGATTTTTTTTTTTTCTTTTTTTTCCTTAAAAGAGTAGTAAAAGAGTGGATTTTTCTTAATTTGGATGATAAATCTGCTAGGCCCTTTGAACCTATAAAAGGCAAATTTTTTTTAGAAATCCGTCTCTTCATTCATACAGTATTTCTTTTAGATACAGTTCTGACTCCTGGGAAAACATAAAGAATTATCTCTAGGGAGTGATCATTAAAGGTCAAATGTCATTACTCTAATGAAAAAAAGATGGCAAAAGTAGTTGAATAGGGTAAGAGTTTTCAGATAAGCAGATTTCAGCACACAGAGAGATGTTAAATAAAGTCATTTTCTGAGAGAACTCGAAGGAGTACAGGTAGAATTCCCAAAAGATTATTTTGTAAGCCAAACTATTAAACAGGAAAAGTCAGACAGTAGCAGAAATCATTATGTCTGCATTGAGAGCTCTTTAGTAACTTGGACCAGTGAAGAATGAATCATACAAAAACTGAAATCCAGGATGAACATAAGAAACCAAGAACATATTGATAAAAGCAAAGATTTGAGTGGATGTATTATGTCATACAGGTTTATATAAAAAAGTTGTAGACATAAGACACAATAAGAAGACAAAGGGAATAATGAGAACATCTTTGAGAAACAAAAGATGCTAAGGAAGTGAAAATACCTAGTATCTCCTTGTTCTGAGAGAACTTTGCACAACTCCCAAAGACATCTTTCCAAATTCCAATTTCATTTATAAAAAACAGTCATGATGAAACAGAAAATACTGTTGGTGAAAGGATCAGAATTTAAAATAGTTTTGACAAATCAGCAAAATAACTAGCTTTATCTTACTGGGTTTGGAACAAATAAAAGAACAAAACAATGTGCAATGGTGAAAAAATAAAATACAGAATACACAAAATACAGAATGAGAAATATTTAGCTAGATGGTAGAGACAGAAATGGGCTAGCATTACAATGGTTTATACAGCAATGTTCTTCCAAAGAGCCATCTCCTTCTAGAATGCAATGAGAATGATAACTAGTATCTTACAAATTCACCTTTGTTGAGTCCTCACAGGTAATTGTGTGTCTGATTTAGGAATTGCGTGTCTAAAAAGAAATTGGATAGAATTATGATTTAGAAAAAAAAAAAAAAGACCAAGAGTTTTTTAGGAAGAGGATGAGTGTTTGGGAGAAGGAAAAAAAAAGGCAGTGACTTTGTGTGGTCTGGGAAGGAATATGAAGGAAGTGTAAAAATGTCAGAAAAAGGACAGTAATTGTTGTTTGATATCCAAGAGAGAAGAAAAAGAAGAAACACTATTAACTGCAAAGGTTAACGCTGGAGAAGCTTTTCAGCAGGGTGGTGAAACAATAGAAGATACCGTCTGAAACAAAATAAGAAAATATCATATTGAGAACATTAACAGGCAGTCAAGTTCTTTCTCAGGGATGGCTTAGGTGAACTGGCTTGAGCCTTTGAGAGGAAATTCATACTGTATGCTCCCTTTGATGTTCTTATACATTTCTAGATTTGCAAAAATGAAGAAAAGAGGATGAAGCGGGAGTCATTATAACAAACAAATTACATAATATTCTTTTTCCAATGCTAGGAGAACAGACCAATAAAATGTATCATTTTTAGCAATGCCTAATTTAATTTTAGAATTCCAGATTAGGAGCATCTGCTTTTTAAAGTACCCATCTTTAGCTAGTTTCATTTGCATAATTATAATGCTAGACAAGGACCACATGGAAGCAATGCTACATTGAATAGCAAAACAGACTAGCAGCAACTTGAACAGCAGCTTGATTTCCCATGGCTCTGAGCAACATCAGATAGTTTTGTGGGCCATGTGTAAAAATACATTGACTACTTGGATGGGAGACCTCCTGGGAATACCAGGGGCTGTAGGTTCTAGTCCTGAGGACTTCCCTGTCACTGTCCAGAGGCCATGGCAGATGAACCTCAGGAGTCAAAGGGTGGGGCCAGTTCTGTGCACACTGTGCCTCACCTAAAAAATCCACTGTGCAGGCTGGAAGGGCACACCCACTTGGGGAGAGCCCTTCCCAAATCTTCCTTCACGAAGCCTAGCTGTGATGATGACATTTAAACAGGTATTTTCTCTCTCTCTTCTCCCAAATATGTGCTTATCATTGGGTAATACTCACTTTTAAGTTACTGACATTAAAAATGAAATTTGGATTGTTTTGCATTAGAGAAAACTTAATTTCAACAATTCCAGACTATTTTCCATTCTGAGTCTTTATTAACTACATGAAGCATTACCTAGGTTGGCTATAACAGCCTAATTTAATAGCTTCTAAGATTTTTTAATATATTTGTAATATAGATGACATCATTATCAATACATTTCTGGTTAAACACTCTATGAAGCTGTTACTAAGAAAACACAGCTACAACAAAAAGAAAAACGCAGGTTGTTTGGTTTGGTTTTTGGTTTTTTGGTTTTTTGTTTTTGTTTTTGTTTTTTTTTAGGAAATGTAAAACCAACAGGGCTTTAGCTCAAATAAAAGAAGCTACCCAGAGGATCATAGGATGAGGAAAGATAGCTATTTCACTATCTACAGGAGGGCTACCCTGTTGTTCCCTTAATGTAATGAAAACATGATGAATTAAACAAAAAATGAAACACTGATGGGAAGAGGACAGAGTTCAAAGAAAGTACATATTTCTCTTGTTCACATGAAGATCTATTGTGCATTCATAGACAGAGCCATGAAAAACAGACTTCACTTTCTATTTGATTGGGGTTTATACTAAAACAAGAAGCACTTTCCTACTTTGAGTAGTAAACACTTCAGTATCTTGGAAATTACAATGTAACTCACGTATTTTCTAGGACAAAGGGAAAACCCCATGTTATAGCACTTATCAGTTACACAGTTAATGGGAAAAAAACCGTAAACCCAAGAGTTCCCATATAAAGAAAGGATGCTTAGCTAAAATATTCTGTATATCTTTTATGCATTTTGAGATTTACTGAGATAGTTATTCCTTATTTATTTGAGTATGATCATTTTGCTGTAAATCCTCAAGGGGACACTGCTATTCTATGACAGGTATTTTTTAGGAAACTTCCAAGTGTAGACAAGTTTATGGGAATGACTTGCTTTTGCATTATTAATCTGTCTCCATTTCCCTACCTGTAAAAATAAAAATGTATTTCACCGCATGTATTTTGTTCTAAAATCTGACCCTAGACATCCAGATTTATAGCCTATGTCTTTCACCCTTATGATTCTCACATAAATTGCTTGATTAGTTTTTAGAGAAGAATGGGATTAGAAAACATCCTTGTAGGCTTTAATGAGTAGGCACAGAAACTATTCTTTCCTTATATGCCATAAAGAATACCTTTTTTCTGGATTCAGGCAGAACTCATAAACTCAAAACTACTTAGCCCTATCAAGACCTAGGCAATACTGACCAGGCACAAAAGCAGAGCTTTAGGTAACACTAAGATTTAGAAAAGCATTTAGGGAAACAAGTTATTGATTTGGTTTCTGGTTTATCTATCTCCATAAACATATCATTAGATCAATGAAAAAATACTTCAAAATGGCATTTGTTCAGTATTTTTTCTCTCAGGAATTGCATTACTTTCCAAGTAAACTTTTCTATAATTAAATTTAGTTTTCAGAGTAAGGATTGCTTTTGGTATACCAGTAGTACATGTGTCATCCAACATTTCTATCACTGTTTAACTTGGCAAAGTCCAGATTTATCTTTTGTAACTGAATCCAGCCTTTTACTTGGCAACAGGCTTTCATTGCTTTATGACTGCCAAGACGCCTGCATGACTTGTCCTTTGGATGGGCATTTCAACTGTGTTCTGTCCACACAGTGAAGTATTAGCAATAGGCCAACCCTGCTCATTAAAAGTGCCCATTGTCAAGAGCTGCTACTGGAGTCCCTTCGAATCTCACAGCTCCTCTGTTAGGACGGATCTAGCAGACCTCCACACACACATCAAGAATCAGATGACACTGTATCATAAAATGACTTCCTGATCTTCTTTTCAGAGTTATCTACCGAGTCAATCTAAATGCAAATTATGTGCTAGAGAGTACTGAATTCTGAGGACTTCAATATTCCAGTGAATGGCACCTAATGTGAGTAACCAGGACCTCTTGGTCCTACAGATTTTCATGTCATCTTACAGTCATAGTAAGGATAAACCACTGTCTTCTTCCGCTGCATTCACAGAATGCAGGTTACAATTACTACTTCAAAATTACCAATAGTGAGCTATGAAGATTAGTCAGAAATTAATAGTGACCTCTCCTTTAGAGACCTTACATACCTGCAAATCATATTGTTAAACTACTAGCTGAAGAAAATGATGCCATCTCACTGCCCTGTGTTTGTAGATCTGGTTCTGCTCCTGAAAACCCAGGAAACATAGTGAAGACTTTTTCTGTAACTCTCTACCAGTTGCTGTCTCCTGATGTCTGTTTCCAGTACAGGGTATGGCTCCAGTTGGTATCTATCTGGTTTCCGTGAAGTAGAGATATATACACAATAAAGAAGACAGCAGAGATGTCTGTCCGCGTTCCCTTTCTTTCTAAACTTTCTGCAGCATCCTTTCTACTATCCTTCTTCCAAAGGGACTGAGCTTCCTTCAGGCACTTTCTGTTATTCTTGTTTCTCCATGTTTGTACAGTCTGCAGTAACCAGACATCTACTGTGACCCAAATATTGTGCAAAGACATAGCACAGGGCTGAGCTGAATATACCCTGCCTTTTGGCTCATCTAGCATCATGCAATAACCCAGTTCTTATCTGGCACAAACTTGCAGTCAGTTGACTAAGGGCATGACCAGAATTTGCTTTCATCTGCTACAGCCTGTTTCTCCTCTCATGTTCAACGTGACACAAGTGACAAGGCTAGTAAGGAAGGCATTCACTGAGGAAACTTATGAAAGAATAAATTTGGATAATGATGTTAAAATTGCATTTCTTGCTGTTTACCTTAATGATGATTTTTAGAGTACCATTGTTTGTTTACTTAAATAAACTACTAAAGTTACTTTCAAGGAAATACAGAAAGAATGCTATAAAAGAATCTCAGCAAAGAATACAGGAATCCAATTCCAGTTAAGATGATACATCTACTACCTCTCAGATGTTTTGCTCCCAGAGGAAAATTAAAGCATGGAGGTAACTTCTCTATAGTATACAGACACAGAGAGTGACTCAAAGATTTTTCATACTGATTGGAGCTCCCAAAAGCTGTCAAGAAGAAATGGGAAACAACGTGTGGTCTGAAGTTTCCTCCTTCTAAAGATGAACACTGTGAACCAAGACTGCAAGTACCCAACATTTAGCTTTCCCACTCTGTAGGCTAATGCTTTAGTTACTAACATATATAAAGCAATCCTCATTATCTTGCTGTGATTTTTAAGCTGTCACTACTTCCCATAGAAGGCTGAGAGGTCTTCATCTGCTCAGTCATTCTTACTCTATCAGTCTGATCTGGGATTTGGGAGCTGCTTGTCTCAGTGTCTGTAGGTCACATGGTATCAGGCACCTACTTCTGGAGGTAAATGCTATTTTGAGCATACCAGACGGCAGAACCACAGCCAGTTAGGGAATATTCAGATTCAACACAGAAGTACCCAGGAGGCTTAAACAAACACAGCATAAGAGCTACTACACATGATTTTCAATTTCAGCTTTGAACTTTGCTGTTTGAAGCTTTTCCAAACCACTCGGAGCTAACTCATGTATTAAAAACACTACTTTTTTTTTTTTTTTTTTTTTTAGAAATGTTACCAATCTGGAATTATTGATGAAAATCTGAAATGCTGATAGGAATGCACATGAGTTGACCTTTGTGCACAGAGACCAATATTTCAGGATATTGTGGTCTATACACACTAAATTAGATGGTTTGGTTTTCAAACTATGATTTTGTCTAGTTAGTCTCCTTCTCTGACAACATTACCTTGCAGTGAAAAAACTCAAATAACAAAGCAAACAGAATGCATTGGCAGCTGTATCATTTAACAAACAGTTAACAATACGGAGATTGCATTCCGGGCAGAGTTGTATTACTTTCAGTTTATACATGTAAGGAATTACAAAACTAGTCCTACTTTCCTCATTAATATTTATTTATTTAAATTCTTTTTTAAATTTTTCACTGCTAGCCAATATAAGCTTAGCATCTAGTACCTTAATTTAATAAGGAGGAACTGAAAACTTTTAATAGAATTTATCCTAGTAAGTTACTTGGAATCTTGGCAACTCCCATGAAAAAAACAATGGAAAACTTGAATAAAACAAGATCTTTAGAGAGGTAAAACAAATTCAAATACTCTGTAAATAATTACTTGAGCAGGGTTTTCTATGTTATTAATACATTCTGTACTATATAGGTACAGAGCTAATCTTGTACCTTTGAGCAATTCAAGTGGACTTACAAGCGTCAGTGTCCTTGCATTTTTCTGTCTAATCCTGTAGTGTCTCAAGGGAAAGCAGCAATTTTCAGAAGACAGAGCAATACCATACAGCTCTATAAGTAATTTTCCCATAATTGTGTACACTGAGGCAGAAGAAATAACAAGGAAGTTTGCAGTCTTTATTCTCAAATATTCCCCAGCAGATAAGAGGCACTCACAGTACTTGTCTGCATTAATTGCTAAATTAACAGCATCAAACACAGCAGGACAGAGCCACAAACGCTGGGGGATTGCATGTATAGCAACTTCCTCACAGTACGAGTAAGGAACGTGCTGCAGTAAATCACTACCAATACACACCTCTCCTTTCCTCTTCCCAAGCAATCTAGATAATAGGACCATGACAAGGATATGCTTCAGGCATCCTCTAGAGTCAGAACAGGGCCACTGATAGGAAGTTATTGCTCAGTGTTTACATTTATGATGAAGGAGAAATCCACAATAATTGATCTGACCTCATTAGCATGTAAGATTTTAGAATAAGTTTAGAATAACAAACACAGAAGTTAATGAAACAGGACAAAGCTCCCCAGGGTTCAGGAAAAAAAAGTCTCACTCTTCATTCAGCTCCTCATAGCTAGTAGTAACATCAGGCTAACTTATTTACTAGAGCCTTCCATTTGAGGGACAGGTGCTTCTACCTACTTAGGTGTCTAATGGAGTTGTATTTCAATATGGTTCACTCTCTTCTAGCATACTATTAGTTTCCAAAAAAGATGCTGTTTTGGAAAATCTAGGCTTCTACCCATTATCTTCCATCTTTTGAAGTTATGAAAGCTGCTGTTTCTACTAGGGCCACATATTAGAATTTTCTCAGGGAAAGGAAAAAAAAAAAAAAGAAACCAACCCAAATATGGTTCTTTCCTGCTCAGTATAAAGCTTGAGCCTTTTACACTTCCCAGATATGTCTTCAAATACCTTGTTTTCTTTTAGTTAGCAACTACAAGTTTCCACCTAACTCCATGCAAAACACACACTAAGACTTACCTTTCTATCAAGACTTCTTTTGTTAGTTAACATCTTTGCAGGTGTGCCAAATCCCACTTACCAGATCCTCCTCCACATGTACCCATAAAAGCTCACGAAGCCCATATGTTAAATATAAACCTTTTCTCTGCCAGTGTAAGATAATGCAGGGTTGGGTGTTCATTGATCACATACTGCTTTGTGAAGCAAAGATAATTCTTAACAAATCTATTTCCTTAAAAAGAAAGGCTTTTGCTAAGAAAAGGGAATAGCAGTACATGTGAACTAGCAGAATTTTTACATGATCTTTGATACACTGTATGCTGGGAGATTCTCAGTTCAGCTCAGAAAGACGTGGATTGTTCTGAGAAACATGGAACCAGTTAAATGTATAATAGTAAGTTACTTGGAGGGAGTATGCTATTAGTATTGGTCTCATTAATATTTCCATTCAGGATCTTGATACCAAAAGCAGCAATGTGGTTATGGAACTTCTGAAGATGAGAACATTATATAGTAAGAAATGAGTCATCCTGATTACGAGAATGATTGCTTTGAACTAAAATGCTAAGTACATGTTTTTGGGACCAACAAATATTTCTGCTTTAACTCTGGAATCTGCTGGTTGAAAACAGCAGAGGAAAACAAAGATCTAAGTGACAGAAATAATTTCGCTGTGAAACAGACAAATACAACCTTCATCGAAGGTGCAGTAACATAGTCATTAACGTGACTGAACAAGGTCTTGCACATAATTGAATAAACCAAGATCAAGTAAGATGAAATCAACCTTTGAGATCTAAACAAGAACTATAAGAATAAAGAAGTTAGCCAATATTTTATGGCAGAAAGCTTTGATTTATTTGTATGGAAGACTTAGAGCTGATATTATTGCATTCCAGAACTATGTCAAAGAATAAACGTGGTAGAAGACAAAGAATCTTTTCAGTTACAGATGACACTGAAGGAAGAACAAGTGTGCTTAAAGTGACTGGATATATGTAGACTGAAAATTAGGTTTTTAATAATCAGAAAAAAATATCTATTTGGAACATCCTTCCAGTAGTTCAACTTCATTTAAAATCAAGTTTATTAGTTTACAAGTGAAATTACATGCTACTGCCTGAAAAAGCAAGCAAATAAACAGTCTTTTCCAGTTCTATTATTAGAAAAATGATTTGACTCCAGAAGCATGTTAATGAGCACAGTTTTGCAATCACTATGAATTAAAAGACATTTCAATGGGTGTATTAGCACCAACATTGACAGCTAACTCAGAGGCTGTCCTGAGGAAGTCTCAGCCTTGTAAAAACTGAGAATTAATTTTTTCACCTCAACAAATTCTACAGGCTGTATTATTAGACATTGTAGTGCCTCTTCTGCATTTTTGACACTAACAAAAATTTATTGTGAACACAAAGAAGAAAGCACTGATGAACAATTAAGAAATGTGAAGAGCACAAATTGTGTCAAGGAACTACAACATGCAGGGGCTTTGAGCCTACCCTCACCTTCACATTAAACTGTGTAAGTATGGAGACTGTCAATGATTTGGTAGGAGCCTGTGCACAGCTGACAGGGAAGCATCGCTGGCTTCTTGAAAGCTATTTTTGGCAAGTGGTGGACTGTCTTGAAGTACAATTACTTTTATAGCCCTGTCTTGATGGTTGTTTCCAAGGCAATTACTGCCGAGTTGAAGGTGTGTTTACAGAGACTCTCCTCAAACCCCTAGGTACGTTTGTATACATACTTGCAAACTGACACACTGTGTCTGGATAAACCACTTCAGATAAACATACAAGAATCATCCAAAGTGTTTCTGTTTACTGAGATAAGCCCACTCACGTACTTGTTAGAAAACAACTTTGCAGCAGTAACTGGGCTTGCAGTTTCCTGATACTCCTCTTTAGGATTACTTTGGCTCAGTAATATCCCCTTCACAGCAACCGAGTGCCATGGCAGCACATGTTGTTCTATTCCTTGTATTTCTTTACCCAGAGGGCGGTCCCGTGGTGTAAAGGAGAGCACTCTGGACTCTGAATCCCAAGGACCTGAGTTCCAGTCTCAGTGGGACCG
>JAWWEV010000001.1:40090730-40120629 GCA_035583235.1 Hafferia zeledoni
TGATGCAGGACAGGATCCCATTGGCCTTCTTGGCCACCTGGGCACACTGTTGGCTCATGTTGAGCTTCCTGTCAATTCTTACCCCCAGGTCCCTTTCTGCCTGACTACACTTCCTTTTTCAGATCAACTGAGGTACTAAACACATTGCTGTCTCTTGAAAGACTTAATTTATGGATATCATAGATGTTCCTGTTACATTAAAAAGTTATGTTTCGACAGAGATTTAACCCTGTGTGTAGGCACAATTAAGTAGAAGCAAGGAGTTTTCTTTGGTGCATCTGGAGGAGGGTTTCTTCATTGTTAGCTTATGAACTGGGGGGAGGGAAAGAACTTTTTAGAAAAACTGTTTGCTTGTTACAAGTGGCCTTCTTGATTATTAGGTAACTGTTGATTTCATAACTTCTTCAGTCACCTAATTGAATAGATTTTCAGGTGTATGTTTACAGTGTATATGCTTAAATGCATTACGTAGTGAGGTCCTGCTGTAGATGGTCTCTTAAAGTAGAACTGAATTTTTTCCTTCTTGTTGATTCCAGCTGTTGTAGTTTGGAATTATTATGTAAATTCTCTCTCTGCGTACTTTCAATAAAAACATGAAGTCTGTTTTTTCCTGTGCCTTTTGCCAGTCATGTACTTTGCAATTTCTTTGTAGTTGTCTTTTGTAAAAGCAACCTAGTCTGGGGAGTTGTCGTATAGATTACATTGGATTACTTGAATGCTTCTAACTTCCATAGTAGACCTGCTGAAAGTGAATTAATATTGTGTTAAACAATCCAAAAAAGTGACACACATCTTGTACAGGTGCCCTTATGGCTCACTGTGTACAGAAGCCTTCAATTTCTTCCTCTGAGTTTTGAGGCCCTCACCATCATAAGTCCTGTCAAATTTGCTTATTCAAAGATTAGAACTATGTAAGTTTTGGTTTAAATAGTTGAAAGTTCTGTACATTTACAAGTGTTTTAAGTAATACAATGCTTTTTAAAGCGTTTTAATATAGTGCAAGCAGTAATGCTGAGCTGTCGTGTAATATACATAAGATTGAGCAGACATCTTTAGGAATTTGTAGTTCGGTAGCAATCGTTGGTATTATTTCACTGCCTGTCATGTGGAGAAACAGGCACTATTTGGAAATACCATCTTTTGCAGAGGGTGTGAGGGAATATTTTTTACTAGGATTTTATAGAAATTTCAAACGAAAAAGACTGTCTTAAACTGTTCGGCATACAGTTTTCAGGGATGGTTCTCTTCTCTCATAAGCTTAACTATAAAAATACAGTGATGAAACTGTTTATATGTATGGAAATATTGGGGCTTAGTTGCCTGGAGAAGTAAAAGGACAAAATTACAGCATAAGAACCTATGATTTTTTATCTCTTTGGGGAATTTTTTTTCATGTAAAAAAAAAAAAACAACCCCCTTTGTATCTTTCCAGAGAAATGCATTTTCCCAGATATCTTTGACTCACATATTTTTATGTGATTTTATCTTTGCAATGTCTTTTCCAGATTCTAAGTGGAGCAGGACTGAGTTCACTGAACAGCAACTGCTGAAGTTTGATAATAATCATTCTCTTTTATTAATATAGACATAGCTTGTATTTCTTAGTCCCTAAATACACGATTCCCTTACCAGTTTAAGAAAAAGTTTCTCACCTTGTTTGGCCATACATATAGATATGATGCTAACACCTAACTGAACTGGACCACATAACTTGGGTTGTTCTGGAGTAGTCCCAGGTTCTTAATTACTTAGAAAGAGAATTAAACAGTGCAAAAATTACTCAGAAAAGGCTGCTGAGGATTTGATATCCATCCTAGCTTTATCAGTTCTCACTGCGTTCACAGTGGTCAACAGCTGCTTCATGGTGCACATGTATGGCCATCACGCCTACTTGAGCCTTGTCCTACAGCTGGCATTTACAGTGAGAGATTACATTTTCTCTTTTCCCCACTAAAAGGAAGTTGAAACTTAGGAACTGGCATTAGTTTTTTAAGTTATCTGTTCCTTCGCTGTTCTGTTACTTCTGATAGGCATTTGTAGGGTCCTGCACAACCTCTGCTGGTGTCTGCCTTATCTATGGATTATGGTCATAACTTTCAAAAACAATTCCAGCAGCGTTCTGCCTTTCATGTAAAGATACCAACAATAAGCTGGTTCATGGCTAGAGAAGATTCTTAATTGCTTCCTCTAGTGTTTAAAGCAGCTGCAGTCTGTATCATATTATCTTTAGCCAAATATATATGAAGAAAGCAAATACTAGTATGTAGTGGATTGTTACAGAGCACCTTATTTTCTGGTCATCACATGATGTTTCATTTTGAACTCGTATTCCCTGCAAGTGAATTTCCATACTGTCAGGATTACGTCAGGCTACCAAAGGAGCAGGCTTCAGTTTCAAATGCCATATGAAATGACGTTTCTGCTTTAAGAAAATATTGTGCAATTTTTTTTTATATTAGAATTTTTGAACTGATTTCTGTAAAAGGTCAAATTTAATCTTTTTCTTAATGGGCCAGTTGGCTTGTTGTCTACTATGTGCTTCATTTGTTGTGAATAAGATAAATGAATTCTATTAATAAGAAACCAGATGCTTCGTGAATATTGTCTCTGCTACAATGGAAAATATGATGCTGTGGTCACTGAACTTGTACAGATCTCTTGGGTTTTCGTGGGCAGAAGTGCTACAGCAATTTGCAGTTTCCTGTAATAGTAAATAATTTTGTATTCATCCTCTGCAAAAAATACAGAGGACAATGCAGTCCTTCTTTCTACTGAATAAGTAAAACAGTGCTGTGTCTTTGCGTTTCTGGTTTTTTCCTATATTATCAAAACTAATTATAAATAAATTTGGATTTTAGGAGAATTTTGTATCATGGATTTCCTTTATTAAATCTAGTCTCCTGCTAGTATTACATCATGTAATGCCTGCTTGTCAAGCTCCATTTTAAACACAATTTTTATTCATACAGTTTCTGCTAAAAGGCCATTCTAGAACTTTGTTACTCTAAAAGTTGGGTAATTCATTAAAAACAAATTTATTCTGGAAATTCAGACTTGTTCATGCTCATTTTCCTTTCACTCAACTTTTCTGCACTGTTGTTGACTTGGATTTGCTTGGTGAGTAATCACATCGTTTTGCTAGACTGAACAAGCTGTTCTCATCCTCTTCTAAGCGTTTCTCTGGTTTCTTGGTCATTTCATTGCTCTTTTCTAAGCCTTTTTGAGTTCACTTTTAAATGTTCAGGAGCTTAGAAGTAAAAGTAGGGAAAACAAAAGTAGCATATTATTCTTCCCCACTTTGGTCTTTCCTCATCATATTCTGTGAGGACATCAACCTTAAATGAAATCAGTGTTTATGGTCTTCTTTTGACTATGTGGTGCTATGGATTCCTCAAGTGTATGATTAAAGGTGAAAAAGGCGTAGGATCATATAAGCAGTAGCAACAAAGTGAATATTAAACTGAAGGAAAATAACTTGACCTTCTTCCATATTAATATGGAATTGAAGTACCGTTGGGAAGTAATCTAACCTCCCACTGGCACCCTGTGAAATGCAAATAACTTTCATTAGAAAGATGTATTTCACAGCATGTTATGAACTCCGGGCTTGCTGCAGTATAGTTTTTCAGATTATACAGAAGTTACCAATTTAAATCACTTCCCTCTCCTGAATTCTTCAACTTGTATTTCACAGGACATAAAAGCTAAAACAGGTTGCTGCACTGGTGTTTTGCATAATATAGTTCAGGCACGGGAAAACAGTACGGAAATGCTGTATGTCCTAAGAAGTCTTACCTTCTTGTAGCTCAATGTTCAAAGCATGATACAAGGTGCTGCAATGACTTGGCCATACAGTTCATTCTGCCATTGATGTTACTTGTTGTATTGAGGTTGCTTAAAGAAGAGAGGTTTGCATGTCAGATCTGGGTTGTAGTGTATATTTGCAAGGGTACTCTTTCTCTCTGGAAAGATGTTTTGTAAATGAAAGTTGGTATCACCAATAGGATTATTTTCCTTCTTTAAAGAGCCTTTTAGTCAAATAAACATAATGAAAAATAAAACAAGTAACAATAAGGAGAATCAGTTTGTGATTTTGCCAAGAAAACTTGGACCAGATGATTCTCAGGGTCCCTTCCAACCTGGTATTCTATGAGTATACGATTTGATCCTGTAGAACCAATTGTGTCTGACATGAGGTCAGCTGCTGGTGTCTTCTCAGAGAAGGCACCTCTACAGCCCTCCTCCCCCTCTACCAAACCCTTGCAATGTAATAGTATTGCTCTTCTCAGAGTACTTGCAGTGCTTCTGTCTTTGGCAGAGAACCCTTTTGGTTCCTCTTCTAACAATCAGTTGCCATGCAGGCTTTTGATGACTGAGAATTGTTTCGTTGCTGTTGATGAATCTATGAAATGAAGAGGGGAATAAATTATTTAAAAGCTGCAAAGCCTTTTAATTTTTTACACTATGTCCTAGATGGGTTGGTCACTCAGCTGATCCTGTTCAGACTTCTGTTAAGGATATAATTTTTTTATGATGACCTCATCATACTACTTTCTATGAAAAAATACTTAGTCAAGAACCTGATTGCTTCTGGAGAATTACCCACTTATAAGAATAATCTTCACTTTTCTTCCCCAAGTCCTCACCTGTGCTACTGTCTCACCACCATGTGAAAAAGCACAAGTCCTTGGTAAAACAAGCAATACATGGGGTAGTGTTTCATAGTAAAGATGTTTCTTTTTGAATCAACTGAGTTCTTTGTTTGCTAATTGAAAGTGCAGAAGAACAGATAACTGGATGTATTTTTACATTTTTTTCTGCTGTAATAATTTGATTTCAAGTGGCCAAGTGTCAGTGTAAGTATTTTCTGATCAGTTCTTAAAAGTTGCAGTTCTTAAAAGCATAGGTCATATTTAAATAAAGAACAGAGATTTACAGTGTTGTGGTGGTACATGTTGGTGTTCCAAAGCTTTCCTTAATTACCAGTGCTGTCAAAGCCTTAGGAGTATTGGGACCATTGCCATTCAGGAATTTTACATTCTTCTTTAAGTCCATTCCATTCATCTTCTCAGCCTTTTCTGTCTTGCCTTATTTGCCTGTAACTTTGCTTACAAATTATGAGGAAGAATGCAGGTAGGGACAACACAAGAACTTGGCTTCCTTGGAATTCACCAATTGTATAAACTTGTTTTAAATCCATGAGCATTGTTAACATGGGCTTACAGACTGACAGATGCCAGAAATGTACGGTGTTTGCAAGTATAGTTTTTTTGTACTTGAAAGGTTTATGGATATTTTTTTGCCTTTATGGGTGACCAATTGAGTCTGGTCCTGCTGCTTGTTTTCAGGAAAATGCTGAAATGTGAAGGGACAGAGAACACTCTTGGAACATTTGAAGAGCATAGGAAAATGCTCCAGCTCCTTGAAAACCACAAACACCATAAAGCATATGGGGTTTTTTTTGCCATTGCTTAATCAGAAGAGAAAGTTAAAAGATGTATTTATATCACAGAAAAAAATCCTAATGGGAAGTTTCTCTAAGAGACCAAGGTATGTAAAGATTCAAGTGTTGCAGAAGCTATAAAAATTGAGATTAGAAACCTGCAACTGCAAAGTTAGTAAGACACTTCCTTAGGCTAATGGACTTTTCATTGCTGGAAACTCTTAAATTATTTGGACTTTTTTCCCCTAAGATGCACTCAGGTTCACTTACACCTTCTGGACTTGAAGTATTAAGTCCTGAAACTCCTGTTCAGGGTAGCAAGGCTTGTTGACCACAGTGGGTTTTTCTTGCCTTAAAAAGAAGTGTTTTTGTTCTACTTTCCAGTCTTCAATTTACATTACTTGAATGTACATGCATAAGTGAAGCTTTGAAATCTGAGAAGAATACAATCTTAAGACATTTTACAGTTTAATGTTTTTTATGTTTAAAATGCTTTCAGGTGAGGCCTCAGAGAGTTCCTTCTGGTACTCTCCTTATTTTAGGCTCGTCATTGTGATTTGAAATGGAGGTAGGGATGTTTTTGATGTCTGTTTGGAGTTTTTTGTTGTTTGTTTGTTTTTTGAGGGGGAGTTGATGGGGTGGTTTTTGTTTGTTGTATTCTTTTCTTTTCCCCTTCTTAGTGTTGATTACAGGATGGTATGGCTTATTTTAGTGTACATACATGCCCGTGCAAATACATGTTGAAACAAAGCCAAACAATTGAAGACGGTAATACTTCCTTTATTTTCACATATAGAGGCACTTAACAAATATGTTCAGTTCAAATTGCTGTCTTACAGGTGTGTAAAGATAGCAAACCCAACATTTATGAATGTTCCTTAATGTCAGGAAAGTGGGGTTAATAGCTTAGCTTTGTTAGCCTGTTGAGATATAGGTTATCTAAAGTACTTCAAACATCTTAAAATTCTCATAGTTCTCATATATACATTGCTTTTTCATCTGCTACCATGACTGATTTAATTGGAAAATAGACAACATTGACATTAAAAAAATGGAGGTGTGTCTCCAAGTAAATTCTTGTAGGCATAAATGTAATATTGGCGATATACTCAATGAAGTTTTCTCACAAATAGTCAGTATGGCTGGCTTTTTGCTATGTGGGCTTAGGGCTTCCGCATCTTCGTGATACTTGAGAGCCTAAGGTCAAATGAGAAATCCAAAATATTTCATTTTATGAAGAGGCGTTTAGGCACAGCAGTACATTTCCTGTTTACATAGCAAATCCTTGTATGCTGAGACGTTTCCTGGTAAACTCATGCAGAATTTTTGAGTTTGCACTTTAAGCTGTAGCTTCTGTTGCTTAGCTGGGTGAAGATGCCATCAGCTGCACCCTAGCCAGTATGACATAACTAATTTTCCCATGGGAAAGGGAACTGATAGTATGTTCATCTGAGCCCTATCACCTTCGATTTATCCCCAGATTGTAGGATTGGAGATGAAAATGTTAAAGCCATGTTAAAGAAATTTCTTTAGCATTTCATTGTTCAGGTTTAATTGGGAAATGAAAAACTATGAGTTTTCCAACAGGTACAGTTTTTCACCATTCTTTTTCCCCTATACTCCAAGACAAATTATTTTCTGGTCTAAGTAAATTTAACCCACACATTCACAGAATCTGTTCCTTTCTTTTGCTTCCATACAACTTAAGAATTACTTTTTATATTCTTGTACAGTATTGAGAACTGTACATAGTGCTGCTCTTTCTGTTTCGTGTCTTCTGTGTGAAGAAATACAGCAGGTTAAAATGTGATTATTTCTATTTTACTTGTGTTGCCACAGCACAGCAACGATGTAATTCTCTGTTTTGTTGATTCAGTTTGTTTTACTCTTGTCTCTTAATGCAGCAGATCCCAAATCTCCCTAAGAGCGGTAATCATCTTAAATTTAATAAAATAACATGGCAAATCACACCTTCCCCCCGCCCCGCAAATAATTTGTCAATAAAATATGCCTTATGCTGTCACAATTTCTTGTCATCGGCACTCCAGAGCCTCTTTGATGTTCTCTGTGTGAAGCCAAAGTTGTCAGTACACCTTAAGAGTTCAAGAGTTTTTTACGATAAAAACTCCCTTATTTGCCTACTTTTCTTGCTTGCCTTGAGGAGTCATTATGAAGCACTGGGTACTGTTGCTGAGTCAAGGGTCAATCTTGCAACATTTTCTGGAACCTTTAATGTACCCAGAGGAGTTCATGATATTTTGATAAACACTTCCCTTATCCCATTGTGCATCAAAATGGCACTTCAACAACAGTGTATTTGTACAGATGGAATGAAGCACAAGACAGCAGTGTTACTCTTATTAGAGAACAATAGTGGGTTGGGGTGTGATGTTTTAGTGGCTTGATACTTTTTCCTTGTTTGTTTTTTTGGTTGTCCTTTTTAAACCATATTAAGTGATTTAAATATTGGTCCTCCCTGCACCGTTGTGGGATATGCGGGAGGAGCTGAGCGCAGGGAACATGGGCAGGACTGTGAGATTCTGTACCAGTGGGAATTGGAGTTTCTGCCTATCAAATCCCACATCTGGATTCTTGGCAGATGTCCAAATTAGACCACTTATATGCAGAGTCTTTGCTTCCTTCTTGTCATAGTTGTCCCATAGTAAAGTAAAACCTCTTATTTGGGGAGATTTATCTTTAACTTCTGTCCATCTTTATAACTGGCACTTTGTCTTTTACTGTGTATAAACAGGTATTGAGTAATTTAATAATCTGTTAAGTATTATGGGGGATTTAACTTCCCTCTCAGTTTCTACATATATCTTTAGTTTAAAAAAATTATGATATATAAAAGTGTTAAATACTTGTTTTATAATTGAATTGCTGTTTGAATTTGTTTGATTTGGGTACTTATTAAAACAGGCATTTTTTTAGTGTAGGAGGGGGTTCTTAAAAGAGTTGATTAGTGTATTTTATTAAAACAGCATAGGAGTTCAGCATTTGTTCTCTGAAGCTAAACAGATTATTTAGATAATACCTACTATTAGTACAGTAGAACTTGTCATGCTGCTGTGTGTCGAACTGTCCAGTAGAAATTTTACCATACTGTTTTGTTAAGCTTAATTTAAAATACGTTGGCTCTTAAAATATGAAGTCTGATACTCTTTTAACTCCTCATTCATTCCAGTATAAGGATTGTGTTTGTGCCTCCTGGAGAAATTAAGGAGGAGGGATTGATGGTGAGATCCAGATCTATGACATGAAATTTAGTCTGTCCAAAAGCTGGCTTCTGCTTCTAAAACAATGTCAAGTATATGGAAAGTTTGTTTGGGGTTTTTAAAGAAACAAAAAACCAATAAAAGCCCCATAAAGTGATTAAACACTTCTGCAAAACCTGATTGTTTCCCCATGGAACAAATTCATGTAGTCAATAATTAGGTTTTATTGTTACTGAAATACAACTTCCAGCTTGTGAACTTGCTTAACTTTAGAGACCTGTCAGCCTCTGCAGTCTCAGCAGAGCCAGACACTGTGCCTTCAGATCTCCAGACTAAAACTGACCAGTTGGTGACCCTCACAGAAGTACTTAGCTTCTAGGATATGTTGGACAAGGTGCATCTTTAAATTGTGGTAGCCTTTTGCTAAAGTTACTCTAAGTGCCCTCAAATAACCTCTTTTCAGAAAGGGCTTTTTCTAACCTGAGCTGGAATTCCAGGTGTCCTGTTAGACTCCTGAGCAGTCTGTGACAGCAAACGAAGAGTTTCACGATTCAAGTGTGTACTGCAGGGGCAAAAGTGCTTCCTTTGTTGTATGCCTGCTGCTTGGTTATTTTATCTGATGATGTCAGTTTTTTGTTCTATTAGAAACAGTAACTGTTGCCTGTATCCACTGCCTGACCTGTTCATCTGGGTTTGAATTTTTTTTTTTTGGAAGACCTGTCTTTTCTTTCTCTCTAGCAGGTTTTGTTCCCTGGCTTCTCTGAAAAGTTCTAGTCTAGTTTGTTTCTGCTTTAAAGTAATCAAATCTGTCACTCTGGTTGTCCTTGGTCAACCTTCTGTGTGCCTTCTTTGTGTACCCATTCTGAGTTTGATTGCAAGAAACTTCATGGAATAGTCAAGGCATGAATGCATCAAATAATAATTTCTGCTTTGTGCTTTCTCTCTCTACTAGAGGGAGAATATTTGTTACTGTCACTGATTGTTGAGTTGATATTATAAAATAACTGTCTACAGTAATTCCAAGATCTTTACAGGAGAATTAAAGCTAATGTAAATCCATGCAGATATCATTATTTTTCCTGTATGGATTTGTGTGTTCTTCCTAAAGGTAATTTTCCTCTATCTCCTCACCTCCTTGACATTTAAGGTTGTGACAATCCTTCTGCGGCTTTTCAAGAAAGGAAGAAGTGAAAGCTGATTATAAACACCTGTATCAGCAGCAAAATATGTTACTCAGTGTTAGCACCCTTTTTCCAATCTGATCTCTAGATTTTATACTGGCTCTGATAAGTAGTAGGGCTCGTGCAAGATTCAGAAAGGAATTATTTGTCAGGAAAAGGAAGTGTTAGTAGTGATAATACAGAAAATCTACTAAAGTTTGATTCTGTTATAAGAAGGTGCTGCAACTGAGTTAAGTACTTATTGCTGCCTTCATGCACTGCCAGTTGTGAAACCAGTTTGATTGGTCTGTTCTGTGAGATTCCAGATTATTGAATGTTTTACTGGCTTAAAGCCCACATCGTCTTGTGTTTCTTTCAAGATAAATACCTTTGCACAGCTGGAATATGCGCTTTGCTGAGTTCAGTATTTAGCTAAACTGAAGCTTTAAAAAGAAGTGTCTTTTGCTACCTTCCTTACACTCTACTATTGCTCTACCTTGATCTTTAAAAGAAAAGATTTGTTTGGACTGCAAAATATTATGAAGATTTTGTGGGTTACTAATGAAATTTTCAGGTGTATGAAAGAGCAAGGGCTAAAAGCTCTTGAATTCTCACTGGAATGTGATCTTTCAGAAATAGATACCTCTTCACTCAAAAAGCTGTTGTGCAAGAATACCTAGGTATTCCTTTTTTTTTTTTCCCCATCCCGTTGAGTTATGCCCATGTCAGGGTATAATCTGCATAAATGTCTTACTCCTTTGGCTGTTTCTAATTTCGCATGGGTTTGGGTTTTTCTGCTTTTATAAATGAATAGAAAAACTTCATGACAATATTGATTCCAATTTATGAAGTATTTTAGGAGAAGTTGTGTGGAATCTTTTTGAAGCTGTTGTCAGAAATGTCTTCAGATTGTGAGGGTGAGAGCTCTAGGCAGCCACCTTTCATCACAGAATCACTGAATGGTTTGGGTTGGAAGGGACATTAAAGATCATCTAGTTCCAGCCCACCTGCCATGAGTGCTTACAGTTCTGATTAATTTTTTTATTACTCTGAATGCCACGGAAGGGGAAGTCTATTCTCTGTGGATTATGCATTCAAATGAGGGCAATAGAAACAGTTACTGTGAAAAGCTGTTGTCCAAGTAAGTAGATTTTTGGAAAGTAAGATGACTGTGGCATAGAAAAATGATGTTGTCCCCTGTGTTTGTTGGAGAGGTTTTGAACTAAGACAATATTTCCCAGAAGTTGCAGAGAGAAACTCAGTGCTCGTCCTGTAATTTGAAAATGGAGAAGTACTAAAAAAGAGCCTGAGAGGGGTTCAAGAAGAATCTTTGGGCCTTCTAAACCAATGAGAAAAAAATCATCTGGGTTCAGTCTCCAGAATTCCAGACAAAGGCAAAAAGGAAAAAAACATCTTGGATACTAGAGTTTGCTCAAATCCTGACAGTTTAGGAAATAATAATCATGACAGTGCCACTTGCTCTTTTACTTCTTCATATCCGTGTTTCTTCTATTCTTTCAGCAAAAGGTTAGACTTCTCCCCCACCTCTTCCCACTTTGGAATTCATTCTCCGGACTTGCTCTCCTTCTTAACATACAGTTCCAAGGAAGAATTATATGAGTAATACCTTATGTGGAAAATTATGTTTTAGTCATTCTGTACTTAAAAAATAGGTCAGCTTTTGCCATATACCTTTGGGAATGGACACCGAGGAGAAGGTGATCAATGATACCTAGTGAATTTCCTCAGTATGGCCTTCAGCTGTACCACTAGAATTTTTTTTAAGATGTCAGAATCTTGTGCTATTAGATATTTACTAGCCTGCTCTTTTGTTTGTTTTTTTAAATGAAAAATTCCATAGCAAAAAGAGTGATCCAGAACATGAAGAAAACATGTTCCAAAAAGGATGTAAATATTTATCAAAGTTAAATTTTGGCATAAATATAGTTATATTATAAAAATGCTCTTTAACTTGTGGATACAGATTCCTGCAAAGCTTAGTGAAATGATCAAATGAAATTTTTTTAGAGGCCAGGTAATAAATAAACTTTATCACTTTTTAAATCAGACTATATATTTTGTCTCCAGTATCTCTGGGTTTATTACAGCAATCTTCATTATATGCATTATTTCCAGCTAATGTTTGGTCTGTCATTCTGTTACTGTACACTTCTTACTCAAAGGAAAATAGAAGTATCTTTTATTTTTCAGGTTATCTTTTGTTACCTTGGATGTTGCATAGCCTGCTGCATTTAATTTTAAAATAATCTGTGTCAGTGATAAGTTTGGTCAGAAGAGTTCTACCAGGCCTTGCTGCAGGCAGGCAGATAGTTGTGATAAGGAAATATTAGGTAACTACTGGTTTAGAATATTGCAGTAAATGTTCTCTTATTTAATTTTTCTTCCAATAATCATTTACACATACACTTGAAAGTTATCAGAGCTTCAGTCTGTCTTTGTTCCAAGCCAAAATTCTGTCAAGCCCTTCTGCTTTGCCTGTCTGTGGAGAGATTATGCACATCCAGAAACGTGTTCTGTTTTTTCATTCAGTAAGACAAAAATATGAATTTTAAACAGATTTTTTTGAAGATATATTTTGGGAAGCTATATACCAACTAGTAAAATTAGCAGCTGCATAATCTTTTAGATACTTGGGTAATTCAGTTCAAGGAGACTTCCTAATGTGAAAACTTTACAAAATCCTGCTACTAAGGCTGAACTTTTGAGGGTTATTAATGTATTTTGTTTTTCTTTGAGGGAAAAGAGGTTTAATTTTTCATGTTAAAAATAGGAGGAGGAAGGAATGGCACAAAAATAATAGGAAACTTGAGTGTACTGAAAAAGTGGCACTGAAAGTCCTAGTTTTTGTTTGACTTAGTTGTTCTATTTCTTAGTAACCGTGGCCTCCAAAACCAACAGGAAAATAATTCTCAATGAGGCTATTTATGTTAAACTTCATATTGGTTCTCTCACCATATTATTTACAATTACAGCTTCCCACACTAATTTTGAGAGAAATCTTTACTTGTCTTTATCCAGTTTATAATTAATATTCCACAGTGATAATTTTTTTCTCTTCCAATCATTATGGAGATTGACAGCAGAATACACAAAATTAACTTACATATTTAGCTTGAGGATATGATATCAAAGTTAAACTTAGTAGGTCTTTGGCTGCTAAGTAATGAGTGTGACCAGCTTGCACTGAGGTAGCTCCGATTATTATCAGTGTTCTGGGCTCTTGTCTGTGCAGAGTGGATCCCAGGAGTATTGTTTTCTTTTGGAAGGTGCTTGTAAAAGGATTTAACAAGCCTGTCTTTGTGAATAATTGGCTTGGTAAGAGATGTTATAATACATTGTATGTTTAGGGAGCCAGAAGATCACAGTCCTTAATAGCTGAGCAATTACAACAGTCAGCAGGAGTTACTATAATCTCTTGACAATGTGTAGATTGGGGGTCCTTAATTCAAAAACAATTAACAGAATAGAATTGACTTCTTTGGAGAAACTATGTACTGCCTTGCATGTTAGAGCCAGAGATATCTGTAAAACCATTTGCCTATTGGTTGCTGTAATGTTAAATGAAAGAATTAAAAATAATAAACACCACCCCCTCCCCCCTCCATTTGGTGCTCTGTTTTTTTCCTCTTGCAGACGATATTTTAATATGCTCTGTTTAGTTATGTCAAGGAAGCAAACATGAATGTTTTGGGAAGAAGGTGTTTTACTTGGCTATTCATGTAGTCTCTTGAGTAATTGAAAGACCACAGAATGTTCATTGATTCATATTTATGTATGTGTTCAAGTGCGGATGAAAAAGGATTACAGTCAACAGACATGGAACTCTGAAAGGACTATCCATTGCAGTTAAGCATTTTCTATGCTCATGGAAAGAAAAAATATTAAATTTGAAAAGCAGTGTCCAAAATCCAGACTGCCATGTTTGTACTCTCTTCGTTTGGTTCATGTTGCTCATTGTAAACAACAAATACTGTCTAGGTTATCTGTAATTTTTTGCCCTACAGAGAATTCCTGTTCCATTTTAAAAGGAATTGATGATTTCAGAATTGTGTCCAGTTACAGAGCTTGTTTGGTTTTAAGCTTGCTAAGAATTCCCATGTTTTTTGAAAAGGAGCATTTCATGGAAAAGTTCCCACTTGTATTAAATAGAGGCCAGAAAAGTCAACATGTAAGTGCTACTGGGCATTTGAAATGACAAGGCCTTCAAGCCACTTTTCATTGAGAAAAGGAAGAACAGGAAGCTGTAATGGAATGGAAATCCATGAAGCCAACAAAATGTGAGCCATGCAAAGCTGGTGCTCCAAGTACAACTTTTTAAAGTGTACTGGAGAGAAAATAGTAGTATGGTGATAATCAGGGACATTCTACAGTCAGTCTTTGGATTAAAATACAGTCCTATAGTTAAACACCAAATTTTGCATTATGAATACTATAAAATAACTGGGTCAGGCTCAAAGTGTTTCTATTTTTTTTTTAGTTCATTCTCCCAGTAAATTATTGACTCATTGACTCATTATTGACTTTTCTATTGTGTGTGGAAACAAGCTGGGTGGGTATTTTCCAAAAGCTTTGTTATCAGATATTTCTGTGTCATTTTGTATCTTTTAGGAAAGATTTTTTCCCATTTCTCTTGGAGAAAACCTTTTATGCTTCCTCTAGAAGTTTTATGCAAAAAAAGAAACTCTTTATTTCCGGTCTCGTCAATATTCCCCTGATTCTTGAGATTGAGCTGTGATGAAGTTAGATTGAAATCTTAGTTGGATTTAACCTTAGTGGGAATAAATATGTTTTTGAGAAAGAGAAATAGCATCCTACAGCACATGAAAACTGACAAAAACGTATTATATGCAAAAAGCCTGTATTAAAATTATTCAAATGTAAACTCTTCTGTTCAAAAAACATCAGAGTTTAATTGTGCCAATCTTGACAGTTCTGTCCTGATTTTGTTTCAGTCTTCTTTTCGTTTTTTGGGGTTTTTTTAAGTAGGCTTGAATGAAAGTTTAGCAAGTGACTGTTAAGCAAGCAAGAATGTTTGTGTGAGGGATGTTTCTTGTTTTCCTGGAGACTGACTTGAAACAGAAAGCACAACTGCTGCAGTTGGAGTAACCGGGCATGCTATAGGGGCTGCATTAAATGGATCAAAACAATGTTGTGTTGCCTGTATTTTTTTTTTAATTTATTTTTAATGAAATTAAGATTTTCTTCTCCTTTTTTAATATAAAACTATTTTTTAAAATTATGCCCCCTTAGAAGAAAGAAGTTATCACTCCTTTGTAGAGACAGGGAAGTGTGGGGTGCTGTGTTGTTTGCAGCTCTGGTTGTCCCCTCCTGGTCTGACGGAATGGCATCTGGAATAACGGGCATGAAGTAGAGAACAACAAGGCCTAATCACCAGTTTGGTGTGTGTGGCCTTAGGCAGTCTTGCTTTCATCATCTCCGTCTATCAGATAGGGTAATGATGCTGGATATGACACAGAAATGTGCTTTTTTACTCTTTCTAGATTCGACTTGCTTGAAGACTGAATTGTGCGTTCATTACTAGACTTGGATGGTATGCAGTCAGCCATAGTGAGAGGAGAGAGCAGTACTGAACTTTGAGTTCAAAACAGGCATTGAATAAATGCCCACATAGTGATTGCCCTTGTGATAAGAAGTAAGTTAGGAAAAGTTTTGAAGCAGGAGGGTGAGGATAATAAATGTGTGCAAGGAGTAAAGCTTTATACTCAGTCTTCATTATAGCCATTTGGGCTTGGTAGCCCAAGTCAAGTTTTTGTCAGTGATTTATTTATTAATGCAGGTTTTCTTGCTATTAAAAATTACACCTAGTTTACGTCATGGCACAAATCACTAAACAAGTCCTTGCTGGAAGAATTACAGCCTTCTAAAATAATTAAAAGCATAATGGTCCACCTCTTCTGGTTTTGAAGCAGTTGAAGATGATACCTTCATCTACCCATTGTTGCTCATACACTGAAGAGCATCTCCCATGGTTCAGCCAGTGAGATAGAAAATTGTCATAATCCTTAATTTTGCAGTATGAACTCAGCTCCTTTTTATTTTGCTGAAATAGATGACCCTAGATAAGTGTCTAAAGAGGGCTTAGTCCTGGTGGTGTATGGGCTCATCCATGAGAGTGATAACCTCCTGCTAGCAGATGGTGGTGATCAGCTCTCAGTGTCTTGAGACATTCTAGCTTTTGCAAAATATACGTGTCCGAATCTTCCTACAAAGAGCATAAGAAGAACTGTGCTGAGTCGGACATGAAGCTTATCTTGTGTTGCATCCTGTCTCTAGATACGAGTGAGTGCTTTGCTGTGAGTTGTGTTTTTCTCTCATGCACAACCCTGCTTGCCTAGGGTTGAGGATAACAGCAGGCAGAATATAGTGGTGCTTTCACTGCCTCCAGTGGTTTGGGGCTTGAAGATTTCCTGAGCAAGGGCTTAGTTATGTCTTTAATAGCTCTCAGTGGATTTTTCTTCTGTGAACTTGTCTAGTTCTTTTTCAAACCCACATAAATATTTAATATCCACAGCATCCGGTCGTAGGGAGATTCATTATTTAACTGCACATTTCAAGAAAAAGCATCATCTTCTTTGTTTTGAGCTTGCTTCTTGCTATGTTAGATAGCCTTTTATTTTCATTTTGAAAGATACAGTCATCCTCTCTGTACTGCTTGAGATTTTGTAGAGCTCTTGTGGCTCTCCAGTTACCATTTTCAGGCTGATTAATGTGTGCATTTTTTTGAACAAAGTTTTCTTGCCATTTGCTTACATTTACCTTTGCCTCATTTCCCTTCATCTTTGGTATCAAGGAGTAAGACAAAATCTGTACATAGTGTTTAAATGTAGGTCTCTCAGGTCTTGATGGAGTTATATTATTGATGTTTCTGTTTCTTTATCCTGAATTTCAAATAATTACTACTATTTATTTTGTTTCCTGATGGTGCCTGAATGTAGAGTAATAAAACAACCTCATTATTATTTATCTGTATTAATGACAAGGTCTCATTTGTAAGCAATAATAGTTAGTTCAGAACTCATTACACATACCATAATATAAACAGTAGTAGTACTAATGGATGGTAAGATTATTAATTAAAGGATATCACTCTGCCAGGGAGATAAGAAGAGGATGCTGTCATATGTTTCTAAATCTTTTTGTGACAGGAAAGTAGGGCAAAATTCCAGAGAATTAAAAGTTGAAGAAAACAGTAAATGAAATACATAGAAGCCTAGTTGGTCCTTCTTAAAAGTTATTTGACTTCAGAAAAACTAGACAGACTTCAGCAAAAGGTCATTCAAGTTCCTTAGTTTTGTCTGAGAAGTTAATTAAATGAAAAAGTCCAGCAAAATGAATATGAGGGATATTTCTCTTAATTACAAAGAGCCTGTTCTTTGGAATAGTTTTATACATAGAGAGACACATCATATGAATACTGTTTTTTAGAGGGGTTATTTCTTTGTGTAACTGAATGCAATAAATCTGGAAAGTAATATGCAAAAACTATTACATAACTGGTAGGGAAATAGTCACATGCAAATTGGACTTAACTCCAAACTCTTGGGAGGCTTCATTCCTGAGCTGTACAAACGAGCTCACCTGGTGAAACTGATTTGTAGTTCTGCATTTCGTTTGTTAACGAATCATATTTAATTTGGCTGATATTTTTCTCCCATTATTAGAAGGTGGGTATTTTGGTAAGAGATTTTTGAGTTTAAGATACTACAAGTGATTTAATTTAAACCCTCAGAAATATATCTTTAAGGCTTTTAAGTGCTTTCATGGCTCTCATCTCTGCCTTTTCTGAATTCCTTTCATATTTTAGAGGTAGAAGAGGAGTTTAAGTAATATGTTAAGCTTGTTTGCTGTATAAACTGATGTGTTTGGTATCCATTCTCTCTAAGTAGTGAGAAGTGGGTATGTAGTGAACTGGCTCTATGCTAAACCAAATGCACGAAACTCCTTTAGGCACATTTGGTCAAGATGTATAGTTGCATTTGATGTCGTTGAACGAAATCCTGCTTGATTAGGACTCTCCGTTCTGTCTTCCATATCTGGAAGTGCATATCTGGTTCTCTAAACAAATGTTACTTACATCTGTTCATGTGTGTGTGTGTGTTAGAACTCTCACCGCCCACACCCCAGCCCTGTTGAGTGCAGTACTGAAGTTCATGTGACTGTGGTATTAGTTGTCTGATCAAAGGAATCTACTAATCAAATGTTATTCCTGAGCTCTAAGAGCCTGAAAGAATGTCATATAGAGAGTGTTTCATTTCCTTTAAAGCAGAGTCGTAGTATTTTTTTCCTTTTTAAACGAGCTAAATATACACATTTTAATTTTTTCCCTCTGCTCCTCCTTCTGGTCTTACAACACATTTTACTTTGTTGCCCAAGTGCAGAAAACTTTGCCAGGAAGAAGGGTGAGCAATGCTTCTGTTTCCCATGACCCTCAACTCTAATGTTGTTCCAAGAGCTCACTACTCACAAATGCCTTGATAACTGCTTTCATTCCTTTCATCCCTCCCCCGCCATCCAGCACAGGCCAATGTGACTGATCCTCTTTTGAGCAGCTCTCTTCATAGAATAGGGGAATCTACTAATGTCAAAATCATGGCACATAAAGGCATTTGAAGATATGTTGTAGGAATTTTTTTAGTAGAAGGTCTCTCTGGTAATTGCTGCAGTGATTTGTTCTTGGTTTTCCTAGAAGCAGCTTCTTAACGTTCCCTGTTCATACCAGAAATAACCGTATTTTTTTATTTTTCCCCTGGATAAATATTTGGGGAGCACTAGTAGTGGGGGAATTGCATCTCATTCTACATGTACAGAGCACCGAACTGGCAGAACTGATCTTGCCCAGATAGTCAGAACTGTGGCTCTTTACGAAAGTGTTGCAGTGTAGGTTTTAGTTAATTGTGAAATTTTACTATCATATATTGCTTTGTGTTCCTGTAAATAGGCATGCATTTTTAAAATTTCTCTGGGTGCATTTTAGGATTAAGAACAGAGAATAGTGTCTTTTAAACTACTACTGAAAGATCAGCTCATGCACCAATACCTTTTGTTGCACTAGAAATCTGGGAATTCCCATGTTTTTTCTGGCAACTCCCTAGTTGCTAGACAGGAAGTCACTTTCTGCTTTTTCAACCTCTGGCAGCATCTGCTCTTAGTTTCTGTGTCCTGTGTTTTTGTGGTGCTTCTCTGCTCACTGTCACTGAGATGTGCCAGGAGGAGTGAGAAATGAGGCAACAAGCCTGATAAACTGTGTTTTATTGAAGGAGTCTAGGAGGGAAGGTTGGTTTGTGGTGGACCCAGTGCCCTGGAAAAGGCTGACACTGTTCTGGGAAATAAACATCCATGGGGTGGGGGAAGAATGTGGAAGATCATGAAAGAGCATTTAAAATCCCCGGAAGGAGAAAGAGAAAGCCTGTTGAGGGTCAAAGCAAGTTTGCAGCGAAGAAAGTTTAGGAACCTAGGCTGGATAATTGAAAGGTAGAAAAATATGCAGAAGTTAAAAGTAAAATTATATAAAAGAAGATACGAAAAGCTAACAAAAAACGGGTTAAAAGAAAAAAGGTGTAGGGGAAAAAAGTTAACATTCTAGCTTTTTCCAGTACTTTAGGATTTCTGTATAATCTTACACTAAGGCTGCTGCTTCAAATTGTCTGTAGTTCAAATGACTGTTGGAGCAAAGCTGTAATTAATTATATTTGAAAAAGGGAGGGAAGCTGACATATGCACAGTGTTTGATGTTGGCCAAACAGTTCTACATTGCTGTGTGTTGATTTGGATACCTTGGTGTGCTATCTACATTAGTACTACAGACGTCTGAGATTTTAGAGCAGCTGTGAGATAGATCAGCTTGAGATTGCACCAATGGTATTAATGTTAATATCCTTTTGTAGTGTGAGAATTAGTGTATGATGACTATGTGACCAAAAGTTTCATCACGTGGCTCAGCTATAAGATCTTGTGTGCCATTGTGTCCCAGACTCTTCTGGTGTACCTGGTAAGTTGAGGAGCAGCAAATTGCATCCCTCTGGAGAGTGTATCAAAATATGCTGAAAGGCAGTAGGCTTGTGAAAAGGGTGGTATACAGCCCTCAACTGAAGCAAGCAACTTGAATGTGAGATACATCCTTTAACAAGGAAGGTGGAAAAGGAGTAATTATTTACTCTGTGTTATACCAGATACAGTCTTGGCTTCTCAGCACATATGTTTCTTGTACTTTACTGAGTGGTTAAAAAGTTAGGCTTAACAGTTGAGATAGTCCTGACAGAGAACTGTGGAATAGTTTTATCAATAGACAGGGAAAATACTGAGAGAGTGCAGATGAGTCAGTACTGATGTTCCATTATTTGAGAATGAGAAAAAAGCAGGTAAATATGCTTGTTTTCAAATATTTATTTTTCTCTAAGACAGAAAAAATGTTGGAATATTTCAGTCTTAGAAATATTGGAATCTTTACAGTGAATCTTGGCCAAAAAGCTTACAAGATGAAAACAAGAATATCTGCAAAGCTGTCATTGTGTAGAAATGTTTTGGTTGCATGCAATTTATAAAAATATAATAATATGCTAGAAATAGTACTAAATTATACCCTACAGCCAGTCTTTACAATTTCAGAAGTAAAATGAAGCCAAATGCCTTATGAAAATGCTAACCATATTTGTGGAAAAATATTGTAAAAAGTTGCTGTGACAGCAGAGGAAAATTTTCTATTCTGCTTTTAACCATATGGTTAGTCACTTGTAAAGTGTAATTCTGTGAATATGGTTTGATGATTAGAAGGCTCAGGCCATGGTAATTCCCTGCATAGTCAGTTTGTCTTCTAATCAGATGCAGCAGTATTGTTAAACAGTGTAACAATGAGGTAATGAGAAATGAAATACAAGAATGTGGGAGTATAGAAACAAAATAAAATGACACCAATTAATATGGGAGAGAACTACGAAGTATATATATGCCTTAACTTTAGAGAAACAGATCTGTAGTACATTCTGTGTGGTGTCTGTCACATTGATGGTTATACATTTTTCGCTGCATTTTCATTCTTTCATTTATTATTATGCAAAGTCAAAACAAGTTAGTTCTTTTATAGACTTCACAGCTTTTGCATACTAAACTAAAGTTCACTTCTTTCTGGTCTTCTGACTATGTGAATAAGGTTAGGTCTCCACATCTACAGATGAAGTGAGTGGCAGTGACGAGAGGAATAGTGTAAAAAGGAATATTACCAACATTGTCGTTGGTCTGTATAATATTATTTGGTTCTACAGTTTTGTTTCAGGGAAGTTTTAGTATGTTTTTTATCAAGTAAGCATGCAAATGTGGTGTAAAAATCCCCTTTTCATTAAATTTCAGTGTTCTGTTTTTGGAGTGTCTTCTCGACTGTATTGTATTTAGTTCTTAACCATGGAGAAATACTAAGAATATCCAAAGTACTGCACAAGTTTCTAACATGAGGAAGTTACGACTTAAAAATGTTGGTATTAATAGCTGTGAAGTTTATAGAACATGCAAACTTTTCAATAGCTCTTGCATCATAGTGCTAAGAAAGTGGGGATTTTGTTGCATTTGATCAAGGGGATTTCTCACTGCTTACTAGAATGGGAAAGTAAATTGTGCATTTTTCTCATGGAAATATTCACGGCTAAGAGAATGACACTGAAAAATTTCACACTGCTATAGAGCCTTATGTAACACGACAGGAATGCAGCAATGCATGGGCTACATGTTGACATATTCTCCTGATGTCCTTACCCTGGAGATTGAGAGAAGAAATTAGCTTCCCTGAAATTATGAGCAAATCGTAGAGCCTTAGGTGGAAAAGTAGTGTGAGATTGCAGGGATAGGGACTTGTTTATTTTAGTTGCTTATTACAGTTCCATGAATAGCAAGTTGGCAAAGAATATGCACCGATGAAGCTGGCAAATAAAGGAGATAAAGAGTTCATTGAGAGTAACAAGGAAAGACTGTGTCAATACAGAGCAATGGTTCTAGAGCTGCAGAATGTTTGGCACTGGGCAATGGATTCTGTATTCCCTTGTGGTCTTTTTTTGTGGATTCTTTATAAGGCATTATGGCAAGTGGCCAGCATTAGCTCCATCAGCCTGTGCAGATAGGCTGTGCCAGCCTGGCCTACATTTTGCCAAATTAAATTATTCTGCAATTCTTTTGATAAAATATGACCACTCATAACAGGCAAGGGGGTTTTTTTGGTTTTTTTTTTTTTTCTCTTTTTGTCTTATGACTATCAGAAAAGTTAATTTGATCCACAAATTAACTCAGCTGAGAAGTAAAGAATAACAAGTGTATGTAAATAATTTAATCAAGTAGTGTTCTAAAAAGACAAATGCCTTGGAAAATACTCCATGCTAAAGAAGGACTCTGGTACTGAAAGTCATGACACTGAAGACATCAGAAACTGTATCTGACAGATCTTTTGCCAGTGTTTAAAAGGTATGTTAATGTGCATTTTAAATTGCTCTCTATAGGTGATAAGGACATGTGTTATGGTGGTGATGTTTTATTAAATTGGGACTATCTGTTCTGTCAGCAGATCCCAGAATTCTAAACCTATTGATTTTCATTTATTTTTTCATTTTAAATTAGTAGTGAGTGATGGAAGAGTGGAAATGCAAAAATTGTGAAGCAAATGCATTTTGGTGCTGTTTTCTGAATTAAGAAATGTGAGGCTGGGATTTTTAATGAGAAAGCCCTTAAGCCAGGAAGAAATGTGAAATATAGTAGCGATGTACTCAGTCTTGTATGATCACTGCTTTTAACTGCTTAATCATTCATACTGCCTAAATATAATTGTAGTGCCAGCTGCTGTGTTTACAGTCTATGATGTGGAAAAAAGATGTCCCACTGTGACATGTTCTACTTAAAACCAAATTGACTGTAGCAAACACAGAAGCTGTTGAAGTTCAGTGCTTCTCAGTGGGGTGTTCTTGTTGCTCCAGCTTATTTCTGGTTGTTGATACAGCTCACATCCTTGAAGCTCATTCTCTCATAAAATAACAAAGCCAAGGAAGTTCCCCGTTCATCTTCATTGTAAAGAAGCATGTCATGAACTCTTCAAGGAGTCATGTATTGCACAAGTATTTTTCCGAATAAATAGCATTTTACGGGTTGATATTTGTAATACTGAAAGCCCTTTTTTCACTTGTATGAATTTTTAAATGCTTCCTTGCTTCTGTCATTTAGTGTGGTAAGAATGCTGCAAATCATGCTCCTAGCTGCTGTTCACTGTAATAATGTCTCTGATGTAAACATGCTTTTTCAAGTGTTTAGATAACTTAGCCAGAGAAAATTTTTATATGATGAGAGTCGCTTATGAAATAAATCAAAAAAATAAATTTATTTCTAAACAATTAAAAAATAACCACAATAGTAACTCATTTTCAGGTACTGGGGAGTAGAAGTCAGTGAACTAGATAAATGATTTTCTGCATAGTAGTATGCTGTTTTATCAAGTACTCTGGAAATATCATTTGGTTTCTGCTGTATGTTATTCACGTGTTACAGTGCCTTAATACTCAGTTTTGTTGAGTAGCTTGGGTTTTAATAAACCAAATGCAATAACTTATCAAGCATGGCACCACAATGTGTCTAGTTGTATCTGCTTGTGGAATCATACTGTCCAGAGGTTTGAAACACCAAAGGTGACTGTATGTGATCTGATTTCCAAGTCTTCAACTGTCTTGAAGTTCAGCTGACTGAAGAATTGCCTCTAATATCCTGCCAGCTCAGCCATCACCCCTTTGCTTCTGCTCTCTTTGAAGCCATGTGATAACAACTAGCTCTGTGTCTGATCGCCAGATATGTTGCTGTTCCTGTATTAACCAGAGTGTCTGCTGTTTGAAGTCCCGCTTACTGCATTCCAGCTGGCACTCAGGAGTTCATTTAGGCATGTTTTATCTTCTCACTAGATTTCAACTGCTGTTTTTCTTTATTAACCCAGTGAAGGATACCAAGCTGTTCCAGGATGATTGACATCAGTCAGGAAAAATGTTGGTTATTAGAACTCTGTTTACTAATGAAGTCACCTTTGTTAGGAAACAAGTGGAAAAACTTTGGCTTTGATGTATTTGCTGAGAACTGTTTCTTGCAGGCTGCTGTTCAGGGAAGGGATAGGGGTCCTTAGCAAGTGCATAAAATTTCCTCTTTTGTAGATTGATTGATCCCTATCAAAAGTTTGGACTTAATTCTGTTCTTTCAGACACCAGACTGGCAAACCAAACAAATTACAGCCTTCACAACCTAATAAAAAATTGATTGTGCTTGCCAACTTATAGAAATACTGTCAGATGTCCTTACCTGTAGGACTTAAACCTTGTTGTGAAGTGCTGTGCTAAAACGTACACTTTTTGTTTTGTCCTTCAGGTACTAGCATCCTTTATTTCATCACATTGTGGCATTCTCCTCCTCCTCAAGGCTTTCTGTAAGAAATTATTTTATGGTCTGTTTAATAAATCTAGGACAAGAAAGTTGACCAGCTCTATTAATACAAAAGGTCTCGGTCATAGTTTTATCACCTTACATCCAGCTGTAAGACCCTTTCTGATGCCTAATAAGAGAATATGTTACAGTTCATATTACATACCACTTTTTGGCAATTTCAAACAAAAATCCTACATAAACCTGACTTCTAGAGTACTTCAGAGGGTTTTTTCAATTTTTTAAATTGAATAAATATGTGTTAAATGGATTGATCAAAAATATAGAACTTCAGGAAGAAGTACAATACAGTGGTGCATTTCCTGATTCCTTGGTGACTTTTCTGAATGGATGATGACTTTGATTATTCCCTCCTTAGCATAATGATGCTGGTGGTTGGTATTATATGTATTGATGTTTAATACTGGTGTTAGATTACTTTGCTATGGTTAAGCTGCAATTATCCTTTTATTGTTTCCCGTCATATTGTAGTATGCTTCTTTAGTACTTCCTCTGTCAGAGCTCCACAAAAAAATATATTGTTGGCCAGTTGACTTGCTGCAGCCCTTACTAAAACAGGCAACTCTGTCTGAGTATCTCCTTTCAATGACTGTAAGTAGTGTGTAGATAGCTACTCTTGGATATATGCCTCACTACAAACTGAACTGAATCCTTCTTTGGAATCTGGGAGAACAGGGGGCAAAAGGTAGAGGTGAGTACTGTCAGAAAATACACGCTAACAGAATTGCTGGTTAGCAGTTCACCCCTCTGTCAAACAAGGAATATCAGGGAGCATTTTTTTTCTTTTGCTGGCAATCATGGAGAGAACTTTATTTGAGTGCTTGCAGAAGAGCAGGGTCAGCAATGTTTATGGTGTCTTTGGGACTTTTGAGCAGCCATCCTTCCCTGGGTGATAGGCCTGTACTGTTAGTCAGTAAAAGTTACGAGGTTTTTATAGTAACTTAGAAGATCAGTTGTCTCCACTTGAAAGAAAATGTCTGTCCTAGGCTAAGTGAAATATCCTTGTTTGTGTGGATTCAATGGAAAGAGGGACATGACTTCAGAATGTACATGTTGAGTAACAGCAAGAGTGTCACAATGCTTGCAGATGCTAAAAAGGTGTTTTGTTTGGTGTGATGATTTACCTTCCTGTGCCTGGAAGCAGCAGCAGCAGCATGTATTCAGGGCTCTTAGTGGCATTAAGACTTCGAGATATACAGTGATAAGTGACATGTTGTGGAGCTGGGTGTGGTCTGTGCTCCGTTTCCCCGCTCTTTTCATTTTTTTGTCCATCATTTGCCTCTTCTTGATTGAAGAGACTTGCGCTAAATCTGTTTTAATTCACTTTTGAATCTTCATGTTTTTTAAAGAGTATCTGCTTATTTCACAACTGGTCCTTCCTGTGACTAGATGAATTTTGTAATTGATTAAAGTGATGATGTTCCTAAGAAAGAAAGTGATGCATACAACCAGTTGCACCACTTGGTTCAATGTTAGCAGTTCGACTGTGATGTCTAACTTTGAGTTCTTACACAGTAATTCCTATTCCAGCCTCTAGGAAGCTGTTTGAGTAAGCTGGAATTTTCTGTTTAATAATATTTTTTATATTTTCAGGTTAAATTAACTTTTTGCAGTACATGTAAATTAGTGTCACAGAAAACATTTGACCTTGGAACTTCATCTTATTCTTTGCTACATTGAATAGTTTTATTATCGTATCTTCTAATACTTTCAAGATCTCATATAGAGGGGGACATCTGAAAATGGTATCATTCTGGATGATTTTATTAAGTTATCTAATGAGCTCTGTAATTGTTACTACATTCTTCATACCCACAATTTCTGAGTTAGGTTAAACATGCCTCCTTCAAGTCTAGAATGTGTAAGCACTGTCTGATTTGCTGGCACAGTGAAAGAAAGACTGACATTATGCATCACTAATCCAGGCTATAAAATGGAGACTCCACCCTGGATATTTTAATAATTTGTTTTCCTTTCCCTTGACATTTTTTTCCGCTAAACCCTGCACATGTGGAAGTGTGACAGGGTAGAGTCCGTGCTCCTCATTTCCTTTCACGTGCACAGAGATGCTGTTCATTGTGGACAGTTACTAGATTGTTCAGAGGAAATAAATCTGCATTCCTATTAGCTGCAGGTAATTTTTTTTGCATTTCAGTGCACTTGCAGTATAGAATCTTTTTGATTCAGTCACCCTAGGGCCATGTAATTCCTTTTGTCATCAGCTGGTATACAGCAATTTTATACAAGAGTTTAGGACTAAGTGTGGTAAGCTGGTGAAATCGCCAACAATAAAACTGTGTTTCTTCCCTTTAAACTTAAAACATCCTGCTGTGGAAAAGTTCAAGTCTAGATCTTTCTAACACCTAAAGAACAGTTATTTACTTAGTTATCAAAAATGCTGTATTTGCATAAAATGCAGTGCTTCAGCTTATAAAGATGATTTTGTATTCATCTGTACAATAGTAGGAAACACTTTGTGTTTAGCATCTAATTTGTTAATGCATTTAATAATATAACTTTCATGTGCAGCACAGTAGGAAATGATCAATAAGGATGCAATAATTTTAGGGAGCAGTTCTTTCCTGTTTTGCATGTGATTTATCAAAAAGATACAGAATTTGTTTCCCCAGTTCTTTACACCATAGTTATTTATCAGATAAACATACTAATACAATAAAAATATGTGTTCATGTCTGTATTGTCTAGAGACCAATGGTTCTCTGTTTGGACTGAAGTACTTTATAGCTCCATGTAAAAGTGTGAAAGGAACAGGCGCTGAATAAATACAGGGGCAGAGAAAAATCCTGGTGGGGATTCTGTTTGTTTGGTAGTGGTTGCCTTTAAAAAAAAAAAAAAGTTGTTTTACTGTGTGGATTCATATTTGGAGGTGGATGAAAGATTTTTCAACCTTTATTTCATTTAGTATAGCGGAATGGTTCTTACTGGTGGAGGTGGTTCAAATTTAACTGACACTTTGTGGTTGTATGTGTGAGGTTGTATTTGCTAGGTTTTATCTCTGCCTGGAAAAAGGTTAGCCCTCTGATTTTGTGTCCAGCATTGAGTAAATGAATATTTATGGCTTTACAGTAACAGAGGGTTAAAGAAATCACAGAATCACAAAATTACTAAACTCGGAAGGGACCTGTGGAGATCGTCTGGTCCTGTTGGCCAGGACCATGTCCAGACAGCTTTTGAACACCTCCAAGGATGAAGAGAGATATGTGATGCTTTTGAAACAATTTACTTTTGTTCATAACTTATCCTTACCATAAATTTCGCTTATATTTAGCATATATCAGAATCTTAATTATCCGTTTTCCTAGCATCAAAATAGATACCATAGATACAGCCTCTAGGACGTAGAAAGTTGTAGCTGGTTTTCTGGGCTCATCTGGACGGGTGGGGGTTTTAAGTCTTGACCGAGTTCGTTCATTATCACATTCATCTCTGCATTTGCCATTAGTTAACCTAAAAAAGAAAAGAACAGAACAGATTTATGTGGTTGTATTGATATTCTTTATTTATGTTGATTATGTACAATTATAATGAAATTTTATGCTGAAAAGTTTAGAGTGCTTTGTGTAATTCAGCAAAAATAATGCTCATAATCCATGGACAAAGTAGTTGGTTGACAAGCACTTGTTTATCTTTTTTCTCTTCAATCTCTTTTTACAAAATTTTCACACTAAGCATTATATGGTGTTAAGTATCAGAATAATTGGAATGTAATTATTCTGGTAATGTTAATGAAAGAAACTGTCATAAGCTTTATTTTAATCCACGAGTTTATCTTGCAGTATTTTAAACAATAGTCTACTTACATATGCAATTTATCACTAGACATTGATTTCTTCTACTAATTTCTTATTTTTCAAGAAGTATGATAATTTTTCAGTAGTCAGCATAATACCTACATAATGTTTGAAATCTGGCATCAGCATGTTTCATAGGTGTCTGGGATATCTCAGGTACTTCAATTTCAAAGTGATGATGGTGATTTTTCAATGAGGTTATTGTCCAAAAAAGATACTAGATGGAAACTTTGTAAACAGAAAAAATACTTAATGAAGAAATGCATGACACCTTACTTCAGAGACGTTGTAGTAGAGTAATTCTGATTTTCTGTTTTTTTCTTCTTTTTGAATTCTAGATTTATCTATGGCAGTGCAAAAATTTTCACAGTCTTTACAAGATTTTCAATTTGAGTGTATTGGAGATGCTGAAACTGATGATGAAATTAATATTGGTAAGTACCCTCCATGCTCTGCTTACAGTAACATTTTTATATTGCTTTTTATGTATCTGTTATCAGAAATATGGTGGGGCAGTTCACAGTTGGTTTTTAATGGTGCATGTCACAAAACCAGAAAAAATTCAGTAAGTAGTAATCATACAAGTCTTTAAAAATACATGTCAAAAAACTGTGTGTTCATGACATAACTTGGTTCATTGTAGCGGAAAGTATTTAGCAGTACTTTGTCAGCTGAGTCAACTGTGAATCCTCTAAATTCTGCTGCTGTTTTTATGTTTCAGGCAATTTTCAATGAGTTACTGAAAGGTACACAAGTTTCCTGTGATGTAGCAAGTCTGAAAAAAACCCACTTAAGTGCCCAGTAAGACAGAGGAAGTTTTAAGGGTCCAAAAAGAGGAGTATGTTCTTTACAACTTGTGCATTCCTAAGTATATAGTTATCTGAATTTTTGCCAGTTAAATTTACTAGCTGCTTAATGTTCTGTCTCTTTGCACACCCAGAAATTCTGCATTTGCAGGGCTGAAGAGCTGAAATGGTCTTCAGCATAAACCTCTTTAATGTCATCAGAAATATTCTTCCCTCAGCAGACTAATCCTTGAAACATTTCCAGGATTCAGAAGTTCAGGCAGTCTTTACTGCAGGGCATTGCTGTGGTTATAGTGATGCGTTTGGACAGTAGCACAACATCTGGAATGCTCTTGAATCCCATTGGCAAGAAATTTGGATTATAATCCATTTTCAGAATGGCTGAATTCAGTGTCATGAGTCTTACATACCACATGGCCCCCATGTGTCTCCCAAAACATCTGAGAGGAAGTAAAGTGGTTCTTAAAGAGTAGTGACTTCTAAAAATAAATAATTTGGCAGTACAAGAGGGAACATAGAACTTGTTAGTATTTTTTAAAAGTCCTATGTAATGCAGAGAGGAAACGTGGATTTAGCCTTTTCCAAGTATATCTCTTTTTATAATCTATTTTTACATCCCTTTTCCATTCAATTTTTTCTTTTTCCTGACTGAGTCATTGGACACAAGGTCTGAGCTGTTTGCTTTCACCCGCAAGGTTTGCCTCATCCTCACCTACAACATTGCAATAGTCTGAAAACTGTCATCAAAGATGACTAGTATTTGGTCACTGTCTCACTGTCTTGCACTTGCTTTTGGCAAGGGTTTGGGAGGGGAGGTTTAATTTTATGATAATAATGGCCCAGTCTTCGCGAACGAAGATTTGGGAAGGACTCTCCCCACGTGGGTGTGCCCTTCAAGCCTGCGCAGTGGATTTTTTAGGTGAGGCACAGCGTGCGCAGAACCGGCCCCACCGTTTAAGTCCTAAGGCTCATT
>JAWWEV010000001.1:40120729-40184684 GCA_035583235.1 Hafferia zeledoni
GTGACCTTGGGAGTCAGAGACCGGAGTGCTCACCATTACGCCACGGGACCGCCCCGGTTTAATTTTACTGCTTATGAATAGGTTAGTGAAATCACTGAGCTGCTGCTACTCAAGTACAAAACTACATACATTCTTCTAGTGTATCAAGCTTGGAAAGCGACAAATAGAGAAATGCTGTATGTACTCTTTGGCATTCTACATATTATTTATTGACTGTTAATGTTACGTTCTACATATTTTTTGAACTCAGTCTGCAATATCTGTTATATGTCTTCGATTTGGTCAATAACTTTTTTAACGACATAAGGTTTTACCTTTAAAATGAGGTGACTGATCACAAAGACAACATTCATTTTACTTGTAACCTGAATGTAACAAAGAAAAGACATTTATTGTTTGGATATTAAACAAGCATTTAAAAACTATTTAGGAAAAAAACAGAGTTCATGAAGTTTGACAGCTGATTTATTTCACTTGGGGCTTCAAAGGAGGGATTTCTAGCTTCTAAAGCACCAATGGCCTGATGGATTGTCATGTACATCAAAGAAGCTTGTACGTATAAAAGGTAAACTGACAGAAATCAAATTCAAGTCTAACAGAGCTCAAATGATACTGTCTGCTTTTATAGGGTAAGGCTCAATTTTTCATCTCCCTAGAGTAGTGACCTGAATTTATCCATATCTTTAACATGCCCCAACGAGCTAGATGCTTGTTTATCATCAGAGACAGCTTTGTATAGATGAATCCTGCTCTGTGCCTCCTTCTGCCTACACCTCCTTTTTTAAGAATGTCTGCAGCTGTGCAGGCCACTGCAAAGTTCTACTTCAGAGTGCAGTGATACGCTGACTTGGTAAGTTTTGTGAAAAAACAACATGTACACATAGGGTCTACATTTGTATTTCAATCTTAGCATTGAAAATTCATCCTTATCCACCTTAGCACTGGAAAATTCACCCTCTGAATAAGACTTTTGACAGGGTGTAATTATTTAAAAATAAGTTTCAGCTTTTTTTTTGAGAATTAAATATAAGTGATTTTTTTCTTTTTTTCCTTACCAGTAATAAATATTGAAACTGAGTTAATAGCTCCACTAACTGGTTTTGAGGCAATATTAGAATTGGAGATTCTGTTTAGTAACTAAGCACAACATAATTTTTTAATTTTTTTCCCCAACCTGAGATCTAATAGTAGCAATTTTTTTTGCATTTCCTGTATCTTTTTAGTTGCTCTCTTAATACAACTCATCTATTCAAATAAGCCCTTTACACAAAATAGATGAGAAGTAGTTTTAGTTAAGCTCCATGACACACTCCATATAAACAGAATTATCATGGTGTTCTTTATATGTAATTTAATCTGTCTGTTATTGAATCCAGTGATCTTTTTGTTTTGTTTTCCTTTTTTTTTGATTTCTGTCTTTGATTTTTAATTTTGATGATTTCTTACTTTATATTTACAAATGTTTAATGCTTCCATAGCAGATGTATTCTTCTTTGACAAAAAATCTGCATGGCTGTATAAGGCATTTTAGGTAGTTTTTCCATGTTGCAAGTCACCTGGATTAATCTACATAGCCACTTTCACATATACCATGCCCAGTTTATAATAATTTTATGCATGAATTGAAAGAAGTTCCTCTGACTTTCTTGGATAAAGCAGGCTGGCTTGTTCCTCAGATCGTCTACATCTTCATTTTTTGGTTTTGGGGTTTTGTTTGTTTTGTTTCTTTTTAAACTGTGAACATCAAAGGATTTATGCTATAAAAAGCTTTTTCAGTTTTTCAGTTTTTGCCAGCACATTTGGTTTGGGAAACAGCATTCCCCAGCTTTGCTCGCTTTTCTCATTAAAAAATAAAACAGCTAGCAACAATTGCTAGTGTTGTCTCTTTCTCTCTTTTGGAATGCATGTGGAAGCATGTGATCTGCAGCAATGCATAGGCCATACAATTTGATAGCAGAACATGGTTATTAGCTCCAGTTGCATGTGATTTAGCCAAGATATGATTGTTTTTTGTGCAATCAAGAGGTTTTGCAGAAGTAGCATCTTCAAAGCAAAAAAACCATGATGAATGACAGTGAATCATTAATACTAAAAAGACATAGTAATGAAGGTTTGATATAACTTACCCTTACTCTGAGAAGAGGGTGTTGCTTCCCTCATCTAATAACTGTGCTTTTGTCAGACTGGAATACCAAGACTTGATAACACTTTGCCATTTGCTCTTTTAGACACATCACCTTGTGCACAGTTACTCTCAGCCCACTTCGCAAGTAATATTTTGCACAAAAATTAAGTACTTCAGATAGTGAATGTAAGGGAGGTCAGTAATTTGTCATGCTAAGTGAGAGTTTTGTGTAAAATGAACTGACAAATTTTATGTTTCAAATCTTATAGTTAACTTAGTCTGTTACACATAAGCAATGGGTGCACAAACTATGTTTTTAATGATCATGTGTCTTTTTCCTCAGTATACACTGTGCAGGCATAAATATTGCCAGGAGAAGTTTTGCCTGCTGCGTCTTAGTATTATCCAATTTGTGTCACCTGGATCATTCCCCAGGAATCTCTCTGTTTTGATCCTCGTTTATTCTGTTTGTGTTACCTTGGATTGTGGCTGCTAACAATGAAAATAATAAACATTATTAACTCAGTGGAATTCTGTCTTGTGCCTTTAACAAGTTTGTGTCTATTTTTCTTTAAAAAAGTTTGTGTCTATTTTTTATTATAGCTAATTATTTATCAGTGATATCTAATATCAGCAGTATAAGACCATAGTCTTCAGAATTAAAAGCAAACAAGGCAAATAAGTACGTTCTGATATTCTGGCATTTTATTTTACTCTGTTTGTATTAGCACATGCTGTTTTGGAAAAAGCACTGGAAATCACTGTGTCACTGCTGGTTTTCAAATTTTTTTCTTTCCCCTGACAAGAATATATTATGACAGATGTTTTAGGTGACATCACATGCATAATTTAAGAATTTAATAGGATTATGATGATCTATGAAATCCGTCTTAAATGGGCCACAAATAATAGGTCCAAAGTTCAAAAATGTGCTACCTTTTCTTGTGGGAACTGAATTCTTCTCTTGCTGCTAGCAATTGTGGCTCTTTTGATCTTTGCTAACTCTCACCTAGATTGTTCATGAGATTGTTAATTGCTAGCAAGTAACCATCTGCAGAACTGCTAGCTCATTCCTAGAAATTATATTGTGTAGAGCTGTTAGTTTCAGTTTGAACTTCGAAAAATCAACTAAAATGTACTGAAGAGAACTCAAAAACAAATAAACAAATGCAAAATGTAAATAATAGTTGTTTGTTAGAGTCCAGTGCTGTGTTCTTAAAGACTCTCTTGTTTGAGTAGAGCAATGATGCCAGAAGCTCAGTCTTTTTATTTTCTTGTACTGAGCATCCACATGCACAATAGTTTTTAGTCAGCATTTGCTCTGCCCTCTTGGAGAGCCTGTCAGAGGACAAGTATCCTGTAATTCAAGGCAGCAAATAGATCTGTCTTGGGAAATTTGTGTATAAAACTACACAAAAAAAGAGAAAACAAATCAGAAAGTTTCCTCCATCTCTTGTAACAATGTAAAAGTTTAATTGACATAGAGGTGCCAAATGCCATTTTTAATGGTACAATCTTGTGCATGCAATCTTCAATTCAAATAAATGAATAAATTTAAACCAACAAAAAAGCATGTAGGAGTTTTATGCCTGCCTCCAACGTATGGAGGCAAATCTTGACAGTCTGTGGACACTTCAGTCTCAAAGTTGGGACACTGTCTTTTGGAGGTTAATCAGGAACCTGAGTAGGTAGCTGTCAGGCTACTTATGATTTCAAACCAGTATTGTTTGTGGTGTGTAATGGCTTCTTGAATTTGCCTGGCTCTTTCTGAATTATTTTTTAAATGCAATTGAGCCACCTACAGTTTGAATCATTTGGATATCTTGCAGGTCATCTGCTTAATGACTTGAGGTTACCTTTGATGTTCAAGAAAATTCTTTTTGTACTGAATTCCCATTTGTATCCAGACTTTTGAATGGAATTACCAAATACCAAAAGAGTCTAAAATTAATTCCAGCATCTCATGTCCACTACTGCCTTATCCAACCAAAGAAAGAAGAGGATCTTGCCACCACTTGAGGGTAGAGTTTGAGGAGTAGATTTTTTTTAGCATAGGCATCATACCAAAAACTTTTCTAATGCTGGAGCTTGTTGACCTGGTGGAACATATTAGAGTCAAGTGTATTTACGAAAGGTGGTTTTATTTTAGATTGGTGGGGAAGGGTTTAGTCCTGCATTAGACTAGAAAGCTATTTATGATGAAGAATGAATTTGCATAGAAAGACTGCATGCTGGCTTTCCACAGTAATTACCTGCTTCAACTTTCCAACTCTTTTTCCCCCACCTGTAAGAACAAATTTTAAGATTAACTTTTTAGATTACTTTCAAAGGAACTTTGCGTAAGCTACTTGTGAGATCACAGGACAGGATTCTTTAGTACTCTTATTGGACTATTTTTATCTACAAAAGTTAAACAGTAACAACTTATGGGAGGAACTCAGTATAATCAGGGTGTGAAATGCCTAAATCTGTTGATTTTGTTCCTACCATTAATTTTTTTAATCTCTGTTGCATATTTGACAATTTAAACAAGTGCAACCTGTTTCCAAAATGCTATTGTTTCTTAAGTCCAAGAATTGAGTGATTTTATGCTAGTGCTGGGATCCAATTAAGGCTTCAAAAAAACATCTGCACCAGAAGGTGAAGGCTGTCATTCTGTTGGTCCAGCTGGGGCTCTTGTCCTTGCTTTGGAAGGTCAAATGAGATTGACAAAGGAGGAAATAAAATAATGTTGCAGTAGGCCTTCATCTGTGCAGGAGGAAAAGGTAAAATGAGATCAACAACACAGCCCTTGTTTTTTCTTCTTCTCCAAGACACCTATCAGAAGGTCGTTTGAATTTGCGTGCTTCTTTCTGTGTTTATTGTAAGATGATTATTCAAATTAAAAAAATTAGATCAAGGTGGCTGATGCGGTTACTGCCATTCCTGTCTGTCCTACCCTTCTTCTATGTCAGGAGTAGCTGGATGTGAAGTGGGAGCTCTCCTAAGTCATTGCAATTTGTATCCTGGTGTGCTAAGGGAGTCTAAAATTCATGTTAGTTCATTTTATTGTATTGGACTGCAGACTGTGGTGTCTCTGATGCCTCTTGTCTTGGAGCTCATGATGCTCACAGAAGGGGATTGAGGCAGGCAATGGACAGCAGTAACTTTTGTTGTCCTGATGCATTCTGCTAAGGAGTTAAAATGATTCAACATTTGATTGGAACAACTGAGTAGATGACTCACAGATCAAGATGAAGTAGTTTTTGTGTCCCTCATTAATACTTTGATCTTCTGGATTCTTATAGATGGATTCTACTTTATTGTCCTTATTCCATGCCTTCAATATACCTCTTCTTCCTGTGTGTATCACTTAGCTTCATTATTTCCAGAGCTGGGTATCCCAGTGAAAGTATGAGAAGTCTGTGGGCAGACAGTCTGAGGACTAGGCAATTGCTTTACAGAATTGTTTTGTAAATAACATGTATGTACTATTGCTGGGTATAATATACTTCTAGTAAAAAGGTGTAACACTTTAGAGTTGTTGAGTTACCAAACCTCTTGAGCAATAGGAACTCATTTTCAAAAACAGGTAGTGGTTTGATTAACTCGCCTTTGAGATAGTCATCTTCAGGTTTGTGCAAGTAAGATGAGGGATTTGTGCTTTCTGAAATCAAAATGCTTAGTAGAGATTAGAGTTTCAAGCACAGGAAGTCCTTGATCCCTTTGTAGGCCTAAATTCAACAAAGTAATTACGGCAAACCTAACATCTGTTAAAGTATTTGGTGATATTTGTCCTAATTAAATGGTTCACCATTCAGGCAATGAATGCACTAAATTTTACAAATCAGAAAAAAACCAGTATTAATGATTCTCAGATGCATTCTGAATATATTGCTTTTCCTCTTACTTTGCCTATTTCAGCACCCGCAAAGAGCCACACACAGATAAGGTTTGTACAGCTGGAAAGATTGAAATATCAGGGTTTTTTTTCCTAAAAGTACGGATGTGCCTCTGAAGAATTGGGGGTTGCCAAGCCTAAAATGTAGTCATGATTGCTTGTATCTCCTTTGTTTATGGAATGCTATGATTGATTGCAGCTTAACATGTTGTATGTTGCTCAGTGGTTGTTTCCCACATTGTCTTGTTATTTAGCTGTTCAAAAAGCTAGAGCTTGAAGTAACAATTCTTTTCTCAGAATTAAACATTTGTATTCACATGCAATTTATATCACAATTCTTTCTAATGGGATGGAGGATTATGGGGAAAGAAGCCAGGAGAGTATTGAAATCTGATTTAACCAGAATTTACCTTTGAACTTACAAATTTTTGAATAGTCCATGGTTTTTGGAGGTATTCTTAATCTAACAGTAGGATATCAGTCAACTCTGGAGAAGCTGGATCTGTTTGAGATAAAGGTTAATTATTAATTCAGTTGAGGTAAAGATTAATTGGATTAAATGAACTCTGGTATAGCAAGTTATGTTGTTAGTTTTCAATAGGGGCCAGTTCAAGCTGCTGTTGTTTCAAAATAGGTCTCCAGAAGCACTTCAAGATCACTTCTTACCTGTTGGACAAAAAATAATGTATTGAATATCGTTCCCCACACCCTGCTGAGTTCTGCAGCTGTGGAGCTCATGTCCAGGACTGCTGTGCTTGTGGCTCCATCAGGTGGAAGTAGAGGCTGGTTTCTCTTTGGCAGATACAATAATGTGAACCTCCATTTTGTAGTGGCATAGAAATACAGTATTTCTTAATGGCCACTTATCTAAACTCATTATCTCTTTATTATGTGAGACCATGGCAAAATTAGAATATTTCTTGTGACTAGTGGCAAAGCCTCCATGCCTTCTCAGAAGCATAGAAGAAGGAGAGAGACAAGAAATATTTTACTAATTTGGAGAAGGGTTTTGATATAGTGCTCTGTGGGAGCAATTGACTGTTTGGGAGATCCTTCAATCCCATGTTCCTAAGAAAATGGGAGGAATTACTTAGATAATTTAAAATGTTTCTCCTGTCACTTCAAGGACGTCAAGTTTTGGGAGAGATGCTATAGTAATAGAGTCTAGAGTGGGCTTTTTCTACCACATCTCTGCTGTGTTGAAGAATCCATGCTACAAAAGATAAATAAATTTCCAATTTGAATAATATATTTTCCAAATATGTATTGTTTTTTATAACTAGATTAGAACACTAACACAGGGTAGATACACTGCAGCTGTACTTTGAGTAAAGTGTTAAAAATGTAGTGGTGGTAGTCAAATAATTGTTTGCTGAGAGTTTGTTTTGGATTTGTTTTTACTAATATGCGTGGGATAGACAGCCATTATAAACTTTAAAAATCTTTCAGGACTCTATGTCATATTTTGCCCTTGCTTGATGCATTTAGAATTTTCTGCTTGGATGTGTTTTGTGAGGCTCTGCATAAGTAGGGTAAGTAGCAATTTACTACTATTATGTCAAGTAATCGGATTTATTTAAATTATGTAACATTGCATGTCTTAAGGTTATCTCTCCAAGTATTGTGTTTGACAAGTGCTGACAGTGAACCTGGGAGTTCTAGATAACCTGACTTTCTTGAAAATATTCTTAGTTTGTATATAAACGTGTATCTTTTTGTGTAGACTTTTCTTGAAAAGGAGTGGAGTGGTAAGTGTAAATGCCTTGGCTCAAAGTGTTGTTTTAACTTTTGTACAAGGCTTGTATTTGTTTAAATATTTGTGACATGATAGCTACTTTTTGTAGCAAAGAATTCTCAAATATCATATTGTTTGTAACTGGATTTAGATAGTTATCCTGACGAAGGATTGTTTCAATAAAATTCTATAATGGTAAAAGGTCTAAATTTTATGCTTTACATAGTTTAGGAAAAAAACTTCATAAAACACCTTGCTATATTTGCTCATTAAGTTTTGCAAAATGAAAATACTTTTGAGTTAAAGCTCCAGTTGCCTCATCTGGTATGTACTTGTTACACTGTCCTTGCAAACACATCTTGCAAAGCTTTGGGCTTGATTAAGCTCAGATCTTGATTTGCTGCCTGTTATGGTTCTCCTACTGGCCTGGACTGCGAGGCACACGTGTATTGTGCTCAGACAGGAGGTTCCATTGTTACTATGGAATCACTGGCCTCTTCTGCTGGTTTGTCTTGCATTTACAGTGTGACAAAATCCGAGTGCTTGTGCCTCCTATGTGGCCAGCAATTGAAGGGCTTTAAAGTGTCTGTTCACAGTGAACACTGCCTGAAAACATACAGGAGTCAAATGCTATAAACCAAGGGAGGTCAGGCAGGGAGGCTATTGCTGAATCTGTGATAGTTTCATTGTTGGTTTTGTCTTCATGGGAATTTGGAGCGCTTACTACCATCTTTGTTCTAATACTGCAAAAAGTCAATATGCTCCAAATTACGATGTGGAGGACAAAATACCACTTAATGTACACTGAGTTTACAGTGCTTTAACTCCAATGAAGTAGAGAGAAGCCTTGGGGTTTGTTTACTTTTAGTTACATGTATTTCAGTAGCTGTGCTTTTATAAAATTCTCTGCTTGCCAGTATGTAGTGGAAGTTGTGATCATATTTGGAAAACAATATATTGTCCTTGAAGTCTAAATTTGGGCATAAATGTCTTAATTTTGTCATTTTTCTTGCCTGTTCATTTGAGTAATTTCTTTGCAGGGGCTTTACACCAGACATTTTTCATCTCTGTCTCTTTGCTCTTATCATACTTTTTCTTCCTAATGTATAATGGATTTGTTTGGCAAAGTTGGATTTACACTTGTAAGGAAGCATGCTTATTTTCAATAATTCAAAAAAACTTGGCAAAATACCTTTTCTCACAATTTAAGGAGAGAATTACCACAGGAAACAAAATTAGTGCTGGTAGTTGTGGTCCCTGGGAGGATCTAACTCTTACAGCATTAGTTACTATTTCTTTTTCTTATGGGTGTGTCTGTGTTAAATCAGGTTAAACCATCCTTGAAATTGGATATGGATTTTTTTTTTTTTTTTTTTTTTTTTTTTTTTAGTTTTTAGTTCATCATAGTTGAAGGTTTAAAATCTGGATTAGGTAGAAATGGCTTCAAAATGTGAAACATCATGGTGCTAATTCATAAAAAACCCCATTGGATTAAGCCCTTGCAGAGTTTACTTACCAGATTAATTGTCGAGCAAATAGTAAGTGTTTGTTGAGTCCAAAATTGCTTCACTTTGTCTGCTCTAAGAATGTCTTGATTCTATCACAAGAGCAGTACAGACCAGACAGGGTTGTCTCTACCTTTGTGTACCTTCCTGTGATGCAGTATGAAAATGTGGTTGTTTATGGAGCTGTACCATGTGTTTGAAATGTTAGGCATTTTGGAAAAAAGGATATTGTTGAACTACACTGTTAAGGTTTAAGCTGTTGGTACTGTTAGTTTGCTTCCTTATGAAGCGAGCTAATTAAAAGACTTTTCATTTAAAAATATAGACAATGGGTCTTCGGTTTTTGTAAATAAAGCAATGGGAGCTGTTTCTCCTGAACAAGGAAAATTTTGCAGCACATTATTGTTGGGTTGGGACTACTCCAGATAGAACAGCTGTCAACCTGTTGTGGTTGTGATGAATGAGACCACAAGTGTACAACCAGATACATATAACATTGTTTTTACTTGTTGGATGTTGCTTTTCACAGGCATCATCTCCATCGTGATGCCAAGTGTATCTTACAAGTCCTTTTGAGTAGCCCTTAAAAAAAAGCAGACTGTAAAACTGTTGGGATTTTGTAAGCTAATATTGCCTAATAAGTTAGAACAAAGTATTGAGTCAGCATTTGTTTTTTCTAAAAATGGCCCACCAATGGCAACAGTTCTTTTTGAAAATAATTAAAAATACCTTCATATCTAATATGTTAGGTTACGTGTTATACTTCATATTATTGGTGTGTTTTCAGAATTTATTTCTTATCAGCACATTCCCATGACATTTCCCCTTGTGAAATATTTGACTCTTCCTCCCCCACCCCCTTTTGTATTTACAAAGTTCACTTTAATTCTTCTGTGTCTATTTTGATTAAAATGAAGGGGAGAAAAAAATTGTTGCGGCCTTAGTGAGAGAAGATTGTGAGGCTGGTATGTAATGCCTGGGCGTCCTGACAGACAGTGGGCTGCATCTGGCACAAACGGATCTGATTTCTAAATCTTCTAGATTTTGAATTTTTGCACAGAAACCCCTCAGACTATTATTGTTGTAATATTTGTTTGTTCCTGTTGAGAGCTGGGAATCCAGAGTTAGGTGTGTGTACCCTGTGCCTAGGGCTCATGCTGAAATCCCGGCAGGGGGCCCAGTTGTGGAGGGGGAGGATGTCCCTGCACAGCTCTCCCGGGTGCCCAGTGCCCTGTGGGTGAGCTGCCCAGGAGGCCTGACACCCCTCCATGAGTTCTGCCCTCAGCATCCTTCCTTCTGCCACATCTTCCTTCCCCACACTGAGGTGAGGTGGAGCTGTCACCTGTCTGCAACAAGAGGGGTCTGTGGGAAAAGAGGGGAGAAAGAAAGGAAAAATGTGTGGTGGGAAAAGTGGAACAAGGACTGTCTTTCCTTCCCTTTCCCTCTCCCACTGCAGCTTCCAGCACAGATGAAGCTCTCTAGGGACAGACCTAGCTTTTAATGAGGCCACACTGAGTGGGGTTGTATGGGAAGAAGAGTGCAATAACATGAAAGATTCAGAATTCCTGCAATACTCAAGGGTATTGTAGGAGAGCTGTGGTGGGTGAAGTCTTTTTTGATGTATGTGGTGGCATTGCAAGGACAGAAGAACCAGTGGGATCACCAGAGATGTCTGTGTTGTAGGGTTCTGTGTACTGGGTGTGCATCCTTCACTACAGTCCAAATCACGAGATGCTCATGTTCTCCCCACACTGATCAGTGCAAGGATGGATGTGGGTGTTGGGCAGTGAGTAGCAAAGTCGTCAGTATTGATGTGAAGATGTCTTTGCAATGAAGTCTTTAAGATCAGGGAGATGGATTGTCTTAGTGCTGTTGAGGAGTGTAGGTTCTGTGTTCTTAGTGAACCTCTGATCTTTATAATTCCCCTAAAGTTGAGTCAATAGGAAAGAGAAGACTGAGACAGCTTCTCAGTCTTTAGTGAAGGCACTGTGTATAGGTGACATACTAGTACCTTTATATTAGTGTTAAATATTGAGGAAAATCTTGATTTGCAGACTTCAGAACATATTTTATGTGCTTTTTTCCTCTGACTGAGCTGGATTGATTTGAATCCTAAGGAAAAGTTTCAGCTTTGAAACTAAAAATCCCTCTGGATCTGCCTTGAAATCAGGAAGATGACTGTAAAGCCTGTCTTACTGGTTGTTTTATTTTTCGCCCACTTCCTCATAGTTTAGCCATGTCTGTCTGGCTCATTGTTTATATAGTTTTTAGGATTTCTTATAGGGTACTTAGATATTCTTGAATGTAATGCTCAACAGATTCCTTGTCAGGTAACATAAGCAGTCAGTTCATCATCTTATTTCTTTACCTGTCTTTTTTTTTATGAACTTTATAAGCAGACTCTTAAGAGATTGAGTTAATTCAGTGGATATCAAACTAAGTTCTTGATACTGACATGACTGGCAAAATCTTCCAGTGTTTGTGTTCTCAGAGAAACATATTAAAGGAAAAGACTTGAGACCAAACTAAATGGGCATTTAACTTACCAAGTGTATTTGGACTAAAGGAAGAGCTCATAATGGGAAAAAAACCGATTCGTCAGTAAAGAATGACTTAGAGGACAAGATATGCAAGTATAGCATCATAGACTATGTAAGTTCTTTGCAGAAGAAATTGGAACAAACAGCAAAGTGTTCTTCAACTGTAAAAGTTAAAAGAGAGCAAGAAAAATGCAAGGATGACCTCTGCAAGGTCCTGATGGTATAAAGGATAAAAATTACTTAGGAATAGTAAAAAAAATAATTAGCAATTTATGAGTGCAGACAAGGCAGTTAAGGCAAGCCAGATACCGGTTCCCTCTCTTAAAGAATCTGCTGTGTTCCAGCACATTCTAGAAAATGGGCTTATTTCCTTAAATCTTTCCGGGAAGTTGGTCGAGGATAAAGCCATGTTAATGGAGACTGACATATCTTATAAAAACAGTTAAGAAGATGGAATAATAGCAAAGAGGATGATTTCAGTTAGCATACCCTGAGCACTGTGTGGTGGTTAACTGTGAAGGCTTTTTCAAGCCTGTTCTTTTGAGAAATTTTCTGAGTTTTGTCTCCATGCTTTTTTCCCCTTCATAGAACAATTATTCAAATTGCCTCAAGTTTATTGTGAGAAACTGGGATTTATGAGTCTGTAGTCGGAGATCAGAGCTTTAAACCATGAAATCTAGCATCCTGTCAGTGGTAGCAATTACTGCTGCTTGTATCAGAAGAAAGTAAAAGGAGATACTTAGCTCTCTTCACATGATTTTTCTCTGGCGTTTTTGTCTGTGGAACTGTGATGCTGAATTCTGAATAGCCCATATGCTCTTGAGAAACTAAAATAAATTGAGAGATTTTTCTGGAGAGATTTGTATACATGAGGATAAAGTCTCAAGAGTTTTCAGAATACTTTCCTATTTTCTTGCCCTCTTTTATGGATTAATTCTTTTATTATGTTTCCTTTGACATCTGCTTTAGCCCTTTGACTTCTATTTGAAAACAGTTTTGAGCAAAGACTCTCACACTTGTAACAGAATTAAGGGCTTATAAATCAATCATCTCTTTGGGTCAGCTGAGAGCTTGGCCTTGTAAAACATAAAGCCAAACAGCTGTTAAATCTAAAGGGTTGGCATTTCTTCTAAAATGTTGACTTTCAAAATTTTATCCAAGTATTTTTCATTATTCTTGCAAATATTTGTTGCTACACCTTAATAGGAGAAATTCAATATTTTTCTTTCTGCTCCTAGTGTGCTAAAGTAAATTTTGTGGCTGATAGTAGAATTCTTTGTTTTGAAACTGATCTTTGCATGTTTCAGGAATATCAGTTTGCTATATTTCATTTTAAAAAGTATTTTTAAAATACATATGACTCTTAAGACTCAGGTTCTTTTTCTTTGCTCTTGACATTCTTCTTGCTTTGGTCTATGCCTCATTTAATGGCTGCTGATTTCAGTCAAGTACTATATAAGAGCAGTATTTTTATCACTATAGCTTCAATCCAAGTAACAGACTCACCTGGTCTTAAAATCTGATTCTAAGAATGTTCTTGTTCTTTGTTTTCATTTCAGCCCAGTCATTGAAAGAGTTTGCTCGGCTCCTGATTGCTGTTGAAGAGGAGAGAAGACGACTGGTAAGTTTGCTGTCAGGAATATCTTACATTGGGCTGCTTGTTTTGTAAAATAGTACACTTTTTTTTTCCTATTCCCCTTCAGTGGTTTTTTTTATTATTTTTGTAGTAGATGTTAAGTATTTCGTAAGAATTACTTCAAATTCTGCCAAGGAATTTTTAATAGGGTGTTGAACCAAAGACTTTTACATCGATTTAAAAATCGTTATCTCTTGATTTCCTTGCTCCCTGCTCCAAAAGAACCTTTGAATGCTGCTGTACCTTTCCCTTCCCCCAGGGAGCTTATAGTGGAGATGTAGATCAGTATTTATATTTAATGAAATACTCTGAGTACTGCCCAGTGAATGTATACTAGTGAGCCAAGCATATGATAAGTAGGTGATAAGAAGAGAAACCAAATCTGTCACACCAGAGAAACTTTTGCAGGGTACATTATAGATGGTCAGATTTGTCCATTGATACGGTGTCCTTATTCCCTTTGAATCTGCTGTGTAGTTTCATTTATATTTCTATTCAAATGCAGCTTTGTTAAAGAAGTTTTAAGTGTATTCTTCCGCAAGTTCTTTAAAAAAAAAATCCACATAAGCAGTAAAACTATTTTTCCTTCCTTGGGAGTCAGTGATGAATAAAGAAGTGAGATAAAAATTAACCTCAATAGGGGGATTTTTAAATATTGTGAAAGTTTAACTAGCTCAAATCCGTCCAATGACTGACTGTCCTGATTTTCCTTGCCCTTATGGGTACTTAGGGAGTTGAGGAAATTATGACTCAGATTGGAGAAAATTTATTAATCCATGAAGAAGTTTATACATAAAGTTGTCTTATTATTAAAGTAAATAATCATAGAATTCGTCTTCCACTATTTCTGTTTAGATAAATATTTTAAAGTCGCAAAATCATAAGATTTATATGGTACAATTGCATAATTAATATCACCTAAACCTATAAAAGTGTAAAATGTTTTTGCTTCATGCTAAGTATTTTTTCTGGTTTATTTTTCCTCACACTGAAAGAGTGAGGTGACTGTTAAGTACTTGACACCTTGGAAGATATTTAGCAGAATACTTATTAATTCCTTAGTTAAACAATCTTTTTAAATTGATAGCTTTCCAGTTTAAGTTAAAGATTGTTGTGAGCTAACTATTAGAAAAAGGAAAAAGCAATGAATAGATGAGAGTTTTATTTTTCAAACTGGTTAGTCTTTCATAATATGTACATAAGTTCCAGTTTTGTTTTGTTATTTTGTTTTTGTTTTTGTTTTTTTTTCTCAGAGGAATCACTACCTTTTTCACTTTTAGAAGTATCTGACTTCTCTGTGATTTATAGTTTGATATTTCCATGGAATGTGTTACTTTGTTAAAGATGTAGGAAGGACTTTAGTGTAAAATGGGGGAAAACCCATTAATTTTATAAGTGAAAAAGACAGGTCAGATGGAATGATACGTTTTGCTCTATATCAGTATTGCTTCAGTGGGAATGCATGGCTTGTGGATTGACCCCGGATGGATGCCAGGTGCCCACCAAAGCTGCTCTGTTGCTCCCTTTCTCAGCTGGACAGAGGACAGAAAATACAAGGAAAGACTCGTGGACTGAGCCGAGGACAAGGAAAAATCATTCAGCAATTACTGTCCTGGACAAAGCAGACCTGACTTGGGGAAATCAGTTAAATTTATGGACAATCAAGTAAGAGTAGGGTAATGAGAAATAAAAAAAAATTCTTAAAGAAACTTTCTCCCACTCCACCCTTCTTTCCAGGCTTGACTTTAATCCCAATTCTCTACTTACTCCCCATCAGTAGCACAGGAAAACGGGGAACGGGAGTTGCCACTCTTCCCTCGTCAGGGGAAGGACTTCTCACCCTGCTCCAGTGTGGATCTCTTCCATGGGAGACAGTCCTCCACTAGCTTCTCCCATATGAGTCCATGCTATGGTCTGCAGTTCTTCACAAACTGCTCCAGCATGGGTCTTTTCCATGGAATTCATTCCTTTAGGAACAGGCTGCTCCAGCATGGGTTTCCCCATGGGATCTTAATGTGTGGAGAAGCTGCTTTTCATGGGAAGGCATTTGTATCTAGCTTTTTGCTTATTTTGGAATAACCTCGTTCTGTTTGTTCTTCAAACTGAATGTACATGGTGAGAACATTGAGGATACGTGGTTTTCATGGTACTGATATTTAAATAGGAAAATTTAGCAAACTTAAAATATCTCTGGTTTTAAAAATTTCGAGCTGCCTGTTGGTGGAATTTGTTTAATTATTATTGGAATTAAACTGCAGAAGTATCATCTTTGCCAAAAATGCCTTTTTTTTCTCCAGTCTCTTACTGCCTAACATGCCATCATAGAATCCAGAGGTGCCAGGGAAGATCAGTGGGCCATGAGACATGCTGAACAGATTGCTAGTAATACATTTTCTGCTTGACAAAATTGTGATCTAACTGTGAAATCTTCAAAACACGTTTGCTTATTTCTGAGGAAGTTTGGATCATTAAGCATGCATTTAGATTTCTTTGCTGGAACTACTTTAAGCCAGTCAATTTGCAGATTAGTGATAATTTTTGAAAAAGTTCTCAGCTGATGGAAAACCTTGAGACAGGGCGTGCAGGTCTTTAGGAATGCAATTTCCTTCTGCATAAAAAGAGAAAACCTGGAAAAGTTCTAAAAAAAAAAGGCTTCTTTTTGAGATTTTATTGAAGGCTTGGAGTAAAACAGCTGAGTAGTGTTGTGGCTATTTATGGATACACTTCCTCATATCACTTAGAACTTTCTTTTAATTCTTGAACTGTGTGGCACATGTAAAAGACACTGTTGTATCAGTGAATGCAGGATGTGTGGGAATATGAAATGACACATACTAATTTTGCTTAACAGCTAATGGCCTTGTTTCCATGCCTTGAATTTCATTAAATTATGAGCATGCGTATAAGTACAGTAATCAGATTTGAATATGGAAGGTATATATATTCATATCACAAATTTATTTCACATCTGATGCCTATTAAATTCTTCATAATTCTTCCTATTTTTGTCTTGGTGAACACAGAGAGTGTTGGAATACTTTTCCACTGAATATGTAAATTAAGTGTTTCCAATGGTCAAGGAAATAATAGTTTGAGAGGAGTTTTAGCAAGTCTTCTGCCCTTCTTGCATAAAGAGCCAGAAGGAACTATTTTTAGGGTTTTTTTATTTGGAAAAAGTTAATGAAACAAGATATCAGGAACAGTATTATGAACAGTATTACTGGGATAAACGCTGAAGTATAAGGTTAATTGAAATTGTGTAGCACATAAATAAATATTCTGTTGTGTAAGGATTTATTGCCATTATTATTGGCAGCAGTAATACTATGGCGATTATTGCAAGTCAGTTTCTTTTATCCTTGTCTCTTATTTCCTGAAGATAAAATACTGACTAGTAGTCAGAAAAACTAGAGGCCATGCACCATACATTTCCCTTTAAAAAGCAAATAAAGGAAAAAGTAGCTAATAAGACACCTTTCTTATGATATACAGCCTGAGGTTTGATATCTGTCCTTTCATGGTGGTGTAAATTTAATGATGCTCTTGGTAAATGGTGCATTAAAAAACCCCAACCAAACAGCACTGACTCTGGGGTTTTGTAAGTAGCGTAAATAGGATAAAAAGTCAAATTCATCCCCACTGTATTTCTAATGACTTTAGCAACAAGTGAAACAGGGAGTGATAAAATAATGACCTGTATTTCCCAGTGATTATTAGGGAACAATAGAGATGCTATAATTTAATGTGAATGTTTGAATCTTTATCAAGGGAACTTACTTAAAATAATTTCCTTCCTCTTTCACTGAATTTGCATTTTCCCTATTAAATAAGTGATATGCTGTTTTATTTTAGAGATGCATAAATTATTCATGCTTCCCATTAATTTGATATTGTTAGTAAACTTTAGAGCTAACAGAAATGTACTGGAAGTGAAGTGCAAATTCCTTTTCCTTTCATAGGATTATTCTAAGTTGACATAAATATAGATGAACTGGTTCATGTACTGGTTTCCTCTTCCTTGAGATCCACTATCAATTTGAAGCATTGAATAAGTTCTCCTGAGTGTTATCTTGCTGTAACTCTCTGATTATTTCTGAAAGATTACTGAATCCAGAACTAAAATAGGCTCTTAATTCTTACATTCTTTGCTATTTACCCAAGTTTTTATGGGTTGCTGGCAAGTGTTGAATGGTCCGAGAGCTTTGCTTTCTGGCATCATGAATCAGTGAGATTCCTGATCAGTATTAAATACTCCAGGGGATAGTACAAAAAATTGTGAAGTTGATAGTTTTGTACTGTGCTCAATGAGTATTTTTCTTTATAACATCTATCTTTTTATATCTAATAATCTTCCTGCTTCAAACAGTATCTCATTTTTGTGGACTTCTTTTGTATTAACTGGATGTTCTTGTTCTGGTTCTGCATTTGCCCTCACACAAGGGATCTGATGCTATCTGCTTCCAGGGAAAGCATCAAAATACTCAATTTCAAAAGCTGCACTTCAAGAAAAATAAATAGATTGTTAAAACCAGCTATCCATGGAATGATACATAAAATCAGATACTGAAGGACACAGCATGTTGTTGAGCAGAATTAACCTTTTCCCTGTAATGTGAAGTGGGTTACAGATTCCATCAGAGGAATAAACAGTCTTCAATCCACAGGTGCAGCTTATTACTCAGTTCATAAAGTGGAAAAACAATATTACATATACTAGCACCCTGAGACTGCAGAACATACACCTGGCATTTTGTTTTGCATTGTGTGTCTGTCAAAATGACAAAAAATAGTGTATGCTAGTGTTTTGGTGGGTTAAATTTCTTTTATTTAAGGTGGCTGTAAATATCCTATTGAATAATTATGGTAGCATGGACTGTGTTGTTAACCAACCTTCTTTGGAAAGACTTCCTGAACTTGTGCATCAAACTACTAATTTGGAAATACCGATTTGAGATTTCTGTTGGACAAGGATCCGTAAAGCAGTATTGAATTATTTTGTTATAAAAAGTATTTCTACCTATATTTTATCTATTTATTTATTGTTTTTCCCCCCTTTTCTTCCTCCAACTCTAGGTATAGTAGACTACAGAGTTGATACTAATTACAGAAAAAATCACTGTCTTTGGGAAGTAAAATTCTGTAAGATAGGAAAGTACTAACTTGAATAATTTTCTTACTCTTTTTGTCGTTTGTTTTTACACCATCATCTTACTGTCCTCTGACAATCAAGCTAAGTTTTAGAAAAAATTTCTAAAAGACTACTGAAAACAAATTGCATGCCTTTATAAATTTTTTTGTGAGTCCCCCATTTTGAATACTTGCTGTATGCATTTCTGGCCAGAAATCATTTGGACTAGGAAAGATACCAGAGTTAGTCAAGAAGGAAGGCTTAACACCTAGAAATTGAGGATGAGAAGAGTCTGCAAGGAGGATTCTTTGATTAGCTGTAGTACAAATAAATTAGATCAATGTTATTTGAAGGCCTATGACTAATTAATTGAAATTACATCTCTCAGCTCACTTTAAAATTTTTGGCAGACCAGACCTACTAGGCCTCAGCAATGCATTAACACTTCAGCCCTTGAAATTAGATTTTTCTTTTTTTTCTTGCTGATACAATTGTCAGTCTTACTTCGTAAGAACAAACCAGAACAAACATTCCAGAATTATTTGAAATATAATTAAACAATTGTATCACTATAACCCTGCTTGATACCCAATTCTCTTGTTGGCTATTATAAGGGACTCTTCTGCTCCACTTTCTGAGTTGAGCCATTTGTGAATACCAAGAGAAATGAAAAACGCATCTCAGCCTTTGTTCTACACTTACTGAGTGTATCACTAGGGAATTTATGCAGGGTAGAGCTATCAGTACCAAGTTTTTGTGTCCCCACCAGCATAAGTTTTGCATGTCTGAAAGTGGACAGCAAAGGTCTGCAAAGCAGGGCAACGCATCAGCAAATTGTGTCCTAGATCTCTTTTCTCAGCAAAGGAAGTTGGAATCTAAAGGACTGATTTGCCGGAACATCTACCTCAAAGAACCCAAAAGGGCAGTTACTTTGCTAGAAGAAACCATATCTGCAACATTTAAGGACCCCTGTGCCTCAGAGTGCAGAGATTGGTGGTTGCTGCTACACCCCTTTGTACTGTAAATTGCTCCTGGAAGTCTTTCGACATATCATGGATACATCCTGGTGTTGGAGGTCGTAGTAGAGTTTCTGCAGCCTCACAAAAAGGGTGCGTTTTGTCTATACAGGTGAAATTTCCCTAACACAGGGTTGCATATACGCTGCAGTCATCTACATTTTTCCAGTCTAGGCTCACATGATGAAGGAAAAGAAATAGAAACTTTCCACATATTATCAACTTGAAAAACAGTTTTTTGACAATATGCATAGGTTTCTCTTTGGACTATGTGTGAATTTTTGTCTTTCACATAGTTAATTTGTGTGATTCTTCAGTTTTTCTGGAAGATGCTAATTAATTCAACATATTTTAGTTCATAGAATAACTTTTACTTATGTTTTTCATTTATCCCTTTTGTAGAAAATATGATTTGTCATTACCTTACATAGAACAATGCAAATTCTCATTTTCAGAATATGTAATAGGATTTTGTTGAGGCTTTTGACTGTTGGCCTTGGAAACTATGTGGAAGCAAGACAGTGTACTCAGCAGCAGTATTTGGTTTTCTGCTGTGTTTTAGCTCTGAAATGTCTGAAGGAAATGTGCTACAGAGAATTGTATCTAATCGGTGGTTTTCTGAAACAGCTTTCTGCCCCAAATCTGAGTTAGCCATGTGTTCCATATACTGTCATCTTGGGAGGTAACTCAAGTGGTGTTCAGCAACATCTAGAAGAATGTTTTTGTATTCATATTAATTGCATATTTGTAGAGTATTTCTTGGACCCATTAAGGAATTGTCCAGTCTTCCCTGTTGTGCTGGTGTAAGTGTTTGTGTAATTGTATGGTGAACATAATTGGAGAAGTGATCCAGCTGGAAAAATAATTCAATTGGCTCTGACTTTCTAGCAGTTCTTTCCTATTACTTCAGTGCACACAAGGCAAATGAAGACCTTCTGGGTCAGAATTACTATCAAGAAGATAGTAATTTCTTTGATATAATTGATATAAAAAAAGATACTAGACCTATTCCTTCATTTTCCTACAGATGTTATCTGTGACCATTGCAATTGATAAATGAAATCAAGAAGTAGTAGGCATATTTCTCTCATGCAGAATTCTCAGAGAGCAGATCTGTAACGTTATGCTTTGATGTGTTCTTGTTGAGGAAGAACTCACAATGCAGCTTTCCCCCTTGCTGTGTCTTGGGCTAGAAGGAATCCTGTTTGCTGTCTTTTCTTGCACCACTTATGTATAAAAATACACGTGTTCAGTGAATGTTTCTTAGCATTTGTGCTCAATTAAAAAAAATAAAATACGGGGTAATAAAAGTAAACAGCTCATGTTCGGTTATCATAAACGTACTTTGACATATAACATCTGTATGTGTTTTTGAACCTTTCCCAAATAAAGAATACATAGTAGGGCAGACAATTTGGAGATAAAATTGTTAGTGCTCTTAGTAGAGAGCAAACAGTATCTTCCAGATAACACTGCATCAGCTTCTGTAATTTTATCAGATAATATTTAGCAATATATGTTGCTTTTCAATTTTACACTAATAATTTTCATTATTTAAAATAATCTATTCCATTATTTTTGTGTAAATGAAGTAAATTGAAGTAATCTGGGGACATTTGATTATGATAATTTTTAAAAATCAAACTGATCTCAGTTGAAACTAATTGCAATTAGTCCCTCTCACATCCCTGTAAGTGCCCCCCTTTAGGACTGAAAATATAGGTCCATGTTTTGTTCAACTTTGCAGAAGGTACTTCTGGAATCATTTTTCTATGACAGGGTAATGCTTTTAATTCAGAATATGCTCAGAGTTTTATGATCATGAAGTCAGCAGAGAACCTGTTGCTTATGTGTTGCACTGTATTACTTAGCAGCTGCTTTTTTTTCTTTTTCTTTTGAAAGTGTGAATTGCTTCCTTTTGATATGAATGTCCACAGTGCAGAACCATAGCTTATGCAGAGCCTTTTGTACTCTGTCCTGCTAAGCTTGGGCCTAGATACCTTCATTGTCTTGTAAACAAACTATCAGTTGAGGGAGAAAGCAATCTGACTGCTTTTAGAGACAGTCTTTGCTGTTTTCCAAGATAGCTGTCATATAGTTGAATTGTGACATAGTATTTTCTTGTAGTAAACAATTTTTTGTCAGAGGTGTGAAAATGTCAATCTGTCATGTTGATCTCTGCTATTGTGTTGGCTGGTTAGCTGGCATTGAACATTGAGCACTTGTCTGTCTTGATGGGCCAAGAGGATCAGAGTAGGACCTGGGACAATTGTTTAAGAGGAAAAGAAAGTGTAGCAGAGGTAAGGGGGTTTGCTAGCTCTGGTCCTTGTGTACAGCTCTTCTTATGATTCATGTATGTTTATCTAGCATGTTACACCGTGTACTGAGCCTTAGTAAGCAGGCTTTGATAATTAGTGTCCTAATTGTACTTGCTCTTCAGTTTTCTGCAGAGAATAGAAATGAAGAAAATCCACTTAATTTTAAAATATAGTGTGTGTTGCAGGAGTGCTACAGTGTAGATTAATGTAATTGATTCAGTTAACTATTACAGTTTCTCCTGCTTTCTAAATTCAGGGTGGTGGTATTTGTATTTAGCTCCATATGCATATAGACTTATCACAGAATCACAGAAAATGCTGAGTTGGAAGGGCACAAGGATCATTAAGTCCAGCCCTTAGCCCTGCAAAGGACCATCCCCAGAAGTCACATCATGTGTCTGAGAGTATTGTCCAAACACATTTTGAACTCTCTCAGGCTTGGTGATGTGACCACTTCCCTGAGGAGCCTGTTCAGGTGCCCAGCCATTCTCTGGGTGAAGAACCTTTCCTAATATCCAACCTAAACCTCCCCTGACACAACTTCAGGCCACAGGCTATTCCCACAGCCCCTTCCACTGGTCACCACAGAGAAGTGATCAGTGTCTGTCCCTCCTCTTCTTCATGGGCAGGGATGCCACCCCCTTGACCAGGTTGATCAGGGCTCAATCCAGCCTTCAACACTTTCAGAAATGGGCCATCCACACCTTCTCTGAACAACCTGTTCAGTGTCTCACCACCCTCATAGTAAAGAATTTCTTCCTAATATCTGATCTAAATCTACTCTCTCTCACTTTAAAGTCATTCTTCCTTGTCCTGTCATTATGTATCTTTGTAAAAGGTCCCTCACCAGCTTTACCTTGCAGCATTTTTCAGTGAGAACATTCAAAAAATGAAATTGCTTGCCATTCCTGATTTTGAAGAGTATCACGGAGAGACAGAGAGATGAAATGCTCTGTTCATTAAAAGTACAAAATGAAGGGTTAGTTGGAAACCCTCTTGCTACATTGTATTTTATAAATCTAATTTGTTTTCAATTTCATATGCTCCATGCATGTGTTTCACTGCATGTAATCTTGCATGACACAACAGCAGCTTCCCGAAGTTTTGAGAGGCATTTAGTGAGTAGTGCGGCTGGAAGGAGTTTATTTTAATGATGTTTTAGTCTTCACAGAAATGTCTCTAGTTGCTGTTTCAGATTGTAGATGCTTTTGCTTTCAACACAGTCACTAAACAAGTGTCTTCTCAGATGACTGTTGACAGAGAAAAGAGAAAGATGTTTCTACTTCCAAATGAGTATTTTAAAAGAACTTGAGTTTTCCTGGATCAGCCAACCCTAAAGCCTTCAAGTTTTATGAATTTATTTTGTGACTAGAGAGGGAGGGGTTGGAGTTGCTCATAGCAGAGTATATGTACTATACCCATTACTAGTCTATAATGTTAGAACATGCTGCCAGAACATGTGACATGCTGCAACTTTCTATTTGTTTTTAATGGATTGTGAATTTTTCTGCAGTTCTCCCAGTAATATGAGAAAAGATACTTTGATCCTACAAACAACTTACTTTTTAATTTTTCTTCATTTAATCTATTCTCCAGAATAGTTGGAAAACCCTGTATTTGTTATTCTTGTTTAGTGTCCTTGGAAATGTGATTAAAATCAGATAACAATGCAAGTGCTATATGTACCAAAGGGGGTGTAGAAACAAATACACCCTTATTTATTCCAAACAAACACCAACAAAACCCCCTACCTTTTCACAAGAAAGCAAAATATTCTCCCTTGGGCAGTCTGTGTGATCTGCATGGGCCCATAGCTGTGTTACACACAAAGTTGTTTTATTTGAAGTATTCTCATTAGGATGTTGTCTTAATATTTGCAGAACACTAAGGTTGCTTTTATTATTCTTTCCAAATGTCTGTGGAAGCTCCAGTTATTGTTACTTGGACAAACTTTCTTGGATGCATCTTCTGGAGCAAGTACTTACGCTTTGAACTAAGACTGAAACAGATTAACAGTTTTGTCTGTTCTTTTGGCAGCAGTGATAGTTTATTATGTACCCACTTCAGAGAACTGACCTGGCTAAAAGCAAAACAAACAAAATACTTACTGGTAATTTTTCAACCATGTTGTGACAGACTGTTTCAGTGTCACAACAATAGAGGACAAAATGCGAAGTCAAAGGTGGGATGAGGAAACAATGCAAGATCAGCAAACTCTGCTTAACTAGCATGACCACCAAAATGAATGCCTGCAAACTGGCCTGTTGATGTAATGTTTGTTGCAGTCTTACTATTGCAACTATCTGTGATCAGGGAAAGAGGTTATTTTTCTGGTGGTAAAAGGAAATTATAGTAGAAATCTGGAAGCCGTGATCAGATGGGCAAGGAGAAAGTTTTGAATTATGGGGCCAATGAGTTTGGTCGTCTTAAAGATTAACATATTGTGAAAGCTGCATCTTTGGATATCTGTCCTGTAGTAAAAGGCTGCCTTTAAAGAAAGCATGCTAGCCCTTTCTATCCCCTGAGCTGGTTCTTACACTTTATACAAGCTAAATGAGAGCTTTCTAAACTGATCTTTCTGTTAGTCATATTTGCATGAGAACAGAAAAAAAAGGTGAATAATTCTATGTCTGATACTGTTTCTAGGCCTTTTGCTCTAAATGTCTTGTCATGGCACATGTCACCCTGTGTACTGTGTCCATGTCTTAATTTTGTGTGCTGTTCCCAACATGCTCATTTGAATTTTCACCACTGACAACTGACAGAACCTTCTGGTTTAAAATTCTTCAGCATTTGAGCCTTAAATAACCTTTGAACATTCTCCTGTGTATCAACTATCAGTAAACTTTTGTATGTATGCAGCTATAAAATTTAAATTCTTCTATAATTTCATATATTGTATTTTCAAATTAGTTTATTTATCATTACTCCAGTTTTTTAAAGGAACATCATAACTTTTTCCATGGGTTTTCAGGAATTAGCTTGAACAGCTATATTGCATATTTCTAATTTAATCTTTAAATTTGGTTGGGATACCGTAGTGCTGTAAATACAGAGAATTAATACTGTCAATAGCATGGACATACTGAAAGATGTCCTGTGGATCTGGTACCTATACAAGTTCCCTTATCTCTGATTAGTTCAAATCTGTAGCTAACCTACATTTCTTCAGAAAATATCTTATATGTTCATACACGTGCCTTTGTTTCCTGAAAAGGATACATACTTCCAGTTTCAGTGTTAACAGTTCCTGGGCATGGTACCATTACAAACAGCTCCGCTGATTTTGGCTTTATGCCTGGATGTGTTCATTCATGAAGTAGTTGTTAAAGCAAAATGCAACTTATAATTACATTATTCTCTTTGAATAACTAGTTTCCTCAACACCAACTGTTGTGGTTTTTTTTAGGAATGATTTTTAGGGATTGGTTTTATTGGTACTGGAGAGATAACAAACAGCAGATAGTTTGGTTACTGCCATAGCTCTTCTAGCAAGAACCAGACATGTCACAGAAGCAAAGTGTTGAACTGTCAGACTGCCTTTCTCAGTGTTTTATTTCACAGCAGCTGTGCAATATAATGCAAAGTGATTCCTAATAGTAATAGGTAGTAGAGCTGTTAACCCCACTTGGAAGTTACTGGATTTGACCGGTGGAGACCTACAGTGTCTGTGAAGGTGAAAATTAATTTTCATACTGTAAGGCAGCGTACAGTGGTTACAAATAGTGCAGGGCCAGTTGGCAGCACAACTCTGCCTTGCTGCTTATTCAATTCTCAGCTTTGCTAAGAGCAGCAGGCAGGTGACTGCTTGCACAGGTGCCTAGTCCTCATAGCCACCACTTAGCCAGAGATCCTCACACACACAGAGACTGCTAAAGTGTAGACCAATCGTTAAGACCCCTTTCAGTTTGAACTGTTCACCTTACTTCTGAAGCTATCACTCTTTGGTTTGAAACTTTTGTTTCTTTGTCTGGGAAGTGTGAATGCTGCTTACATCATCTAGCTAAGAAGAGACAATCATCTGACAGGAAGAATTTGGGAGAGAATTTAGGCTGAATGTCAGGAAAACTTCCTCACAATGAGCTGCCTTGTGAAATACTTTGCCAAGGAAAATAGATGTGTGTAAGGCACAAACTGACATTAAGCCAAGTGTTGGAAAATATAATGTAGAAACAGAGTAAGAGTTCTGTATTACTCAAGGATCATGCATACTTCTTATCCTGGAGCATGATTAATCAGGTTGTCATTAAATATTCTTCAGTAAGTTATTTCAAAGGTGTCCATCATGATAATGGGGCTAAGATTATGGTGTATTTCTCTAGAAGACTTCCACACTCTTTTTCAAGGTAGGGGTTATGGGGAAAACTGGAAACAGCAGTTGGACAACCTCTAACAGATCTTCTTTTCCAATTGAATTTGAGAATAACATCATTAGCCATGGCATTTTTCCCAAAAGCATTTTGTATGAGGCTCTGAACAGATTGACTTCAGTATTTAGGAGCCTAAATTTCTATGGAGGGTTCTGTAGCTGGCCATTTTTATTGTTGGTTTGTTTGTTTGAAGAAAATCAGACAAAGGAACTACTATGTCGAATGTAACCATTTCTGGCAATTAGAAAAGTTGAAAACAAAAACCTGGCTCTAGTAAACATTTCTGCCTACATCTTGGCTCCCTTGTTTGGTTAGCCATTTGCTTATTTTTATCCCTCACTGTTAAACTTTCATTTTGTTTGTTTGTTTGTTTGTTTGAGTTTAAATCTTGAAGTGTTTATTCTTACTTTGGACTTAGAAGTTGTTACTTATGACATTCAGGCACTCAGACTCTTGATCTCTTAAGTCTGTCACTAAAGAATAGCTTGTCTATCTGCTTTAATGTCTCCAGCTTCAGTCTACAAAGAAGGAACACACGTTCTGATTTTCTGTGTTGTTGAGGAAAGCATATTTAAAGTCAGTTTCAGCAATTCTGACAAATGAAGCTTTACAAAATATGTATTGTGATAAGTCTGACAGCTCGACATCTCTTAAGGAATAATGTGTGCTAATTAAATAACATTGGTCTTATTTTTCATAGTAAGTTAGAAAGTTCCTCCTTTGATTAGTTGTGTTTATTTATTCTTTTATTAGTTTCGAACTTTCCCTTCATGCCCTAATGGACCTCACAAGGAGGCCTGGTCAGGGTGCATTCGCTTCGATCTGGAGAGGTTTTGTTGACATCTACACAGTGAGGAAAACAGGCCTGGCTGCAAAATTTACAGATCAGGATTTGGAAAAGCAAAGAAACAAAGTAATAGACATACGGAACTGATTTGGGGTGACTCTTAAGTAGGTCTAACAGCAAGATTGAAAAGGTCTTGGAAGGTTTAAAATAACATCTTTGTAAAATAAAGCTTATTGCTTATTTGCTAAGATTTATCTTAATCAGATAATTTCTGTAACTGTTAAGGCACTGAATTAAAAAAAAGAAAAGTTAAAAGAAAAAAGCCACACCAACTGTCCACAATAGCACTTCTTCACTTCTTAAATTGAAGGTTTCCCCCTAGGAGAAGATTTGGTTTTCTTTTGTTTAGTTTTTGTTCATGGGAAAAAAAATAAGTTTCATGTGATAGATGTTTAGGAAGTGAAAGATACTTGTAATATATTAAAAAATCTACATTTACCAAGGTACTCAATAAAGTAATTTACTATTAAAAATGTTGTGAAGTGTGAGTATACTTGAATTCTGGATCAATTTTTTTCATTAGTTCTGTGCTCCAATTATGCTGTTTCCTGTGTTTATACAGCCATTTCCCACTTGATAATATGTAATGTAAACATTCAAGCTGAGAAATTTTTTTTATTGTTTTGGAAAGCCATAAAGGGAGGTAAAAACAGAAAAGTGTTCTGCTGGCTATCTGAAATTACTTTCTCAAGCTCTTTTTTGCTTTCAATATGACTTGAACTCTCAGCCTAGTTAAGAGACATACACTGTTTGTATCAATGGTAGTGATAAAAATATAAATACCCAAACTTGTAAGTACACAACTGAACTGGTTTTCCTTCAATGTGGTTGTGTTTGCAGTTACTGTCTTTTCCTGTTTTCATGGATTTACAGTCCATGGAGTAAGCCATAAAAAGAAATGGTATATTTTATTTGATGATTAGTTACCTACCATGACTGTTGCTGATTTATGTCTGTCTTCTAAATATATTCAGAGGGTTGCTGAATAAAAAAGGGGAAAAAACCCAAACCCTTGGCTTGGCTTGGTTTGGTTTTGCATTATAGGGGGTTTTTAGGATTTTTCTTGGTTGGTTGGTTGTTTGATTGTTTTTATTTTACACTAGGTGTTTTTTCCTCCAATAGGAGGAAAAGAGTGTAGCCATTTAGTTATAAAACCTCCAGTTTCAGTCATCTTTCTAATTGTGCATGGATCAAAAAAAGTTAAATGCATTCTTTTAACACTTTATGAAATGGTCTTATCTATATAGAAAATAATTTTGCTGATGCAGCTAAGCAGCAAGTCAAAGAGATAGCAGTGACTAAGAGAGAGGGGGCAGAAGGGAAATAAAACAGTTTCATCTCATGTTGTTAGTGACAATAGTGACAAAACCCCACTGAGCTCTTGCCTGCTGAAGAGAAAAGAGGAATACAGGACACAGAGAAGTCAGAAGTTTTTTGAAGTGTGTGCATGTGCAATGAAAGAGTAGGTGGCATGCATGGTCTTTGTTGCATGGTTTTTGGTATATGAAAGGATTTTTAGGGAAAAGAAAGCACTAGCATATTCTGAAAAGAAACAGAAGCTTAAGAGATAAAAAAATAGATCCTAGTTGCAGATAATTTGTCCCAGTATATTATCCTCTAGTGGGCTTTTACAATAAATTACAAGGTGTAAGGCAGTTGGGTCTTTCCCCTTTCTTTTTTAACTTGCTGGATGTTGTCCTCTCTTAATCCATCTAAAACTCCTGTGGGCCTGAGATGTGAATAATTTTCATATAAAATAAAAATTTTGGAGGACACACTTTAATATACAGTGCTTTCTGCATTTGAATTTTACTTTACAGTGCATGTAGTGTGCAGGTACTCAACCAGGTTTTTTGTGGCATCTACTGACTGCTCCTGCTTTTTCAGGAAGTTACTGGGTGTAGGCGTGCTGGGTGCTGCAGGGTCCTTCACTGCCTGTCCAGGAAAACATCTTTGGTAATGGTTAACATTGCATTAGTGTAAGTCAGTGTATTTAAACCCACAAATCAAGGAAGTGAGTTAAGAACAACTAGTTCATGCATTTTGACTTCTGATTTGTGAGCACACTGAAAGTGAAACATTTCAGTGCTTCTTAGGACTCTTTCTTGGAAGTTAGGACTTTTATTATCAGTAACTAGAACAGGAATTTTCTTACACATATTCATGTGAGAGTTTTCTAGTGTATCAACACATCTTAGAGTCTGATCATAAATGTATTTTACCTTCCAGTTGGCCAAGGACTGTTTTCAAGTGGTCTTTTTGTTCTGTGTATTATATGTAACAATATTGGAGACTATTCTTCCAATTAATCTTATTTAAATGTCTTGCCCTTGAAGTTTTTGATGTTAACTCTTCATAGCTGAGCTGATGGAGTGATTGCAAGTCCTTCTGTAGGCACTGCTCAGGCACGTTTGGTGTTTTCACCATGAATTCAGGTGTCCTAGTTATGGTACTGTTTTTGAATGCTAGGAATCTTGAGTTCTGCTTTTTGCCTTTAGCACACAATGGTAGCTATTTTATTTACAAGGGTAGTCCATGCTGTATGAACCTTCCAGCTGTTAAAGATTACTGACTTCATGGAGCCAGGTTTGTAACTTGTCACTTTTGTTCAAAACTCAGTGTTTAAAATGGTGCTTTAATGAAACTTTCATAAAATTGATCGAGGCACCCTATTTTAGATGTGCAGCTGTGGCATGAGGACCTGAATTCAAGATTACTTAATACAGGGAATTTAGCTCACAATTCTGTTGATCCATAAGTTGCTTGAAGTAGATATGACATTCTTTATTTTCAGATTGGATCAGTGGTGCTGTCAGTAGTAAAACATAACTACTTTATGCTGTCACTAAGGTAGTAGTCCTCTCAATACCAGCAGAGTTTTCTGAGCAACCCTGAAGAATGCTTAGATACTTTCCCTGCACATAACCATAACATTCAAGAATCACCAACACCTTAAAATTTTGCTCAGAAGCTAAAAGGCAGCAGGTAAAGAGGGTTTGAGTATTAATACTAATTGCAAAATTCTATCAGACTTCTTATCATCTTCCAGAGAACATTACAGAGCCTAGCTAGAAGTTGAGAAGGGCAGAATAGACACTGTGAGCTCCACAGCTGGTAGAGAAGGATGACATCCTAAGTTTAACTATCAGTGCAGGGATGCTACAGGTTTATTCCTCTGCTGCTGTTGAGGAAGGTGGAGCAGCAGCTGACACAGTAGGACTAGCAGGCTGGCAGTGGTTTGTGCAGACACTTAGCAATCTGACAAAGTACTTTTACTTGGATGTACTTAAGGAAAGAAAAGTTCAAGCAGCACTTCCACCCTCCAGACTTTTATTGCTAATGAGGGTCCTTTATTGAAATCCATTTCTTGGCAAAGCACATTGTGAGAAGAATGAAGTCAGTTTTGTTAAAAGTTACTGTGGGAGGGCAGGAGCAGCATTGTTAAACCTGTATCTGGACAATTCCCTTGATACCATTCTTTGCATCTTAATTTTCCCATGAAACCTAATTTACAACATGTCAGTATTTACATCTTTATTCAGTACTTGTAATACTTGATATAGGGTTTAACATTTGGAGTAGAGACTTGACACATGAGAGGAGCTGTGGAATTACTTTCATTATTTTATTCAGCTGACAAAGGGGAAAGGGAAGAAGTTAAATGTTAAAACTACTAATTTTTTTATGATAAATAATGTTTCAGTTTTTATCCCTACCACTTCAACTACATTTAAAGCATAACTTGTCTGAATGTTTTGGGGCCTCTTTTGTACACTGATGTTTCTTCTGGGGAGTGTACAGTGTTTCAACAAACACAGGTCTCCTTTGCCAGTTTGTATGCTGTGAGTGGGAGAGGAGAGAGAAGTTATGTGCTTGCTCTGCAAACGCTTTCAAATCTAAGATCTGATTTCCTTCAATTTAACACATGTAACTAGTCTGTGTTTATTAATGCTCATAAAACTAGCCATGCCCTTTTCTAATTCAGCTGAATTCTTTTGTCTTGGTACTAACCTCTGGCACAGGCTGTTAAATGCCACCCTGATGCCCGATCCTGTCAGATCTCGGAAGCTCAGCAGGGTCAGGCCTGGTTAGTACTTGGATGGGAGACCTCCTGGGAATACCGGGGGGCTGTAGGTTCTAATCCCAAGGACTTCACTGTCACTGTCCAAGCTTGCTCAGCCGTGGCAGATGGACCTTAGGACTTAAAGGGTGGGGCCAGTTCTGTGCACGCTGTGCCTCACCTACAAAATCCACTGTGCAGGCTGGAAGGGCACACCCACGTGGGGGAACAAATCTTTGTTCGCAAGAGCCCAGCCATACACGCAACCTCTGGCATTCAGTTTCTCAAGACTATTGCTAGCACAATATCCTTTTTATTTCTGAGAATTCTCAACAACTGCTCTTTTTCATTTCTCCATTGCCTTGTTTGTCTTGTAAAATATTTTGTGTTGCTTTTCCTGAAGGTTGTTTTCATTTTATATTTGTATTATTTGTAGGTGAAAACATCTAAAAGTATATAATTTGTTATGTAATCTCTTATTTTAGAAGATCTTGTAAGTGTAAATTTTTGGCACAATAATTTTATAAAAGTGAATATATTTCAAACGTCTGCAAAAAAAAAAGACATTTTTAAAGATTGCAATCACATGGTTCTCCTATTGTAATCTAAGTTTATAAAATACTATTGAATATGATGGTAGCAGGAAAAGATACAGTTTGGTCATATTTATATCAAATAATTGAGGTATTTAACCTGTCCATTCAGCTATCTAAAGATAATTAAATCTAACATTCTTTTGATATTTGCAGTAAAATTATCATGAAAAATAAGAGAATATCTGAGTTTTTACATGCGCATGTGCATTATATATGGAACATGAGTGTTTGCAGTAATCCACTTTTTTAAGCCTTTGTTTTGTGCATCTTGAAGTTGTAAACCAGAATTGACATAAAGTATTTGTAGCAATGTCACTTCAGTAGTTTCCAATGCTTGAAAGACACCTGATATTCCTCCTACAATAAATCTGCTTTCTGTACACAGATGACACTGTATTATATTATGTAAATAATCTTTAAGGCTGTCCATAAAATATATTAGGCATCTCATTGCCGCTACATGTTATCAAAGGCAGCTTTTTCACTGGATATGTGGCAGGTTTGTAGCCTCTGACTTTACTACTACTTCAAGTGACTGATAATATGGATCTGCTGCATTTTCTTAATTCAGCAGGACAGTTTGAACATCAGCTTTGAAAATGTAAACTCGGTTTGCCAAACCAGACCATTGATTATAATAAATGCAATTTCTGTTCCACATAGAAATGGTAGGAATTGAGCAGCTTCTTATTGGTGCTGTTAAGGCTGTGCTTGAAGTATTATTGACCCAACAGTGCCCAAGAATCTTGTGCTTATGACCAAAACATATTAGCATACAAACATTAAAACTTAACTGCTGGAAACTAACAACAGTTCTGGGACCTTAAATATAATGATGTTTTCTCTTCATAAGGCAACAAAGATATATTAAGCTTACTGCATATTCTCAAACGTGGAATTTAAAACAGATGGAATGAATATTTAGCTTTTCCCTCCAGAGACATTACAGGCAATGAATCCATTGAGAGAACAAGATAATTAAAGGGAAATAGCATTAAAAAGAAATGTTAAATGAATGTGTTGATGATATACTTCATCTAGACATGCCAAACACCATTTTTACATATTTAAAAACTTCTAATATATGGAAATTTTGTGGCTAACTGGGCTCTCTTTTGCCTCAAATGATAAGTTCAGTCATAAAAAACCTACCATGTTATGCAAAAGAAGAATTGTTGTGATGCATCTGAAACTTGCTGCTGTAAATTCGTGGTGCAGGTATTCTCATCTAGGGGCCTTTTTACCCTTCCTTATGTGTCTTGTCCTTCACTGGACAGTGTCTACAATCAGAGTCCAGTCTTACAGTCATGGGAATTGTTTCTTATGGTTGCAGTTCATGAAGAAGTGACTAAGTCATTAAGGAATGTAATTGTAAGATATTTGAAATCGTTTGGAAGACATGTTGCATTCTGTATAATTCTGTTAAATATTTGTCCTGTTGGGAACTTCTCCTGTGCTTCTATAAGATATTGTCACTGGGTAATATAATAATGTTCTGATGTTTCTGGAGCAGCATTGAGTGCAGAGTCAGATGATGGAAGTTTCTGGTTTCTGCAGATCCATTTTTTTCTGTTGGTTTCCATGCTCAGCTTCAGTGAGCTCCCTGTCTGAGCCCTCTCTCTGTTAGACACCAATTAGCTGCCATGTTCCAGAGTCAACTGATGAATCTGATGTCTTAATACCCATTCATGACAGAAAGTGTGAGTAGAGTAGTTGAGGCACCATGCTGCCAGGGTTCAAAGGGCAGAATGCTTATTTCTGAGACTGAATGAAGCCCCATCTGAAAGAGAAGAGATACGCAATGATAAATGTAGATTTTGACAGGTAAAATAGCCTAGATCAGATGAGAAGTTTTGATTATACACCTTGTTCAGCACTCCACACGTAATTGGGTGGTGATAGCTGTAATAACTATGCTAGAAATTCATTCAATACAAGGAGAATAAGAGGTATAAAAATATTATTTCATGTTGGTCTTAGACTAAGCAAAAAGCAGCTAGATAATTAAATCTAACATATTATCCCTGTTTAGCATGATGTTAAAGTGTATTTGATTATTTTTTCTTTAAATTCTGAAGCAAGTAATTTTTTACACTCTTTCATTGTTTGTAGTACTTCATTAATTTATTCTTCATCAGTTTGAGAGTATGACTGCATTTGTAGTTCAGCTGTTCAGTTACATGTTAGGAGTGCCATACACCTTTGTGAGTGTAATTTTGGCCTATGAAGTTAACCTGTCAGTAACGTTTGCTGAATCCTGTAATGTCTATAATGTTTGTGTTGTCTCCATTGAATCTAGCTGCTTTTTGCTGAATGACAAGTGACTCTCTTACCCCATCTCAGATTTCTTTGGCTTATTACATAAAACTTTAAATGTGTTTGGAATATCCCTGAGGGAGAGCAGACTTCAAGCCCAGTGGTCCAGATGTTCATTTGCTTTCTTTTGGAAACATCTAAATAGTGTTGTATTTAGCCTTTATACATCTACTCAGAATTACCTGCACGTAAGCAGATGAACACACTTGAGTCTGATTCCACAAACCTGGCAATTTCATGATGTGATGCATGTTGTCTGAATAAATCACAGAAATGCTGTGCTTATTTTTCCCCATTGATTGGGAAGGGATGGTTATGTGGCCATATCAAGTCCAGAGACTGTGGATATCTGATGTTGAGTGACTGAGTTAATTGTTTTGTAAGTCCTCAATACTCTTTTTTATTGGTATTGTAACTGAGATGGTAATGTCCTCTGTCAGATCTTGCTGTTGGCAATGCCTAAACTGATTTGTTAGGGGACACCTGAATTTCCCAGATGTTGTCAGAGAACTGTTATTTGAACTCAAAAGTCCTTTTTTTTCTTTCTATATTCTCTTAATTCTCTTAATGTCAGTCCTTAGAGTTAATATCTCTCTGTTGTTACTTGGCCCCAAAGCAAGTTAACCGATGTTAGTACAGAATTGTCTCAAAGGTCCAAGCTTTTGGAGTCATTATTAAGGCATGGCTTCTGGGAGGAAGAAAGAAGCTTCTCACAGTTGTTGCAGACATGGATGATATTGGTGCCTCCTTCTAAGAGAATCAAGTTGCTATTTTTGTTAAAGGTTGTATTGAACCTTGGGATCTTTAAGTGCTGAAGTACCATAAATATTGTAGTTTGCCATAGAGATTGAGATACTGCAAAAAAAGCAAGATTCTTGAGAGTGGTTAGGCTGTATTTGATAGCTACTGAGATAGCAGAGGTCATCATCACCTTGTTTAGCACCATGTGGAAACAGCTCAGAAAGCATATGCCTCAACTTTGAGACTGCTGGGGTGTAAAATTAATGAAATGGGGCTTATATAAACACTCTATTAATGATTCACATGCAGATGTAATGGAAGTATTTTAAACTTAATTCTTTTTAATTGCATGGTGTGCTTAATAGATAGTGAGTAGTTTAGAAATAGGAAAAAAATGAAGATAGTACGATGGAATATTTCTAAAATGACATGTACTTGCTCATTCCTGCTAATGAGCCCACAAAACATATTCATTGCAAACTATAACATTTTCTTCCTTGGCTGATACTTGGGAGGAACAAAGAAAACTACTAAATGGGACAGAAAGCCTGAGAGGACCTCCTGGTATTTGATATTCTTCCCAACTAACAAGGCAAGGTTGCATCTGGTTAGCGATCACAAAGATAGTCACAGTACTCTCGGCAAGGTTTGCTTGTTTTTATAATGTTCTTTGCAGTCTTTTTAGCATGCGTGGAACTGTTTGTTCTTTGATTTTATTAATTTTCTCTATTTTTATTTCTTTTTCCCCTTCAAGTGCAGTTCTGGGAATAGTCCTTGAATTGGCTTCCCTCAGTGAGTTTCTTGTTTTTCTTTTGTACCATTAGCACACAAAAGGGTACAAGTAAAATCCTGGTGCTAAGTATGCTTTCAAGAATGAGGAAATGTTTCTTTTCCTTCTCAACTCGAGAATGTAATTTCTTTTTGTTAGTACTGGTCTCAATTACAGTTGGGGTGATACTCTACATAACTTGCCCTGTAGCTTACCTACACTGGAGACTGGTAGAGGAAAAAGCAGAGATCAAATTAATGTTGATAGGCTATTAATTTTGTGAAAAGTCTTACTCACTCTGTAAGAGAAGAGTGAAAAAACTATCAAAATATATGGGGTCTCTTTATGTGAAAGATGCAATGTCTTGCAGTATGTACAGTAGTACAAATTTCTGCAATAGCTTGCTTGAACTGAAGTATTTAAAAGAACTTAACCTCTAATTTGAAAAATAGCTTTTTAATATTTTTTACTCTTCTCCTTCAGTTTCTAATTCAACAGCATGTGCCTCTTGGAATTTTCTCTTTTGTCTTTTTCCTTTTAAATTCCTGCAGTGTCACCACACAGTTAAGCATCAAGTCAGAGGAAGGGCAGGAGGTGAGATTAAATGCTTGACTAATAGTTGTGGGATTTGAACATATTGGCGAAATAAACTTTAGAGTAGGAGATCTCTTGCTACCATGGAATTTACAGTGTCCTGAAGAAGGAAAGCTTCATGGGCAGAGGGGAAGAATGAAGGCTGTCTGAGTACAGGAATGGTGAACCAGTGTCTCCAGCAAAGGAGTCCTGCATGGGTGGACTTAATACAAAACTCACTATGGAAGTGGAGAGCCCTGATGATCATAGGATCACTCTCTCCTGCAGCCCGCACCATAATTTTTTCTGTGCCAGAAAGATTTGAGCTTTGCAGGAAAATCTGGGTTTCATCAGCATATGGGATTGTCAAAATTCCTTCAAGAAGTATCCTAAACTGTCTCAGTTCTTAAAGTCTTACCAGCAGTCTACTTTTCAAGATTAAATTTAGTTCTCCACAAATGAAGTTGTGTGCTTTCTAGTAGATCTTGCCTGGAGAAGAGAAAGCTCACTCTCTTCAGTAGTGATAGGACAAGAGGGGATGGTTTTTAGATATCAGGAGGAAGGTCATTATTGTGATCATGCAGAGGCCTTGGAACAGGTTGCCCAGAGAAGCTGTGGATGCCCCATCCCTGAAAGTGTTCACAGCCAGGTTAGATGGGGCTTTGAGTAATAACACTGTACTTCATCCCAGCAAAGCTGCTTGCTTCTCAGATGATTCCGCTCAGCATGATATGCTTCCTGTGAGCGTGTTCTTCCACCGTGTTTGAAGTAGGATTTTTTTTTTTCCAAGACATTTCATTTGCTTTGCAGCAGCTTTGAGTGAAGTGATGGGTAGGAGCTGTGTTTCAGTCTCTTTAACGCTTTCTAGAGGACAGTACGTGAAGTGAGGTTTCATGCTGCAGCATGGAGGCTGCATAACCATGGCAACAGTGAGCGAAGGGAAGGCCATTCAGCTCCACATGAGGTTAGTTTGACCGGCAGTGAGTAGCAACAGGACTAGAAGTGATCACTGGTATCAGTAGTAACTACTTAATAATACATTTGTCTCTTTTAATTGAATTGTGAGGTATTTAGCAATGAATCTAAAAAGCAGAGAAAAATCTTAATTTTGTGCATGAAAAAAATTAAAAATGTATCCATACTTCTGTATCAGTGACTTCAGCAAGCCTTTATGATTTCAGTGTGTGCTGCCAAAAGCCATGTACATGCTCTGTAACTTATCAAAATTTCAAGCTGCTGCTTCCAGGTGTATGCACTGCAACACTGCCTGGCTGTGGGCAAGTCATTGAAGTTTTGCATCCCAATAATCTTTATCGACTTTAGTGACCCTTGGGATTGCAATTATCTTTAGGTACATGTATATTGTCTTGTAAAAAGTGTTGAGGCCCAAGTAGATTGCTGGATGATGCCTAAAAATCTCTATATTATTGGGAAATGTCCATCTGGAGATGTAGTTCTGTAGTCTGATCCAGTGGAACTGATGGAGGATGTTGAATGCAATGAAGACACTCCTTTTCATCTTGTCTGATTTTTGTTTTTAAATACAGCACATTTTGATCACTGTATCATTGAGCATTCCAGTTTTGCTATTGCTGTCTGGGACTTTGTTTCATTAGGGTGTCAAACTGAGTTTCAACTTTTCCTGAAACTTTTCCCTGGTAAGAGTTGCTATCTTTCAAATTGGAATGCTAGGTTTGTGGGGAAAGGAAATGTTTCTGTATTTCAGTGGGTTTCTTCTCTGTGTTTATTAGTACAGCCTTTTGCAAAGTTTTTGTGCTCAATTGACAATCTGGCTTATCAATTATTGTTAGGGAAGAAGCACAAGAGCTGTGTTCATTCATGTTTAGCTTAGGTGCATGTTAGCTTTGCCCAGACCTCCAAATCTGCCAAAGCCCAAATGATGAGTATGGTAAAGACTGCACTGGTGAGGAGAACAAAAAGCTAGGGACTACTTTGGGTGGTTGCTGCTGGGAATGGTTTTCAGAGAGGGGTTCCCAGGACTGGATTTACACTAAATAAACAGAGGCTGTGAGGGGAATACTGTGTTTCATTTAGAACTCTGGTTTAAGTTAAAGGGATAAAAATAGCTGTAGGACATCTTAAATTAGTTTAGAAAAGTGAAGGAACCCAATCTAGAGTATTTTTTAAATTGTCCACTTATCTTTTTAGAGTTCTGTGCCTCACTCTCCTCTGTTCAATAACTAGGTATGTAATCCAAAGAGATAGCTGGAAAGATTCAGCTGTCAAAGTTTCAGATTCTGTAAACATAGGCTTTTTTAGTCAGTGCTGTCAGTACTAGTATGTCTTTTTTTGTTCTGCCAAAACATGTTCCTGAAAGTTTTCTTTTTCTATTCTGGTTTTAGAAAAGATGCAAGAAATGGAATTAAAGTACCAGAAAACCCTTCTCCATATTGAAGAGAAACATTCATTACAATTGCTTCTAGTTATTAATGAAAATGTTCCATAATAGACTAGCGTTTGTGTGTATTGTGTGTTTTGTGTAAAGAAAATGTAATTACTTGCCTTCTACCCATATGCTTTTACCAGAATGTTACAGACATGAATTTTTCAGTCTTGCACATTGGCAGAGTTACAGTGACTCTACTTGCTGCAAATATGATATTAAAAAGATATGCTTTATGTTTAACTTTGCAGATCCAGAATGCTAATGATGTGCTAATAGCACCGCTGGAGAAGTTTCGTAAAGAGCAAATAGGAGCAGCAAAAGTAAGTGTCTGTGGTTGTTTTTCATTTCATGTATATTTGAGTTTATCAGTGTGTTTTGAAGGCTGGACTGGAAACAGGCATTTTGTATTCAAACAGACTGGGTACAGTCCTCATTAATATGTTAGTAAATTATACTGAATCCTTTGCTTTAGAGGAGGAGATTATTTAGAAATGGATCTTAAAGACTGATAATATGCTTAGGGAGCAGCTCTTGCTACTGTTGCACATTCCTACCATCTGGCATTATGTTTGTCATCTGATGTCTGCATTTACATTATGCGGCATCTTGGATTAACCCAGAACCACAAAGAGGGTTCAAACCGCTGCTATGAGTGCAGTGGCCCTCAAGTGGCCATTGTATAAAGACAGAAGTCAGGGTGCTTTGGGCATACTTTCTGGCTCTGCTTTCCCTCTCCTCTTTACATGGCTGATGCAGTGCAGTGACTCATACTCATCTTGCCAGAATATTCATGTTAATATTCTTCAAAGGTTTTCCCATTGTGGAAATGCTCCATTTGGTAATTCAAGCCAATTTTTTGGTCTTAAGTGTTTTGTTCTTTGTCTTTGTCTTTGTTCTCTGTGTTAGAGAAACAGTGTAGGTTGTCTATACCAGGGTCCAGTAGTCAGCCAGGGAAGTTGGATAATATTGGCAAAAAAATGTTGGAATGAACTGTTAGTCTGGAAGAGCTGTTTCAGTCTGATCCTAGATTCCTAAGTGGCTATCAGTGACTGCACTGGTAACAGTCTCTGAGAGATGCATAAAGGCTGTAATAGCCAGCTGGAGATATGGTTAGTAACAATTCCTTCTGTCTGCATTAATATGGTAGTTCTGAAGCATTTCGCATCTTATATTAGCACTCATAAAAATTTCTGGGAAGTCTTCCATTTGTAAGGTTAAATGAGTACAAAAAAAAGTTCTCTGATGTTGCAGGTGAGGTTGTGCTTGTGCTGTACTCAAAACAAACTCACAAAGAACAGAGCTATTGGAAAGAGAGACCAAAGGTTTATATTTCTTGTGCTGCTGTTATGAATGTGTAGCAAACAGATGCAACTCCTTCTGCACAGGAACTAAGTAGATGTTTGTGAAGAATTTTAACTGTGAACTTGAGGTCAGATTTCTCTGAAAGGGATGTTCTTTACCCTCTTACTTGATATGTTTTTGTGTACAACTGCATTCTTGTCTTGTCCCACCCCTACGCTGCTGTGAGATGCAGGGCTGGGAGTTTATTTTCTGTGCTGCATAAACCAGAGTTTAATCCCAGCACAAAATTACTTCTAGTTTTCAGTAGGTTTTGGTAGTCATTCCACTCTTTGTGTTACCATTTCATTTCATATTCCTATAGTCTAAGGGCTATCATTCTTCTCTGCAGAGCACCTTGTTTGAAAGCCTTAACCCACTGTGCAGTCAACAGACTGACTGTCTCAGTTCATCAGAGAGACAATCCACAGGTGGTTCACAGGATTCTCTGTAGAACTTCATAAGACACTTGTGTCTCCTTTGAATATCACTCAGTAGATGTCAACACATACATAATGATCTAATTGAAGATGACTCCTTTGTTTTTTGTGTCATCAACTACTGAACATTAAAGGTAGGGCACTACAGAACAGGTTGAGTCCTCTCTGTTTGGTGTATCATAATGACTGGTTTCTTTTCCATATCTCTTTCAGATAAAATATAGGCATTTGCACATCTTACAGTGGTTGTTGTGACTTGTCTGTGGTCACACAACAGTGTACAGAATGAGTTCAGGGAGGGGAGCCTGGCTCAGCTCTTATTCCAGTGTCTGAGGGACTCTATTATGCAGTGCTGTTTGTTTTGGGCAGTTCAGGGTGCTTGGCTTAACACATTGATACCCTATAGAGAGCTTTCCCAGCTCATTGTTTCATAAATTGTCAAATAAACTCATATTTTCTTGTACTGCACGTGGAGTTCAACTGCCAAACTCAGTAATGGGGGATTCAGATCTCCTTCAAAACCAAGTGCAATACAAACATTCACCTTTGAATTGATTTTTGTTAGTGTAAGCAATTACAGTTGACCTTTAAGTACATGATATCAACACAAAGAAGTGAGAGATTAATTTCTTTCAGTACTGGTTTTCTAGTAATTACAAAATAGCAACATATGATATAGGAATAATGAGACCTGTATGAAACAGAGTATAAATCTGGGCTTTGTGAAACTCATGGTTAGTAAAGTGGAGAACATGGTCTGCTTGCCTACCCACACTTCTGCTCACTGGGATCAACCCTTGAGCATTTATTAACTCTTATAAATAAGGGATGAGTTGAGCTCGCTACTTATTTATCAGCAGTTAATGAAGGTTTGCACAGAGGTTTGGCTCTTTGAACTCCTCTGGGGTGATCTGTGCTGATAGCCAAAGAAAAAAAATGTTGTGTTCTTGTTGTTTGGATTTCAACAGCAAGTTTCACAGAACACTAAGAAGATAATTTCTTATTTGTGGTCTTCTCTAAACACATCAGCTGTGTGGAGCATGTATCAACTGTTAGTTTTTGCTCTGAAATACCAGATGTGAGCTCATTTTTTCCCCATAGTGTTAACTTACAACAGTGTGGAGAAATGTATTCATGTCAAACCCAAAGCTGGTTCTGTTTCTCTGTCACCCCTTCCTTCCAAAATCCCAAACATTTCTGTGATGTGTTCCTCTCTGAAGAGAAGTTAAATGGTGCAAACTGCACAGGATGGCTGATAGTTTGGTTGTTTTATATATTTCTTGAGCTATGACATTACAATTAATTTGCATCAAAATATTTTATGGACTAACATTTAAAGAGATTAGGAATAGAAGCATAAGGTTAATTGTATATACGCCTTTAGCACTGGCCATGTCAGTGGTAGTTAGAGGTGCAAGCAGCTCTTGGGTGTTGGACTCCCAATTCCAATTGCATTTTGCAATTATAGATTTTAGTACCCTGTGAAGCTGCATTTCCAAATTTTGAAGAAAAAACATATTAGATAGTTATGTTACCAATATGCATAATAGGAAATTATATTACATACTACTCTCAGATTTTGCTGAGGTGAAGATTATGCAAGAGAGTGCTTAAATGTTAAATGTACTTGCTGGGATTTTTTTTCCTTTCTTTTCTAAAATACCAGATGAAATTCAGCTGGAGATAAAAACAAGCAATCCCCATCCCACCAGTGCCCCCTCCCCTCCACATGCACATGCAGGGCAAAAAAAGAGAAAATAAATTATGAGGATCACTATTTTGTTTTAATAATCAGTAACTTCACAAGTTTTTTGCTACCATGATGAAGTACATAGGATTATCCTATGTACCCTGTGTAATCTATGTATCTTAATTGTGTTTAATAGAGAATGAGAATATTTCATTGTTTCTTCAAAACTGTAACATGTTTAAGCAAAAAATATGGTCACAGAAATCAAAGAGAATATGGAGGATAAAATATATCCTGTTGATGTTATAGAGCTATGTTTCAAACACAAGGACAGTATAATCTCAGAGTGCAAAGTTCAAGTGTTTTTGGAATGTCACACGAATAACATTAAAGACCAGTTCTTCACATGAACTTTAAAAACCTGAAGGTACCCAAAAAATTTGCAAAACATTCACCATAAAACATTAGTGTTTGTAATGTAACCAGCAATACACAAATCGCCATCACTTGCTCTTCTCGATTTATACTACTTGCTCTTCTGTTTTTATTGCACATATTTCAGTTATTCCCTTTCTGCACACACTCAGTTTAAATAAAGCTGAGTTCTCTCCAGAGACTACACAAACCCAGCTTTGCATTGGATAGCCTGTTGATTTACTCCATCTGAGTTTTAAAAAATGACCTCTGCAATTATTGTCGAAAGGCGAGCAGAAGCCTGGTGAGGTAACTGGGAAAGGATTCCAGGCACGAAGTCTTTTGCCTTATTTGGTCAATGTGGTTTGCGAGGCCCCAGCTGGTAACTTTGGTGAGCTCATTGTGTGATGTATTATGGACAATAAAGCCAAACTTTCATCTTTCTTTTTATCCACTGAGTACAGCATTTAGCAATATTTATTCCAATGTTCATTGATCTTTATTGCAACTTAAATCAGATCAAAGACAACAGCAGCAATTTTGGTTTTAGGACTTAAAAGGACTGTTTTGTTTCCTCCTTGCAATTCCATCTGTTTGTTTCATAAAATAATTTATTTTGGCCAGGAGGATTATTTTTTATTATTATTTAATTTCATTCATTTATCCAAAGCTGTGAATTCCTTTCTACTTGGGATATAAATCCATATTCCCTGCTGGGATTAATTTTCCTGCATCTTTGCTCACATCTATCCTCACATGCGGGAGCTGGCACGTTCTCTCTGTGTTTGATTTGGATTGTCTGGAAATTGAGGAGTGTGAAACAAACAAAACCCCCATTTTTTAAGGTCTGTCAGAAAACTGTCAAAGCAGAGTTTTAGATAAGTATCTGAGATTGGTTAGAAATACCAGAATGCCCATTTCATGAACAGTTTCCTTGGTATCTGATCAAATTATAGCACTTGTTGTCCTTCAACTGAGAAAAATGGATGACCTTGCTCTAGTAGGTATGGTAGAAAGTGTTGCATTACAAGTAGTGTCTGCTGCTCACGGTTTGGTACTTGTGTCCACTAGATTTGGTATATTTTAATGTCAATCTGAACCGTGATGGGAGGGAGCCAGGGAAAGGAAGCAGAGTCCAGGCTAGAATAATTGATGGTCAAATGCTTTGAGTTAAAATGCAGCACCGTTTCTCAAACCTGGTTACTATCAGAATTACCTGGTATCTTTGCTGATAAGATAACTTACTCTGAAGACAAGGAAATGCAAGGCATCAAATCTATTTCTGTTTCAGCAAGGCTTTTAAAGCACTCTACATGAAGCATTATAATTTAGTTTACATGGGGCTTAGTATGAGAAATTTAATCTGTCAGAGGAACTGGCTAATGGGAAGAGGGCAGCAAGTTTTGTTTATGGGAGAGACTGTCTGGTTAAAGACAAGTCCACTAATTAGAAGATCCTATGGGGCAATTTGAGCTCAGTCTGTTATTTCATTTTCGGTAATGACCAGGTGAAAAGAAAATCTGGTCGTGTTGATGTATGTTGCTGAGATAGGGGATTAGGACTGGAGGATTGGGATGAAAGTGTAAGGTGAAATGACTGAGCATAAGGAACTGAGGCTGTGCAATGGTCATGAGACAGCTGCATAACAAAAAATCTGCTGTACTGATAAATAACTCAAGTGGCAGTCTCTTTAGGTATTATAGTCTAGATAGAAAAGTACAAATTTTCTTTAAGTTTACTTTTACTTATATAAATCCTCAATTTTATTTAAAGTTTGTGAACTGTGAAAGAATTATAAACTTTATTTGTAAATACATTTAATTCCAAGGTGTTAGTCCTAGAACATTTTTATCTGAGAAATAATTCCGTACATGTTGTCTCATCTGGTATCTTATTTAACCTAGTATTGACAGATGTAGGAGCTGAGAAATCGGGAGACTAAGCTTATTAATAAAATACTGGTTTTGTAGTGATAACTCTTAAAATTCAGTTTTAAGTTGAAAATCTGAAAACTTCTTCAAATTAAATATTGTTTAAAATGTATGTTACTTCATTTTGATTTGTATTGTTTCCTTCTGGATTTCAGTGTCTGTTTATGGAGTCTTCTGTGAAGTGACCCAGGTCCTACAATTTGGAGTAGCCAGGTTGTTGCTTTACCAGCTGCAGCTGTCTGCTTTTCCCTTTGTAATTGGCATCTAATAAAAATGTGTAGTATAAAAACCACTTTCAAAATAGATCAAATTTTGCCTTAGTTATTCAGCAGTTTAAACACCTGTGTCAATTTGGCAATCTCTATTAAAATAATTTTTTACAGGATACAAAATAATTGTAATGCCACAGTATGATTAGCCATTGCTTCTTTTGCACTTCTGTATGTGGAATATTTGGTGACTTTCATGATAGTGGTGAAGAGTCCAGCATGCAAACACTTCACCTTTTCAAGAAGTCTTACTTTCTCCTATGCAAAGCCAAACAAACTTTTAAACTGGGAGATACTATTGGCTGAATACCTGAACCCAGAGTGTTTTTGAAGTGACTGATCTACTTGGGACAGCTCTTGTTGTTCTGCAAATGCAGCAAAATTATTTTCTTATTGCAGTTTACTTCAGCTTAGTTACAGTTTCTTTCAAAGTTGATAAACTTTTAGGAAGTTGACAGGGAACAAAAAAAAGCAACAACAACAACAACAACAACAAAAAAGTTCTAAAAGCATTTTTTCACATGCACTCATTTAAAAAATGAGAGTGAAAACTCAAAGCTCATAACTAAAAGATTGTGGACACAGTGATTGAAAACTGTTGGTTCAGTCTGTTCAGTAAGGTGTTTGTGAGGAAAGCAGTTAATGTTATGTGCATAATCAGTTTTAATAAATTCTGTTAAATGCAGTCTTTCTGTTATAACTTAGTATGATTAAATGGCTCACTGACTAAAACAGGTTTCTGAAGCTGTGTTTTTTCTGCAGTTTAATAAAATTCCAATTTGCATCCTAAAGAAAACAAATATAAATTAGGGATAAATAAATTAGTCCCCTGTAGTAAATAGGGAAATAATTTACTGTTCTGCCATAACACTTAGAAATTAAAGCTTGGAATAAATTTGTTAATTGGTGGAATTGCTTAAGACAGCATGCAGTGTATTTTTCTTGTCAAAAAGAGCCGTATACTTTTTAAAAAATCTACAGTTAGTAAAACAAAAAAATAAAAAACTTAGGTAGCAAGTATCAGCCTGTCTGTTGGAAAACAAAAAAGGAACATAAAAATGCAAGAAAACCTGTACATTTTCTAATTAAATTTGGGCTTTTTTCCTTGCTAATCTACTGCAGCCTTTTTTAATGTGTGTCACGGGAAGGATTCAAGAAGGTTGCATCCTGACCCTGCACAGCTGCTAGAATCCTGCTGGACTCCTGAGCTGTGATTAAAAGTATGAACAAGGACGTTCACCTCTAAACTTTATTTCCAGTTCACAGGGGGACTAAACTTCTTAGTGAGTGTTCAAGGCATGGAGGATTTGGCAAACAGGGTGCAGAAGCTCTACTCATCTGTTACATCCTTTCCAGCATTCTCCCAGCCACAGCATGGAGAGGATTATGTTCCATGCCTGAAAAACCAGTTTCAAGGTTTTTGCTGGGACTTTAAGAATGTCAAGGAGGATATAAGGGAAATACAGAAAGTGGCCAGTTGGCCAGGCACAGAGCGTGACAGAACTTGAAGAAACAGTTTAATATTCTGCTCCCTGCACAAGGTCTCTATCTTCATCTAGACAAAGGCACCTAATCCCCTGCCCTTCCTCCCCTTGCTCAAAATAAGACTCCACCCTGAATTTTAGCATCCTTTATCAAATCAAATTTGCCATATTTTGACAAAGGCATCTGCGTTCTCTTACCCTGCAGAGATTACTTCAGAATTATGCTTGTGGATGTTGTGTAGGGCCACAGCCATACTGAACACTTAACACTGGAGTCATGAGGCTTTATATATGGGTATAAATTAAGCAGATAATCTTATTCTGTTATATGTTGGGTTTCTTCAGAAGTTTTGGGGAAAATTAAGATCTCCATTGCTTCCCTTTGTTCTGTGGTGTATTTAAGATAACAGCATAAAAGTAGTAATGGTTAGAGTTTGGGCATTACTCAGATGTTTTTGAGCTTATGAGCCTTTATTCCGTACCTGTGATGGAGCTGTATTTTTCGTTCTACATAGAAAATCATTTGATCAGGACACTTGACTGTATTGTCATAGGTTTCCCCTCATCGAGTATCTTGTTCCATCTATGCAGCAGGTTCTGCAGGGGCCTGGGAATATACAAATTGCACTCTGTTACCGTTGTAGCAATTTGCTTTTGAGAAGGCAAAGTATGAAACAGTTGTATTCCAAAGCGTAGTGGGTGATGGTATCTGGGAAGTATCAATTCTGTACTGTAACAAAAATTGGGCATCCTTACTTGAAACTTTATAGTGCCTTGGTGAAGGTATGGGAGCATTAAGAGTTCCATATTTCCTCCAAATGAACCAGCTTTGTTAATTCAGGATCTGTTGGTTTATAATAGCTACCACAGAACCATTTGTTCCTGTGGCATTTGCCAAGAAGAGGTGGTCTGAAATCATTGTCTTGAGAAGATTAACCTCCCCTAAGAAGTAAAATGAGAGCACTAGTGGAGCTTAATAATGCCACTGGGGAGGCATCACTTTTCACCCTAAAGTGATATTTTGTGTTCCTTTATCAGTATTGTATAAAGGACTCTGAAAATAGATGCTTCAAAGCAAAACAAAATCACTTCTGACATTGATCCCAAACTGTTTCCTTTTTTTTTTTGTATCTGTAAACAGCACAGCTTCCAGTTGTGTGTATTAATCTAAAAAATTTCTCATAGCACGCCTCAAGTTCTTCCTCAGGTCAACATTGTGATCCTGTAGCGATGACGTGGGAGGTGCCATGGGATCATGAACTGTGCTGAACATGCTGCTGGGCACGCAGAAATCAGTGATGTTGGTTGATTGGTTGGCATCGACAGCAGATTCCCAAAGAGTGTTTAAAAGAGAAATTACTAGTTAAGAAAGAGTTATTTTTATCTTCAGCTTTTAAAATAGAGCAGTGAGCTTGTGAAGTTGTAAGCCAGTCTGTTGGAATTGCTTTATTTGAATGACATGTTCTTTGAAGCTTTTTGGCTTTATCTTTTCTCAAAGTGCACAAAGCAAAAATGTTGTTAACTGTGCAGATGAAGTGGCCTCTTCATGGACATTTTAGTTTACTGGTGTGTAGTAACATTCTTGAAATACACTTAATTTGAGGAAGAATCTAGCATTGGAAAGAAGGTGTGGAAACAGCAGTGTGCCTCCATGGGAAGGAAAGAAAGCCAGTGCAGATGGGAGGAACATGGGCAAGGAGAGCAGCAATGTTTGGTGTGGGACGCCAGCAAGGGCAGCTGCTCAGGGAATAGGTGGTGGCCACTTGGGGAGGGAGGTAGAGGAAGAGACAGAGAGAAGCAGCAGTGGCAGGAAAGGGACAGTGGTGGAGACTGAGAGAAATTGTTGAGTAGTGTCATACAGTTTTAAAAATTGGATGCTCTTTGTCTATTTAAGAAGTTCACGGCCCTGACTGTTAGAATGAAAGTGAGCCTTACAGTCAAGTGGAAAGGTCACACTACAGCAGTTGTGCCTGTAGCAGCCCTGTGCTGTGCTTACAGCCATGTAGCTGGATGCTCTGTCATTGGCATTTCTGTGCACTTGTGTGTAAGTAACTGTAGAGACAATCCTATCTTCTCTGTCCTTAGTATGAGAACTAGAGTCTCAAGGAAAACAAGCCATTTTTCACTGTTGGTGCAGTTGGATAACAAGTTGGGATGACTGCAGAACTTGAAAGGCCAACTTCTAGATGTCTAAATATGAGTGAAGCTGAGAGCTTTATACCTGCTTAGTCTAAGTGCTGGCGTAGAAGTTGAGGCAAAAGTTGGAGCTGTCTGTTCCCTGTGAATAGGACCAGTCTGCTTCAGTATGATCAATTCTAAACCTGCCTTTCTCTTTCTGGCAGTCCATGGTGGGGGAACACAGCTGCTACTAAGAGTCAGATACAACCCACCAAACCTGTGCAATGGTGTTAAGTTTGTGTTTTCCTATAAAGCTGCTTTTCTTTCTGTTTGCCCCACATTGTCATCTGAACTGAACAAGAATTTGGTGTGTATGGAAATGAAGCAGAAACATTAGAAGACATTGGTTTTTATTTTTTGAATGACCTTTAAGAAGCTCTGTAAGCTCATACTGAAACTAGATAGTGGAGAAAAAGCACAGCTACTTTCTACTGATAGAGGGGTGTCCCCTCTGGTCTGATTTTATAAGCATTACTGTTAACAAGTTTCCATGGATAGTGTTGTTAGCTCAGTGACTTCAGTGTTTTGAATATTCTTAAATTATAATATGTGTTATTGCTGGTTGACTTTTATTTTTGAGGAACAGCATGCCCCAAATCTCACTTGACTTCTTTCCTTCTTTCATGTGACTGATGACTTAGGATTGAGATGTATTTGCCATTGTCATTTACTTTCTGCTCAGCTTCTGTAGCTATATTGATTTCTGTCAAGTATCTGCAGTGCTTATGACATGAGCAGTTTTCCACAACATTTTTTAATTAAGTATACATAGCTAATATAGTTTCTTTCTGAATTCCTAAAAAGCATGAGTAACTTTCCTCTCAAAATCATTTAAAGTCACAATCTTTCGTACAGGAACAGAAGACCCCCTTCCTGTTAGGATAAAACCTTTTGAACTTCAGAAATCTATCCTAAAGCTGCTTCAGAGAAGAATTTAAAAATTCAGTTTGTGTTGTTCTAGGGAGCTTTTTCATATTATTTAAGCAGTAACATGATAATATCCTAAGTGAGCTATTTCAGCAAAAATACTTCATATTTAATAGACAGTAAAGCAATAAAACTAGATTACGTGTGTAGACTTACCAGTCGTGCTGTTTGGGCAGGGAGTTAGCAGATTCCCAGACATCTAGCAGCTACTCCTGGAATCAGCAAATGCCAAATAAACTTTGAGATAGCTGTGCAGCTGAACAACAGGGAGTCTGATGTGTCCTGCTTTGCAACCTGCCAGTACTGGCAGGTTTAAATGTCATTTCGCAGCAGTGCTGGGAACTACTAATATTTTTTTTCCATTTCAAGAGAGAAATATTTGGATAGAAACAAACAACATTCTACAAACACATTTGTTCATTTAATAGTAACGGGGTTTTAATTTGAAAACATCTGATGGAATTGCATAGGGAACTATTAGGAAATGGCTGTAGGATTCTCCTCTTCCAGGATACACTTTTGAAAGTATCTGATATGTAGACCTCTAAAGGCACTACGGAGGGAAAAGAAAATTTTCTTCAAAAGTTTATGAACCTAAAGGTAAATTATCTCTTCTAAGGTTATTCAGTATTTTATACAGATGTGAACTCCATCTAAACTTAAATTAGTTTTGAGCTGTTGAAAGTATATTTCAATTTTATGAATTCCTTACCTGATTTTAATTGAGGTTATTTTTTTAAACTGCCAGGTTTTAATATCTGTCTTCATAGTTTTAATGCTGCTAAACACTCATATTCTACATTTATTGCCTTGTTATGCTTCATAGTTACAATATGTTCTTTTTATTATAATTATTTGTGTCTTACACCATATTCTTTTCTGGATAATCATGGTTTGCATATGGTTGTTCTTTTTTAGTAAAGAATTGGTTTTAAGATTTATAGTTGTTTGGACATGTAATTTTCTACATGATGCATTCAGCTTCAATTCGGAAGTGTTTTCACTAGCAGTTATGAGGAACATAAGACATAATTTATTACTATATTAACCCTATTTTATATTGATCAACAATAATTTCTGTATGAACTATGATATAAATTTGTTCCACTTCATATTATTTGCTAATGATTCATAAACCTTGCCCTTCAACCTTCTAGCTTACTCATGGATTTGGGAAAACCCTCTAGCCTCATGATACATTAAATTCTTTTTTTCGGAGGAAGAGAAGGAGGGAAGAAGTTTTATATCCCTTTTTTGCTTTTCCTTCTGGAAAATCTTTTGGCCTTACCTTGAACCCCGAGCATTCACATAACAAATCCAAATTTCTACCAGAAAAAAAAAATCCTGCCATCCAGGCATCTATCAAAATGCAGCCTATGGTCCCAGATGGGTATGATAATTTCAATTTTATTAAAACCAATCAAAACCCACCAACTGACCAACTACCTCCAGGAGAATTCTCAACAAAACCTCAGGCAAAGTAAAATGCAAGGTGAATTTATTTCTTTTCTCCTCAGAAGAGAAGCTGTGAGACTGAGATCTCACGTTTTCCAAGAAATCCATAGGATCTGAGCTCAAATCAGTCTTTCCAAGGCTAAGTTTAGCTTGTTTTCTAATCTAGAGTTCTAGTTTTATTTGTCCTGCTACTTAGTAAGACATAGTCCCAGAACTTACAACTCCAAACAAAAATCCACTAACATTGTAGAAATACAATTTGAAGTTTTGTTTGGAAAGTAATGAAAAGGGTGGCTTTAAAAATATATTTGAAGTCTAACATTCTGGCAGTGAGCCATCTCCAATCTGTTATATCGACATTTTTGCAGTTGTTGTCAAAGAGAAAGAAAAGGGTTGTGGCTTTATTGATCTTCGTGGAGTTCACCATTGCCTTCAGGTTCTTCAGCTGACAAATATATCTGACATGATCTGTATTTTAGTCTAAATATTGCTTTTCTGTGCCAAGTTTGTACAGTTTCTGCACCTCAGCTCAAGTGGGTGAGAAAAATATGTACCAATTTTGGGTGAGGGGAAAAAAGAAATTATCACAACTATGTTTCACAATGTTCACTTGTTTTCTAGTTAAAGTAGTCTCATTGACATTTTTCTCCAAATAGTTTCTTTGCAATGATTCGTATTTTCATTTCCTTTCTTGATCCCTTTAAAATCACCTCTTACAAAACATGTCTATTTTATCCTTTCATAAGGATACTGTTATTGATGATGTTTGATTTGGTTTGGTTTTTTTTAAGACTTACCTTGTTAAAATTCCAGGACAAAGAGAGAGCTAAAAAATTTCTTTAGGAATAGATGTAAGATGTAGTTAAGATAGACTAATAGTTAAGTAAAGCACCAAAATTCATTGCAACTAGAAAAAAAAATGGAAATAAGTAAGGATGGCAAAAACCCAAAGAGGAATAATTTATGTAATAAATCTGAAGATACATGTAACAATTTTGACATTAGATACTGCACACAAAATAGTGGTAGATTTTTTTAATGTTCCCAGTGGAAAAGTCAGCTTCAAAATATAACAACTATTTCTGCTTTACATCCAAAAATACACCTTGTGGGTAAAAGTTGTAGGAATCATGCCAGTGATTCATGGCATGTATATGATTAGTTACAGCATGGAATCAAAATCTTTGTGAACTGGAAAAAAAGTTATCTGGCTCAATTGAGTCACCTTTTTAATAATCTCTTTCGTAATCAATATCTGATCTTTTCACAGTCGTAGATACCTGTAAAACCAGAGCGGTAGACGAACATCATCTTAGTTAAACTATTAACAAACATGTCTATAATCTGTAGTATCTTGAGCAAAATTTATTTCTGAAAAGATAATTCTTTTTTTGGAGATTGCCTAATCAGTTTTGAAATAAATCTATATAGGATATCTGAGGAAAGATAATACAACCACAAATGAAATCTGAATCTGGTATTACATGGCTTGAATGTCTCAGGAGGGTACTGGAAGTTATTGACTCCATTACATACTAGAAGCTGAGTGTGTGGTTAAAGGCTTTCCTAATGAGGTTGTTAGAAATTTGAGGCATTTAAAACTGTAAATGCTTTTTAACTGACTTAAGGCTTGATGCACCTAAGAATGGTTAAAAAACCATGGAGAGACATTAACAATGTTCAAATGCAGGACTTGGTCTAGGTGTTGGTGATTTAAGCATCAGTGCCAAACACGCCAAGGATTAGTATTATATAATTTTTCTTTTTTCTGTTTAGATTTTTTTTTTAATTGTACTCTCCTAATTCTCTCACATGGATTTTTTGGGATTTAGTCATATGTTCTAGCTAATATTTTGAAAAAAGTTATTGATATGTTTTCAGGGCAAAGGGAAAGGATCAGGTTTACTTGCAGGAAAGATGTGCAAGGATTAAAGAAAGCTGGAGTCTGAAGGGAATAAGAGACGTAGTGCAGGGTCGGGAATTAGCATCTTGCTAATGGCCACGTACTTAATGCTTTGTGTCATGGCTGGTGCAGTCTGCTCTGGTAACAGTACAGCATGAGTTTTCTTATCCAACCTAATCCCTTCTCCTTGGGATTTGATCCACTGTGAAATCTAGGCAAGAGCAATCATTTGTCTCCTAAGCCTTGAGGAGATAGTTTTGCATGGAAACTTTCTTTGAAAACCTCCTGGCATGTAGAAAAGCAGGTTTCTCTGTGGGCACTGATTGCTGGGACCAGGATTCAGATTATTCAGTTGGGCAGCAGCTGTAAGAGTGTTTTGAGAGTTGCAGAACAGGTTAAAGCTGGAATGGGCTGAGTCTGTGACTCCACTTAGGATGCATCTGTGTACCGTGAGTCACTGACTGAGTTTGAGGTTAAAGTTATTTTGGCATAAAGTGTTTCTTCTCATCCAGAAAATGAATCACCTGCTTCTGAGTGTATCTTTTTTTGTTAGGTTTTATGAAGTAAACAGATTTCAGAGACTTCAGTATATTCAAATATGTGGTTTTACTGGCATAGCAAAGGGCCTTCCAAGCAAAGGGAACTCGTCACCTGTTGGGGCCAGTATTTTTTGTACTTTTCCTGGAAACCTGGCTGAGTAATCAGAGCAATGTCAGATGCATTGTCCTTCTGGCACTGCAACCTTATTCCCAGAAATAACACTGGGTAAAGACACTCATACAGTCAAAACTGCCAAGGGATTGTTATTCTCAGTTTACTTCTGTTTGTTCTCCTTACTCGTCTGCTCCTACTTTTGAAAGGAGAAATTATTGTTGTGTTAAAATGTGGAAAAGAAGAAAGAAGTTGATGAGATGTGCTGTCCCTGGAAACATTGTGCTTGAGCCGAAATTTGTGTTAGTAACAAGGAAGCTCCAATTTGTAGTTTTCTCTTTAACTTAACTGATATAAAAACTGGTTGAGCAGATGTGGCAGCGTGAGGTTCAGTGTGGGAGGATGCTGCCAGAAGACCAGGAAGCCTTCAGATTCTGTGTCTCCTCAGGGATGGTGCCATAGAGATCTTCAGGAAGCTTCACATGAGATACAAGATACCTTAAAACCACAGTTAGCTTATTTGAGCTTGTTTTATTCTTGTTCTTGGGGGAGTTGTACCTGTTTAGATGTGATCATTTACTTTTCATGTTTTCCTTCTTGCATATAAAGTAGATCCTTTGATACATAATTAACAGGTTTTACTGTAGATGATAGAAAATACAGGCAGCTGGATTTGGTGCATTAGGAGCCACATTAGATGTGCCAATGGGCCTCTTTTGGCACTAACATGCATTTGACATGCTGCATGTAGGTATTCAGATGGCCAAGTACTGTTTTCACACTTCTCTCTTTGTCTCTCACCAAGTAGCTTAGACTTCAGACTCTTTTCCAGCTCCTGTTAGTGAAGGTTATGTTAATGGCAACGTGAGCTCAAGTGACTGATCAGACTTTGGATCATCCATTACCTATTTATCAGCTTGATTCTGAGACAAATAGTTCACAAGGCAAGAGGAATACCTACTGTTCATATCATAAATCTGGTAGGGAAGGAACTGGTACTGACCTGGCTGGGCAGGAAACAAGTAATCCTGCGGGAGCTTTGCCCATGGCTCCCTGGCTCCTTCCTTTGATCTTACCTCTGAGGTAGCACGGCAAGCACAACATCAAGCCCAAATGTTCTGTGTGTGTGTTATCTGCACCCAGACTTTATTGTCAAAGGCTGTGGCATGTTACCTGCTGAGGTATGTGGTCTAATGGACAGGATATCACCACTGAACTCCAGTAGCTTGTGACCAAAAGCTTAAATACTGCGATCAAGCAGACTCCCCTCCCAACTTTCAGTGACATGGGGGAAAAAAAACCTAAAAAGTTTTTTGCATTTTTCATTGCATCAGGTTTGCGTTGACTTGAAAATTTCCTCAAAATGGTGACTTTGCCACCTCTGTCGCTTGGAATTTAAAATATTCTGGTTCATATTTCTAGTCCAGCATTTAACATCATCTCAGAAGATAAGGCAGTATGTAACTAACTGCACCTTTTATTCAAAAGGTACATTGTAGTGTATGATCAACTGCAGTGAATTTCTGTTTGTGACCACAGGTGATGTTGAGATACTGAGGTTGATCTTCCTCCTTCGTAAAGACCTGGTGCTTGAGTATTCCCCAATAAAACTGTGGCTATGCAACTGACCTGTAATTTCAGTCCCACAGAAGTTGATTTCTTGCAGTAATTTGGCAACTCTTGCCTTCTCCCTTACATTCTTGGAATAAAGCATTTGGGAAAGATTTTGGAATATAATTCTTATAGTTTCTTTTCACTTCCTAAACAAAATACAGTACTTTAGTTTTCCTTTTTACCTTTGTATCCTCATATCTGCATATCTGTAATTAAATCCAGAAGGCATTGGGAATTATTCTGTATTGTTATTCAATATTTTGTTGGGTCAAATGCCTTCTTTTCCTTATGATGCCTTTTGGAGATATCTCTGTTGTGAAGTAGTGAGAACATTAAATTTTGTATATTTTTTGTACTAAAAGAAGTAATGAAATAATGAAATTGTTCATATTTTTCATATGGAATATATTTGAACTTCGTGTAAGATTGAAAGTATATGATGTGTTCTATAATCTATTATAATTACCATTAGATTTAATCACTGGAGCTAATCAGTAAGTGGTTTGTTATTACAGCTGATTGATAAGTTCTAATTCATGTCATTAAATTCTTCCTCCTACTTCTTAGTTCTCTGACTGACCTGACTTTCCCATGATATGACAAAGAAAAAACAGGGTGGTGCTACAATGCAAGCTAGTTATTTGGTTTTGTAGATAACAATTTCTGGGGAGAACGGGTCAGGAAAAGAATCACTACAGTTCATAAGTTGACCTGATGTTACTGCATAATGTCCAGTAATTAGTTTTTCTACCATTAATAGTTTTTGCACATGTGTAAGTAGGATTGTTTGTCTTGAGAGGTTTTTTTGCTTTCTCAAAATATTTAGCTCGTTAATCATTAGGACTTAACTAAGATTATTCAAGTCAATTAGCAAAGAGTTGCTGTTAACTAGAGGATATAAAATTTTATAATTAAAAGTTTTATTTATGTCATTAATGATACTCTGAGGGGATATTGACTTTGATTCATTCTCTTATTTCTTGAAATTTGGCACTTCTTGAAAGATGGAAAAGCTTTTGAGAAAGCTGTCTTTTTCTTAAATTTTCAGATTTAAATTTCAGAATAGCACATTTAAAACTTTCGAAGTACGAATTCTGAATTCAATAACAGAAAATAAGTTATTTCTTAGTTTGCTCAGAGTAGTAGCCTTTTGTATTATCATGTATTAAAATATTCTTATGGTGGAAATGTGAAGCTTGGTTGCATGTGAAGGGAAAAACTTTGAAGAGGAGCAGAGCAGGAAAGGAAAAAGGCAGGATAACTCTTTTAAATGAGACAAGCTTAAATATTCAGACACATCAGAGTATTATTTGAAACAGACTTTTGGACCCATTTCCTTTTGCAACCACACATATGCTTTTCCATCATCTTTAAGTGTGGGTGGAAAATAAGCATATTAGTTTTAAATGCAAAGGATAGGCCTATGTTATAATCACGTTTTTATACTCACCTACCTCTTCCACAGTGGTTGTTTTTTTCAAGGAAGACAGTGGAACAGTTAGGTACACTTTAAAACTTGGGGAAGATTATTTTGCATTAAATGTTGGCCTAGAAAGATACCACCTACATTAAACCTCATTTATATTTTTTATGGGAAACTGTGCACGTCTGTTGTATGGGTTGTTATTTATGGGAAAAATCCTGCTTAATATTGCTTTGAATAATTGAAGCGGTTCTCCCAGTATCTTCAGGTCCAATTCTGAATTAAACCCTAAAAAGGTTGTAATCAACAAAAGCGGTTTTATAACCTGGGCTTATTTTGACATCTGTTATTTCTTGTATGTTAGCTGGAATATTTAGTCAAATACTTTACTTGGCAATGTTTTGTTTTTCAGGATGGGAAGAAGAAGTTTGACAAGGAAAGTGAGAAGTATTATTCCATCTTAGAGAAGCACTTAAATTTATCAGCCAAGAAGAAAGAATCTCATTTGCAAGATGTAAGCACTGAACACAATCTTACCCAGTTTCACATTTGCATAGAAATCATGATGACAAACTGGTTCTCTTTAAGATATGCTGTATTTTGTTAATGCTATATCATAATATCTTGTAGTCATGCTTGTGACTATAAATTCTTCACTGAGATTAATACAACCCAAACATTTGTTAAATATTTTAACAAAGCAATATTCTACTTGTGCAACTTTGTGCATTTCAAGTACAACTAGTGTTTATTTTTTGCAACAATGGAATTATATTACTACTATAGAAGTTTGTGTTTTATAAGCTAAACATGGAATATTTGAAAGTCAATTAATTAATTCCTTTTTTTTGCTATTTAATATATTAGTCAATGAAATTATGCTTGTTTCACATAAATTTAATATGGAAGACTGAACTGAGATCACTTTAATTATACACATTTTTTTCTTTTTCCTTCTTTGTCATCTTATTCTGAGATTGTAGCATCATGCCCTGAAATTGTGTCCACAACTTCAGCTTGGAAAAGTCTCTATGACTGATTCCTTTCTGTTAAAAAACACAAACCATGAAGACTTCTAGTTTAGCAGGGCTCCAGGGCTTTTCAGTATGTTGGTAGAAACAATTTGGATTTGTCTTTGAAGCAAATGACAGTAAACCCTGTAATATGATATCAATGACACATAGGGATTTGTGCCAAAAGTAGTTAAAAATTATTTTGATGGGATTAGTCTTGTCATAGTGGCTCTTAAATCATGAGAATTAGTTTGGAGATGGAATTTTTACCAGAGATATGACTATCACTCAATCAGGGGTTGTAGGATTTTTTTGCATGCTTACCAATAATATTATAATTCAAATTAAACAAGGCTTAGCAATTCAGAATCTGTAATAATGTTCATACACTTGAATTGCTGTAATCAGTCTAGATAAGACATTAATTATGCATGATAGTTTAATTGTTCAACGTGTATGTCAGAGCTTTCATTTTTCCTACATGTCTTGTGTATTGGGAGAAGCAGTTCTGTTAGAGACTAAGCCCCAGCTGAAAAAAAGTTTCTTACCAAAATGTAAAAAAGTGAACTTAAGCACCAGTTTGCTCTAGAATATAAATAAAATAAAACAAATAAAATATTTTACTCTTGAGACATGAGAATAAAAGCAGCAGCTGAAAAGTAACAACTGTGAATCTAATAAACTATGGTAGAATAACGTGGATTTGGCTCAAGTATGTAAACTAATGGAAAACCAGAATAATTTTTTCCACTGTGTCCTTAAGTGACATATGTGGATTTAAAATCCTGTAACTGAGGCTAAGAGTTTCTGGTTTTCTGGATGTCTCCCTCGTAAAGAATCAAGAGCATAACTTGTCATTTCTGGCTTCCCCAGTTTTCTGCAGCTCTAGATGTGCTGAATCAGCAGCATAGACTCACCATAAGCAGAAGGTACAATTGCAAGTCAGTACCAAACAGGTTAACCAGAGACTTTTGGCCTTTATCTGTATTGTAAATAAAAGGAGGCCAAGCACCACTTCCTGGCCTGAAATCCAAGTGGTAAGTGTTTACTCACATCCAGAGTGGTTTCAGTGAGTCCCTTTCATAGCAGAGATGTCCAGGATGGAGTTTGTTGAAGAATCCCACAGCAGAACCAGGGCATGAGCAAAGAACCAAGTGGTGCCTGCGGCTGGGGCTTTGGTGCTCAGAGCAGGTGATGGAAAGTCCATGCCTCAAGCCAATGTCATACCATGCATTTAGTGAGATGGAAATACTATTTTTTGACTGCTACAATCACATGGAAAAAATACTTTTTTTTTAACCTTCTATTTCCTTGAATTGATGAGGTTTCTTGATACCTTCTCATATTAAGTGGATTAAGGAGTACTGGGATATGCAAGGAGCAGTTCTTATACTCCATTGGGCTCTTCTACAGTATCTCATTTAAGTGCAGTTGAGAGCATGTTAATTAGGCATCTGAAGTTTGATGTTCCAAACATATTCCATAGAGAGCAGTTTGCGTACATTCACCTAATTGCAATGTATTGGGCATTTTAAGAGCCTGCAAGATCCGATGACTAGACTTTCTTCCTTTAGCTTCCAAAAGAAACTTCAGAGTAGCATCTTTTCACTGCCTGTGGAAGCCCATGGTGGAGCAGAAAATGGGCAGAATGGAGTGATGTGAGAAAGATAATAAACTTGTGATTTAATTTTCTTAAATGTGTTCCAGAATCAGTCACCAAGTTATTTGAAGTTCTGGTATACATTGTAGAAATAGCCTATGTCAAGGAAAATATTACTCACTATAACTAGATATAATACACATAAGAGACTAAGAATCATATCCATCAAATCTCTTCATTTTTTTACATGGAGCTTGAAGTCACAGAAAAACACGTGAAAATCATTTCAGCTTTCGAAACTTTAAAATCGCTTTCAAAGTGATTCTTGCAAATCTGAATCCTTTGTGTTCACACAAGTTCATAAGTTTCTACAAAATGTATATTGCACCTGTGCAGAGCTGCAAGTTTGACCTGATGATCCTCGTGGGTCCCTACCCACTCAGCATATTCTGTGATTGTGATATTTGTGAAATTCTCATACAGTCCCTGTTCACTGGTAGCTATTGTGGTCTTAATTTAGGAACCCAACCATATTTAAGATGGCACTTGGTTGTTGTATCATTACAACTACAGCCTGCTTAAATACTATTCAGAGTAGAGATGGATTTAATTAGGTGTTTAGATACTTTTTTGAGTCAAAGCATGAAAGAGATGGTTTCTAAAACTAAATATTATTATTTACTTAGAACTCAATCTAAAAGCTGAGATCTGTCTCAAATGTTTATTGATGACACTTTTATGAGCAAGGGATTCTTGGATCATGTCCCAGAGTGGTGACAACTGCTTCTGTTCAGCTATGTAGCAATTTCTTTGTGATGTATTTTTTAGTGAAATAAAACTATTAACACAGTATCAGAGAAAACAGTAGCCAAACACACTATATGAATGGCAAATGACAGAGTTAATTTGAGGTAGAGCAGTTCATTATTGGAATTTTTTGAGTGCTTGATTTCTTTTTCATAATATTACTTTGTGTACCTGATTTACTGAATTTGTTTGGGTTTTCTTTATAGACATGGAAAGGAAATGCTATTACAGAATCACTTGAAATATATCATTGAAGCCTCTGTGTTGAAGTAGCATTAGAGCACTGGGCTGGGGAGGTGGATCAATATTGTTAAGAGTCTGTGTGGCCAAATCACAGTAGAAGCATGTCCTTGACTCAACAAGCAATCTTAATTATATATGGTGCTATTGATGACCAAGTCCTGCCTGAAGGAAAACAGTGACTTTTTGCTTTTGTACTGTTAAAAGTACTAAACCACTTTTATGACGTGTTTGCTGGTTTAATGTTTATTGCCAAGGCAAGACAATGTCAAGCTTTTCCAATTTTCCCACATTTGTTATTTTTAGTGCCAGAATTGAACTGAAGAATATATGGGAGTATCTTTCTATTATTTTAGCTAGCATACATCAAAAACAGGTGAGGTGCTCTTACTCATGTTCTGGATCCCTGATAAAATTTTGACCAAAGACAAAAACCTAACTAATGCAGCCCAAAAGGGTTTTGCTTGAGAAAATGATTTGTTATGAAGAAGGATGAATTAAAATGGAATCTGCATCTCTTCATTAAGCATAATCTACATGCTGCACTTCTTGTCTGTTAGTTCCTTCTCTGTGGCTTTTTAAATTGAGGATAAAAGCCTATTACTCTTTATCAGCTGATAAGAGTTAATTCCTCAGCTATTTAGGCAGAAGACACTGTTCTGGTATTGGATCTCCATGTTGAGTGGTATTAGTCAGGCACTTCTGACAAAATAATTTTGTAGTTCTGTCTCTTGAAAATTAAAACTTGAAATATATTTGATTTATGAGGTTAAGGACTTAAATATGTTTACATTCCATGAGCATGTGACTCATACAATAACTTGCAAGATATCAATGTTAAAGACAGCCTATTTAAGAAAGAAAAATGTGCTTAGGAAGGTATTTGAAGCTGAAAAATAGATATGATTTCAGTGCATGTGATTCTGAAACATTTCAATAGAAATAATTTTGTTTTTCTCTCTCCTTGATTCCTGTGCTACTCACTTCTATTTCTTTTTCTAAACTTGCAAATATCAAGTACCTGCTGCCACCTTTCTTCCACTCCAGACTTTCCTAAAAACTAGTGTGAAAAAGAAGAGAAAAGAAAAAAAAAAAGAGGGGAAAGGCATTAGGCTAAAATATTTAATGTCATCTTCTTAAACTTTCATTTAGTTGTTTTGAGTAGGTAGTCTAATTTTCAAAAATAAAACTGAATCCCCCTGAAACTTGCAAAGTAATCTTGCAGAAAATCTATTTGGTGAATTTTTAATCTTTCATCGTGAGACTAAATTAATGTTGTCTCTATTTCATTTTGTCTTCTAGGCAGATACACAGATTGACAGAGAACATCAAAATTTTTATGAAGCGTCATTAGAATATGTTTTTAAAATTCAGGAAGTACAAGAAAAAAAGAAATTTGAATTTGTAGAACCTGTAAGTTTTATGTTTTATTTTCTTTGGAATGCCTGTATTTATAGCTGAAATTTTAATTTAAATTACTGATTTTTTGCTCTCTTTTTAAGTTGCGAATGCAGCTTTGTATATAGACGGACATTAAGATCTTGACTAGGGCACTTTCCGTGTTTATTAATGGATTATGTAGGAGTTTCGTATCTACTGTGAAGTGAAATGTCTGATGACTTGAAGTGTCTATAACATTTTAATGGGATAACAGGTAATGTTGTGTCTATGCAACACATAATGGAAGTTAACTAATACTGTGTTTTAATGACTTACATTTTGAGCCAGCTTTTTAATTTAAATATTTCACGTATGCAGTGTACATGTACATTCTTCTGGATTACACATGAAATAAAGTGAAAAATCAGGTTTTTTGTAGTATAGCTAAGTTTATTTTTCTGTTGGTGGAACCATTTGTCTTTGGTTTACTTTGCACATAAAGGAAAGTATATGTTGACACCTCATCAAATGGTAAGATAAACTTGTGTTTCAAAGTCCATATTTAGGTCTGGGATTTTCTTCTGGACTGTGTTTCTGTCCTCCTTGCCCCCCAACTATCTTTTGAGTCAGTCAGTACCAAAAGCAGTATGATATGCATGATGTGCTAGCATATTTCTGTGGCCTATTACTAGTATTACTACTGTTCGTGTCATACAGGGCTAGCTTACCAGTTGCCTTATTTAGTTATACCTGTAGCTCTTGACAGGCAACTTTAATGTCATCTGCCCCTTCCCATTAAGCCTAAGGGGCATAGTGGGGCATCAGTTTTAAAAGAGAAACATGGCAAGTATGATTTCTTCTCTCTCTCCACACCATTTTCCAGCTTCCTTCTAACTACTGAAGCAGCACTCTTGACTGTGTAGAAGGTTGAATTATATCTCTAGCACCCAGTGTCACCAGGAAAAGCTTCTCAGATGCCTTCTTTCCATGAGATGAGAATGTATTGTATAATGAATGTTTGACATTGATGCAAACTAATGAACCTGGATTCAGCAAGCAGTACTTAAAGAAATTCTATCTTTATGGCACACAGCTGCCAAATCTTAGAGACTAAAACTTTGCTCGGATTCCTAAATAAGAACATTTTTCTACCTGTCACAGATTAATCCAGAGTGTGTTTCTCTGTCTCCTGCAAAACTCTCACATCCTGGAAAAATCTAGCAATCTTGACCTGGCTCTGACCCTAGTATAGAAGACTTTATGCTCCTTTAATGTAATAGAAACTTTCAGTATTAAAAAGACCTTGTTCACTGGAAAATATTGTGCAATTGCACATAGCTAAAATAGGTAGCATTTACTTTTAAGTGGATCAGTTTCATCCTGTGTCAGATCAGTAGGCATTTGAGCCCAATATACTGTTTGTTGCATATGGGTCATTACTTGATGTTCCAGAGGAAGGTACGGGAAATACTCTGGCGACTGGGTAAGGGTAGCCCTTGCAGGCAGTGTCTTTTGACTCTGGGCGTGAATTTATTTATAATCAATCTGAATATAAATGAAGCTTAAATTATAACATCAGTTACAAAATTTTTAACCTTCAAAATTCTCGATTTTTTTGTTTATATTCTGTTGCATACGGCGTGCTGGAATAAAAGCATTTACTAAATCCCATAAGGCAAAATATGCCAAGTAAATTATAATACAAGTCAGCAATACCTTGAGATAAAAAACTCCAACAAAATCAACCCCAAAAAAAGACCAAAAAACCCCAAAGACTTCAAAATAGGCTTTCTTAAAATGCATGTTTATGTATGTGATGTTGGAAGTATGATCATGTGTTCCTGGATGCAAGGTATAGAAAAGGACAAAGCCTAACACTTTAAAATCACGTATCAAAAGAATTGTCATATTACTAATTTTCCTCTGTGTGCTCTATGGATGTTCAGATGGTAGAAGATGCCTAGTGGTGTGTGTCTGTATAGATGTTCCTTCTCAGGATCTCTGATGGTTATGGGGCATTCTAGTGCATGTGCTCTCATGTCTCTGATTTAGCAGCACAGTACCACATGTCTATAATTCTTGGTCTGACATGTTGCTGATAGACTCTTTGAAGAAGAGTTTAACAAAATAAGTCTGTTAGTGCAGTGAAGGAGGAAACTGGGATGCCCATGTGAAAAAAGGATAAGTTTGTGGGATGGGAATAGAACTTGAAAAGCAAATAATCTGCTGGGCCTCCTTTCAAAACCTTCACATTTTTTATGCCAAAAGATAGGGATGATCTGAGAACCAGACTGGGAGAACCTAGCTACAATTGACAGGTGGGTTACAGCTGGGACAGTGGAAGTTAGTAAGGGTGGAATATGTTCTTTCCTGGAGAAGAGTGGGGAAAGATTTTAAAGTACAAAATGCTAATGACTCAGACATGGAGTAGAGGATTATAAGGCCAAGTGCCGGGTCATAAGACCAAGTGCTGGGTCCTGCACTTTGGCCACATCAACCCCATACAGCCCTACAGGCTGGGGACAGAGTGGCTGGAGAGCAGCCAGGCAGAAAGGGACCTTGGGGTATTAATTGACAGGAAGCTCAACATGAGCCAACAGTGTGCCCAGGTGGCCAAGAAGGCCAATGGGATCCTG
>JAWWEV010000001.1:40184784-40197707 GCA_035583235.1 Hafferia zeledoni
TGAGTGCCATGATCTGGTAAAGGGACTGGATTTGGACCAAGGGTTGGACTTGATGATCTCGGAGGTCTTTTCCAACCCAATCGATTCTGTGATTCTAGGATTCTATGATAAGATTTACAGTAGACTTTTGCAGCTGCTTCTGGGGCCCTGGGTTTCTCTGTTTTGTTCATCTTGATTGCACGGATCACTAATGACTACTATGTGAGTGACTAACATATTCCTAATTGTGATCCTCCTAGATCTTGATTTTTTTTCCCAAGGAGAAAGCCAACTCAGGTTTTCGAAAAGATCATGAATTTAAACTTTTTCTGAAGGACAAATTAGTGTTAAAATTTGCTTTACACCAAGTTAAACAAAAAAGCAAAGTAAATGACACTAATCTCTCTTGCTAGTCCAAACCAACACCGTTTGCTGAGGATGTTATGGTTGTTGAAAAATGTCAAACACCTTCCTAGAGCTCTGCTTTGTCCTGTGGTGATGCCAGGACTTCCTTGTACCGTAGAGATCATGGCACAGAGTTCATAAGCAGTAAACTATCTGAAATCTGAGGGGTGGTCCATTAAATGTTTATTTAAAGATAAGAAAAAAGGAGCGGCAAACCAAAAAACTGTAACTGTAATTAATTGCATGCATTTCCATCAGACTTCACAGTGGACATGAGACTTGATTTCCACTTTCTTAAGTTTTCTACATTATTGCTATATTCACTTTAATCTGAAGAATAAGCACTATCTGCTTATAAATAAAATGAAAACAGGGAGACAGGGACTTCTGGCTGATGTGCTGCAGGCCAAAGGTTAAATTCCTCCCCTATCCGAAACCTAAGTACAGTCTTCTTCCTGTGAGAATGAAATGACCAGGCAGTCTTGAGGTCACTAGCTCTACATAAAAATAAATAAAGTCTCAAGAAGTAGTTGGATTTAGTTTCAGGTTCTGTGTTGAAATCCTCGTGGCTCTGGGGTGGTGAGTAGCTTTGTATTACGGAGTTCAGACCACACTCTTTATTGATGTGACTGATTATTATCTCAGAGTGAGATAACTGTAAGGCACTTGGTAAAATAAAAAAATTCTTTTATGAAAGCTTCAGGCATTTTTTGTCATGTTTGATGAATCAAATTACCTTTTTATATGGAAAGACCACCTCAAACTACATTCTGAAAATCTTTGAAGGGAAAAAGTACTGATTTTCTACTCTTGTTTTTACTTATTTTTCTTTTCTATGTAATATTAATTTCTTCAAAATTATGAGCCTGCCTTTAAGAGGAGTGCCACTTCTAACACATGGAACAAGAAAACCGCACTATTCTCATAAGCCTGGGACAAAAGTCCCTGGCTCTTAGATCTCTTCTGTGCGATGCTATGGCTGTACCTGTCCTGATAGAAGTGATTATAGACATAGGCCCATTGGGTATAGGCTGATTTCTGATCCTTGTTTTTCCACTATTAATGACACATACTTTAAAGCAAATAACGTCCTCAGTGTCATGTCATTTCAGCACAAACCTTGAATAAGCTGATCTTGAACTTGCATAATACTTTTCTTTTATTCCTATTTTTCTGAGTGCTCAGAGAGTATTTGACCAAGAGAACCTCAAGGCCAGATTCTCTGCAGTGCACAACTGCCAGAATACCTGAGAAGTATTTTAACCCAAAATTAATTCAGATTTTTCTCAGGTGTTTTGTTTGGGGTTTTTTTGCTGCTGCTGTATTTTTGCTTTCTGATAAATTCAGCTTTGCTGCCATCTTGTGTTGAATACTTTCTTTGGTATATCTCACTGTACTCTGTAAAAGTGTTTTGTATTGTGGAAAACAGTTTTCTTCAAGTATTGAAGCTGAAATTTAAACAGTTTATGGTACATTATGCTAAAATGCTCCTTAAACTGATCTTTATAATTCAGGCATAAGCTGACACACTGAAACTTTCTCCCACTAGTTCTTTTATTGTAATTTTGGTGTGATCTGGATGCTGTTTGTGAGGAGTCATATTATTCCTGCAATACCTCTCTAGCTGAAAGGAGTGGATTTAGCAGCAGGCTTGTACTTACAGGTTATGTTAATCCTTCAAACTGAACCAAGCCAGAGTAAGCACAGGAGTAGTTAATGCTGCTGCATCTGAAGGAGTTGCATTTGGGGACACTGAGAGTAACTGGATCTAGGCTGTGAGTATGGATTTCACACAACTGGAACCAGAGCAGAGCCTTAGCTACCGTTTACTCATCCTTTATTCATGGAAAAGAAAGATTAATTTTCTTTCTTTTCTGTTACAGAATTTTCTAGAATTATAGAAATTTAGAATTATACTCTAGAATTATAGAAAATTATAGAACTATCTATTTATGCAATTGAAGCTATTTAAGATAAACCGTTGTATTTGGACCTTCCTCAGAACCACTTGAATAACCAATATTAGACTTTCAGCATCAGGTTATTAGCTGAGATAATGATTTCAGCTAGACAGGTTAAGCTAAGACAATTTACACACACTGTGCCTTCCACTTGACTGTGTTGCCTTCATTGTTCATTTGGTGGTGGAGTATGGTTCAGGAATTCACACCCATTGTAGAGACCCCCACAAATACTTGCTTTAATGTCCAAGGATCTCACCAGTTCTTCAGGCTCCCTGACTTGCTTACTGGGCAGCTGTTGGCCTACACCATCTCTGTCTGAGGCCAGGGTTTCGTCTGATCCTGCAGCACCAGCAAAAACCAAGGGCAAAGTGCTTCTCCCAGCTGTACCCTCACAGTTGCATTTGTGCCAGCACTGATGGTCTGTTCACCTCGAAGTGCTTTAGGTTACTGATGCAGCAAAACAGCAGGCAGATAAGTTCACTCTCAGCAGTCTCTTAGAGAGTAATAGGAGAGAGGAGGCAGAACAATATAACTAAACTTCTTCAAGTAGGGCTGAGAGTAAATTTAAAGAAAATATAAACACAGTAAAAACTACATTTTTAAGCTATTCCACTTAGAATAATCTATGGTACTGGTAACACAAAGCAAAGTGCATTAAATATGAACAATGGCATTTTTGTTGCCTGAATCTAAGACTACTTCAGCAGTCAATGGAGAGAGATAAATGTTTCCATTGGATCATTCATCCCATCCTGAGAGAAAATCTGGAAAAGGAAAAAGAATTATGCTCATGAATACCTGTGGTTCTTATACTGAGTTAGGAGGCAGCATGGACAGCAAGTTACTTAGCCTAAATGATTAGCTCTTCAGTGGTGTAATATACTGAGAAAAATCTGTTGTTATTGAACAATACAAATTAATGTCTCTTTTCTGTTGTTGCTTACTTTGCTTGTTTTTATTTGGTTAGCTAAATTATATACAAAGAGAACAGTCTCTGATAAGAAATTAAATTCTTGTTATTTAATAGGAGGCGAGACAGTGTACAGCAATGTTAAAACACTTTTAAAATTTAAAGCAGAATAAGTTAGAAGGCTTTTAAAACTAAGAGATGGCAGGAATGCATTAACTCAAGAGCCAAAATCTATCTGCTCCATTTACTACTTGAACATTGTTTTAAAGCAGATTTTAAAAAGACTTTTCAACTGGATATGTACAGACTTTAGTGGTTCTGTTGGAGTCAATCACAGACATACCAGATAGAGTTTGCATTTTGTTCAGAGCAGGGAGAAATTGTCTGGATTTCTTGTGTGGTACTAAGCTATCCAAAACATACTTTTGAGAGTCTCATTTGTGGAAAATAGGTCATAGCCCAAGCAATTACTATGAAGAAAGTGAAAAAATATTTTGAAGAACAAAAACTTGAACTCTGAAACTTTGAACTTGGAAAACGCATGCCAGCGAATACTCCAGCTGAAGTACTGGATAAAATGACTAGGACAGTGAATTAAATTATTATGGAAATTACAGCTGCATGATACAAAAGCTGTTTAACATTTCTTACTTAAGTTCTGACTATAGATTTGTTCTCAGCAAAGCCTTGCTTTTGTGCGTAAAGCATAGTGTTCCAGGAGTTCAAAATGTGTAATGCTTCTCAATTTTACCTTTTCAGCTCTTGGCCTTTCTTCAAGGATTATTTACATTTTACCATGAAGGATATGAACTGGCTCAGGAGTTTGCACCGTACAAGCAGCAACTACAGTTCAATTTGCAGAATGTAAGGATGATCTATATTCATACTATTTAATTTGCTAATTTAATTTCAGGACATTAAGTAGTCTCGTAGCACTTTATTGAAACTCTAAATCTTGCAATGTTTTAGTAAGCTGAAATCAAATTAATATACAAATAGGGAAAAGTTATTTTTGTAATGTTTATGTAAGTAATATTCCTGACAACAAATAACTCTGGAAAAACAAATCTTCAGGTAGGTAATTCGTGATTTCCACATCAAAGTTTTGGGAGCAAGAGCAAGAAAAACAGGACAGCAACTGAGTTTTTATTAGAAAACACAGTAGTCCAGATAAGTTTAAAATTGTATACATGCTTTCTTGAGAGTGAGGCCTGTTTTCTGGAGTAAGTCAAGGTACCAAAAATGCTCCAACTGATGTAGAATGATACACTTTGTCCAGCTATCTGCTAGCTTCCCACTGTATATAAAGCATACTTGGGAAGCTCTTCTCTGGCTTCTTTCTGAACCATCAAAGAACTGGTGGGACCTTCGCCATGGTGAGCAGCTCTCACAAGCGTTAAGTTTCACCAGAAGAAAGGATCTCTCTCCTGTGTAGAGAGTTACTCTCAACTGAGCAGATGGATCCTTTGCCCTGCGTTGGTCTGAATTTGGTACTCAGCGCCATACAAGATCCTGTTTTGGTCATAAAGTGTGCCCAGAATTTTCTTATTTATTAGAGATAACTAAAATGCATTTAATCAGCATTCTTTTCTGCTCCTAATAACTGCTGTATACAGGTATGTATGTTTCACTTTGTAATTCAGTTATGACTCTTCCAAGGACATACAAGCAAGTAGATGCAAACTGTCTTTACACCCTTTGCTTATGCATTCTTTGCTTTTAAGGCAGAAAGTGAAGTTCAACGTGTTTGTATTGGGCCAGCCCTACATTTTTCGTGGCAAGTAACATCAAAGTCCAGAACAAAATTTAAAAAAAGGTTAAGTCCATTTCAGTCTTTCAAGAAAAGACACGCCTGACAGAAATTTTTGTAGCTGCACTGGCGTCAAAGAAGCCACAACAGTCTAGAATACCTGACATCAGCCTTTGTGGACAGTGCCTTGGCCACTGAACATCGGGAATACGAAACAGGTCTGGGAGTGCAAGAGCACCTCAACTGTGCTCAACCCTGTGGATTACTGGAAAATAAAATAATGTCATTTTCCCTGTAGCACCTTGCTATTAGAGAGGCATATGTTGGCTCAAAGGTGGAAAATTACTGTTAACGTAGATCTACACTCTTAGGAGTAGGGCACATTCCAGGTATTGCTGCAATTAAACACGTTCAGCAAACCTCCACAGCACCCTTACCTTTTATGTTGGTTGTTCATACATAGGTATAGATCCCATTTTAAATGCTGCTTGAGGAAATATGGCTAAACGTCCTAGATTATTAACCTTTTCCTTTTGCATCAAAATGCAAATGTTCTCTGACTGTAGAGCATCTCAGCCTCTTGTCCTTTCAAAATATGTGTTTTCTACTTTGTTTGCTACTAAGACTCTTTCAAATAAAGGCACAAGGGGTCAGTGTTGTTGCACAGCAGTTTCACTGAAAGGGTGAAAAATGTGCTTCAGTCCAGAAATTTATTTATTTTAATATGGCAAGTTCTGAGAGGAGCATGAGCCTCTAACACCTAGACCAAAACTGGCATTGTAAGTCATAATATGTTAGTATCTTCTATGCACATATCTATAGAAGCAGAATTATTAGAGGATATTTTTTCAATTTCATTGTTAAATAAGAAATAGTTAAATGTAATGTCGTCTTATTATATAAGAGCGACTTGAAGTTGTAAATAGACTATAGAGATAGAGGGAGTTGTAAAGTCAGGCAGAAGGATCAGTGTATTATGATTATTTTTGTTCATCATATTTATACATCAGAAAATCATACACATGAAGAAATAGTGGGATCAGTAGGTCATTCATTCCTGTTACATAGAAGTTCTGGCTCCAGATCTAGATCCACAGCTTCTTTTTCCCAGCTAGGCCCTCTGTTGACTTGTCATTCAGAGCATCACCTAACCTCAGATTGGAGTGAGATACTTTGTATAGGGAAAGACAGACTGAAGACAGGGAAAACTGTTTTAAGCCTGTGTGTTTTAGCTGTCAGAAATACTCCTCTTCATTGCATGGTGTGTTCAAGCCTTGGAGAACGGTTGACCTGAACTGCTGTTTCTGTTCTCAACTGTATCGTACAGGTTAGAGCAGGAGCAGTAACAGCTGTAGGAGCAGGAGAGTAGTAGCAGACTGAGAGCTCTTAACAGGTCATCATGTTCTAACATGACCTGTTGTCATTTTAACTGTTCCAGCTGGCCAGTGATGTACTTTGTATGTCCATTTGGCTTTGTTTTCAGTAATTTGATTCAGAGACCTGTCTGCTTAAAAGTAGTAACTAAAAATTTAATAGACAGACATAAGCACTCGCCATAGGGACATTCCTTCAATGGCGTGTCCCTCTTGAAGGTCTCAAAATTACCTCTGTTAACTTTGGTCTGAACTGATGCTTCACCTGAAGCATACAATCTGAAAAGTTCAGAGCAAAATTTTACCTGCCTTTCTAATAATAATGTTTGTCTTCCAAAAGAAGATTATACATGAATTATTATACTACTGTGCAACTAACTAAATGAATGGCCCATGAAAAGGGGAAAGTATTCACTGGTGTATAAAGTCCTGAGAGTATCTTTCTGACTAGTCAGGATTAGAGTCCATAGATAATTTTGTAGAAAAATTGCAGATTTTGTAGAAATGTTACAAAAAACTTTATTCTTTTCTATGACCAGTAGGAGCAAAATATTCAATATCTGACATATTAAGAGCAGCCTATCAACCCTCTGGCATTCCATAATAATTTTCCTCTACTCTGCCATGCTTGGTGCATGGAGGGAAATCCTAGGCTCACTGAATTCACTAGGAGAAAGTGGCCATTCACATGCATATAGGTATAGCAAATACAGAACACCCACCTTAGCACCTTAATTGTTTGTTTTGCAAGGTGCCAGGTTACACACATATTTAGGACAGACACAGTACTTCCATGCCTTTGGCACAGTTCTGCCACTTGTGACCTCTTTCTTACCTACGATATTTTTGTTATATGGAGCTATGGTGTTTGTGTAGTCCTATCAAAAAATGTGCATGACAGTGCCAGTAACCTGACTATTCTGAGCGTCAGCACCTGTGGTATTGCTGCAGGTACAAATACACAGTACCTTTGTCTCTTCCACGTGTGGAGAAATCACAGCTGTGTGGCTGGATACATTACCCTGGCTTTAACCCAAATTAGTGTTTTCTGCAGTGTACTTCACCTGGTTCAGTGGGTCCTATTACTTCAGCTTTTGGAATAAGCTGTCAGCAGCTTCTAGTTTAGCCAGACATCTGTCTGAGAATCCTCAAGTATACAGAGAGAAAGCCCACATCTGTCTGCAATATACTCTGTAAGCATATCTAAAGATATGAAATGACTCCTGTCTGAGGTTTGTGACCTGCTGAAAGAGGAATGGTGCTATTCTCAGCTATGTTTCCTTTACACTTGTGTACTTCAGTTGAATTCTTCATTGCTATGTTATTCCTAAGCTTCTAGCAGTGAAGAGTATTATTCTTTATTGCCTTTTCTTTTTCCCTTTTATATCTCTGGCAAGTGCTCCTATTGGTCTCCTATACAGTCTGTTTGGCATTATTAATAATGAGTTCTTCATTGTTGTTTTAGTACTTGTATGAAATAATGTGGGGTTTTGTTTGTTTCCTTTTCCGGATATTAGACTCGGAATAACTTTGAAAGCACTAGACAGGAAGTGGAGAGACTCATGCAAAGAATGAAAGCAGCCAACCAAGATTACAGACCACCAAGTCAATGGACAATGGAAGGCTATCTCTATGTGCAGGAGAAACGTGAGTACAACAGATGTACCTTTTGATTTGATCTGAAAGGCAAGAATGAGGAAATTATTTAATTAGCAGGACAAAAGAGCTCTCTATTTCAATCTCTGTGGACTTCTGCTGTGGTTGCCTTCCTAATGATTTAGAGTTTCAAAAGAAAAATAAGGGTTTGGTTTTTCAAAAAGCACTCAGAGTAGCTACAGTCAGATGGAATGGTGATCAAAACACTTTTAAGTAACTCAGCTCCTGCTCTCTGGGTCCTTATGGGAAGGTCCCTGCTGTTGTATGCCCCAGTGGCTCAGTATTAGCAATCTTTGCTCTTGCTGGCTGCCCTGTGCTTTGCTGCAAGCTCCCAACACTCTGCTTTGGCTTCCCCCTGTCTCCTGCACTTTCCCTGCCTGAACAGGGCCTGTAGTTCAGCCATCCAGAAGCAGCTTCTACCAGGGATCTCCACTGACCCAGCCATCTTAAATGAGCATGCACTTAATGGGAATCAAAGATGTAAGAGAAAAGTCATCTAAATATAGTGTTATCATAGTTAACCTCATTCGCTTTTACCCTCAATAGCACTGGAAGTTTTAAGAAGACCCTCTGTGTTTTTTAATTGAGTAATAATCATAAAAGAAACCTGTGTTAAGTGGAACTGAGCCCTGCTAATGGGGGAAGGAGAAAAGGAGAGAAGCACTGGGCACATGCTGTGCTTCATTAAATAGTGAGAGGCCAACTTGACATCCTCTTACTGAAAAGAAGTTGGTTCATTACTTTATTCTGGTGTAACAGCAGGGTCAGTAATCACTGTGCACTGGGGAAGGCACTAGTTGTATAATTCCTTGTGATGCAAGTTTACTTTCCTACAACTGTCATCCTATAAGTTCTTGTCAAATTGTGGGCAACTGGGTTAAATGTTTGCTATTCTTGAGACTAAATTCTATATTTATTTATTACTGATATGCATCATGGTAAATACAGTTTTTTAAAAAATATGGCACTTGGCCTCAGATTGTTTTCATTCAGATGGGTGATCAAGAGTAACAAGCTGAAAGTTGCAACATAGGAGTCTGGCTGTAATATTTTAGTGAAAAAGTTGACTTCTAAACTCATCTAAAACTGCTTTGAGAGTGCTTATGATTTTTTCATATGGTAAAAGAAATAATGAATTGCCATCAGAGGAAAAATTGGGGGTTTTGTGCTAAGTAGAAATAAAATACAGAAACAGAACAGGTAGCTTCTGAGCATAACCAGTTGACTTTTCAAATCATGAGGTTACTTTCCTCCAAAACACAGGCAATGGGAGAGCATTCGTGAAGTCAACATAATAGATCATGTAAATTTGCACATCTGCATATCTGGATTGCCAGACATCCAACTTACATAACTGATCCAGTCTCTCATATGACCATCACCTTCTTGGCTACATTTAGAATGCAAAGCCACTGTATCTGTACTAAAACTACTAGGTTTGTTTTCAACACCTTCCATTTTCATATAACTCTTTACATTAAAAAAAACCCAAACCACAAACCCCTTAAAATACATTTTCTTAAAGGCAGAGGTCTTTCATTTTGTCCTGGTTCTGGCCAAGGGTTAATTTTTTCAGTATCCAGGAGGGGCATAGATAGGACCCAGAGATTATTTTGTACCACCTTTTACGTCACTTTCCAGGGACGTGGGAAGAGGTCCTTTTTGTGTTGCATAGTAGGGAGTGGTCAGGTATTACCAGGTGTTTCTGCATGGTGAGCACTCACAGGGGAATCATTCGCATCTTGTACACTCTGTAATTAATACTGTTGCTGTTACTGTTCACTTTCTTATTTCATTGTTGTTTCTAGTAAATTGTTCTTATCTCAGCCTGTGATATTTACCTTTTCTGCTCCAGTTCTCATCTCCATCCTGCTGCAGGGGATCTGGTGGGAAGGACAGGGGAGTGAGTGAGAGGCACATGAGTTTGAAATGTTTTGGTGGGAACACTAAATTGTAGTACACCATTCCTAAGTCATGACACATTTTAAAAAGAATTAATAGGTTCATGCATACTGTAGTTTGAAAAAATCAATATAATGTTTTTCCTATGAGTAACTCTCACTGAAATTAATTGGAAAATCACACGTGAGTTAAAACTATCACCTAGTCCTTTCGTATTCAGAATTTACACAAAAGTTACAATACTGCATTTTTTATATATGTATTTATCTCTACTTTGCTTTGACACCTCCATTTGTGATAGCTTTGCAGAAAGGAACCATATTATAATGCCAGATTCCGAAGCATAATGCTGTCCAAGAGAAAAGAATTGCTCTTCCTTCTTGTTACGTCTTCACACAGCCTGTGTGTTTGGTCTCTGTAGCTGAGTACCCAGAAACTGTGTCAATGCTACTAAAATAAATGGGGCTGTACACTGCTACTGAGACAATCTTGTACAAAATATCCCACCCTCTCTGCTAAATTTCCTATTGTCAAAAATCAGGAAGATTTTTCCAAGTTGCTTATTGACTATTTTGTGTAGTCATGGTGAATGGTGCCAACACTGTTTATTAACCAGTGCAGGTATAGCCATACTGTTCTGACCCAAGGGGGAGCAATCAACACACTACAAAAACCAGAATTATCCTGTCCTCGGAAGTGCACCACCCTTCCAGATGTATCTGTAAGAATCTAAGAGCTTGTGTTATTCTCTCTACTACAGTAAACTTTTTTTCCCCTAGAAAAATGTGAGACATCTTAAGTATATTTCTAGGATGTGGTAAGAATTCTGGAAATGGTGGGAGGATTTACTCCATGGCCTCACAGCAAAGAACACATTATAATAAATGCCTGTATCTAATAAGCTGCATTAGCATGGACCAATTTTAAAATAACCATTGGGCTTAAGCTCAAGAGGGTTTTGTGTTTAGATTCACTACGGGTTCACAGCAGTGCCTGAACAAAGCTCTGGCTAATCCAGGAGTGAAAGCATCTTCTGCATCAGAGATCCTACAATTTGCAGTAGAATAAAGAAATAGGGTGGTGTGACTTCTCCAGGCTAAGACACACATCCACCTGGGGATGGCTACAAATTTCACTTATGGCTGTCTAAATGGAAGACATGTGAATCCCTAAGTACAGGATACTTTGGTATTGTGAGCATGTACAGCTGTCTGTTTGTGGACACGGTCTGTTGTGCACCACTGTTACAGCCACCTCTTCCCCAGCAAGACCCCCTCCAAGGCATAGAAGGCCAATGTTTCTTGCTGAAGGTGCCACCTCTGCCACCCAGCAATTTATCCCTTATCTCTATGTTGGTTTAGAGTGCACAGTTCTGTTGCTTTCTTTCATATAATGAAATCTCTTGTCAGTGTTTGACTGCCATTTTACACACTCCCTTAAGGTAACATGGAGAAGAATAGCCTTTCTATGGTGGTACCAAAAGCATTTGTTACCTTTGAGAAGAACTCTGAGGCTAAAAGAAAATGAACTCTTGATTTTATGACTTCATCCAGTTTTCTGCATTTAATACCAGTCTTTAAGATATTACCCATCCTGTTGCCAAAGATAATCAGTCTGCTGGAACTTTGTTGGGCAACCTTATTAACCTTCAGTTTTTGAAAATTATACCTGAACAACATACTCAGATTAAAAAATTAAGAGAGTTTTATATTTTGTACCCTACGTGGGAATCCTGCTGTTTTGTTTTTCTATGCTAACTCCAACTAAAATAGTGATAAAATGCTAAACCAATTACTTTTAATACTATCTCTCTTTACTCTAGGACCTCTTGGTTTCACATGGGTAAAACACTACTGCACTTATGACAAAGGAACAAAAACATTTACAATGAGTCTAGCTGAAGCCAAATCTGGTGGAAAAGTGGTGAGTTGCACATACATGAGCTGTATATTACATCTTTTATATTAAGCATTTAAGAACTGTTAAAAAAACATGAACACAGCATGTGCATGTGTTATATTGCATGGATAAATATTTAAGTAATATTTCTTTTAAAACTTACATAAACCACATATTAAATAACTTCTCTAATGTGGTCATTGCAAATCACATTTGCACAGATTCATAGACTGGTCTGGGAGGGCGCTCTGGAGATCTCTAGTTTAAACTCAGTGCTGCATCAACCAGAATAGGTTAGTGAGGTCTGTATCCAATCACATTTTAGATATCTCCAAGGATGGAGCCCTCTGTGAGCAGCAAATATGTGACAGAAAGCTAGTAACTGTTGTCTTTATATACAGGAAAAATAGTGTATAAGTTCCTAAACAATTTCAGTCCCTGTTCACACAGTCAAGTTTAGGATATAAAGCAAAGTTATTTAAGTCTGTGCTAATTTAATATTGGGTTTTTTTGTAGAATGGCCTTGTCACAAGCTCACCAGAAATGTTCAAGCTAAAATCTTGCATCAGGAGAAAGACGGATTCGATTGACAAACGTTTCTGCTTTGATATTGAAGTATTTGAGAGGTTTGAATTGTTTTTGTTGTATTAACAATTTGAAAAGAATAGCAACCAATATATAATAATTACTCCTCTAAGAGGAACAGGTATTTATCAGTATGTTTGTATGCAAAAAAACTAGGCTTTCAAGACTTAGTACTTCTTTATTCAAACCTGGCTTTCTAACAGAATTCACTACATTGCATTTATGTTGTCTTTACTACATTGTGTTTGCATGCAGATACAGGGTGTATTCTTATGAAACCTGTAGGAAAACTGACTGTCCTCTTTTAGAAATAGAGGATAAATATTTTTATAATTATTTACTAATAAGCATATTCTGCACAAAACTCTCTTTCAGAATTGTATGGTAGCACATTGTTTCTCTTTCTTGAAAATTACATCTAGCCTTTTTTTCCCCACTTATTCCTGGGTATTATATCAGATAGATGAAAACAACTTTCCTATGTACACAGTTGTTTGTAG
>JAWWEV010000001.1:40211752-40291310 GCA_035583235.1 Hafferia zeledoni
TTTTTTTTTAATTATGCAGATATTTCACACAGCACCAGACCCCAATATTCCTCTTCCCCAACCTCAGTCCCGATCAAGTTCAAGAAGGACAAGAGCAATTTGTCTCTCCACAGGTTCGCGTAAACCCAAAGGAAGATATACACCTTGTCTAGCAGATCCTGACAGTAAGTTTGTCCTTGTGGACTGGTTACCTTCCTTGTTATGTCTTGTCTTTTAACTTTGCCTGAAAAATATCCAGTAGATACTGTATTCCAATAATCATAAACATAGCAGGTGGGGTTTCATCAGCTTTTTAACCTCTGTGAGCCACGGCTGCACTGTTGACTGACTGCATTCCTTGCTTCTCTCAGAAGAGGAAGGATGTTTGATTTTAGGCAAGTCTTACATTGCATACAGTGTTCAACATCATTCGAAGTAGACTTTATATTCTAGTCTAAATTTAGTTTACTTTGAAACTCAAAAGTTCATTATATGAGGTTTGTCTTACTTGCTTGCAAGATGATTGGTAAGGTTGAGAAAGTATAAATGCAATCTTTCCTCTCCTCCTGTAAGAAATGTAAGTCAGTCACGATTAGGTTAGGAGATCAAACCCATCACTTGGCATTTTTCACATGAGTGAAACTGTGGCCATTGGTTCAAAGTAAGCCACTGGTTGCCTAAACCACTGAAACTATGTTTGGTTTTTTGGAATAGAAAACAAACTTTAATATTTCTGGAGGAAGCAGTGTACTTATCCTATGCTTACTGTTTAACAACAGGGAATTATGGCTATAATTAGTTGCTGCTTAGAATGCTTATTCATTTTTATGTAGATGTGACTATTAAAAAGTTTCACTTCATACATTTTCATCAAATAAGCCACCACATTTTACTTACTGGTTGTACCAGCCAGAAGTGTTGAAACTTCATAAAAGCTCAAGTTGCTAAGAGTTCCACTACAGCAACAAACTTTATGAAGAACTCCTGTGTCCCTTAATTCTTCAAGAAGATTTACATGAAACTGGTTCAGTAAGTTAATCCACAGTTAAGGTGCATCTATTCTTGAAGATCTGTAGTGAAGTCTGCAATGGTAAGAACTGTACCCTCAGGATATTCTTGCACAGATACTGTGTTTTCCATAGGTCTGTCTTACAAGTTTCCTAACAGTGAGAGTTTAAATACTAAATGAGAGCAGTAACTCCCTGCCCATAGATTCCCAGTGTGAATAACATGGGATCCCAAGTAAGAAGTTACAAAGGAACAATCAGTTGTGCTTCCCAGAGGACCAACTGGTCAAGTTTCAGGTGTTTTTCACTGTGTTACTGCAATGAATGAAAAACAGCATTAAAAGGGACATTTTCTCCCAAAGTATTTTGCAGACCATATGCAAGCTCACACTTCTTCAGGCTGTGCCAGGGAATGTTCAGACTGGAGATCAGGAAGAGTTTCTTCACTGAGAGGACTGCCCAGGGAAGTGGTGGAGTCACCATACCTGGAAGTGTTCAAGAAATGGCTCGATGTGGCACTTAGTGCTGTGGTTTACTTGACATGGTGGTGTTTGGTCAAAGGTTAGACTCAGTGATCTTGGAGGTCTTTTCCAACCTAAATGATTTTGTGATTTTGTGGTTTTTCATTCAGACACGTCTTGCACTGGTGGTTTGATTGGCACTAAGTCTGATTCAAGAACTCACCACTTGTGCTTCACTTCCTTGCTCAAACTCAGCACTTGTGTAACCAAGTTCCAGTTAAGATCTCGCTTCTGCCCTGAAGGCTGAGGCAGGAGCAGAGAGGTACTTTTCTTGCCAAATATCTTTAGATGTGGCTGGAGACAGGCAAGAAGCCTTGGCTTCTGGAAGTTGCAAATTCTGAAGTACGGGATGGTCCACTCTGGCCTCCAATTGGGAGACATGGAGACACTCTATTCATAATGCTGCTGCTTCTTACGAGAACATATGCAGAATTATTCTTGAGGAGAAAAGACAACGAAGAAAGAACCATGTCTTGCCAATACTGCCTAAGGAGACTTTCCACTGTGTCTTTTGCAGTAGGATTTGCCTGTCTCACATCAGCCTTTTTAGCCATCAGCACATTTGCTGCAAGTGTGGGTAGAGTCCTTCTCAAATGTTCATTTGCAGAGCCTAGCCATGATGATGAGATGGTTTTCAAGTCATTTAAATAAAGCATGGACACAACTATATTGCAGGAAATAAAGGAAATGTGTGTGGCATGAGAAAAGACATACAGGTTTCGAATGGTAGGGAATGACAGAAAATTACAGAAAATGCATCTGGCAAAAAATGTGTCAGCCAACCATGCAGTTTTCCAGGGACTAATGGTCTCTAAAAGGACAAGAGGAGTCTTCAAGTTGTAAATGTAGAAATGCATTGTTTTCCTTCTGCAGGAAACAACAGATGAATGAATTTGATGTCAAGTAAGTTATAAAAGGTGACATGAGACAAATGCACTTGATTAGACAAAGTAAATTTTTTTCTCTCTCCCTTTTTTCCTCCCTTTGCCCTAGGTGACTCGTACAGCAGTAGCCCAGACAGCACTCCCATGGGCAGCATTGAGTCTCTCTCTTCTCACTCCTCCGAGCAGAACAGCACCACCAAATGCACACCCTCACAGCCCAGGGAGAAATCAGGAGGAATTCCATGGATTGCCTCTCCCTCTTCTTCTAATGGCCAGAAAAGTTCAGGCCTGTGGACTACAAGTCCAGAATCCTCATCAAAGGAGGATGCAACCAAAACAGATGTGGAGTCAGACTGCCAAAGTGTAGCTTCTGTCACTGGACCAGAGAGTCCCTCAACAGACCTGACCAAAAAGAGTTCCTATAGTCTGTCTGGGCTGAAGAGGTCTTCAGCATCTTCCCTGAGATCAATTCCATCAGCTGAAGGTAATTTTCAGGGTCTTTTAGCACATTGGTGTTAACTGATGCATCAGAAAACAGGAGTTGCATCTGAAAGCTAATGATAGTCATTCATCTTTTTTGTTTATTTTTTCAGTTTTTGTCATATGTTCTTTCAGTTTCAAAACTGCTTCTGGCATACTTCCATTGCTTGTTACCAGCACAGTACACACAGCTTAAAAGATATGTTTCTTGGAATTTAGATCACTCTCTATCCTTCTGTGATTCATCTATAAATTATACTTTGTAATACAGAATAATACTGTAGATTAGCAATATTAATAATATAGGTATTGTTCTTATATTTTGGGGTCTGTTTATATTATAACAGCTTTTAAAGCATTATAAACATCGGTTACTCTTTGGAATAAAGAAAGGGAGAAGCAGATGCATTTCTTGTCTTGAAGAAAATATATTAAAAAAAGGCAGCAGTCCACAGATAGGTCACCTTAAAGGACACATGGGGCCATGCCTTGTATTTACTAAAAGGACTTCCTGCAATACAGTGTATACCTATAGATTTGTTTTTACAGGTTACAGTAGGAATTGTTTTAGGCAAGTCATGGTCATTTATTCCTAAGTATATTTTTTTAAACTGTATGAAGCTTCACTGCATACTGAATGTTAATTCTCACAAATTAATGTGGTCTGATTTCATAGTGGATGCTGCTTTCCTCAGATGACTTTCTGAGAACCCTTCCTGTGTGATTTTTTTCTACAATTTTATGCACTGTATTACTTTATAAATATTTTTACTTTTTAGTGATTGTACTATCGAGCCATTTAATTGCAATGTAATTTCTTATCCTTCTCCATTTTAATGTCATTTCTTCATTCTTGCTGTTTGTTCTTCTTCCCTGCCTTTCTACCTGAAACTCTCTTAGTTAGTAGTTTCTTGACCTGTTTTGACTCCTAAAAATAAGGAAAAAAACAAACAAACAGCAACAGCAGAACCTTTGCTTTGCATGTTACACATGTTTTGAAACAACTTCAAATTAGCTTTAATATTCCCTATAATTTGATTGTTTTCTTTAGGTAACAAAAGCTGCAGTGGATCTATACAGAGCTTATCTTCAGCAGATACCAAAGATACACTAAAGCCTCCACCAAACCCTGATTTGCCTCCAAAAATGTGCAGGAGATTAAGATTAGATACTGCATCAAGTAATGGCTATCAAAGACCAGGATCTGTGTAAGTCATTAAGGCCCTTTGGAGACTTGTGTTGTTACAGTATTGTCTACTATAAAGTGATTCCAGAGGGGTACGTAAGTAGTTGAAAAAGCATCCATAAATACTTGATCTTAATATTTCTGTATTTGGTAATTATTTATCTAGTTTTATTAAAGTTGCTAACAAAGGAGATGGCACAAAGTCTGTTGAAGTCAGTTGAAAGACTCCCGTTGACTTTATTAGACTACAGATAAGAAATGTAGAAATGTATCTTTGGAAAGTGATTATTGTTATCTCCAGTTCTTCTGGAATGTAATGTTTCAAGGAGTAGAAATGGTACTTACTGTCCATGCTGTTACCATGTTCAACCCAAGAGAGTCAGGCAGACCTTCAGATTTTATTTGTGTAAGTCCAAAATTAGACAAAGGAAAACAAAATAAAAAACCCTTCTGCTATGAAATTTCTTCAGTTGCTGCATGTTAAATAGTTGATTTCTAACAGTTGGGTTCTGGGGGGATTTTTTATGATGAGAGAATAGTTCTGAGCAATAGAGGTTACAACTTAGTCTGGAGATTTGAGTTAACAGTGTTTCTCAGTGCTTTTAGAAGACTTAAAATTCTTTGCTGAAATTCTTACTTTGACCCAGAATATCTCTGTCCCCATGAACAAGTGATTTCCACATCTGCAGAGCACCAAGAAGTTTTCCAAATACTGCAGGACATCATGCAGCCTCTCCAGTTTTTAAACTGGAAGGGATCATTGGAGTCATTTAACAGACTGTTATGTCTTACTTAAACAGAGAATTTCACACAGCTTAAGAATTCCAGCATGATAGTGATAGGCTGTCAGTAAAAGGATTTCCAATATAAACATAGGGTGTTGAGGTTTCCATTGGTGACTCAGCAAGGCACTATAGCATGGAGATGTCAGTGGCCCCAGTTAGGTTATGCCCTTACAAATTCTGCTGAATAGGGATGTAAATTCAGCTTTTGAATTTCATCGCTTTCTATAAGTAAATAATTACAATGATTTTTTTAAAATATGTCCATGTCTTTGGATGGTTAAAAGTGAAAATAGTCTTTGTATTTAATTAATGTCTGAAGTATAAAGCCAGGTGATGCTTTTATTTTCAGAGTGGCTGCAAGAGCGCAGTTGTTTGAAAGTGCTGGTTCACTTAAACAAGTTTCTTCAGGACGGTAAGTCCTTCATACCGTATAACATTCTGTAAATCCTTTCTGTTTTGCTGGCTTTGAAGATTGAACTAGAAGTATTTGAAGCTTTGTTCTGTGTCTTTTGGGCAGTATCATGTGACATGAAATTTTTGTTGTTTATTAAGCTCATTCTTTCTTCAAAAGAAAGCTAAATTTAATAGAGAGTAATGGTCAGTCTAGTTATTCTCTAACCTGGGGGAATTATAGTAACATGCTCAGGTCAGTGGTCTGCTTAAGGACACTTAAGTTACAAGTGTAAATTAACAGGATTTAAATTAGAATGGGTGTGCTCTATTTATTCCATACAGCTGTTTTTATATACCTGCTTCCAGCGAAGTAGCAAAAATTTTTTTTTTTGTAATTTGCTCATATAGGCAAGTCTTTATTAACATATATAATCATAGAATCATAGAATCGATTGGCTTGGAAAAGACCTCCGAGATCATCAAGTCCAACCCTTGGTCCATCTCTAGTCCATTTACTAGATCATATACTTTAGAAAGCTCAGGATTAACCTGATTAAGATTTTTGTCTTCAACATTGCACCTTTCATGCCTTGGCTCTGTCTGTAGAAACTGTCACCCTTCCTTCTTGATAGTGTACAGCAGGAGTTATTGACAAATTCTTTACAATTGTTTGTGTTTATTTCTTGGATTTCATTTATTCATATATTAAGTAAATATGGAATGTTCTGGTTAAGTGTTTGTGTAGGAAGCAGTATCTTCTATACATTACTACCCCCCTTATAATTAATATGTTTAAGCAGATAATCAAATAAATGGATGTGGGGAAAAGGCTGTCTCTTTTTTCACTGCCCCTGCTTTTCAAGTTCTTTGAGACAGATTGCACAGGTTTTTGTTCACCACTTTACTCACTGATACATCAGGAACTTACTGGAACTGTTGAGCAATGAAAAAGATGTCAATCTGTGAATCTAGAAGTAGTACTTAAAGTAGCACAGATGTAAAGGAAGATGCCAGCATGCTGAGATGTGTAGCCGTGAAATGTGGCTGTCCTCTTTGACAGAACTGGCAGGGGAGAGAAAAAGAAAGCTGACCTGCAAATGCCCACTGATTTTGCAAGCAAAGCAGCTGATAGGAATCAAACCTGTTCTTATTTTGTATAGTACAGGAACTCTAAGATGACCAAAAAGAGGGTGGCAGGGGAGGAAAGGAGTATGAAAAGAGCAGGACAATAATTTAAGGAAGAAAAGTATAAATGAAGGGACTGAAATGCTCTTAAGTCAGTTCCTTAAGCTAAAAGCAATGAGTGCTTAACCAGTCCTGCATAGTTTCACCTCCAACACTGTTTCTTCTCTTACTTTGTATTACTTCCTGCTTGCAAGCTCTCCCCTGTTGTTCCCTCAGAGCCTGTTCCACCTGTATCTGTATATAAAAAGCATGTAAGAAGCAAAAATCTGACAAAGGAAAAATGTAGCAGTTTGATAATGCATATGGAGAGCAGATAACAAAGCAGAAAACACTGAAAGGCTGAATAGCTCCTCTACTTCAGCCTTCCTAAGAGGGCAGAAGAACAACAGTAACAAGAAGAATGGAAAATGAGAGGTCAGCAGGCAAAATGAGGAGGAAATCAGAAGTAGCTCTGTGGTTCTTATAGTGCTGCATAAATCTGAGTACCATTTTGCAATTCAGAGCCAGCTTTTATTTACTTGCATGTTATGAACATGAAGGCTGATTTAAAAGCTTAAGATAGTTGGGGGTTTTTTGGAGGTTTTTTTTTGCTCTGAAATTGTGGGAATTACATCTTGATCCCCCCCAGCAGAAAGGTCCCCTGTGTTCATAACTACTATCCAATTATTATATGCGGGGCAGAGTGTAAGCCAGTATATTTTTAAGCTGTTTGGTTTGATTCCAGAAATATTCAAGTCAAGGCAGTGTTGGACTCCATGCAGGGGTAATTTACCCTGGTAAATAACTACTTCTGAAATTCATATCTACTGCTTACCTATGCATTATACAATGCAAGTAGCTTCATTGCTACTTGAAGCATCTGTTGCTTGTTGTGGTCATTTGTACAGCAGGCAGATCAAAAGTACCTATATGGCTGTGCAGTCTCACATTGTGTTCTGTATTCTAACAGATAATTTTGCACTTGATGCTTTACCACCACAGTGGCCCAGTCTTACTTAATTCCTTCTTCCAAGCAGTTTTTGCAACCCTGTCTTGTGACTTTGTATCATGCAATAATAGCTCTATTATGAGTGTGCATGTCCTCTTTTTTAATGCTGAGACATTACTTGACCTGTTTTCTCTTCTTGTATATGTGAGTACATGCTCTGCACTACGGATTTTTTTTAAGTTAGACAATGAGAGACCACAGTAAATGTGTTAGACTTGGACAGGAAAGACCAAAATGCTATGCACTGTCCAGCCTATGCTCTCTTTTTCCAATTACAGAGTTACTTTGACTTCTCAGTCTTCCTATTCCTTCCCTCCTGACTTCAAGGTTATTATTCGTCCATCTCTCTCACTGTGGTATGAAGTTTCTGTGTACAGAGACCAATCTCTGTTGCTAATTTAGTATGCACTTGAAAGAGGTGCAAGAGTTTTCTTACTATTTTCACCACTAATGCAGTCTTAGGCCTGAGGTCTCATTATTGCAGCTTCTGTACAGAAATGCACCAACACATAATCCCTGACTCTACAGTTTCTTGACTTTGATTTAGAGGTGCACAGAAAGTCAAGTCTCTTGAAGTGAGAAACTGCATTATAGGAAGAATTTTCATTAGAAAATGAGAAGGAGGAGTAGGTGATAGTGAATGGCTCCACTCTTCAACAGGATCTCTAGGTGCCAGGCTGGGACTTCCTTAGGACTAGACTAACATTATGAAGCCCTCTAGACCTATACTCCCCTCACAAACATATGATTAAATATACTTTTTCAGTCATTCTTCTGTTTTTATTTTCATGCCATATTTAAACACCTGGAATACCTTGCCCAGCCCAGACCAGTGTTTTCTGCTCAAACTTGGTTGTAAGTCTGCCATTTCCGGAGCTCTATAAACCTTTCTTCCTGCAGGATATTAACTGAGGACTCATCTGAGAGAGATTCATGTATTTTCCCTCATTCTTCTTCTGGCTTCTGGTTTTGTCTTGCTAAACTAAAAACTCATTAGGGCAGGAATGTAGTTTTAAAGATTGTTTATATCTTTCAAAATAGGTCTTATTACTGTTATTATTAGGACCTCAGGTATTACTGACTGCTTGTAGTCAAGCAAAAGGATTTATGATCTAATGAGTGTTGATCCTTTGACTGCTAGTATGGTTATCATTATGGGCTCAAAACAAATACAAGAGAAAGTAAGGAAATGGAAAATGCATTTTTCTCATCTGAAGTCTATCCAGTAAAGTCATGGAAAGAAGAAACTTCTAGAAAATGCAAGTATCATTTTCTGAAGTTGTTTCTTTTATTTCTCTGCCATAAACAACATGAATCACACTCTTCTCAGATTATTAGCATCATTTTAAGAGAGCTGTAATAGATGATGGTGATGCTATCACATATCAGTATCATTAGAACATCTGTAGTGCTCTTTGTTGACTTTGAGGAAAAAGATTAAATAATTCAATTGCAGTTTATGTGTGACCTTTGATAAAGTCATCTAATCTCCCTCTGTATATTTTAGTATATATTGCATAAATTATTATGTATACATTTGTATAATTATGCAGAATAATGACTCTTCACAGCCATCTTGTTGACGGTAGATGGCAAGTTCTTCATGACAGGAGGCACCAAGAAATTGTCTTAAAAAAGTGTTACTCAGAGCAGTCTACCACCAGGCAGAGAGCAAGCTAACATTTAAGCAAAGTTGACAAACAGGGATCCAGTGCTCATCTTGTTCTAGTTAGCTCTGGGAATGTAACCAGAATGACAGTAATAAAAATTGGAAATGTTTCTGGCATCCTGAAAATAAGCTGCCCTTGGATATTGTGGGCACAACTCAAAATTCTTGATCTCCTCTGAAAATCTCATCCCGAGAGTGTAATTCTTGAGGAGTCATTTGCTCACTTAAGATGAAGGCAAAATATGCCTCTTAGTCCAGTCCTAAACCACCTTCAGAAAACCAACAGAAAACGTTTTTCTTCAGAGAGAGAAATCACTTCTAGAAAGCTCACATATAAAAACTTTGGAATATGTCCATTTACTCTCATACCCTTTTAAAGATTCATATGAATGATGCTAATGCCTCTGATGTGTCACTGTTAATTAATCTCACTTATAGCTCTTATCTCACTGTTTTAGTAGAAAGATGTGATAGATAACATGTCAGTTGCATATACACACTCTCAAAAAGCATGCAAAAGATGTTAAGCTTCACCACAGGTCACATACGAGGTCATTGAGATAAATCCTGGTTAGAAGGAAGACTGAATCAGCAACTCCCCATCATGTGATACAAAGGTGAAATAATCAACAAGTTCATCTTCACTTGCTATACTGTGGGTTTGAAGAAATTCAGAAAAAATGATGGCTCATATAAAACTGTTCTGAGGGTATAAAGGCAAGGTATTACATGAAGTGCTGGAATCTAGAGAGAACTCCTAATTTCCATCTTCATGTTCAAACCCTTATTTTGTAATATGCATAATTAGAGTTCTAGAGTCACCAAGAGGTGACTTTTTCTGTCCTCCTTCTCTGGGACAGAATCTTTACTCCTTTTTGTCTCATATTTAACTTTTATGTATTATTTTCCTCTGTAGACCAATCAGTGATAGTTTCTCACAAGACATGTTTTAGACACCTTTAATGTCTTGATGATCACTTTTTAATTGTCTCCAGGCAGTCCATAGTTTGCTTCAAGTGGTATGCTCAGTTCATTTGAATGACAACTTCATTTTAAAAGCTCCAAATTATATTCCTCTTTAAACACCTCAGTAGGATATCAGTCTGTTCTGCAAAAACGTGCTTGTTAACTCCCAGTAAGCTTGAAGTTATTACTTGCTGAAATTCTGCTCTTCTGAACTGATGTGTAACTAGTCATTATCATACTGCATTTGTGAAACTTCTTATATTTCCCAGGTTTTAATTCAATTTCTTTATGCATTTTTCCTTGTTACCTGATTTATTGCAAGCCTGTATTTTTTTCTTTCAGACAAGCAAAAGCCATGTATTCCTGTAAGGCTGAGCATAGTCATGAGCTGTCTTTCCCACAGGGGGCAATATTTTCCAATGGTAAGATGTGTTTTAAATTTACTTATATATTAAAAAAAAACCCCTTAAAAAAAACTGAACTGTATCCACAAAATGAGAGTATAATTCCACTTTCAGCTTTCAGGTTTTACCCTGTTTTTTTAATTTCTCTTGAATAAATAACACCTAAATAAATATATGAAGCATGTAAATGATTTTTTAATGTTAATTAGTTGTGTTTGCTTTTTTGCAGTGTATCCATCAGTGGAACCAGGCTGGTTAAAGGCAACTTATGAAGGCAAAACAGGACTAGTTCCTGAGAATTATGTTGTCTTCCTCTAGTAATCTTTAGTGGACAGCAATATCTTCATGGTATCCATGGTAACAAATAATAAGCACTATGATTTTTATCTGACACAGATATGGGATCAGCCCCTTAGCTGAGTGGTAGATTTCCTTCAAATGCTGCAGCTGCAGGTTACACAGCTCCCTGTCAATGGAACAGAATGTAAACAGTTAACAGTTTCTGTACTGAAGACAGTACTCTGCTTAAGTAACTTCCATTGTTTGCAAAAGGTTGTTCTGTTCCTCTTTTATGGGTAAGGAACACTAGAGCAATAAAATAAAAAAAAGTTGCTATTTAGCTGCAGATTTGCAGGTCTGAGGATGTTGCTCACAGAAGTGTGAAATTTAGAGGCAATGCACTCTATGACATTTCTCGCAATCTGTGTTTTTTAATACGGAAAATCGTGGATTTTTTCATAATGTAAGTACTGCTTCTATTGTGATCGCAATTCTCCCTTAGAAAACTTGATTCTAAAATTAGTCCTAATCATTTCAAATAAGAAATGAGTTTTCAGTAAATCAGAAGTTTGAACTTCTGTTAGTCATTGACATTATGGTATGATATAGAATTTATGCAACTGATGATATCAGTTTATACACTGCCTGAGCAGTAAGTGCTCATTCAAAATGTGATTGTGTTTAATGAATGTTTCATTCAAGTACTTCTTCGATTTATTCCTTCTTTCTGTATCAGTATAGATAATACTAACAACTGTTACTTCAATGAAACCCATCATCTGGAAGGTATTCTCAGTGTATCCCAGAACATCTGTCAAAAACAAGCAGATACTGAATCTGGGCTGACTGGTAGTCATGTGAAGTGAGCAGTGAAAAACAGCAGTATGTTTTGAAACCTGAGATAAACTGTTAACTGATTGTTTTTCCAGCTCTTTCCTTTACGAATAAGATAAATGGGGTCTCTGAACTAGCCAGTTTTATAAACTATGAATGCTGAAAGCTCCATGTAGCAATAAAAGTATTTAGTATTATTTCTCCTGACTTCTGCTAAAATGTTTGACAAAGTTTTCTCTCCTCCACAGAATTAAAAAATTCTTACTTTTCAAAGGTGTTGTAAAGACCAATTGATTGCTTCTGGTAGGACAGGAAAAAAAAACAAACCAAAGTCAAAGAAACCCCAGAAACCTAAAGCAGCTTTCTCAGTCTGAGCATCTCTCTTGTACACCTTGAGGGAAAACATGCACTGCTTGCTTGGCTACTTACCATTCCTGATTGAAAAACAAGATATTTAACCTTTATATTACTATTTCTTCAACATTAGTGCTTTCAAAAGAATTCAGGGGTTCATAAAACCAAATAGGCTTAGTTTCATAGACCTGTCCAGGCTTAGTTCTTTCTTCAGTAGCAGAAATCAGCATACAGATCTGTTGATTTCTAAATTGTACACTACCAGGAACTTTAAAACAGAGCTTCCTAAAAGCATCAAGAATTTTTTAACTGCTTCTTATTTCTTTCCATAGCATTTTTCTTGTTTAAATTGGAAAATAAGATTTTTTTGCACATCAGAACATTCTTTACTTATATGTAGTGCGTGATTTCTTAAGAGCAGTTGTTGGAATTCAGGCTGGTGACAGAAGCCTGCAGGATCCTTCTCCTCATTAATTCAGGTATCAAGTGGGGATCAGGGAAGGAGAGAGGCTGAAAGAGCATCCTTCCAAAAATGGTTTAGCTTTTCAGAAGGGGGAGTCTGGGCAAGGCTGACTGTGGACAGTTGAGGACAGATCCCTTGAATTAATGACTGAGTGACCTGGGTTCTTTCTTCACCATAAATAGTTTCATTAAGTCCCAAACCATGTTTCACTTCATCTTAAGTCCAGACTGAGCTCCTTGTGTTGAGATGAAGGGTTGTTCCAGATGTCACTGGCAGTGAAGGCAGACACATGTGTGCTCATCTGATTTGCCCAGAGCAGATGTGAAAGGAAGTGAAGGTCTTTTCTCACCTGACTGTGTGTTTCTTCATTTTAAAGCAAGCCAAGTTTTCTTAGTGTAATCTATGCCTGAAACTGCCATTTCCCTAAGAAGATAAACATGGTTTTGGCTGTGCTTTTGCTGTATTTCACAGTCGAAAAACTTCAGGCTGTCAAAAGGCTTACCTCTGGTGACCATCTCAGGAGAAGTCCTGCTGCAGGCAGAAAGGAGCAGGAAGGGAAGAAGAACTTTGAGCAGAGGCTGGAGGCCCAGCATATCTCACACAGGCAGAGAAACACAGGGGTCTGCGGGAAAAATCCCAACTTCCGTCTGTTGCAGGATGTCAGTGTATTGAATATCCTTTGATGACCCCTCATACCTCTTAGGGGCAATTTAATTGTTGTGAAATCTTGTGAAATAGGAAATGTTTTCTCCTACTTGCTTTGTTCTAGCCTTACATAAAAATAAACAGAAAAAACCCCTAAGCTTAGGTAATTTCACGTCCCCAGTATATATCTTACAACTCTACAATATTATGTTTTGAAACCAGCTGATCTGGTTGCAAGCTGGAGGACTTAAAGATGCTGAGTTCAATACAAATTTTGGAAAAATGCAAAGTTGAGTTACAGATTCAGCAAGTAGAGCCTATAATTGCTGAGGGAAAGGTGGTAGAAAGACCTGGAGGAATCCTGTGGAGAAGTGTTTCATATGTTCCCATGCATTCATCTCACACTAGACAGAAATTTGGATTACAAAAAACAGCTTCATAAGAAATTGGATTCTATTCATGTGCTGCTCACAAAAAAAAATCTGTATTTTCCTCTGTAAGACTGCAACATTTTCAGACTCTTTTTCTGAACAGTTAAGCACTCACTCTGCAGAAGTAGGGGGTTTCATTTTTTGAAATCTTCTGTGGTCCTTCTTTTACTCTCCTCTGCAGCACGTAGTAGCACTTTCTGTATAATCTCACTGCTGGGTTGTGGATGCCCCAGCTCTTCCCTGGCTTTCATAGGGGAGTTTATGTCTGCAAGAAGCTGTACAGTGAACCAGAAAGTTAAGTGACAAGGGGTGCAAAGACTGAAATGGGGGAGAGGGCGGCACCAAAGCTTCTCTAATGATGATGTGCCTGACCAAAAATCCTTTCTGATAATAGCAAAGAATCAGAACTCCATATAACATTTAAATGAAGATGTAATATCTTGATAGTGCTTTACCAGAAAATTAGGCAGTCTGAACTAAATTAGTTCATAGTATTGATTTAATGGTTTTTGTGATAGTCAAATTCACTCTACAAGCAAAGGTTTCAATTATTTTTTAATAATTGTTACTATCCATTTTAAAAGGATGCAGCAGGTTTTTTTCCAAATATGACTGTAGAACTCAAGGTAGATGACACATTCTGATTGCTGTTTGTCTTGTGGAAATAATGTCTGTACCCAAATATATAATTAGCCATGTTTTCCTTTGTTGAACATTTTGATACATGTTGCAGCACAACATGAAGCAGATTAATAGTGTGAAGGACTGATATATTATATGATAAATATGTAAAGTATATTAATATTTTATATTTACACTTTTTTAATGATTATAAAGATTAAAATTTTTGTGTGTAATTCCTATGAGTTCAGTATTAAAATGTCCCTGCCGTATTTTGGCATTTAGAGCTATATGTAACAAAACTCCTAAATTAAACCATAGTTATCACTTGTTTCCCTAATTAATCTATAATGTTCATTGTACAATTATTTCTGGGAAAAAAGATGCACAGATTTGCTGACCAGCGCTATTCTATGATAGTAATAGTAACTTATTTTCCTTTTATATATTTTCTGGTGCTAATCTCTATTCTTTGGCTGTAATTGGATTGAATTGTAATGTGCCTTTAGGAAAAACATGTTAGTAGAGGAAAAGTTGCAAAATTCTGCAATTCAGAACAATAATTACAACAGCAACAAAAAAGCACTGTATGGCAGTAATTGGATTTTTTTTTTTTTACCTTTCTCTCCTGCCCTATTTTCTACTTAATAAGACTGCATCAGAATAAATAATGCAACTAAAAAGCAAATTGTTCTTCATACTCCTTTTCCTAAGGCAGAAGTTTGTGCAATTTTGGATTGAGCAGCAGGGGAGAACATCCTCCAGACTGAGGTGGATCTTCTCCACTGATGAAAACTCTCAAAGCTCTAGTGAAGTCAAAGACAGATCTTTGACAATTTATAGTGAGAGTTTGCTGGCCAGAAGCCCCTAGAAAGGAGATGGAATGTTCTGTTAATGGTATAATTTATGATTAGGCTTGGCGTTGTCCTTTCTTTCAGCAGAGTGCCCTGTGTGAATCATTCGGTGACCAGAGATCAAGCTGTAGGCAACAGTAGTCTCTCTCTTCCTGGTCACAGAGCCCTGGCAGCTGCTGCCACTGCAGCCCATCCAGCTCCTGCTCACGCTCATGCTAAAGTTAGACTTTCAGGCAGGCTGTACCTGTACCCACTGGGAGGTCTCTTTTTTTTTTTTTGGTTAAGATTTTGCATGGGCTTTGGGAGTTTGCCTTGTTTTGTTTTAGTAAGGTGCTTGGTATCCAAACAGCTACTAATTCAGTCACTGAGGATCATATCGGTCTTTAAGTGTCCTGTGTGTGGCAGTATTTAATAAGCCATTTGGATTATCCTTGTTATTGTAAGTATAGAGCATGCTGCTTCGACCCTTGGATGCCTCAGTTAAAAGCTATTTTGCATCTGAGCTTTCTGCAAGTGTTTCATTAGGAATTGTCATCACAGTTCTGGCACTAAAAGATAGCACTGTTATCTCTGCAAGAGTTTCTGTTGGAGCCAAGGGCAAAGCAGCTGAACAGGGCACATGGATAGATTCAATTTTCAATCATATTTATGACAATTTTGGAGGTATTAGAGTTTATAGGGGTTACTTTAGACACTATATGGTATTTTAATAGGAAACTATATATAATCAATAACTATATGTATTTAATAAATTGCTACTAAATTATCTTATTGAACTCTCTGTTTATTTTGTAGTGTGGTTTCAATAATTATCTGCACTCTGTACATATCTACATGTAAATAACTAGCATGACATGCATAAACTGACTTGCAGACATAATTCTATGTTGTATTTTACACTGTTTTTCAAAAATTGGAAAAAATGTTTTTCAAAATAAAATTGCTTTCTACACAAACTGCTTTTTTTATTGTTTTTAAATCTGGGCTCTGGTTCAGACTTTTCCTTTTTTCTAAGTAACAACACTTTGGTTCTACTTCTATCCAAACCTGCAGTTAAGAGTAACAGTTGAGAGTAACATTTCGCCCCTGAGGATGCTTTACATGGAGGACATTGTTCCTAATGTTGAGCAATAAATACCAGACAATAGTATGTCATCCACTGTCTTGGTCATGTGGAAGTCTCCAAAGATGAGGCTTTTGAGGAAAGGAAAATGACAGCTTTATGTTAGGTATCCAGAAGCACAACTCTGGTGTGGCAGAACGTCAGTGATGAGGTCTTTGCCTCTGCAAATCAGTAGGTGGGCAGGCTCATGCAAGGAGGGTTTGATGGCTCCATTCCAACAGCACTGCCAGGTACAGGGAGTGCAGTGGCCTCTCCAAGTTTCCTTGCATCCCTTCCGCAGCATTTCTCTTAACACCTTTTGCCTCAGAAAGCTGCAGTTTTCCCAGCTGTCAGGAGGGAGTTACAGCTGGGTCTGAGGCCAAGGGAGCTGTGAGGTGGCCTGCCTTGCCTTTTCTCTGAAGGGACTCAACCGAAACCTGGGAGACGTTTATATCCCTAAAGCAATGAGGCTTTTATTAGATTGACTTAAAAAACCTCTTTCTTAAGCAAGAAAAATCAAACTATCAAGCTGATAAAACTCTTACCCTGTTCACTGTGTGCTTGGGTTTTAATAGTGCAGAGAACTGCCGCAGGAGACCCAGGGACGATGGGTCCTGCTCCCACAGCCATGGCTGCTGGCTGCCCTGGGAACACATGGGCTGCTGCTGGCTCCTGCCAGCCAGCCCCTGGCTGGCCACAGCCTCCCTGGCTGCCTTTGCTGGGAGGAGACTGAGAGTCTGCTGCCTCTGCACAGGTGCTGTGCTCACCACCCTGCTCAGGGGCACATCAGAGGTATCTGAAAACATCAATACCGTGGCCATAAATAACAATGAGGTAGTTAGAGAAGCAAAGGAACACTGACCAGAGGGAGAGTCTTACCCTGCCTTTGCTTTCTAACAACTGCTTATAGGTGAAACTTGTATGTCACAGCTCTTCCTGCTTGAGGATTTGAGAGACGAGGAGTCTGTTTTCAGAAATTAAAAAGTCACATGCAGCCTGTGATCACCAAACATGACCTTGCTAAGGTCCTGGTGTCCCAGGCAGGAATGGACCAGGGAGAAGGCAGGGTACCCCTTTGGACCGAGGGATGTGGTTGGGCTGGTGAATCCACTTCTGGCTATATTAGACCTGCTGGAAAAGCCTGAGAATGAGAGGGGCTACAACAAGGGGTTGGAGCTGAGCTGAAACGCCCTTACTTAAAGCACACAGAACTGCACCTGAGGTGTAGTAACAATTAAAATATAAGCTGTCCCCCAGAGGAAACATCTGTGTTGGGCACTGTCACCACTCATTCCCTGCAACACGCCCCAGCACCACAGGGACTTTGGGAAAGAGGGTAAGTCCAGGGGCAGATGCATGTGGGTGCCTGGAGATGCCTGCCCTGCCCTGCTGCTCTCTTGTGCCTGGCTGGTTGGGCCTGTGCCCACACCTGTATCAGCCGAACTGTGACACCTTCATCTGGGGCCAGCACTTGTGGCTGGATTCCCTTCTGCTCCTGCTGAGGACCATGAAACAAGGATGGTAGGAACTACCATGGATGCCCAGCTCTGCACAGTCAGTAGGCACAACAGTAAATGTACACTATCTGCATTTTGATAATTCATAAAAAATTATAGTTCATCACTGATTTTATGTTAAAATGCTTGGCTTTTCTATTAGAGTTTTTTACCCTTTCCCCTGGGGGTTGCAGGCTCTTTATCTTTAGATCCAGTCATCTGCAGGAGTGAACACACACTAGGTGGGGTCTAGACTAACCTCTAAAGTAGATCTCATCACTCATTTTCCCAGTGTCCCATTTGACTTGGCATCAGGGAATAACTAAGATATTTCTCTGTTTCTGGGAAACATGTTCTGGTTTGCTGTATTTTGACATTTCAGTGTAAAAAGACCTAAATTGCTGTTAAACCAACATAACATTACCATGATAACACCAAATTGAAAACTCTTAGAGGATGATACAAGGAAGAGTGAAGACACATTTCATCACCTTGGTTGCATTAAGGCACCTTACAGGGCATAATTCTCCTGTATTTGGAAAAATAGATCGCTATGGCTTTATTACTGGTAAGCTTTCATTGTCAAGTATTAAGAAAGTGATGTATGGAAGAGCTTTGGTATAGAATGTGTGCTGACATAAACCAGGCCATCCACAGCCTCCTGCCTAAAGAGGAGAAACTTCAGTGATCCAAGGAAATGGCATAGGTATAAACTGAACAGGTGGCAAAGTCAGTTCAGGTTCCAGTTCAGAACATTTTCTTGTTAGTTGGGCATGATCCATATTCCTTCAAAACCGAACTATATTTCTAACACAAACACTGATTACTAAACATGGTAAATAAGGTATTTGCATTTTCATATTTTAAAATTTTATTTCACAATTGTAAAGTTTTTCCAGTGTCATTTGGATTAATTACTGATATGGAAACAAAGTATTGAAAAATATTCTTGGCTTCTTGTGCAACGGTTGGCTGCTTTTCTATTGTATTTATGGCAGCAGCCTCGAAAGCTGAACTAACCTAGAGCAAGTGCCTTTGCCAAAGATCATGGTGTGCTTTTTTAATGTAAACATGCAGGGATTCATGGGAACATTGAGTGACCTCCACAGCCAGTACAGAAAGGAGTCTTAATTCACTTGAAAGGACTTTGGTAATTGGAATACATCTTTCTGCCAGTGTAATTGAGCAACTGATTAGTTAGACCCAGCACAGGTGTATTTCATTTAAAATCACTGTTAATGGCTCTTGAGCACCTTTAGAAGGGATTAGAGTCCCATCGGAATGGAAAATACCAGCAATTTAGTTTTGTTGATGGTCATTTTGAATTCTTACAAAAAACACATTCAAAGGGAAACATGCAGCACATGCAGATTTGGGTATTTTCAAAATGAAATTAGAAATGCCATGCTTTGACTACAGCAGCCATGAGACCCATCCCCACCAGCAGGTGGGGTGGGCTGAGTGGGTGGGGAGTAAACCCTTGGTGGGCTTGTGGCAGGATGGGGGTACGGAGGGCATGCAACATGTCCCAGCACAGCAGAGATCAGAGTAGGAGCCATGGGCTCCAACCAAGCTCATTTTGGGGGCTCTGTAGTGCAGATGTGGCCATATGCTCATGGCTCTCGGGAAGCATTGGCATAGACATAAGCAAGACAGCACAGAGCACGGGGAAGCCCCATGAGAAACTTTTCAGAGGACAACTCTCCAACCAAGGGGGAAGAAGGATAAGAAACCTGAGCTTGACCAACCTATAGAGTGTTCCTCCAAATAAATTAACTAGCATACAGGATATAACTGGTTCCTAGAATAAAACACATGCTGTTTGCAAGAGCCTTACAAGAAGATGACAAAGATTAGGGTTTCAGTGCACCTGAGCCAGGAAGCTGAGCACAAACTGCTGGAAACAGACTGTGAAAACAGTGGCAACTATGAGGCCTGAACTACCACAAAACAAGCAGGATACCTATCAGCAGGGAAAATCCCAAGTCCTGCTGGCACACTCCAGGGACATCTAAAGGAAGTAGGTAGATACTGGAAGAACTCAGAGACATTTATGTGCCAACAATTTGTGCTGGGCAGCAGTGATATAAATATATCATTACATAAAACCACAGCTTAAATGGTCATTTAAAGTTTGTTATTTCCTGCTGTTGCTGTTCGTTGAGGGATATTTTTGTTTGTTCTGTAAAGTGCTGTTTCTGTTCTGTAATTATGACAAATTGCCTGCCTTGGATGGAAAAATGGTCATTCTACATGATCTCCTGATCTCCAGACCTTCCTTGAGAAACCTGCAGTGAATGTCACAGGACTGTTTCACCCAGCTTTCAGCTGTGATTTGTAACACTGTTTTGTTTCTAGATGGATTCTTCCCTGCCCTCCCCATTTTCCTGAAGTTCAGATGATGCAAAACAAACCAGCACAATTCATTTTACCTTCAGAGCAACAGAGAACCATGTTGTACGAAGAGGTTCAGGTTCTGCCCCTGCCAAAGCCTTTCTTTAATACTTCTTTGTTTAAATGATCCCTTGAAATATTTCCTGACTAAATGAACTGGGAATCCAAATTCCAGATATCTGTAAGCATACCAGCCTGAGAAACTCAGGTGAATATTGTGGCTTTTCAGGTAACACAACTAGCTTTGCCATATAGTTTTTATCCAGAGTGAAAATCAAAAAAGGGTGTTTATCATGGTGTTATTTGTGTGCATCTCTCAAAAACAGCTCCTCTACTGAAGACAGCAGGAACAAACACATCTCTTCACTTTTCAGTTTCCAAGGCACTCATTTGGGTCAGTCTTCCCTGCAGGAACATTTGAGTAACTCAATGGTAATCCCAAATCCAGTGCAGCACAGGGGTTGATTTAGGACAGTGGACCTCCTCATACCATCACCTTATCCTTGGCTCAGTTTGGTGCCTTCTCCAGTGCTGCAGCATGTTCATTGCTAACACATGTGAAAGGAAATGATGGTTTCATCTGAAGGCCTGCACAGCAGGATGTCTGACACTACTTACTTCTTTCACTCAGACAATCACAAAATAGCAGCACTGTCTTTCCTGTGAGCAGCCGATGATTATTGCATGAACTCTTTGGTATGTTTAAGTGTAACCTCACCTGTGCTATGCAGAGATGAGTCAGGCTCAATAGCATCTGTGTCATTACACACTTTGAGCTGTCACAATAAAAAACCCCATCTCATTCATGTGGGCTGTTATTCACTAAAGGTTAAAGCGAAAGCTCCTACTTCAAAGGGTCGAAAGATCTTATGTCAAACAATAAGTAAACTTATTTCATTCCTTATATCTGTTAAAAAGAACAAAACCCAAAACTCTTTTTGAGCAAAGAGGTATGCATTAAGACTGAATTGGGACAGAGCATATGTATATACGAAGTCATTCCACTCAATCCAGAGGAACATCACTGTGTAAATAAATAATTGGGTACTAAATAAAGGCACCAATGCAGGTTTGCTCAACTGAATGAATATTTAAGTAGGACCACAGTCTTAAACTTCGACACGTTGTAGTTCAAAGGTCTCAAAGTATCTCAAAGACTTTAAGATTATTTTCTTCTGTGTGCTAGCTGCTAATAGAACTTCCACTTTACAGTAATTTTTGTATTTTTGTTCTGACTAAATGCCTTCCCCAGTTGTTTTATACTTCATGGAATGTTTAAAACTAAATCAACTTGGAAAAAAATCATCTATGCAGTAAATTCCATCCCTGTCAAATTGTTCATGTTGTGTACATGGACTACTGATAACATCCAAGAGATCAATTCACCAGAACAAGGACACTCAGAAATGAAACTGAAACATCACTCTCAAGATGTTCTGCATTATGTGGAAATAATGTCTCCAAGTACTGACATTGTTGGCATGACTAAAGCTTCTCTGAGGGCACACTAACATTCCAGTACATCCTTAGAAAGGGGTTGACACCCAAACTAGCAGTCCAGACCTGCGTTTCCAGTGCTTCCTCAGAATAAGAAGGGAGAGAGGGTTGGTCTCTCTTGTTGATGGAGGACACATCATGTTACCCAGCCATTTTGCCCCTCACCAGGTTGTGAGTCCCACTACTTGCCTGCTGCACACCACATTAGAAAGCAGCAGTGTAGGAAGTGGGACACATTAAGGATGAGGAAAAGATGATCTGAGCGAAGTTATTACCTGATGTGTTGGTTGCTGTACTAGTTGTGTCTCTACTCACATATATTTTTTCCAATCTGGACTAGCAGCGCTGTGCCACCACCTCTGGTCCCACAGTGTCACAGGCTCTGCTCCCATGTCAGCACCTGCTGCTAGTGCTGCTGTGCATGCACCTCCTACCCTTTTAAATAAAAAAATACTCCTCCTACCCTTTTAAATAAAAATTTTCCTTTGTATGTATTTATACCAAAAGATCAGGAATGCATTGCAACTTATATTTGGTTTTATACACTAGCAGTTTGAGAGTTTCAGTTTTTATTAAAGTCAGTACCTTCCCTTAAGTATAAATAACTACATAAATAAAATTTTATCATCTCCTGTTCTTTGAGTCTTGTGGAGAGTTTGAACTGAAAACAAAATAGAAAATAATTCTGCCTACCCCCCATCCATATAGGTTTAAATTCAATAAATAATCGGTGTGTGTGGTCTCTAACGTGGAGCTGCCCAAGTAACTCCACCGGAATCAGCCACTGGCAGCTGCTCTGCAGGACTGCAAGCACAGAGTGGCTCCACCCGCCTGGTACTGGCAACTGCAGATCCATGACCAGTTACAGCCCAGAGCCATTCTGTAGCTTTACTTCCTAGTCAAATCAGTGGATTTTTTTTACATCTGCTGGTAACTGAAGAGTTAAACATTTCTCGTACTACTACAAAGTAAGTGTATCCCCAGTTTATTGGACATGACAACATAGCTGGCCAACACCATACAAAAATACTTGAAAGCTATTATTTCAGATCTACAAATATATAGATGAAGGCTTTTCTTCACAAGAGGAAAATACAGAAATCTTATACAAGTCTCTTTTTTTCTCAAAAAATACAAACAATAGCAATGCATTATAAACTACATCCAGCATGATCCTGAATGTTAAATACAGAGAAATGCGAACATCAGTCCAAACAACTCTCAAACTTAAGGATTATTTGGCTTTTTACAGATTTTTTCCATTAAGAATTACAAAGCCTCTGCAAAACTGTTAATGCATTACACATCCAAGTAATTCATTGGGAAAGAAAGTGTGTTGAAGGCATAGGAAGCAGGGGAGAATAAATGTTTTAAAATGTAGGGAACTGGGATTTAGGGGTTGGGTGAAATTCAGAAACTTCAACAGACCATGCATTGCAAGAGTGTCCAGCCTTAGGTTGTGCTTTTCTCTATCATGTAATTTTCCTTAAAATTAATGGCTGTCTTCAGGGAAGGGTTTAAGGATACTTTAAATGAAAATGAAAAACTGGCCAACTCACAGTGTGGCAATATTGTAAGCTGAGCTTTGGATACCAAACTTTGAATTTTCAAATGAAAAGCCTTGTCATCCTCAGCTGACCAACCAATGCGTGGTGATGACAGTCCCAAACGATGATTCCTCACCCATTGTGTGTTAATGCCCCACAGTCAGGCTGCAGGGTCTGTCCTGATGGTATTATGTCACTTTTTTTTCTATTTAACAGTGTATGAATTTTGTCAAATATGTTGTACTTTGTCTATAATAGTATATGCTTACCTGGGCCAGCAAAATCCATGTTTTGCTGCTATAAATGATGCTGGGATCTGGGAAAATTATTTTGAACATATTAATTGCACTACAGGCATCTTTGTCACTATTCTGAAAGGGAAATATCACATTTCAGATATAACAGCTCCAAGTATTTCTAACCAAATGGAAGATTCCTACATGTAACAGTCTGCCACCTGCTAGCCCAATGTTTCAGTCCTTTCCCTGAACACCAAAGTTGCAACCCTCACTTTCTCTGAGGTGCATGTGAAAGCTCGTGCTATTTTTATAAATGCATTTATACAAAGGACATATACTGCCAGAAAATGTACTGTGTAAAACACTGTTGTTCATAGAGTTGGTTTTACTTTTCTTATGAGATAGGGTGGCTATAGCTGTAATTAACTGCCTTTTGAATAGATGTGTCCATTTGGGGTAATTTATAAAATACATGGTTTACAGTTTTCAAAGATTATGTAACTCCTTGGAGCGTCTTTTCTTTGGAAATTAATTACAGATCCTTTTAATCATTCTTATTCAGGCAGTATATAATTGTATATTCCTTTGAAATAAAATTTACTTTTAAAACTGTACAGTGATTGCAGGTCACTGGATATTTGTTTTTCAAATACTCTGAGGGCACTTGCACACCTTTCTGGATGCACACTGCCACACACATGTACCTTTGCTTCTTTCCTCATTCATGCTACGTATCACTCAGTATGCTTTCACATTCATGCTCAGAACAGGCCTGCCAAAATAAATGAGTTTCTTTGAGCAGCACCATAATGAAAACATTATTCTCAATTGAAGACATCGCAGATTAGAGTCTCAGGCTGGACATAAACAAACAGTGCAGGGTATGAAGCCTAAAAGCATTGCTCTGTTGCTATCTAGTATATGAAAAATAGGCATATGTGAAAATTGTACATTCAAGATGGAATGACAACTTATGGTGATGTTCATATGAACCTCACCTGTAAAACACAAGGGTCTCTATTTATCTGCTGTTATTTCTGACTTGATGTCAAATATGCTTATTGTGCTCACTAGCTGCTTTTCATCCAATTTAGCCTCTTGTTTGAGAGTACACAGCTGTGGGGCTCACTGATGCAGTGATCTGAATTCCTGACAATGATATATTTCTTTTTCTTCAACACAGCAGAAAGAGATTTTAGTAATGAACTGGCTGGGTGGGTATTTAAATTGAGTGTGGGAAAGTGCAATAGAGTGAGACTATTTAAATGACACTGTGAGAACTTCCCCATTGGTATGCCTGAATGCTAAATTGGTGGAACTATTGTACCTGTAGAGGTGAAAAGGTAACTTAGTTTTCATGGTCAGAAAAACACAATCTATGGCTAAAAGACTCATGATGGTATTTGATAATGAGCCCATCCCACACTGGCAAGAAACTGAAATGTTTCCAGTTTTAAAGGACATACTAGAATTAAATGAAAGCTCACCACTTTTTGATATCCTTTATATGCTTTAAATATCTCATACAGAGCACTATGGGCTCAACCCAGGGAAAAATTTTTAAATGTCAGTGAAAAAATACATCAAGGGAGCAGCATTGCTCCTATACTTGAAGTTACACAACTGATGAATTAGCTCCAAGAGCACTAAAGGACTGTTTTCTGAGAATTATTTGTTTTCTCTTTAAGGTAAACAGACAGCTAAATTTTAACTTAGTTAATAATATCTGTGCAGTCACCTTTTACTGCATGTTTCTGTCCAAGCATCTGAAAAGCTACAATACCATTCTGCATGCAAATAACATCAATCTAATAAATGAATGGCATTCATTTAAGAAAAACAAACAAATAAAAAAACACATAAATTTTAAACCAAAAAAATACCTAAAATACTACTTCTTTTTTTTTTTCCTTTTCATTTTGCAAGGGGAAAAAGAGAACTAAACCACAAACAAAGCCTCTGTTCAAGTCAGGTCACCATGACACAAAGCAGTACAAGCCAATAAATCCAGCAATGCTGACAGTCCAGCCTGGCAGTATGCAGACAGGCTTCTAAGCCATGGAAAGCTGGGAGGGCTTTGGATATTAGCTCTGTGGCTGTAAGCTGACTTCTCATAAGGAAAGAAAGGTCAGCGTGCCACAAACAGCATGTAAGGCAAGCAATGTGTGCTTAAAGCTGCAGAGCTGCATGGATGGAATGCTGTTTTATCCTCCCCTGCTCTGTGGATAAACTAACCTTAAGTTTGTGCAGGTAGGAGGGTATGGGAAGGAAGGACTGTCCATGCTACTGATACATCACTGATAACTGAGATAAGTATTTGGGTGTAGATAAGAACACAAGAAAGCAGCTTACCTTCCCAATAAAGATAATTGAAAGAGACATATTACTGTCCTTGAAAAGAAACCAACTAAGGTACTAATAAGGCACTGACTGGTCAGAAAATACAAATTTAAGTCTCACTTTCTCTATTGTAGATAGAGCACAAGAAAGCCTAACTGCAGTGCAGCTAAGGGAACAGCTGCAGTTCAAAAATACTTGAGCTTCTGTTTATTATGCACACATATAACCAGGCCATTCCAAAGTGCCATGAAATCGATTGAAAGTTTCTCAGACTGTATTCCCTCTGTCACTGATTAGGTATTAAGGAATCCACATTCTCCCTTCCCTAAAGGCTGGTCAAAACTGTAGATCCAACTGAGATCGTTGAAAACTTGATCTTTTGTGTTTCTTGGACCACAGCAAGCACAGCTGCAAAGCTGCTTGTAGACAAAGAGGGCAGCTTGCTGGGGCTAGAGGTCTCCTCTTCTCTGTCAGAGGTCTCCAAACACAGGTGGGCTGCCATGGGCATGCACTTTAGCCTTCAAAACTGTTTTTAAAAACTATAAATGTGATGCTTCTATAGAGCTGCATCACAACAGCAGAGCTCAAAGGAAACAGATTACTTCATGGGTCAGTTTGTTTGCTTCACTGAAATACCAGCAGAGGACAAAGCTGAAGGGCTCACGTCAAAAATACCTTGACAGAACAGGAGAGGTTTAGCTTCAGGTATAGTTTGCATTATTTAGTGTATGAAGAACTTTTAGTGATAACTCAGACAACAACCTGTAGAAGATGACTGGCAAGCATTCTAGTTTGTACTACAGGTTTCATAACTTTAAAATTGAGGACATCATAAATGTCAAAAAACAAAAAAGTCCATCTGCTGAAACCTCTTATTTCTACTGTGCAAAATGCAGCATAAGATCCAGCATTGTTTTGCCTTGTTCAATACAATGAGTAGCACTACAAGATGTTTTATTTAGACCTGTTTATAAAGCTCAGGTCAAAAAAATGCTTTGATCTTTAAACAAATATTAATACAGAGAAGCACAGACAACTATAAAGCCTCATACTCCTTAAAACAGATAATGGCTCTCTGAACATTGCCTCAGTACACAAGATTTCTCTAGGGAAGGAAGCAATCTGGTGTTTTGATCAGTGCTCAGAGAGCATGGAATCAGAATCATTAAGGTTGGAATAGGCCTCCAAGACAGATCATTGAATCCAGGCTTTGACTGCTCTCCACTTTGTCAACCAAACCACAGCATTAGGTGCCATGTCCAGCCAGTTCTAGGGACACTTCCAGGTAAGGCGACTCTACCACTTCCTTGGACAGCCCATTCCAACTCTTAACCACCCTTTCAGTGAAGAAATTCTTTCTCATGTCCAACCTGAATCTCCCCATGTGCAGTCTGATGACATTTCCTCTCATCCTGTCACTAGTTGCCTGGGAGAAGAGGCTGATCCCCATTTTGCTATAACCTCCTTTCAGGTAGTTGTAGAGCCATGAAGCCTCCCATTAGCCCTTTTTTTTTCAGACTAAACACCCCCAGCTCCCTCAGCCATTCCTTATAAGACTTGTGCTCCAGACCTTTCCCCAGCTCCATTGCCTTTCTCTGGATATGCTCCAGCAACTCGATGATTTTCTTGTAATGAGAAACCCAGAACTGGACACAGTACTCCAGGTGGGGCCTCACCAGTGCTGAGTACAGGTGGACAATCACTGCCCTGGTCCTGCTGGTCACTCTATTGCTGGTACAGGCCAGGATGCCACTGGCCTTCTTGGCCACCTGAGCACACTGCTGGGTCATGTTCAGCTGCTGTCAACCAGCAGCCTCAAGTCGTTTTTTGCTGTTCATGGTGTCTGTGTAACCCAGAGCAAATTACAGTATCAAAATGGAGACTAAAGGCGATTTTATAAACTGGGGTCAAAGCTGGAAGTTCTCAGACTAAAGGGGTTTCCTTTTTGAACTTCAGATAATCACATAATGAACACAAGACTTTCAAATTTATACAGCAGCCACAATTAGCCAAACCTTTTCTATCTTGTGTAGGGCATTTAGCATGACCATGAAGTTCTGGGATTTTTTTTCTGTGAGTTACAGATATTTGAGAAATACAAACTGAAAATGTTTTTAACATTTGTTATCTATTCCCAAAAGATATATTTTCTTCCTTTTTGACTATGCCTTTGAGACAAATATAGTGCATTTCAGACTAATCTGCCATATTTATGGGACATGGTGACATGTCAGCCACTTAGGGATTGAGTAAAAGGCAGATGTAGGCTGATCTGTGCATTCCTAAGGGAAACATACTGCTGGCTCTGTCTTCTAATCTCAGAATTAGGGTGTTGAGAAGCAATTTTTAGTGTGGGAAGTTTCCATTAACAGTTTAATCTAAATAGAACATAGTCGGTCTGTTTATTCAATGGTAAATCATGTAGAAATGCTTAAATTCCAAAAGAATGCATTGAAATACTGTTACACAAAAGTGGAATGCTTGAAATGGACTTTTCTACAGAGATCCACAATTACTGAATGCAACCACAAATTAAAATAAGTAAAATAAAACTGCAGTATGTAGAAACAAAGAATTTTGTGATATTTTATTAAAAGAATTTAAGAATCACAGTTAAAAGTCAGACTCTACGGAATATGAAAAAAATTGCTTGTCTGGGCAGTTAGAAATTATAAGCCAAGTCAACTAACACAGAAGTCTGCCTGTAACATTTTATCAACGGCCACACCTTTGCACCAGCTTTAGTGGGTTTTCTGCTACTATCTCAGGTATCTGAAAAATGTTCTTATCCCCAGTTGTAATGCAGGCTCTTCTTCATTGACTTCAGGAAATTATGACCAGCGAGGATACCTTTAGATATACCTTTAGTTGTCAGTTGTCCACATTTTTTTCCACGAATCAAGATGTAATTTTTATGAACAAGTAACATCACATACTTTTAATGAGGGGCACCCCAATTTAACCAGAGATACTGAATTTATGTCCCAAAGGCCTTTGTTCATGTGACAGGGATTTGTCTTTACAGACCAAGCTACACACCACCAACAGTTCACTGTCACACAACGGATGCAACCAACATCCACTGTAGTGGGGGAAAGCAAAAGCATATGACCAGCAAGTACCCAAGCAAGACTCACCATTTCCTACACTTTAAAATTTGTAATATTTTAATAGACTCATAAATTCTTCTTAGGCTTTATCTATTTCTCTGTTTTTTTAATATATCTACAATTTACAATTTGCATGCCTTAAATGCATGATTTGCTTCATATCCACATCAGAGGAACAAACATCATCACACTGTAATTTTTCAGTAAAATATTTCTATGGCAAAACATGCAATTCTTGAATGTATAAAGCTAATTTAGTTCAATTCCTCTTTTACAATTACCCCAATTATAATGGCATGCATTTAAAATATAAAATATTTAGCTGCACTAAATAGTATTGAAATGAGTCTGTTGTGTATAAAAATGTTTGCAGTCATATTTTCCGTTTCTTTTTGCATTTAATCTCACTCTGATGCTAATCACTGTTTGAGTATTCAGCACTGGAATTCAAAACATTATTAAGAGTTGTAGTCAGTGAAAACATGTCTATTTGAAGCTTCTGAAATACAGAATGTTATAGCTGATGAATTTAACATTACAGCTAAGTGATTTAGCTTTAATAAGTGCCAAACTTTTAAGGAAAACAACACAAACCAAAGCTTAGTGGTTTGTATACACATTACTCCTGGAGAAATATATGCCGAAATTTTCCTAAGCTTTCTGATTTTTGAAGCAGAGCTGCACTGAATGCTGCAGAAAACACTATGCTGGACTCAGGGTTTCCATGCAGCATGAGCACAGATAAAACATGAATGTACAGTGTGTGCCTAGAATTTTAGTTACTCATGAAGGTATTGCAGTTACATCTGCTTAATTCTGAATGACTGACTTTGAAAGGCTATTTCTGTGAGGCTAATTAGTTCATAAAAAGTGAAATATCCATGAGAAAAAGTGGGAAAAATTTATTTTAATTCCTAAAAATCTTGTATTATGCACATACCCACGTGTACCCATGCACACAATGTACTAAAGTAAAAAGTTGGCACCATGTGTCAGAAATTCGAGAGCATGCAATATGTAAGAAAAATGTATAACTGGTGTTAGAAATATGTCATATTAGAAACTCACTGTCATTCATTTGCATATCTAAAAAGCAGCCTAGCCAAGTTTACAAAACATTTCTTATGACTGTTGTGATTTTTGCAGTTAAGAAATCAGAAACTCACAATATGTACATCAAGCTTAAATGGCTTGGTTATGTTACAAGTGTAAAGCAGTAGGCAGAGTAAGTATGACAAATATACTAAAGTCCTGACATTGCAAAATCTTGACCAAAATAAACAAACAAAAAATGACTCAGAAATCATCTCTATGATAAGAGAAGACATTTCACTTCTTGTGAAAGAGAAGAGGTTTCACCATCCCTGCTAGAATCTTGGGTAGCTGGGCAGCAATCACCTCTGACATCATCTCAGGGAATTCAACACTCAGTGCACGGGACTGGAGAAATGTGTTCAAACAGAAGAGATGGAGCTGTTTCACTAGCTGGATTTAATAAAATACAAACATGATCAATCAGGCTAAGAGTAAAGCAGCCAAATAAACATGCTGTCAATCACTTATCTCATACATTCATTAGCTGACATCATTATAATGATCTTACTCCGTCATTTCTTGAATCTGTAATGAGGGTACTTGTTATTTCCTATTAATGGCAAAAATCATAATACAGCTAAATGGCATGCCATATAAAAACACTGCCTCACTACTATTACAAAGTAGTATACTCCTCACTCATGACATGTGCGACGAACAAAGACAATTACTTAACAAGTATTCAGTCTTCCATCTCACACTCAAGACAAGACTCAGTGCTTTGTTCACTACATGCTATTCAAACACTGCATGGAGCAACAGCATTTACTACTTACCTGTGAGCTTTTCCGTGGTTCTGATTATGCTCATGTCCGAGTATGTTGCAAACATGAAACTCCACAGTCCCTTGAAAGCAATTGCTCAATACATGTGACTATTTCATCTCTTCCATCCTCTCTCAGAGGCTCCAATTACTCTTTCAGACCAGGGACCTTTAGGTTGTCAAATATCATACTGTTTCTGCTACCCTAGGCTTTAACATCACACAAGTCTCTTCAGTGTGATGATCTATCTTTTCCTTCTATTTCCAATCACTTTATCACCCTGAGCTGAAACAGGGACTTGAACAAAGATACTCTGTGGACCAAACATCACTTTCCTATTTTGCAGCAAAGCTTCCCTCCCTCTATCCCTCCCTGCCTCCTGGCTATTTTACTTAATGTATTTGAAATTAAGAGACTTAATTAAAACAAAATGCAGATTTGCTGAGTGCTGAAGAATACAAAGATGCAAAAATCCCATCCACCCTGAACTCCCTGTATGGTACTCACAACCAACACTGAAACGCAGAACTGCTCAGGGGTTGGTATTGGGACCAATGCCGTTTAACATCTTTGCTGGTGACATGGACAGTGGAATTGAGGGCATCCCTGGCAAATTTTCTGACAGCATCAAGCTGTGTGGTGCAGTCAACACACCAGAGAGAAGTGATGCCATGCAGAGGGACCTGGACAGGCTTGAAAGGTGGGTCTATGTGAACCTCATGAAGTTCAAAAAGGCCAAGGGCAAGGTCCTGCCCTTGGGTAGTGGCAATCCCAAGCACAAATATAGGCTGGGCAGAGAAAGAATTGAGAGCAGCCCTGAGGAGAAGGACTTGGGGTGCTGGTTGATTAGAAGCTCAGTATGACTCGGAGATGTGCACTTGCAGCCCAAAAAGCCAAATATGTCCTGGGCTGCATAAAAAACAGTGTGGCAAGAAGGTGATTTTGCCCCTCTACTCTGCTCTCATGAGACCCCACCTTTGGGGTGGAGTCCGGATCTGGGCCCCTCAGGAGAAGAAGGACGTGGACCTGATGAAATAAGTACAGAGGAGGGACACAAAGATGATCAGAGGCAGGAGCACCTCTCCCCTGAAGATGAGCTAAGACAGTTGGGATTGTTCAGTCTGGAAAAGAGAGGGCTCTGGGAAGACCTTATTGTGGCCTTTCAGTACCTTAAGGGGCTACAAGAAATCTGGAGAAGGACTTTTTGCAAAGGCAGATAGTGATAGAATGAGGAGCTCTAACTACCTGGTCCAGTTCTCCTCTCATATAGCTAAGGTAGGAATTAGATGATCTTTAAGATCTTTCAAATCCTAACCATTCTATCATTGTATGAACATTCACATGGGCAAAAGTTTATATGAAATGTCACTCCTCAATTTAAATGAATTTAAAAGTAACAGGGTTCTCAAAGATGTGGAAAGGATTCAGCTGCATCTTTTAAGACACCTATGAATCTATATGATATCACTACTAGAATTCTCAAAGATGACTCAATTCCCAAATATAGACAGATACTCAAAAAATGGCACAGAATATACACATAAAAATAGTTGAATTGAGGTTGAAAAGACAATCTTTCTCTAATTCTCAGTTGGCTGACTTGGCAACTTGAATTGCCTATCTTTTGCTTTATTATTTTCCTACCTATGCTCACATACACATCACCCCCTACCAAAGCCTATAACTGTGTGGGTTATGTTACATTAATATTGAAACAAAATGGTAGCATTCAAATGTATGTTCCACAAATACTTAAATCTAGTATGTCATACAATACTTTCACAATATATATACTGATGCTGAATACTTAGCTATCTATTCACACACATATACACGATAAAAGAAAAATGTTTTGTTGTTTTCTTTTGTTGTTTATAAATGTTGACTGCTTCCTCCTATAGAATTACATAAAAAGCAAATCACATTAACAAATAAACTTACATCATGCATGGAATCCATCAGTTTTGTTAGCTGATAGAAACGTTGTGAGTTGGCCACAACGCCTTTCTGGCGCAAACCAATTGCCTTCACCAGCTCTCTGATGTAACTTGTTCTCATCTCATCAAATTGGCTTTGACTTCTTAGACCTTCCAAAGGAACTAAACAAAAATAACAATTGTGTCACAAATTACACTGAAGACAATGAAAGAAATTTAAAGTACAGGAAAAAATTTATAGTATTTCATGCTGTACAGTGCAATTCATTACTATATGCCAGGTATTTTTTCACATTCAAAAGTTACTCCATAAAGAGCAATACAATTAGTTAAAAGGATATACCAGCAATAATCAGTCAATTTTGCTAATTGCCTACATCTAGAAATATCCCTCAGCCTCAGCTACACGTGTTTGCTGGAAAAAAAAAAGAAAGACAGCCAAAAGAACCACTCCTATCTTTTGGGAAATATGTTAGGGACTGATTCATGTTTACACTGCTGAGAGCCAGCCCACTTCACAGCAAATTTATGGTAGAGGCATCTAGCTGGAGTGCTTCAAAATGGAGTCAAGGAAAGAACTAACAATGCTCAAGTTCGGTGGACAGTAAAGCATCCAGGGCTCAGGCCTCCCAATTGAACCTCTCACTTAATAGAACAGCTGTATTTTCAGAGTCTTATATGTGAATAGCTTTTTAGAAAAATTAGCAAGGAGGAGAAAATGACTGAACTCCCTCTTGTCTTAGTGGTCAGAATCAAAATGAGGACATGGAGAGAATATTGAGAAATGAACTGCTAGTGATAAGAGCGTATTCGATCACTGATGATAAGTGTTGGTAACATTGTAAAGAAACAGGTAAAATATCTAGACTGTCCTTGACATGGCAGAGTTAATACACAGGTCTTATCATTTATGTTGTCAAATGCAACTAAGAAATTAAAAACTTGTAGAAATGAAACTATAAAAACTATTCCCATCTGGCAATCAAATCTAAATCCTTGCTTCACTATAATAATAATCACATAAAAACATGGGCTTGTTTCAAACAGACTGTTTTCAAAAGAGATGTTGAATTTCTTCTCCTCTTTCTCTCTTGCCAATGACATTTCACACTGCAACATCACATTTAACATTGCATATTCTGACAACCATGAGGAAAAGGATTCACCTCACCAAACTCTAGGCTATTAGTTACTCTTCATCTATTAGTTACCATAACTGCTTGAAGTTTTAGTGGGAATAATCAGGCAAGTATTGGGCACAAGGAATGTCTGGGGTCCTGGAATGATCCTCAGAAAGAAGTTAATTATGCTTATTTTTCTCCACAGACTCTAAAAGAATGTCATGGGGATTAGCTCACACCATTAAATAAATTGCCTGCTAGTTATCTAGGTATCTAGTACATCTTCAGTCTGGTATCAGACTATGACTGAGGACACAACACACTTCATTTGACTCCTGTTAAAAATAAACAAATAAATAAATAAATAAGTTTGGTTCATAATGACATTGACTTATTCAATATAGTGAAACCTGAGTTCCAATTGATTTGTCAATGTCTGGAATTAAAACATAAATAAATGTGTTTAATGAGTCTCTGTTACAATGCACTACATTGTCAGATACTCCATAACGGAATTCTTGAGAGAGAAGCCACGCAAAAAGGAGATAGCTGCCCAGGGGACGACGTAAACTCTTTGCCTGAAAAAGAATTGAGTGGCAAACCCTGCACTTACAGAAACACTGCTTTCCACTCTGAAATCAGAAATGCTGTCCTGAAATCAGTTGCCTAAGTCATGTCTGACTCCTCAGAAAAATGTAAGGGGAACGGAGAAACTTTAGGAAAGCATATTAAAATTAAAATTCCCTTGTCTTGAGCCCAGAGAGGGATGACAAGACAGAATTTCAAATCTCTGTTCTATGTGAGTTAAGCAGACGTCTCCTCTATCATGTCCAAGAGAGGAAATGATCTCATTTACCAAGGTAGTCTCTGGCTTAGTATCTCCTCAGACAACTGCATGTCTGGGGGAAGGAAATAGACAGAAAATAGCAAGTTTACTACAAAGACAAGTGTCTAAACACTGAGTTGGCCTATGGAATAGAGGGTCTGGCTGTTAACTAAAACAGGATTCAAACAAAAGTAAAAATAGAGATTAGAAATTGTAACTGTTTCCACAGAAAGTATGCTTATAATCTGGTACTTCCACTTACTTCCACTAGCTGGAAGCTGAGGGAGATGAAATGAGGCAGACTTGCTTTGACTCTCAAGTCCAGACAGATAAAGGAGGTATCTGAAAGTGTGTCTGTCACATCTACATCAAGGGTCTAAACAGAAGAGACACCTTTTGGTTTGTGGAGAACACAATGTGCTTAGGAGCAATGCAGGCAAGAACATTCACAGTGTTCTGTGACAGTTATGTCACAGAAAAAGAATAGCTTAATTTTCAAAGTCTGTAAGGTTCTGGGTATGTCTTATCCACAGTTTTACAGACAACTAGGAAATCCTTTTCATATAAAGTGACACTCTGATGGAGTTTAGGGTTAGGTGGATGCTATCCTTGACTTACATCTCTAAAATAGCGATTAAGCCTTTATATTTCCATTGTGACTTAAGTTAAAAGATATCTTCCAGCAATTAATGGCCTGTTTCCTTGGAATTCTGCAAAAAAACAGTCACATTCCAGCACAGTCACAAAAAGTTCCACTAAGCTATTTATCTGAGTGAAGAATTACAATGTCTTACATGGACAAATGCAGCTTAAACACAGGCAGCTCAAATGTTACTTCCCACTGAACATATGTAAAGAATGAGGATGTTTTTATTCAGCAGCAAGAATCAAGTCAGAACCTTACGCAACAAGATTTAGAAATCCCTTTAAATCAAAAGTCTGGAAAGTGTTAGAGAAAGAACTGAACTTGCTATTGCTAGAGCTGATCTTATTTATCTCTTTTTCTTTTTTTCTTTTTTTCTTTTTTTTTTTTTTTTTTTGGCATAGGTCTAGTTTCTTAAATCACAGTCTTTCTGAACGGTTCAAAGTATTAGTTCTGAGATGGATGTGGCCTCTGCAAGACCAATCCTACCTAAAACTTATAGGGCACTATCACAACACAGCATGATACATACAGTAAAGAAGGACCTGTAAAATGGAAACAATGACAGAAAATAAAATGATTGTCCACTCTAATTCTGCCTTCAAGACAGCTTTAAAACTGTCACAAGCATATTATAAAGAAAATGTTTAAGCCACAGCAAACTCCAAGGAAAAAATGCAAAATCAAAAATAATGTTAAAATTTCGGTTGCAGGGGTCCATTCACAATTAGAAATGTTTCACGACTTAGATTTATTTATTTTAATACAAACTACTCTTTCTTTGAAATTGCATAAAAAGTCAAAAACAGTTCATCTAAATAACAAATTGAACAAAAGACACAATGAGAGACTAAAAGATTAGACTTGGTGTACTGTTAGTATACAAAAGCTTGAAATGGCCATAGTTTCACATTTGAAAAGGATTAAGATGAACATCATGATTAAAACAAAAGTAGTCTTAAAAAACGCTTTAGAGCAACAATGAGGTTGGATGGGCTTTTTGAAAATACTTTTGCGGAATTATATTTATACAGTACCAAACGTTTACTAAACGTCTCAGCAACAACGGTTGTGTTCCTTTTCCCAAAGATCTGACAAATAGTTTTTTCCTATAAGACAATAAGTGCAGGAGAGAACAAAAAGCAAAACTCATCAGCAAAGGCAGAAATACTTTCTTTAAAAAAAAAAAATTCTTGCATATACATAAACATACAATCTTTAAAGTTGGCTTCTGAGTGCAATGCAGTTGATAAAGAATGGCAGCTTGTCAAATTCTGTTAAATTGATGCACTCATAAATGAGAGGGATTGGACAATAATTGCAATGCTTTTTTGAATTTGATCTGAATTTTGTGAAACAGAAAGGGGTAGCTGGAGTGTCACAAATTTATCTAAATTTAACTGAAATTTTGAAGTTCCCTCCAAGGCTCAGATGATTGACAAAGGAGTTCATTTGTAATGACAACAAGGTGGAAAATATTTAAAATAGGAATACATTCAGATTCCAACAAAGCAACTGGAGTTATATCAGAGAGGGATTTTTATCCCTATTATCCTTATTACTTTAGCAGAGTCTACGGTATTTTGCTATTATTTTAGTAATTTCTATGTTCATATGAGTTAAATTTAATCTTTATAGTCTTCCAAGACTGATTTTTTTTTAAGCATGAGCTTATGCAAATACCACCCAAGTACAGCTTAAGATGGAATGAATTTTAATGTCTTATCTTTTACTTCAACTTTGCACAATGAACAAGCAGGCTACGCAGGATTTGCACATCTCTCCTCTGACTCCATAAGTGAATTGAGAACCAAACTTCTACGTTCTTTCAATTATATTTCTCAAAAATGCTTATTTTCATTTCTAATAGCACATGCATAAATTTGAAACTTTCTATCTGGGGATTCATAGCTAACAATTATGGCCTCAGCAGATGCCCATTTTAGAATTTTATAAAAGGTTTTGGAAGATAACTTCACCAACTACCTCACTTCCTACATGAAATGTAATGCAGCTCCATGTTTCATTCTTTAAAAGATGCATATGATAGAAAGTAACCATGGATTTTGTTCCAGAGAAACAAACCAAAGAAAAACATTTTCATTCATTTATATCTTTGCTAAATTTCACCTATTTATAACAACAAAAACTTAAATAAACGTCAGTGTTGTTTGCCATGACCAGTTCCCTAATTCTTTTAAGCAAACATGCTTTAAGATCTTGGCCAAGATAAAGTCCTCAGTCCTTATAATTTATTAAACATTTTGAAATATATTTCTAATACTTGTAAGGTTGTTTTATTTTTGTTTTGCTTTGTTTCATTTTTATCTGTTTCTAGTCACTTAAACAGATGTTTCCAGGCAGAAATGCTGCACACTTGTTTTGAAAATGTGTTAACACAATATAGCTATATGTTAAAAGGGATTCAGCATCTCCCCAGAGTCTTTATACAGAATAAAACCAACAATTAATCATAAATTCTTTGTTCTTTATAAACCCTAGAAAAAATATTTTTAAGTTTTGGAATGCTATCATTCCTCCTAAAGAAGTTTCCATTTCTTAAGCCAGACAGCTTAGTGACTGTCAAGTTAAACAACGTGGCTAAAAACTCTTTTAGTAGTGATATGTTATAAAGAAATAAAAGAACCTACTTGTGTTGAGAAGTAACAGTGCTTTCATACATAGGAACTCTTCTTGGCTAACTTGAAGTCTGACAAATTCCTGTGGGAGTTGCCACATGGATAGACACAGGGAATAGAACGATGATTCTTTCATCCTCTGTCTTACACCCAGAAAAGGTAAACAAAAAAATAAATTAAAAAACATGAAAAAAAGAAAAAGAATGGTTTCAGTACTGACTGTTTGAAAGAAATGCCTTGTTAACAGTTTAATTATCACATTACAGAAATTAGAGAAGAGGTTATACACACAAACAATTTTCTGAATTTTTGTACCTATGCTGGTTTTTTAATTGTAATGAATGTGCTATTATTTTGCATGTTTAATCTGTCACTGCTGTCCAGAAAAAAGTTAAAAAACAACAACTTGGAGACTCTCAAAGCTGAATGCCAACCATCAAAAACAGGGAAGGGGAGGTGGGGGAGGGAACGACTTTATTATTTAAAAATACTGTAATGATTAATGCGAAGTACTATCTTATTTTGGAGGCTGACAGATTTTGCATCTCTGAAAAGATTTCAAAGCATAGAATTAAAGATAAACTTGAAAGTCTATAGAAAATTTGTTCTTAGCTTTTGCAAAAAAGTCTGCACCAAAATACTTTGTAGCAACTCTAACATTGTACTTCTAATAGCAATGATAGTATTTGAAACATTTTATGCCATTAAAGAAACAGTTAAAAGTGTTACATATTAAATAATAGAGATATTAATACAGCCTTACCTAAACTCCCACAGACATAAATAGACACATCACACAGGAAATACATAAACCTGTTTATTTTATTTTGCAGCACTTCATTACTACTTTTCCCTTCATGAGTTTGGTGTATTGAGTATATATCACTGCATTTATTTACTAGGAAGGTAGTTTTCAACTGAAATGATTGCAACAACAGCATTACAAAGATTTTAATCTAGAGCAAATTCAGTGCACATTAACCTGATGATCCAGTAACTTGGACCGATTTTACAAAGTTGCACCTGATCCCAATGAACAGGGGCACAAGAAGATTAAATTGGCCCCCTAGGAAGTTCAGATCAGCATTCCAACTATCTGACTGCAGATAGTACCCTCAACAATGAAAACAGAAGATATTTTCCATGAGTGAAAGACTTTTCTCAATGCATCGAGTATTTCTCTTGTTATTAAAAGTTACTGGTATCTTGAATGAAAATTATTTCAACGTTGTTCAACATCCGATATCTCGTACCAGTTCTTAAAAGACATATAAACATAGAAATTTAATTTTCTAGATCTGAATGGACTCATTATTTCTATATTGACTTTGAATCTCCCTTCCTGTTACTTTCTGGTAGCATCTCTTCCTAATTATGATCGATAAAGTGTGATAGCAGCTTTCAGGGTGTGGGTGTGCTTAAATGCTGTTCTTACTCACATTGTCAGACACTGCAAGTAAAATTAACAGTAAATAATTGTATAATGTTAAGACTATGAAAGCTTTGTCAAACTAACACTCCTGACTTTCTCATTCTGAAATTGATGCCACCAAACGAGCCCTCTGCAAGAAGCACAACAACTCAGTTCACTAAATGGCAGATTGGCTGTGAAACAATCTTTGGATTGTGGTTTCACGGTCGTTTTGAAACAACTAAGGTGTGCATTGCCACTGTAGAAGGAATTTCTTTCTACCTCTAGGCATGCACTCCTGCAATTCTGGCATTAGTACCTGCACTCCCACGTGGTGAGTCAAGGCAGGGATCACCTCCGCCTGCTAATGAATGGCTTTTTCTGGGGTACTTCTCAGGCATATAAATTCTTGTTTGATAGTGTTCAGTACAGCTTAGCTGAAATCATGGGGATGGCATGACCAGGGCAGTTAACTTGTTTGGCAGTTTCAGCAGTTATATTTGCTTTAAATGATTAGGAAAGTACAGTCTTAGATACCATTACAGACAGTGAAGTTGCTGACATTTTACTGATCTAAAAGCTAACTTATTTCACAACAAATATCTGCAGCTACAATTTAGTGTACCAGTTACTTTTCATGTTTGTTTATAATGTCTCTAATGTCACCCTGATGAGATGTTATATAATCAAGGGAAGAATATACTGTCAGTCCACCTCCTTCCCAGTGAAGATGGCCTTGAACTGCCATTAAGCAACTGATGGATTACAATCAGGGTTCAAAAATCACAACCCTATTCTGGAAGAAAGTTTTCTTCACAAGGTGTCAGCAGTGGTCCAACATGCAGGGTAATACGCGAAGCCATGAAATTACTGCCTAAAGCCATCTCACTCTGTGTTTGCTCTGAATGTAACCATAAAATATGTCAGATTATGCTGCAGCAGCATAGTCAGAGCTTCTTTCAAACTCATCACTTCCAAGTATTCAGTTTGTGCACCATAATTAATACAAATGGAAAAGGAAAGAATTCATTACTCAATAACCACATAGTGATTTACAGTCATCTGGAAGCCAAAAGGTCAAGAGCAACAGAGCTTGCTCTGCTGAATATTTTCTACAAAGAATTCCACTGGCAGGAACTTCTATGGATTTTAAAATTAGATGTCAATCTCTGCAAATTCACCTCTTAATCTTTAAATGATATGTCTTAAAAAAAAAACCTGTTTCATTTTCATCTTGCTTCATAGTTATTTTTTTAATATTTTAAGAAAAAATAACTACAAAAACGTATTAAGTAAAAATAAATATAGAGATTAAATTATATTTTACTGCTCCTGGCAGCCTCCCATGTACTATAACCAAAGTATCTAATATTAAAGATGTAACAATATTAGTTTGCAGATCTGAAAAACTGACACAGACTGAAATGAAGATTAACTAACTTAAACAGCCTAGAGAATTAAAAATCTATGCCAACAATCCCCTCCCCTCAGCAGAAAAGAGCAGTTTCACATATTTTCTTGTTGATACTGAAATTCCTTCTTGTTAATTTTTTTTTGCAATTTTCCAACAAGAAATGTACTTTTCTAATAAGAAATGTACTTTAAAAAAATAGACTTTTATCAGAAAGTGTCAAAATTGAGTATTTAGACTATATGCAAAGTACTTGTAAAAACCACTCAAACAAAAACAACCAAATAAAATCAGTCTGTTCCATTTAATAAACATTAACTAATGTCTTATTCAGATGAATTCAGGTAAATCTTATGACAGCATCACTTTTTTTTCCCAATTATTATTATTTTTCTATTAGATAATTAGAATATTATTAGAACTCACTTTGTTTGACCATGTAAATAGAATAGCTAGGGTTCCCACAAAATCCTTCCAAAACCTGCTGAACTTTGATATGGCCAGAAGAATTTCTCTGCTGTTAATTTTGAAACAGAACAAGTAATGAATGAAATCCTGGTCCCAATGGAGTCACAGTCCCATTGGCCCATGTAAGTTAAATATGCTATTCATATAATGCAACAGCAGAGTCTACTTACTCATTTAGAATCAGATCTGGTGCAAAATATAACATCTGACCACTAACATGTTTGTATGATCTCCATCCCATTGCAAAAACCATTAGACTCATCCAGGAATACTGGATGAGGGTTATCTGATCATCGATATGTAAATTCCGAAATCCTGGAAATGAAATTAAAAGTTAACAAGTTAAAATACTTCAAAATTCTCATTTAGACCACAGCTGAGTAGGTGTTTGATATTACAAGGCTGAGCTATCAAACTAAGTACACCTAGAAAGACAAGTGTTTCTGGGGATATAGCTCTCAGGTGTTTGGGTAGTAACTGGCTATCTCACTTCAACAGTCAACTTCTTGTCTTTTGATTCTGATTCAGTAAAATTAACTTAAGTAAAAATGACAGTTTCAGGGAGTAGGAATGCATCTCGTTTTCCTTTGGTAAAAATATGAGTTTGTAACATGATCACTTTAACCATATATATATATATATATATATATATATATATATATATATATATATATCACTATCATATTGATAGCTTGAACTTCAGGTTTCTTAACATGAAATGTAGTTATCATAAGCATCTGTATATGAATACCTTTCTTGTATTCAACTAAAGAGAAGCATATTCAGTTGTGTTTTTGTCTTTGACAACTTTTGCTGCTTGGAAACTTTAACGATTGCCATGAATTATGAGTCATACTAACAGCTTCCTGCCACTGAAAGCAATGCTCCTGCTCCTGATCACCTGGCCCTGTTACCTCCTTCAAGCAAGCTCTGGCATTTATGCCACCCCTCAGTGAACTGGTGCAGACATCTGAAGATATCAGAAAAATACAGAGGGTTTAAAAAAAAAGTTTATCTTCTTCTCACTTAATGAGATGAATCTGTCCATTCAAGAGGTCTGGTAAACACAAACTGCAACGGGAAGAGCAGTCATAGAGACTACCCTTTCCTGCAGCAGTAAAGTGTCAAATTGAGCTCACATGAAAGCACATTTTCCAGGCTTTTGCTCAAATATTGATTTATATATAATCCAGGATCAGGCCCCTATGACCACACAGCATACACACACACACAAATATACATATATGCATACATACATACATACATACATACATACATAGATACCTAGCATGGATTTTTTTTTTTAATCCAGTCTTGGATCTTCATAAATTCAGTTACTTATAATTACTAGTCTGTTTGTGAGCTTCTTAGTCCTAATTGCTACTATTAATTTTCTTTGTTGCTGTCAAAAATTCATTTTAGCAATAATAAGAATAAAGAATATTCAGAAATACAACCCTTTTTACACCAAATAAATAAATAGTAGAGTAGGAGAGGTTTGGGTGGAAAGGCTGCTATAACAATCACATACAGGAACTATCTGGGTTTCTGTGGTTTCTTGGAGTGAGTCTAAATATTTAGATGGATTCCTTCAAATATGTCCCCCATCAGAATTTATTTGATTAGTTACATTATCTGATGAAGTGGAAGGTTAATAATTTTGGAATTTGTTAAGAAATAATTGGGATGCAGACAATAATATTCTCTTTAACTGCTCATCTTTGCTTAATTACAATGCAATACATATATGAAATGTCATTACCTGGTAGCAATTTAGACCACTTGACTACACAAAGTAGTTGCCTCTCACAAAGATGATTTAGACTGGTCAGCAAGGAACTTGGTGTTTCAGGTTTTGTATTGTCACAACCAGCATAAACAACTTCTGGCTCAATGCCTCGTAAAACACTTATCATTGGGGGAACGAACTGTATTTCTTGATTTGGAGAAAAGGACAGCCTTTGGGTTAGAGACTGGCTTTCTTCTTGAAGGGTTGCTGGCTGCTGGAGTGCAACATCTAATGTTCTCACAACCTTAATTTTGTTAAACTTTTTTAGTTTTCGACCTGAAAAAGAAAATTGTTGATCTGTTAGAAAGAATTAACCAGTAACATTAGTATTTTCCACTAGTGTTGGATTACATTCTTAATCTATACAAGGAAATGAGAACTGTCTTCTGAATAAGTTTTCTATTTTTTGACTATTTATATAATCAAGAAATAATCATGGAAAATTCTTAAGAGCTTCCTCCATATCCTCTTCCCTTCACTAAGAGATGAATGGCACCCACCCATTAAAATTGCTGCCATGAATTCTAGGTTACAGTAACCTCATAAAATGTTTTCTGGTTCAGTTCCCACTGCTCTGTCATACTCCAACAGCTGAGCCAGCTGGCTCTACAATTCGGTTTCTATTTAATGTCAGTTAAGGATACTGTTTCTTTTACTCCCTAATATTCAGAAACAAAAATGCTAGTAATTAATTACTACAAACAGAATTCCTTTCCTTCAGTTCCCTAAAAGCATTTCAGTCTCATGGATGAATCCTGTTTTGATGGTCAGGGGACGAATGAAAGGTCAACAAATCCTGTAAAACCACAAGTTAACACTTACAAAATGCTTCACTTTCTAAAGATTAATTTCCCTTTTGCAGTATTTGCAATTCTTATTGGTATATCAACTAACTTAAAAAAAAAAAAAACACAAACAAACAAACAAAAAAACCCCCACCATAGCTGAACTATCTTCCCAAAATAAGCACAGATACATGTGGTACAACTATGGAAATACAGAGAGCTCTAGGTAGCAACTCTTCAATTTCTTTCATGGAAACAGTTTGGAAGTGCACCCTAAAGACACAACAAATCAAACCTTCCTTGAGAATTTCAAAGACAGTAACTCACAGTAATATATTACCATATTACAAGTTTCAGTAAAAAGGCAAATCCATGTGAACATGACTGCATGGAACACACTTGCTTTAAAGAGATCCTCAAAGGTGATAAAACCCTGACAGATCATTAGTTCTGTCAAACAAGTCTGGCTTAGAGAAAAAAGGGGTAAAAATGCAATAAAGATACTGATAGTTATGGTCTGATTTATATGGCATTGGGGCAGTAAGAGAGATGGGGGTGATGGTGAGAAAAAAAAAGGTAAATCATTCTGCTAACCAAAAAAAAAAGTTCACATGTTTCAACCTTAAAGAAAATAAGAAAGGAGAAGGTCTTGCTCAAAAAGCCCTACAGAAATCACGTGGGTAATTTTACTTGTTGAAGTCTGGAATACTTCAAGAACAGTAGAAAAAGAGATGCATCCAATTTTACTGGATGAAAGGAAAATCCACACCTATTAAACTGCCGAACCACTGAGAAACTGCATTACCAAATGACAATGTGCAAAAACCACTCTAAAAGTACAGAAGGTGAAAGGTAATAGAGGCATAACTGTAGGCATCTATTTGGCTGAACTAAAATGAAGTTTCTAATGTACTTATCAAATTTTCCTTTGAAAAATTGTACTTTTATTTACAAGTACACAATTAGACAAGGAAATCTATCAGATCCTAAAGGAAAGGGAATAGAGACTTCTCCATCTCTTACTGCCTTCTTTTTATTTTAAAGTAGCGCTGCGCTGTCAGAATGCAACCAGTGCCCCAAAGAAGCCTTAGGACACAGGAGGTGGGCCTAAACTTTGGCATATCTTAATCCATTCTCAATTATTTATGAGAGGAATGGAAAGAAACTAGTATAGTCAGACTCATGTACTACTTTTCTCCATGGAAAATCGCAGTCTTCCAAACTACACACTAAATCAGAAAGGTTTGACAAAAATGGTTATACTTAAGAACATATCTATTCCACTTTCTCCATGTGCTCCCATATCACAGAAGATATCAAATTTTATGAAAATTCAGTGTCTCCACTTAGGAAGCCCTTGGTTGTACACTTCAGAGAATTAAACTGGCCTTTTCAAAACATTCATTAATACACAGGCAGTATAACTTCAAGCAAGATTCAAAAATTCAAACATGGAAAGATTTCTGATGTTAAAAACAGAACAAATGCTATTACTTAAGTATTTTTGTTGTAGACTGGCATAACTGAAGGCAGAATCAATCCTCTTGGTTTTGAACCAGACAGGATTGATAAGAGGAATGTAACCTAAAAAGCCAAAATCTACCTTTAATAAACATTGATTTTGCTTTATGCTGGCATAAATATGCATGTTTATGCATTTCACGTACAAAGAAGTAATACACAAAAGAGCAAACCTTCAATTTTAATTAAAACAGCATTTAAAATCAAAAGAAAGTATGCTAAACCGAATTTCAAGAAACACACTTTAATTATAGTGTAAATATGAGTGATGGGGTCTTCAGTAACACTCATCACGCAATGTAATCAGGGGTCATACTCCCACTAACCTAACTATGGGTTTAATCAGTTTAGTATCATGTGACCCAACAATCTTATGCCCATTTTATCACTTTCAGTAAGAATAAAAATATTTCTGATTAGCAACTCCTTTGTAAAGAACCAAACAGAAAGTTATACCTTATGTTACAGTAGAACAACAAAAAAACCCCAAACCAAACAATTTATTATGACAAAAGACTTAGAGCCAACCTCTGTCATAACAAACCTATACATAGTCCTAAACATGGTGGGAATTTCCCACCAAGTATTGTTTAGGCATGAAGGAAAACAGAGGGAACAATTCATTTGATAGTTCATAAATAATGATTTCAGGCATTTTCTGAAATAATAGCTTCAGATACTTTTACAGTTCAGAGAACAAGTAAAAAAAGAAACCAAACAGAGTGCTTAACACATGCAAATGTTAGTAGTTAATAAGTACCCATGTTTCCAAGTGAATAAATGTATCAGAATTAATGTCACACTGGTTTGCAGGATTGCTTATGTGCGTACATATAATTATGTTGCTTAACAGCCACTAGTAAAGCAACTGCTCTTGTTACCTTTCTACTGGAGAGGTGACTATTAATAACTCACAGTAAACTTTTCCCATCCACCACAAGGAGACCATGTCAAATTAATAAAAACTCTTAAGGACATAAGGAAAACCACAGAAATTTGACAATAGCTGAGTTTTTGAATCACTATTTACAAAATAACCAGGTAAGTTCCTACTGTAAGATAAATAAATATCTCCACTTAGTCCTATAATGTGTAAAGAACATCAATCCACTCTAGCAATTAGTCATCTTCATACTATAGCCTGCCTGTGCATATTTAGACATTTTCATTATTTTTTTTTAAGACAGCCAACCACTCAAGCAGTTTCTCAGTACCCACTGTTCCCTTACCCTTGACTACTACGAATAGCATGTGTATAGTGCTTGTGTACTACATGTACCTAGAAAACAAACAAACAAAAAAAAATCTACTTAATCCCATCATCAAATATATTATGATATTCTCTTTAGTACATAACTCTGTATTCTAATATTCTTTTAACTACGTATAAAGTATCATATTGACAATCAAATAATACCGAGGTAGACATTTTATATTGAAAGGGTTGTGTTTCTAGTAAAAGTCTGATATCTCGCTATCCTTCTCCTTACTCTGTAATCAGGTGAAAAACATCAATAATTTATTATTCTTGACAGAACACTATGGTCCTTATTTTCAGGTCACTATGCTCTTGCATTTTGTGCAGAAGAACAAGCTGTGTACACCTTAAAGAGGTGTATGCAAAATAAAGAAACAAAGCAGCAAAGCAGAAGTAGTACATTAGATTTTAACAAACCCTTTAATCCTATTTCAGAAAGTACTACCTGGAAAATTAATTCAAATTTTTCTGCATGTAATCACTGCACTGCAGACTGAAAGCTCACCGAAACAATGAAGAACACAATAATTAGGCAATACAGCTGAACCAGGAATCTGTGATAATCAGCCTGGGAAAACTACAGATTCACTTATAGTAAATAAAAAAGTCGAGTAGTTATTTGTTTATTCAAGGACCCAACCCAGCTAATTGCTATCCTATTAGGTAGAAGATTTGAAAGGGGACAGATTAATGTCTCCAGTTATGAGGCTAAATACTCAAAGGCAACACTTTCACAGAGAATGGCAAATAAGTACTACGAAATACATACTTTAATTGATAGTTTCCTTCTCTATATTAAGAAGAAACAGTCCATATACTGAAATCAGTTACTAAAGCTATTTGTTGCTATTTTATAATTTATCTAAAACTGACTACAATTTCTTTTAGAACAATTCAGCAGTTTATTGCTTTGAAATTAGGGTCAAAAAATGGAACTGTTGTCCATGTAATATAATACTACACTCTATGTATATGGTTGCCACTTAGTAACATTCAATGGAAGATAAATATACTTCTCCAAGTAGTAATTTTAATTAATATAATAATTTTTAGAATCTTATCATTAATATCCTGTAAAATGTTTCTCATCTTAATTAAGTAATAGAAGTCTATGATTATACCAACTCAAGTAACTCAATATTAGAGGTCTGCATTTAGGAACTCAAGACTAGCATTATGAAACTAAGGATCGGGGCAAAAGAACAAAAATATATCTATATAAGTTCTGAATGGCAAAAATCAGAAAGTGCACAAAAAGTCTTGAAGTAAACAGGCCATAAACACAAGAAGAGATTTAAAGTATTGCCAATTCTGATTCTTATAAAATACTCAAGGATTATCTAAGCATGTAATTTGTTGCAAAAACTGGAAGTTTGCTTATGGACACTTACAGAATTACAGAATATCAGAACAGAAGGGACCTTAAGGATCATTTAGTCCAAACTTTAAGAACCATGTCCATCTGAATCTTAGAAATATCCAGTATTGGGGAATCCACCACTTCCCTGGGGAGACTATCCCAATGGCGGGTTACTCTCACTGTGAAAAATTTTCCTCTTGTGTCCACTTGGAATTTCCCCAGGAGTAACTTGCACTCATTACCCCTTGTCTTTTCCACATGGCTCCCTGTATAAAGAGAGTTTCTGTCTTCTGTGCAACCACGCTATAAATAATGGAACGAGGTGATAGGGTCTCCTCTAGGCCTTCTTTTCTCAAGGCTGAACAAAGCCAGTACTCTCAGCCTTTCCTCACAGGCTTTCCACCTCCTTAAACACTTATGCTCCTGGTAACATGATCTAAGCTCTGTAGTACCCCATATATGAATCATACTGTGCTGATCAGCATATCGAGTCATGGCCAGGAAGTACTGCTCATGTGATACAATAAAGGAGGTTTGAAAAATGGCAGCAGAGCAAAAGAAAGAGCATTATGGTTAACTGCCTATCTTGAGATTTTTTTGCTGAATTTGAATTTTAAATCATCATTTACAAATACTATAGTCTCACTCCAGTTTTCCTCATATTTTGGTCTACACTTGTCTTTTCTTCTCCTTCCAGTATTAAGCACCATATTAGGATGGCAACAGTCTCCTCAAAAAAAAGAGAGACATCTTTGATTAAGTATATTTAGAAAAAGTCTAAACAACACAAAGAAACAGGCTAGAGAGAACAACCAACAAAGAAATTATTCACACTTGCTTAATAATAGCTGGGGAAAAAAGACGTGATCCAAACAGAAAGAGGAAGGTTTTACACTCTTCATACACTAGCAAAAGTATCCGGCTTTTTCCGTTTTAAGTACCTACACCCAGAGCAAAACATATACATTAAAAAAACTAGTAAAATTAGCATCCATAAATGCATACAAAATGTAGAATGATGTCAAGCTTGTTGGCAACTTTTCCTACACAGCATTACCATGCAGAACAATTCTGAGGCAAAAAGACTAGACAATGCTAGTGGGTCATCACACACTCTTCTGCTTGTTGAAACTGCTGCCTGTTAAAACATGTGGGGTTTAGTTATTGGTGTTATTCTGACTATCATAAATGAAAATTCAGATCAGATCATCATCAAACTCTTGGCTGTGCAAGACTTACAGCAAGGAATGAATTTTTATTTGTTTTACACCCATTACAATCATAGATTGGTTTGGATTGGAAGGGATCTTTAAAGACCATCTAGTCTAACCCTCCTGCCATACACAGGGATATATTTTAGAGATCAAGTTGATCAAACCTCTCAAGTTCTCCCAAATTTTAAAGGGGAGGCACTATATCTGCCAACTCCTCTTTTCCTGAGTCTCCATTCTTACCCTGTATTTTTCATGGCCTACTATAGACCCCTTGGCTTTCTCCTCTTCCAAAGCTCAGCAAACAATGCTTTAGGTCCTGCCTTTGTAGTAGTATTGTTTTGATTGTTCATACATAAAAAAAGCAAATCTGTTACAGTAAGAACTAAGAAAGATGGGATTTCTCAGCACCTAGTGTGCAAAGACTGTAGTGTTGGTGCAATCACTGCCTGGCACTCTTTGGTGGAACAGAAGGATGCAATTTTGTTGATATGTACTCAAAGCAATGATAGAGAGCATAACAGGAAAGAGAAGGGGACAGTACTGATTCCTGATTTTAGTGTCAATTTCAATCTGCTTCTTTATTTTTTACATAAATCAAATTTTCTGATCCAAAATTATCAATAAATGCACATCAAAGACTCAGTTCCTGGCCTTACAAGAAAATAAGTATAACGCTGCACAGTAGGACAGAGAGATTGCTACAGAAAGGTATTTTTGTTTCAGGGTTTCCAGACTCATTAAAGAAAAATTCTAAGAAATCATAAAACATTAGGTAATTCTTCCAAAAACTAACACTTGATTGTGGTTCTTTCCTTTTCGGTGTCAAAGTAATGTTGTTTAAGCTTGACAAGATTGAAGGTAGTGCACTTGACTGCCTATTTTCATAAATCTGATTTGAAAAGCAGCTCACCTCCCAGGACCATACCAGCTTGACAGCACTTCCTCAAGCGACATGCTGGACAGTTCTTCCTACGGATTTTATCGACAATGCAGTCATTTCTTCCAGCACATAAATAGTTGTGCTGCCCTGCAGGCAAGAGAAGAACAGGATTAATACGACGTTTTCTAACAGGGTAAAGTTATTTCTGCGTATAAATATCCTCAAAATTACTGACAATTTTAAAAAAGGAGACTTGAATCATTAAACAACTCCTTCATTTTATGCTATTTTTCAAATAATCATGTGTTACTATTTGAATATTACAACTTATTTGGCCCATTTAAGAGAGAAACTCCCCATCTATGAAATTCCAAAATACATTAGTAAGCAGCATGAACTGCCTGGTTGGTGCACATCATCCTCTATTCAGTTTCTTACCAGTACCAAGCACGAAAGCAAGAAAACAACTGAAAAAACTTTGAGAGCAACAAATTAGATCAAAAATCTAAGGACACACCTCAGATGTACCAATATCATGCATAATTTCTTCATGGAGTATTGGGGATGTGGACAGACATCAGCACCTAACCTGTCAAATTTTCACTGATTTCTAGATCAGTATTACTCTTGAGTTAGCCATCTGATGTCACGAGCATCAAACAAATCCAAGAGGGTTTTTCTACTTAGATACTGTTATTCAGTCTTCTTTATAATCAAGCTTTATTCTGCTCTTTCTCACCTCTGAGTAAAATGAACAACTGTTCACCAGTAACTTTTATCCACAAAAGAAAGAGAAACTATAAACTAATTCTTCGATAAAAATACAGGAGAAGCAACATTCCATTTTAACAAAAGAAAAGAGCTAGTGCTCAACCATGTGAAACAATGTATTTCTTTCTGTGCTAACATTTTAAAAGATAAATAATTTACTTCTTAGCGACAATTTTAAGAATGACTTGTTTGGATTTAGTGACAGAAACCTGATTGTCTGAAATTCATTTTCATAACAATTTCCTTAAAAAAAAAAAAAAAAAAAAACAAACCAGAAACAAAACAACTGGTAAACAAAAACAGTTCCCTCACCCATTGCCTGGCATCTAAAAAAGTACTTAGCAATGCAGCAAATCAAAAGAAATTCTCATTTACTTTCTCCCATTAATTCTAATCCTGGATTCATTCTTACAGGAAACATTACTGAAAGAATCTGAATGAATAAAAATCTGTCTTGCTTTTGGCAGCAGACCAGTAAACAAAAGGCTTATTTTGAACATTTCTTCCTTGGGATTATTTGCAGTTTTTCCTTGTCTTGCTTTGCCTTTATTAGCTACAAAAGGCATTCTGTCTTTTGATAAGAAATGACAATTTTAAAAGTCCATTAATGTAACTAAAATCTGTGGCATTCTAATGTTTAAATGTACAGTTAGTTTACAAAGGAATGCTTAAGCATAGTTCAAGTTTTGTTTGTTCTTGTCTTGGGGGCTTCTCTTGAGAGGTGATTTCTTCTGGACCGCTTTTCCATGGAATCTGTTGAGTCTACACAACATGGTCTGAGTCCATATAACCTGTGTCCACTGCAAGACCAAAAAAATGGACTATGGATTTCCAGTGGGACACTAAATACTTGCAAGCAGCTCACAATGCTATAGGAATTCAAGTTCTACTTTTCCTCCTATAATGACACAGAAAAATGCTGATCCACCAAATCCAATACCATATCGTGAAATATTGCTCTTCAAGCACCCAATGAACACTGTTTCTACATTCTAGAATTATGTCAGTATTTAGGATTCACTCCTGAGAGGAGTATGTGACTTGTGTACTGAATATCCAAGTGCATGCTCTAACTACTAAAGGAGGTTAAGGATTGTCCGCTGAAAGAGGAAATTATTTGCAAAACCAGAAATTAACAGCTTGATTTATGCTGATACACTGTATTATTAGCCTGTACTATTTACATAATAGCGTTCAAATATTGTGCATCTAAGATAAAGCATCACAAATCAAATTACAAAATTTTAAATTTATGGTTACAGATTTAAGTTTAGCTACAGCTCTTAAAAAAAATCTTCATAACTTAGGGGTTACAAGCAGATCCAACTTGCACTTCAGTTTAAAATGGAGGAATTACTTTATCATCACATTGCAAGCCAAAACCTCATTATTATAAATCTAAGACTGAACAAAATTTTCACATTTGCAAAACAAATCACAAATGAATCACAGTTATGAAAACTACTCTTCAATGTTCATATGTTGTAAAGTTTCAGATTAGACAGGATTTAATGATCTCTCTACCCAGTGCACACCATGCAAGCAATGAAATCTGTTACTAGCATTTAGGAACAGTAAAATTTACTTTGATCTTCGAAATTATTTCATTCACATTTGTTTCATAAATTGTATTTACAAATCTAATAATGATCAATGACCTAATCTTTATTAGGTCTTCGCCTAGTTTATTTCTTTCATAAAGCCTCCATGATATTAGCATTAAAAAAAAAAAAGTAGGAAAAGGCCAAATCCCTGCCAACCCAACTCTCCCATGAGACTGTGGTGACAAAGTTTCAGGCACGTACTGGTGCTTATTGTTAAACACTTCCATATTTTCAAGACTATTAAAAAAACACAGTCATATCCTGCACTTGAATGACACCTTCATATGTGTTTTCCACTCCACTTACTTCTATCCCATCTCTTTCCAACACCTTCCATTCCTTAAGTGTATTCCACTCATTCTGATTTAGCTGCAACTTATTTGAGAAACATGTAAAATTCAATTATATAGTATTTTTATAGTCTCATCTGTCAAGAATTTCTTCTTATTATCTCAGTCATCTGATGGGATTTGATATCAATAGATAAATCTGAGTGAATGTTCTCATCAGAAATCGCTTCTACCACTGTGCAGAGCAGAGTTCTGGGAAGCTGCTACTTACTTGGCATTAATATTTTAGGGACAGCAGCAATCTGAAGGAGAGATTGCGTAACAAGTAGAACATACGCCAGATATTTGGTTAATTTCAAAATTATAGGGCAATATTTAGTTAGATAAAGATGCTTAGAATGCTTTCATGGGAGGCAAAAATATTTATTTGAAAATACACTTGCTATAGTTCAGTCTTTAGGGTCATCTATATTTGAACTAATTGTCTTTAATATGTGAGCATTGGAAATAGCCAAAACCCACTGTCTAAATAAAATTACCATTCAGTTGGTAGCTTGACATTCAGTATCTCTTACATGACTGTCATTATAACCAGGAAAACGAAAAACAAACCAATCAACCAAACAAAAGCTCAGAAAAAAAATGAGGTAGTAGCATAATCACTAGAGCACAGTTTTGAAAGTAAAGGTATTTGGATTTCTTACAGAAATATGAACCTAGGAACTTTCTGGCAATTGCCACATCCTCAGAAAGCTTCACCCCATGTTAAGTTTCCTGTACATCTTAACTTTTCACCGCTTTGTGAAAATGCACTTTGAGGGTCCCTCTCAATGTGTCAATGTTTCAGCTCATGACCAGCTTGACTGAGAAAATACAGAGACCATTTCATCTGTTGCTCAAATATTCCAGATTCTTGTAGGATAGCATTTTTCTTAAATTCCATCAAAATCTGTTGATATTAGGAAAGGTGAAAGTCCTAACTAAGCAAGCACAGACAATTTTAAGTACTGTAATGACTACTGGTATATCGGCAGGTTTTTAATCCAAATACTGCCGGATGTAGTATGCACAATGTCTTTAAAAACTGCACAGTTAACTTAGCTCACTGACATAAGTCACTTAAAATCACTTGAGTAAACTCATGAGTTGCAGTGACTTTGCAGATGTGCAAAATATGGAAAACATAAGGATTTATCTGAACCTGGGGTAAAGCACTTGTTTGCAATCTCTCAGTTCCTCCCATCTGCTAAGACTACTTTTTCGATTCTTTTTTTCCTCTCTCATATATCTGATTCTACCTCCCTGTATCTCTCTTAAGTGGAAATGCTTTTGTATAAAATAATCAGCTTCTGGTGAACTGTTCTTTGCAGAACATATCATGGTGTTTTATTTACTCTGGTTTTAGATTTCTGTCTCAAAATGTAGATATCTGTTGCATTTCACTGCAAATTACTTTACTGCCAAATATCTCCCAGCATTGACTTTTTTCTTCCGGAACACCAGTCCCAAGGTTTTGTTCAATAATTTTCTACCAGTATATTTTGCCTCTTGAAAATATTTTTCGAAAGTAACAATTAAATCAATAGGTTAAAAAACAAAACAAAGAAAAACAACCAACCAACAAACCCCAACAAAAAACAAACCCAAAACAACAAAACCAAACACAAAGGAATTCTGGAAGTTCATAATAAATATGGGTTTAAAATTTAAAACATGGGAAATAGGTTCAACTGTATACCTTAATTAAACATAATGGTGCAGATGTAGCTTTTGAGTAAAACTTTGACTTCTGGAAGCTAAGACAACAGACTACACTTGTCCTTAGCTTGTTGAAAACCTGACTTGTCAGAGCAAAAACAGGGATAATCCTGACCCTGAAAATACTCTGACAAGTCAGGTTTGCCACAACCAGATGAACAGTCTGGCCTAGTTCATCCTCAGTAAAATGGGAAGCACAGCTAAATCAACTTTTGCCCAGATTCAAATGTAACACTGCTCTATTTAAACTGTTTCAATCTGCAAAATAGCAAATGAGGGTTGAATTTACCTTTCACTATTCGTGTTTATGGGCTTTGGTCTTGGAGAACTAGTAGTCTATACTACACAGTCTTTAATACTGAAAAGACACCCTTCATGTAATTGTATGTTATTACATGCCATTACAGTTTCCAAGATTTCACACACCTCAAATAATGTTTTTTAATCATTTAATACCAACCTCATTTCTGTGTTAACATTTTCTCTAAAAAGAAAATAGTCTCTGAAAGACATCCTAGTCTAACCACTTATCCAAAAAACACATCCCCCACAGACCTTGCCATGCATAATCTTTTTTCAAATAGGCTAGTGGGGAATTTTCTTCCCATTTCCCTCTTTGCCCATTGAAGTGAAATTCTCATCTCTCAATTCTTAAGCCAGTGTCCTGACTGCTCCTCAGTAGTCTATACTGGTATAAAGACTGGCTTCTAATGCAAGTCTGCTTCACAGCAGAAATTTTAGTATTCAATGGACCAAAGAGAACAAAGAAGGACAGCAGAGTGACTTCTGAGTATGTTCCACCTTGGAATCTACCTGAAATAGTGTGGAATTTCTTTCTTCATAATAATATAGTTCAAAGTGAAAGCAATAAAGAATGATTGCATTCCAGGTCATCCAACTGTCTGGTGGTCAGGGCTGCACAGAGAGGTGCGTTTTATTTCCTTCAGGTATTTGGAGAGGGTGAACACAGCTCTCATGTCCTCAGGGAGCACCTTAACTCCTCTATGTACTCTGCTATTACAGGTACTAGTAATTTCTTCACTTTTGTAGAACTAGTCTTTCATTCCTTTGCCTTACTCACATGTGATGAAAAAAGGGTTCAGTAAAAATGGAGTTTTCTGTTCAAAGAGAATGTAAAACTCTAAGACGTTCATTGCTAAGTTAAACCCAGTGTTTTTCTGTAGTGTATATTACTTTGGTGAACATATTTACAAGTAATTTTTGATGTTTGACAACAAACTTCTGGTATTCTTCCACTCCATTGACTGTTGGCTTTAAGCATTAATATCACAGTCATCTGTCAGGTTTTTTTGCTGAATGGACCAAAGTTGATTTCTCTAGAAAGAAAGCATCACTTTCAAATCACCATGTAGCTTGCACTGTTTTCTTTCTCATCAACAAACCACTTCCAATGTCTGCAAAATCTTTGACAGATTCTTTCCTTCTCTTGCATCGTGGTCTGAAAATCTTCCTGCCTTTTCCTGCGAATTCTGCAATACCATTGGCTTTTTCCTTCCAAAATCACTTCTCCAGAGAGCAACCTGTGCATGCTTTTTTATGATATCTACAAAATAGAACAACTGAATGTATCTATCCTGTTTTCATTCATTTCTGGACAAAGATAGTAGTTACAATACTTTTTTTACAATCCTTTTTACATTTTTCTGTGTGTTCCATTGTATTCAACAAGAAAAACAAACCAAAAGAACCACAGAAAAACAAAATGAAGCAAAATTAAGTCATAATTCACAGAAACTATCATGAACTGCAAAATTAGGAATACTATTTCATACTGATTTTCAGTTGTTTTGACTAGACTTTTTACTAGTGCAACAACTTGAAATGCATAATTTTTGAGCCTAAATATAGGAACTGACAACAGTAAAATTTTTCCACAGCTAATACCATTTAGGAGGAGATGGTGGCTTCTACAACTCAGTATTTCCAGTTCTTTTTATGACTTTGTGTCACAATTGCTCCTTGGTCATAATTTTTAAGTTAATGACCTACATCACTGATATAGATATGTGAAATGATGGAAATGTCAACATTTTTCTCAGTAAGGGTCTATTTCTTACAAATGAAGAACAGGGGATTTGGACAGAAAACCCACTTTAAAAATACATCAACTATTTCAGAGGTATAAGCATTAAAGTGCCATTAGTTCTTTTGATCCCTGAGTGTGACATTCTTCTATCAACATAAGAAGATTTGTATTTGCATTTCAGTCATCTCATTATTCTGAATTTAGTGGAAGTATCATAGCACATTGCCACATTGCCATGGCAAGTTTTTTCATATGTATTTTCCTTACATTCCTTGACTTGTCCTACAACTGAATCAGTGGAACAGAGTCACTCACTATAGGAATAATAAAGGTAGAAAAATCCAGAAACATTAATAGTAGAAAAAAGCAATGTGAAGAAAATAAAAAAACCAAAAACAGGTATTGCTGCCTGTTGATTGAAACACCTTAGACTAATTTGATTCTATTTGGTTAATTAGATTCTAAATCATACACATCTATCAAAACAAGCAACATACACTGCCTTCTTGGGCACAAGTGAAAAACAGGCACTTTAGGATGCAATTTACCTTGAGTAAATGTCTAATTTTTTTTTTTTTAATAGCTTGTTGCTCGCCAAAGGACACTTAAAGTGATTTGGCCAAATACAGAAGTTTGCATTTTAATGACTACAGCTTGGTGAAACAAAGCTCACATAAAATATTGTCTTTGAGGATAAGGGAATATGGAATCATAACAGTAGGACAAGGATAGGGTAATATTCTCCTGGATCACAATGTCCACATGTAGGTCTTTCTATGTTTTAACTCCAAAAAACTCCATGTTGTTGAAATGTCCTCAGATGTTAAGTGATATCAGCAACAGCCACTTGTGAAAATGCAGAAGTTGTGGCTAAGTATAACCAGGAAACCTCTGAAGTTCAGTCATGTATCACTATGCATAGTGGCAAATTATACCATCTGCTAAGTCTTTCCATTCAGTGGTTTCTAAAAAATCACTCCTTACTGTGGATCATGAGTACTGTGGAAGAGATACATAGCTTAGGGAGGTGGACAACATCAAATCCAAATCTGTTTTTAACAGAGAACAGTTTTACTACAAATACTTTTATTTTATATACTTTTTATGTAATTTATAAATATTTTAATACTTAAAATAATTATGATTTTATATATGAAATAAGATATCTATAATACCTTTTATATAACACTTATTACTTAAAATAAGTAATATGAGTATTTTATGTGCTTCTTATATTTCTTTTATGTACTACAGAAATGTGTTAGCTACCTTGGTGCTATGGGTGGGATTCATATCATCAAACGCAGACACTTCTTGATACTCAGTGCTCAGAAAGTTACTGCAGTACTGTTAAGAGTACTGCTATTTTTATCCCAAGTATGTATTCAAAATAAGTGAGTAAATTTCTTCATAAATTCTTGTTGCTCTCCATTTACTGTAAAGTGAACCGAAGATGAGCAGCTCAGGTTGCTCACATTGTGCACATGTGAAGTTAGAAGAGAGTATTACCAACTCTGAGCAGTCAGCTGCTGGTGCTTTTTAAAGCATGCAGTTTTACACTACCTGAAATAGCTACTATTCCACCTGAGAAGATGTTTAAGATAATATTTGATACTGTTTCTAAAATATCACATGCAATGTAAGCGAAGAATTTTAGTAATTGACATTTCTGCAGCTGATTGTGCTCTAAGCCGTGTCTGTTAGCAAAACACCAGTAAGTCACTGTGAGAGCAGAATGAAGGCCAGCACTGGCACAAGAGCCAAAGTACCTGAACAAAAGGATGCCTTAGCTTGCTCAATACTTGTGCCTCATACTAATCAATTCATCAAATTACTGTTTGTCAAATGGCTGGACAACAAATACTTCTGGAGTCAAAAGTATGATGAAGATACATAATTACATACCAGTGCAGATTTTCCTCTTTTCATGTTGTAAATTCTTTGAACTCAAAAAAGTGTCATTATATATTATATATATATTACTTTATATATTCATTATATATTAATTTGAAAATACACATCTTATTGTACATTAACACATTTTGAGCATGTGCAAAATAAATGAACTTTAATAACATTAAATCTGTTATACTGAGTGAAAAGCATTTTCATCTCTCAACTTGCCATGTATCTGCTTTGTATGTTTGCATGTCGTCTAATTCATGAAAATTTAATCACTATCAACTTTACAGTACATATTGTACCAAATTCTGATCCCAAGATCCAGCCTGGAAAGTTGGACTAAAAATTAGAAATCCCTGTGTAGTGAGGAGAAAAAGAAACTTTTAACACCTGCCTCATCAATTTCACAGCCAAAAATGTCTCTATGATACTGCACTTGTCTTGGTTTTCAAAGAGGATTTGCTAGTAGTCATCAGCATTTTTTTTAAGTCGTTGGCACGTTGTGCCATTTTACATTCTTTAGCTATGGAAAAGCACAACTCTTTAGACCAGCAATTTTTCTTATGCAGAGTATTTCACCACTTACATAGTGAATCATAGTCATCACAAAACTGCCTATCATAACACTGATAAAAGTCAGATAAACTTCATCAGAAAGATTGGTTGAAGTCATGATCAGCCTTCTTACTGTGTAGGTGTAGCTCATCATCAATTCCTCCACAGTACCTCTCCATATACAGACAGAGAAACTCTCTTCTGTCAGACATTTCACTAAATTCAGGTCTCAGAGAAAAGCAAAGTTCACACTGGGTCAGTTAAATGTTATGTACTACACATGCTTGAGCTTGTTCCCTGATGCCATTGTCTGCACAGAGTTGCTACCCTGAGCTTGAAGCACATATTAAAACTAGACAAATGTGCTTACAATTATTTGGTGCATTTTGTAATAGGTTCCCAGGTATTTAAACAAACCATGAGTTAGTTTCTGACCAACATGCAGTAATATCATGTATTCATGGTGGCTTTTCCCTAGATATCAATAATGTAAACAAAGTGCAGATATACATATAGAACAAATATGAGAAGTGGGACCTTACAGGGAAAACAGCAGTTGAAATTTTTTTCAGGATTTAGGTAATTTTAAATTTTCACTAGTAAAACTGCTGCAAAGGAGGCATTTTCAACAAGAAGGCCAGAATGCAGGCTACCAAGAAACCAAGTGCTAGTTACAGTGTAACTCCAGAATCCCAATACTCTAAACACAGGGTTCCTGCTCAGGGACAGACACTTCACCACAGAGTTCTGCCAGCACTTTGATCACAGTTGCCCTGCACAGTTTTACATGAAGGAAACTTTATAATAACCATTTGACAATTTAGTGCTAAAAAAGTAGAGTTCCTCTCTTAATCTTCATTCTCCTAATGCCCTGTTAGAAATATTCTCTATTTTTTGTTGCCATGAATGAGATATATTGGTAGCACTTAAATAATGCATGATCATCAATAGCACATTACTTTGCAAATATAGTAACTCTACATATTTGAAAGCGCTTTGAATATTATTTCTGAATTTTTTTGATTTCTTACTCCAAATTGCTCATCACTCTCAGCTCATTGGCAGGAACAGCACTATCCCATCAAAACAGTGCATCCAATTTTCTCTTTCCAAATTTCTTAACTGAATATAAGTAACAGTAACTTTTCTTGTTTTCAATATACTTAAAGAAGATCTTTAGAGCATTTTTAAGAAGCCTTGTATTTTATTTGTGCATTAAGTGACTCTACAGACTAGTATTAGAGATGGAAAAACCTCAGAGTTTTCTGGGTAATGTAACAGTCCATTTTATCCAAATGGAAGCATTCAACCAAAACAGTATTGTCTACACACCAGGGAAGGTAAAATAAACAGTGTATGAATAGTACAATTTCTGCAGAAAAAAAATTTACAAAAATACAGAAGCTGTTTGATTTGAAACAGCCAACACATCTGAGATTACAGAAGTAATTAAGATAAAACCCAGACATTTTGAAAAAAAATTAATACTACTGTATTATGTGCTTTATCTCACAACACACAAAAAAGATCTCAAGATAGAGAAAATCCATGAACTAGCAAAAGCCAGCTATTTCAAATCATGTTTTAATTTCTCATAATGATCAGTACTGTATGAAAATTTTATGAAAAGTAGAATTTTGACATCTAATTTACATAAGTTATTATTAACACTACACATATTTGTAGTACCACTAAAACTTAAAAAATGTCTATATGAGATTAAGCATCTCTCTATCAATGGGATTATTTCAATGCTGGTAACCATATGCTATGCTTACATGAAAATAAGAAATCCATCAGTGCATCTCTTTAAGGAACTCTCTGTAGACTGGCACTTTCTACACAAAACCCAGTAATTGTATTTGTTCATTTTGCCAGTGCCCACCCTGATCATGCCTGTCATTCCTTCCCATCAGATTCAATAACCTGCATCTTTCCTGACTGCAGTCAGGTTTCCAAGGCAGTGGTACATTCTTTGAATATCCTTACCAAAAAACCCAAACACAGTTCCAAGCCAGACTCTCAGTCTTCGGAATAATTTAAATGTGAAATTATGGACTTGATATGTAAAACATAAACTTTTTGTTTGTGTAACTCCACTGACCTCTCACTTCTCTCTATATATATGTCTCTATATATATTCTTAACCTGTTAAGACTCTGCAAATACAGACTTTGAATAATCTGTGAAAAAAACTTTAAGATGTTCCTATTAATTTATATGCCTTCTTGACATTTATTATTAAAATACTTCTGAAAAGTATTAAGCTATGTTTTTGAGCAGGTTCACCTACTGCACAAACACAACTGATTACTAAATAAGGAAAGAGATGAAATCCTAAAGTGATAGAATCAAATTCAAAGAAAAAATTACAATATCACTGTATAAATGAAAAGCAAAAATAAAACTTATTTTAACAGAAGGCACTCATATATTACACTACACTCAGTTTTCAAATGTCAGCACCCCGACTTTATTTAAAAAGTATATGGCTGTTTTAGCAAAACAAACATAGCAAAAAATGTGAAGCCAAAACCAAGAGACCAGCTACCAGAGTCAGCAAAACTTTAATGCATCCCTGTGACTTAAGAGCCTTGCAGCCTAACATGTATGTTTCTAACAGCTTTCTCATGAAACCCATTGAATGTGTTAGAGAAAATGTGGCACTAGCTCAAAAGTTCACCCAGACCACTTAGTCCAGTGCCATCACTTTGCAAATATCTATTATGTTAAAGGCAGAACAAAAGCATATGCTTAAAGTAGAAAGCAACAGCACACTGAAATAAAATTCTAATGACATTATTTTGCTAAGCTTTTACTTTTCCAATATTCCCCTCTTCATTTGAAGAGTAATAAAGAGTAACAAAGCTGAAGAAACTAAATATCACAAGAAAATGCATAATGCATTTTTTCATTTTAAGGAATCGTATCCATTGTAACAATGGTTTTGTTATTGAATATCCTAGTTCTGACAGGATTAAATAAAAATCAAAAAAGAAGATAAAGCCTAAAAATCAGAAGGATCACTTTTACTGTTTCGTCTGTTGAACTATTTAAAACAATCTGCTCTTGCACTAATATTTAAAATCTTGGTGGGCAAGGTATATAATATAATCCAAAAGGAAAATAATCAACATAGGTATTGCTACTGATTTATTAAACCTGCAGCTTGACTTCACAATGTAATGGCTATTTGGAAAAAAAGTCAAACATATTTGTTTTTTGTATGACTTGAAATAGTTCAGTGAAATTTTAAATACTTCCATAATTCTCAGGAAGCCAAAACCCTGCATCCTGCAAGAAAAATTCTATGGCTTCAAAGAAAGAATGAAGCCAAAATAAATTCTTATCTGCCTGTTCTTAGTTCATACTCACAATATTTTCCTTTGAACAGCATTTACACTTTTTAAAACAAATTGTGCAACATACAAAGTCTTTATGAAACTCTGCCTGTCTGGAAAGACTAACTGATAACAGTAAATAATAAATAGTAAATAAATAAAATAAAACAAGTAATACTAGAAAAACCAAATAAGGAAGAATTTTGTCAGTATTCACTGCAATATTTACACAGAGTTAGCTAAACAAAAATACACTACAGTGATAACATTTATAAAGATGAGTAATAAATAAACAGTATGTCCTTAACAGTGTCCAGAAGATATATTTCAGATAATTAGGAACAATGGCATTATAGAGTACCTTCCATTGCCCTTTTAAAGAAGACTTTACAACTTCCACAGGTAAGTACTCCATAGTGGCAACCAGAAGCCTCATCACCGCAGATGAGACAAATCTTCTGGGGTAGCGACTCAAAACTGTATTGAGAACTTTGGCTGGTTTCTGCATCTGGCCTTCAAAAGAAAAAGAATTAGAAGAAATGAAAGATCCAGCTTTGCACAGTTAACTACTTAACTTGATCAGTTTTATACTAAAAAACTTCATTTTAAAATTTGTAATCAAGCTACAGAAGGACAAGAAAAAAAAATAAGGTGTGACTGCCTTCCAGCGTCAGAGTTTGTCTCTATTATGGTACTATAGGAAAGTAGTGAGGGAAAAAGGATGAAGTTATATTTTAACCCATTTAGCTAAAAAAAGTTGCAATCTAGAAACTCTTTATTAAAATATTCATCTTCCTCAGATCAACAGCTCTTGTGAGTGGAGTCATTGTGACTGATACTCTTTTTTTCCTGTACAGAGATAGAATCAGATAGAAAACAATTGAATTTCAAAGGCCTCTTTCACATGGAAAATAACTAAATTTCATCTCAACTACAATATTCTTTAACAACCAGTTTATCACTCCCCATTCAGCTGCAGCATTGTCAGCAGTAACGAACTCTGATGGGCATATATCAAGGATATTTTCAATTTCTCTCCAACTAAAGGCACAGACTAACCGAGGTAACCGCTGCGTTTAGAAAACAGAAAGGATTTCGGCTGAAACTGTAGCGTTGCATCTACGTATTTCTGCACATATTTCTAGGTAATGCACGTCTCGGCATGACAGTATCCCATTTCATTCTAGCAAATCAATATACAAGTGTTTCAGCTTTCTTTTTCTGTGTGTGTGAAATCAACCGGTTTGGGTTTTTTCCAAATCGGGAATAGAGTTTTGGAGGGCAATCTGGAGAACACTGCAGCCACTCTCTGGAGCCGGGCACTGGTTCGGACACCGGACGGCACCGAAGCCCCGCAGCGGTAACAAACCATCTCCTGGAGCGTTATCGTGCCTAAAGGAGCCGCGAGGTGCGAGCTGCCAAGCTGACACTGTGCCGGTCTCACACGGCCCTGGGACACCCCGGCGCGCTCGAACAGCGCAGAGAATGGAAACGGGGCTGCAGGTGTTGCCTAAAACCCCGAAGAGGCCTTCCCCGACAGAAACTTCGCCCGTTTTTGTCTCGGCACCCCACTGAGATGCCACCGCAGCGCCCAAGGCCGCCCCTCCGGAGGAGGGCGCGCGGAGCTCTCCCGTCCCGCAGCGTGACCCCCGGCCCCGTCCCTCGGTGAGCGCCCCGCCGCCCTCCTTACCGCGCGTAGCCGAGGTAGGGCGGGCACAGCTGGGGCAAACCCTCCTTGAGCACGGCGGCCGGGAAGCCCAGCGGCTGGTGCCCGTTCAGCCCCAGGGGCGGGTACAGCCCCGGCGGCGCGGCCGAGGTGGAAGGCAGGCTGTCGGACGCCGCTGCCGCCGCCGGCCCGTAGGCGCTGGGCAGGAGAGTGGGCTCCGCCTTGTAGAGGACGCACTCCAGCGAGGGCTCCTGCCCGGCCCGCGGAGCCGCCGGGAAGTCGGAACAGCCCGCCGCGGGGGTGGCCCTGCCGCCCGGGTAGCGGGCGGCGAGGCCGAGACCCTCCTCCTTGATCTTCAGAACGGGCTGGAAGTCGCCGTAGGCGAAGGACCCTTCCTTGGCGTCCGCCGACGGGAAGCCGTAGCCCGGCAGGTCCGGGGCGGGGGGCGAGCATCGCGGCACCGCGCCGCCCTCGTACTCCGCCCCGTCCAGCAGCTGCCGCGTGCGCGAGGCCAGAAAGGCCGAGTTGAGCGGGAGCAGCGGCACGTGCAGGTACTCCTGCCCCGGGTCCCCTTCCCGGGACCCGCCGGGCAGCGCCCCGAGCCCGCGGGCGTCGCCCTTCGGGACCGCGGCGGGACCCTCCGCGCCGTCCCCGGGCTCCGCCGGCCGCGGCTTAGCGGCGGGGGGCAGCGTGTCGCCGGCCGGCCAGAGCGGGGCGGGCCGCGGCGGGGGCTGCGAGGGACCGGGCACCTCCCGGGCTGCTTCGCCCGCCTTCTGCGAGGGGCCGCGGCTCATCGGGCCGTCGGGCGCCTCCGCTGCCTGAGCCTCCAAGAACGACCACGGCGCCGCGGCCACAGTGGAGTTGGCATGAGCCGTGGGAGCCAGGAAGGTGTCCAGGACGGTGTCCAGAGAGTCCTTATCCAAGAGGGAGCCGCTCCCTGGCCGATAGGAGAGGGAGTCTCGGCCCTCCTCCTGCCCCAGCAGCTGCTGCCGCGGTTCTTCCTCCTCCTCCCCTTCCTCCTCCTCTTCCTCGTCCTCCTCCTCGTCGCTGCTCTTGGGGTAGAGCAGCCCGTCCAGGGAGATGTCAATGAGCTCCGCTTCTCGGCGAAAGGGGTCTCGGCCGGGCTGGCCCTGCAGCAGGACCGCCCCGTCTCTGGCAGGCGGAGGCACTGTGGCCTCCTTAGCCTTCACCTCGGTCATGCTGGCCCGGGACAGCGCTGGGCACCGGCGAGACTCCGGCCCGGGAGGCGACCGGGCAGCGGCGGGGGGCGGACGGCCGGGCGGTGCAGGATGCGGGCGGCTCTTCACATCCTCGACGTGCTCGCAGCGGCACAGGTCCCGCTCACATGGTGCTGCTTTCGTGGAGACGGCTCAGCCCCGGCCCTCGCCGCCGGGACTGGGTGATACGAAGCCGGGGACGGTGTAGCCTGGAGAAGAGAAAGGATCAGACCGTGTGCGGGGCGCGGGCGGAAAAGCAGAGTGTCCGCCAGGCTCAGCAGCGGTGGGTGGGCTGCCGCTCGCTGCCCCGTGGCTCCGTGCTTCGCCCGTGCCTGGACTGTCTCCCACCGCCTCGGGAGCGCTGGCCGCCGCCTCCACGGCCCCTCGCCCGTCCCTCCCTCCCCGCCCCTCTTCGCCGCCAGCCCAGTCCCTTACGAAGGGTCTGCGCTGCGGGGTACGGGCTCGCCCCTCCAGGTCCCACCTCTCTCCGCTGCCTCCGAACACCACGGCTCCCCCAGCAGCGCTCCCACCGGCTCCACCTCCACTCCGCCTGCCCCCGCCTGTCCCTCCCATCGCTCGCCGTGCACACATCCCGCTCCTATCGCGTCGTAGGTCGGCGCTTTTTGGCCTCTCTTGGTATTCTACCTGTCTTCTCATCCATTTCCCCCATCTCTTTTGCCGGCGCTCCGTCCTCTCCCTTCACCGTCCCAAGAAGTGCAACACTGGGCAAGAGGCCTCTGGTTAGGACACTGTTTTGGAGAGCAGAGAGCAAAACAAGATTTACTTATTTGCAGTGACAATAGTATAGGCTTCCTTTTGTCTGTTTTTCACTGTCCCTTTCAGGCTTCACTGTAGTTTTTCGTGATTGAGCTCTGTTATGAATCCTCTTCTAGGATCTATTTTCCAGTATCAAAGAAACCAAGGCATTGTAAAGCTCTTTAAATTACATTAAGGGACCTCAAAGCACCCTCTGCACCAAAAAGCACAAAGTCTTTTCCACAAAAGAGTTGGAAAGTGGGGCATTTTTTGCTTCTGAACTTTGTCAGAGGTATGAGAGGATGTTGAAAAGGGATCTGGTTTACAGAGGCTGGCTGGCCAGCCTGCATATAGCAAGTTAAAATGCAGCCCAGATTAGTTCTGATCAAGAAGCTGTCACCAGCTAATTGCTGCCTGGCATTTTGTGTAAAATGTTGGGTTTGTGGCAGAACCCATTCAGCTCAATAAGACAGCTACTAATTGAAGAAAAAAATAAAAGGGAAAAAAAAAGAAGAAAATAATAAAATGGCATAGGAGTCGTCCTTGTGACTTTAGGTAGAGTAAGTATATATTTGATATGTAGAGAAAAGTATGCAGTTAAATGCCTGGTTATGCTCTGTAAATATAACATGCTTTGAAGAAAAAAAATTCCTTTTTTTCAAAAAGACTGATTACCATGAAATAGTTTCTTTTGTTATTTTACTTTCAAAACATTTTCAGGCTGTAAAGAACAGATTCTCAGGGAGAGAAACACAACTGTTTGAAATTATTTCAGTAGCATCTGAAATCATACAGGGCAAGTTTATAGAAGCAGTGGTGTCCCATAAACCTTATTCAATGTGGTGTGCACTTTTTACTGTATTCTTTGTAAAATACTACTGGTTTATAGACTGCTTTGTGAGTATGCCTTTTATTCCTTCAGGAATAAAAAGAATAAAATTTTTTTCAATATTTAGAAGAATTAAGGCAATGTGATAATAACTAACATTTTAAAACTCAGATGTTATGTGGGCACCTGTCTATACATTTATAAGGTTCAACAGAATGATGCACCTCCAAGTATGCTTGTTATGTATAGGAATATTTCTTGAACATCATTGTTTCACTCTGTTGTTATTGCAGGGGAAAGACCTGTTTGACCAGCAAGTACCAAGAGCTGAACATGTTTTCTCAAAACTTGTCAGTGGAACCAATGTTAAAATAATTATTGAAGAGGAGCTACCCAGTTCTGTTATGATGTGAAATTAAAACAAATAATTTTAAGTGCTTCTCTGGCTACTGAATTTGTCTTTTTCATGCTACCGCATTTCTCCCTTCTCCCAAACCTGCCTTTTCTCAGAAGAGAGAGAAGTTCCTCTACAGTCCTGTTCATCTCCATGCTGGTTTTGGTTTTCCCCTGATGTTTTCATGCTTAGTCAGCTAGTTGTATGCTTTTTTATTGCCACTGCCTTGTTTTCTCATTTCCACTTCCCCAAATGCACACGGTTTTCATGGCCTGCATCTCCACAGAAATGTGCTCCAAAAACATATTTCCTTACAGCGACTTTCGTCCTTCCTGCTGCTTCAAGACTAGGAGAGGTAAAGAGCTGCAGATGGCCTGAATAGGGGGTGCTGAAAGGAAAGCATCACCAAATAGTTTCCATGCACTGCTACTAATGATTGCCTGATAAAATTCTATTCTAACAAGGCCATGTGACTGTAAGCACCTGCATATTCACCAGAAATATAAGTGTTTACTGCTCACATTATTTGTCTAAATATTGTCCATATTGTCTTCTGTCCTAATTTCATTTTCATGACCTGACAAATATACTCAGTTCTTTAATAGTAACAGTAATTATGTTGAATTGTCATTGTTAAAGGAAAATGTTTCGGGTTTTTTATCTTCAGAAAATATATTGGACTTTAATTTGTATTACCTTCACATGATTTTTGTAGCTTTCACTGGAAACTTTTACTATTTTCTTTACATTATTCTGTCCATAAGTCTCATGCCCCATCCCATCAAGGCCAGGCTGGATGGGGCTTTGAGCAATGTGATCTAGTGAAAGGTGTCCCTGCTCATGGCAGGAGGGTTGGAACGAGGTCTCTTCCAATCCAAATGATTCTGTGACTGATTCATTTCTTTTGCTCTTAGATTTTCTCACATCATTTGGATGCTTTGCCTGATATTGCTGTGGCATCGTAAGTTTTTTAGTAGGAACATTTCAAAGTATGTCTTATCAAATTATTTCATATTCTACTGTTGTAATTTCTTAATTTTGATTTATTCATTTTGTTGTTGTGTCAATCAACATTACAGAAAACCAGGTTTTCTTATGGTGTTTCCACATCTAATTTTCATTTGCAAGCCAATTGATATTTTCAGTTCAGATCTAAAATTACATTTTTTAATATTCAATAGGATTTTACCAAATAAAAAATTTCAAACAGCAATCAGTATTAATGTCGTTCTGAATAGACCTATTTTGAACCAAAAAGTAAAACATTGGAGGGCTCAATTGACACTCTTGCTTTTTTTTTAAATTCCATCAGAACTTGAAAGTGTACTTGAGAGCTCAAATAATTTGCGTCTTTTTTTTTGCTCTGGTCAAAAACTGTGGATGAGTAAAAGCTGCACTTACCAAGGCTTCTTAGCTGTCTTGCTTTGCAGCACAGTTCCTGTATAAAATGTCAACAAGAATAGCAATAGAATTATACTGAGAACTCTCATTGTAGTGCTGTAGATTTGCACTTAACTTTTAACTAGTTCCTAGGCATTTGTTTGACCATTCAACTGTTCAACTGTACACTTTTAAGAAGTAAAAATTTTTGATAGACCCTTTGAAATATTTTTAATGTTATTGGCTTAAATAAAAAGAAGAAATGTGTGAGAGACAGGTCAAATACACAGCCTCCTCGAACACTACAAATATCAAAATCACAGACTTTTTCTATAATGACATTTTGTTCAAAAATTCTTGAATCATGGCCCAAAGGTCAAGAAAATCTAAGTTCCTGTTCTCAGACTAAAGTGTTCCATTTGTGTGTCAAGAGTGCTTCATATAAACAGTGCCATACAGTAGTGACCTAGTATTTCAATCAGGGAAAAAATAGATTGATTTCACTAGAAAACCTGAATTAGTGTCTTAGTCTGTACAGACCTTACTTATAATGAGCACAACATTGTTCTCTGCAGCCTGTTGGACAGCAGAACTTAGAAGTTAAAAATAATGTTGTTTTGTTTTTTTCACCATTAATCAATGCCTCACAATTTTGTACTATTATTGTTTAGGACATAGTACAACCAAAAATGAGATTCACTTTTTATAAACAGAGAGGGGGAAAGACTATTTGCTTCAAACAACTTATGAGTTTGTGGCCAAAAAAAAAAAAAAAGCAGTTTCCGTAAGAAGAGGCTTAGAGATTTTTGCTTCTACTACAGAAATAAAATTTTTATTTAAAAAAAAAAATTATCTCTGTAACTGCATTTTGCAATTCCTACACTGTGAAAAGCCCCAATGTTTTTAGCATGTAGTGTAGAGGATAAAAAACATCGTAGTGCCATATAAATAACAGCACATTCTTGCTGTTACAGTTTTTGAAGCTATGTACTTCTGCAGTTGCATCCCTGTTCTGTCAAAATGTAGACCCCTGGTTAGCAGGCTAACTTTCACTTAAATTAGGATACCAGCAGACATTGAATACACCCTTCTCAGAAGTGATGATTTTGAAATATCAGCTAAGTCATGGAAGCACTCAGCATCAGGGATGTGATTTGGTGGTAAATGTTCAAATCTGAGGCAGCTGATCGGGTTTCTGTAGCCAGGTAAGAGTCATTGATGTCTGTGGGGATCATTTTCTCCAGCTCTTCAGAGACACTTAGTGTTTTATTAAAGACATAAAGGACTTCTGTGATCTGAAATGCTCTAAAAACCATGATTTTGGGCAGTGCAATGTTGACACCTACATGAAGAGGTCTGAATTGAGTCCTAAATACTTAAATACCAGTATCAATGTGCTCTACTACAATAATTGAAAACATTATAGAAATCATGTTTTCATAAACTGCACTGTAGTCATACTTTCTTTTCCTCTAAGCAAAGGCATGTCACAATGTAATTAATCTCTGTGGCCTGTTATGAGGTTTTATTAGCTTAAGGTAAACCATCAGATTTACTGAAGGCTGTCAAAACTGTTGATTTACTAAAACAAGGGTGTATTGGAAGAAATGTAAATGCAAAAGGCATTGTAAAACAGCAAAGTATGTGGCAAAGAAAGTAAGAAATAGAGTTTTAGATGGAGATGAGGGAAAGGAAGCTGATCACAGGCCATGTTACATTATTTCTTGCTCTCAGGTGCTAAAGTTGCTACAGGGATACTAAAGTTGCTACTGATATGAGAGATGTAGTGGGCTCTGAGGCACTTTTATCTTTATAAATTGTCCAAAGGGACTAAACAGACGAGTATTGAGTTATAGTCATGAAACTGATAACTGCTTCTGGTAAAGAAGTAATACATTTTATTTCTTGTTGACTGTTTATACTTCAGCTGACTCTCACTGAACTGCAGAATACAATACACTTGTAGCTGAGCAAATAAGCAGGAGCATGAGGAGTAAAGGCCAAAAGGAGCAGAGAAACTTTCTGGTTTTATGCCCCAGAGAGAATATCATTGCTTGATGGAGGACACCACAAAACTTTCTCAAATATTGTGTCCTTTATCTTTCAAGGAATGCAACACCTCAAGGTGTCAAAAGGCACATGATACACTTCCCTTCAGGCCCAGCTGGGGGACCTTTACCCACCCATCACCTTCCTTGAAGTGTTTCTGTTGCTGTTGTCTATCATCAGGACAAAGAAATAAAGGTTGCCTTATATAAAATATGGTATTCAATTATCTGTACATACAGAATATGTATTTTATATAGATATGTGAAGCGGCTGTATATGAAAAATTGAACCCAGTACTGCTTGGTTGAAAAAGATGACTCCTAGCAGTTTAACACTCTTGATAGTCAATGTATTGAGGCAAGATTTGTTTGGTGGCTAGTGATACTAAACAGCTTTTAGCATCTTTGAAATTCAGAAAGAAGTAGACAATAGACCTTCAGAAGTATTAAAACCAATATCCTGATTAAACTGTGTTTCCTAGGTCATTATAGAAGAGAAGGTAACAACTGGATAGACTTCAGGACATATACAAGTGAATCTGGAGATCCAAATTGATGTGAAAGTGCTATTTAACACAAAGATAAAACAAGGGTTCAACATAACTATGGAACTTTCTTAGGAGTTCAAAAGCTGAATGAAATTAGTTTTTCACAGTCTTTGCTGCCAACTTTCATTTCATAAGAGACATCCTTCCTATGCAAATTCAAAGTATCTTAGCAAGGCATAATCTGCCATCTACTTGTATTCCATAGTTGGTTTTTTTGGTTGTCCCATGAAATGTCAAAGTTAACTAATGCGGAGGATCAAAGGACATCACACGATGAACCAATGTTTTTAGGTAGAATGCCATTTATTGATACACTGCAAGCGGTTTATATAGGGTCAAAGCTACATGCTAATTGGCTATAGCAATTGTCACACCATAAAGCAACAATTCTTATTGGTTATATTCCACATATCACAAGTCCAGTGTTTTGATAAAACATCCCAACAGTTCCCAGGTGAATCTCGAGATTTCTGTGAGAAACTTTCAAGACTTCTTGTGTGAAAGTCTGTGGAGTTGCTGTATGAACTCCTGGGGATTGATTTCTTTGTTACCACTCAGCAGCAGCTGTGCCCTTGTTTATTCTGAATTACTATTTTCTTTTCATAAAGGCATATATTAATTTCTACAAGGAATACAGTATTAAAATGTTACATCATACTTAGCTATCCCAAAATTAATTGGAAATGGCTGAATGTTCTAATATCAAACACATAAAAAATAACCTGAGTTTTTTTATCTTGTTGTGTCCCATCACTGCCACATTGAGACTAAAACATTGCTTGAAATTCCATCCACTCTAACAAGTTTCCAGAGTGTTTTGGTTCTTACAGAGTTCTAGGTAATTTTATTTACTCTTTCTCTCTTTTCCTATATGTTGTTCGGAGTCTGTCCTCTGTCTGACAAACCATGCAGCTTGTACTTTAGAATGTACTTTAGGAAAGCCAAGGCCCAATGTCCCCGTACCTATCTGCATGCTTCTTGCAAAAGCGTTTGTGCAACAGAAGGGAGGGAACAGTAAATGTCCTGTCTCAAAACAGTGGTACAGGCAGGCTTAGGTTATGCTTCAGAATAGGCTGGTAAAAGCACTTGAAGAGATTTAAGTGCCAACATTTGCCTGATTCATCCTTCACAGGAATTCAAATGGTCTGGAAGTCCAGGTGTGGACACATTGCTTTTTCACATTTCTGTAGATGAACTGACTAGATTACTCTTGGGTGCCAAAAGAGGCATGAAAACTGATAGCTCTTAATATTTTATATTAGAAGATCATGTGAAGTTAAAAACTGTAATATGACTTATAGCAAAAAAGGATCATTGCTTTGCGTTGATGTCACATGAAATCTTCCATTCTTTTCTTCTTTTTTTTTTTTTTTTTCCCCACAGAACTGGAAAGTTCTTAGGCTCTTACTTTAATTATATCCTTTATAGTTTTATTTCCTAATTAGAGCTCAGCAATAAAATTTTTCAAGCTTCCAAAACACGCATTTACTTTTCCAAAATACATATGTCCAGTTTGACACGGTATAACCTCTATAATCATTGTTATAGAAAAAAATCTCAAAAATTGTTCTGTGTTTCTGCAAAATCCAGTTTTGTAATAAAGTATTAATCTGCCATGTAATCCATGAAAGAGAAGCATAAATATGTTTTCAAGGCATTCTCATGTATTAAGTTGCACAATATTGTACCTCTCCTGTGAAACTTTATTGCATTAAATGCAAGCCTGCTTGGTCTCCTAAGAGGAAGTTTTACATGAATATATAAATTTTAAAATGACATAAGTATTTTTTGTGTCTGCTTACTTTTAACAGCTGCTGTGTCAGAAAAATTAGGTGTTTTTTTTGGTTGGCCATCTTGCCTGACTAAAGGTCTCACCAAGCTGCTTTCTGTACAAGAATGAGCTGCATTAATAAAACTTCTGCTGTGAGAACACGGAACTATATCAGTGGCGAGGGTTAGGCTCTGGACTCTACCTCAAATCAGCCATACTTGCTGTGTATATGGGCTGTCCTTGGAACACATCAGATCTCCATATAATACTTATCACCATTAAATTCTTGAAAGTCAGAAGTTGTCCAGTTTTTCATGTCTCCTTCTCCCATGATTCCTCATAGTACTTTCTTTGATGAATTCACCAGTTTATTTGGTTCAAATACACTGAATTGAACAGCAGAGTAATCAAATTGTGTTATAGTTACACATTACTATAACATAAATTTGTTAAGATAGAATATAAGTAATTTATATTGTGCAATAGTTAATATTTATGCATGAATTATTTGCATGTTGAAACCTGATGTCTGTGAAAAATCCATTTTCCTAGAAATTTATAACAAACTGTGCTTGTGCAAATACAGAACATTTTGTGGGTGTATAGTAATTTTCTAGTTTCAACCACATATGTAACTTTGCATTGCTTTCAAGCTTTTTTCTAAACAGCCTTTTAGTCTTTCTGCGTCATCACAAAATATATTACTGTAGCAAAATAGTTCTTCAATTTTTGTATTGGTTGAAACAACTGTTATATTTCCCTCTGCTGTATTGATATTCTTGGCTGGGCTTTGCAGATCATTTGTGATGGTGTTCTTTGTCTTTATATTTAATTGATCCAATTTTGTCACTTGGTAAGATAATTTTAAATGGTAATTTTTTTTATTATTTTACAGTATCATTTGAGGAAAACAGTTATCAAGATGAAGATTTACTCTGCCTCTCTTTGAGGATTAGCTGTGAATGTGTCCATATGTTCAGCAATTCTGAGTGGAAATACTAAGATGCAAAGGAAGGTGCGGTGCCCTACGATGTTAAAATTAAGCGAAGACCAAGGTAGGAGTCCTTTACCTTTTGAAAGGCGAAGTTCTATCCAGATAGTGTATCATAATAAAATCTACTCAAAGTATTGCCATTTGTTTTTAAATTGACTAATAATTAAAGAACTGAAATGTTAGACTGAATTTTGCATCAGATACTTGAATGCGATCAATCAACACAGCTGTATGAAATCCAGGTCATTGTCAGGTCATTGTTTCCTAGCAAGCCTTGAAGACTCTCACAATTGTACCTTTGGGTTTGGATACTTGTCTGAAGAAATTTCTCTCAAAGTGTCAGACAAAACCAGTATTTCACATTTGACTGACGGAAAAAAAGCTAAGTTATTCTGAATTCTTGCAAAAGAGAGCATGAATCTCAATTGAGAGCAGCAAAAAATAGTCAAGAAACCCAGAAATGAAGACTTGTCATGCAAACTCTCAACTTAAACCTCAGCAGATTTTAATTTATTACTGACTATTCAATTTAAAAAAAAATAAAAATAGCTAGATTTAAGCCACAAGCCTGCTAGGCACTGTTTTGGATGTGGAATATTAAACAACAGGAAGTGAAGGGAAGGTATATGGCTGTGGCATGATGATTGCTCAGGTTCTTAAGTAAATCACAGCAAATTTCATCACTGAAACTTAACATTGCTACATGCCCTTTATAAACAAAACCATTAGTGAAACTTGTGTGGAATATGGAAAATAACAGGTCACTACTTCAATTAAATAAAATCTTCTAAAATATGAGAAGGCTGCCTAAACTAAACTGGTATAAAGCCTGGGCTGTTTAACAGATTGATAAAATTTTATTTACCACAGAGTAAACCCTTCAAGTTACACAACTATTTTTATGTTCACCTGAAATGATGATTTGCAGATTGATCCCTCAGGTAGACATAGAAAGATGTAAAATATCTAGTTCCCTGTGCTTTACGGTAACTCAAAATAAGAAAATTTATTCAAGTCAGTAAAGAACACAGACTTTCTAGTCTTAATTTTGGGAAACTCTGGCTAGAATATTCCTTTGTGAAATAACCTTGTTAGTTCTGTTATTAATTATAAATGCTGGTGTTGTGTTCATCCCCAGAGGTGTCATCATTGATCAAAGGCCCCAGTTCTATGTTAAGTATTTAACAGAAAGATGGTGTTCTGAAAACTTACAACAGAAAATTATAAGAAAATTATATTATGTTCATCTAAACAAAATATAAATGTTAAGATGATAGGGTAGTTTGTTGTAGAAATATAGATACATGTGAGTGAGATGTTCACTTAATCACAACATCAGAAGGCTGCCACAGCTGTTAATCACTCTACCTTAAAATTAATCTCAAGATACTCTGCCTTTGAAATTCTGTCCATAACTCATCTTACAGGAGTGTTGTAGGATTTGACTTTCTCTTGACTTCTGCTTTCCTTAGGCTAAAAAATAATAGCTACATTTTCTCTTTGAGGGACCCGTGGACACACAGAGAAATCTAAACCCCCCCAAAAATTGCATACTGAGGTGCTATCTGTGGTGCTGTTGGCCATAAAATTAAAAAAATATTACCAGTGGTCATGGAAAAATAGATCAATGAGGCAGAGACTAGATCACCAGAGTAGTGGTAGTGGGGGGCAGGAGGGATGAAGGAGGCAATGCATAGATATGAGAAGACCTGGCAGTAATACCAATGCCATGGTTACATATTAGGCATTGGTGATTGGTGGGAGCTTCTGCTGCAGAGACAGAAGCCTTGCTTTGTCACAGTCTATTTCATCACTTATTTACAACAAATCTCATGCTAAAGCAGAACTACTAGATTTTTGCAACCTTTCCAACAAGTAGACCACCACAAACCTGGAATCATTAACATAAAAATTTGAATAGACAGATAAGATATATATTCTGTCTCAAATAGAATAGAAGCACAATTTGTAATAGAATATAATCAGTAAATGAATGGGATACCTCTTCTGAGCTCTTGAAAGCTACAGGAAAAAAGGTGGAGGAGGATAAATAATTTAAATATAAAAATATTCTTATGTTATATCATTCTATAAATTATGTATTATACAAACATGTGTATTATAAATTTTTATATAAAATTCAATGTAAATTAAAATCCCGCAAGTTATTACTAAAGATTTAAAGAATTATCTTAATACCCTGACTTTACTCAATGATGTCCAAACTGTATAATTCCTCTCTATGCTAAGAGAAAATTTCCCTCCTAGGCCCAAACCCCAAATTCAGAATACATGAACAATTCACATCAACTGGGTATATTAAAATCTACTAGCAAAACATGCACCATTTTAGGTTAAAAATATAACCCAAGCTTTTTTCACTTGATCTAATATTTGTGCATTTATTTTTATCAGTAAATGACATCTTTTTCTTTAATCTTCAGCCCTAGGCTTTATTGCATGAGCATTCTGCCATGAGTTATATTTGCTCAACCTCTTCAGTTTGTTTGCTTTCTCATCTCAATCCTCTTTCTCAGATCTTTCAAAACACGGTGCTCAGTCCTTATTTTTAATTAACAAAAAAGTGGTCAACAGTGTAATTGAGTGAAGGTGGTCTAATATAATACATGGAATACTAAAAGCATGATGAGAAGCTGATGTGTTTGATATGAAATTATGGAAAGTCATCTATGGTCTGGAAAATGAATGTTGCTATTTCCAGAATGATATTTAAAAACACTTTGTTTTTTCAGATGTCTAATTATATTCATCCTTTTACAAAGAAATGGGGGAAATGAACATGACCAAAGCCACCATGTCTGATCCTAAAGGAAATCTGAATTGGAACTACAGCTCTGTCCTTTGGGCATCATTATGAAATCAAAGTAAAAGCAGTTTTTGAGTAAGCAAATTATAAATATACATTCAATCTTAAAACAGAAAATGATACTGACATATTTAGATGCCACTCGAAGACTGATATATTTATTGTGGTTTCTGTTAATAATGCAGGACTTTGCTCATCAGGAAAGGTTTCTGTCTCTGGTAGAAACCTTGGTCAGTAAATGTTCCAAAGCATTAGCAGTTGTTCAGAAAAGATATGAAGAATGTTCCCTTTCACCAGAACATTAAAAAGCTTTCAAATAGTACAGAATGCAATTACGCAAATAAGAATCAGGTCACAGCACTAGAGCTGCTGTCCTGACCTGTGCAAAAGCAGCAGTTATTTTTTTTTTTTTTAATGATGGCTGATACTAAAGATGTGACATAGTGACTCAGTAGATACATACACTGTGCAGAAGGGAACTGGACAGAAGGATCAAAAGTAATTTTTAAGAAGAAAATTAAAAATGTGAATTAAATCTTGCAGGTGGTTTTTCTATATTTATCACTCTCAGGCCCTGTACAATCAAGAATGCAAGAATTATGAGGACAAGGAGCAAGTAATAGGTAATTTGGCTTATTGTAACAGTAAGAAAATGCAACAAAGGAAGCAGACTTGAAGGTTTTTCCTCGTTATCCTTCAATCTAATGATGGCTCAGTATAGACCATCGTCTGAGTTTCGAACTTACAACACTTTCTGGCAGTTGTGAATTGGAAATAGTTCTTTTCTTTGACCAGCCTTGTAATTTTAAACAGATAACATGTTAACCTCATTAGAAACTGCACTTTCATATCAAAGGCAATTGTGTGAGAGTTGGAGGCTGTAGTTGCCTATTTGTTTTAAATGTTTCATAGCATAATGCCTTTGTTACAGCTCACCCACTTGAAGATGTGAGAAAGCAGCCTGCTGGTTATGGAAACGTAACTTATAGACTAGGCAGGGGTCACAATACATGTTGAAAAAATAGTACTGGAATGGAAATTATTTTTCTTCCTTTTTGGATGATTGTCTGAGTGGATTATTCTAATATTAAAAATTCCTATATGTTTTACTCATCAGAAGGAAAAAAAAAAAAAGAAACCTTTGTGGCAGGTCTGAAATCATTTCATATCATTTCATATTGGGTGCTGAGGACGTAGACTAAGGTCTAGGAAACTCCTGCTCAAATCACAGAACCAGGAGTATTCATTAATTAGTATTTATTTGTTGAAGTAATGAGTAAAAATGTACTGTTTGTGTGATCAAACTGGAAAATTTTTTAAATGTTTTTACTGTCTTCACATGAAATGACAATTCTTGTACAGTTCCATTTTACCTGAGGTGGGATAAATATTTGTTGACAAAACAGGAAGATTCATTGATTAAAAGCCAAACCCAAGGCTACCTCATTAAAAGAACTCTCATTGTCCTCACTGAAGATACTGCCCTTGAAGCAAAGAAGGCCAACCTCATCTTGGGCTGTATAAGTGCAACCAGTGGGTATAGGAAATTACTTCCCCTTGTGCTGGTGGGACACATCTGGAGTGCTGTGTCCTGTTCTGTCCTCTCCAGCACAAGTCACGGGCGTGCTGGAAGGAGACTAGTGGAGGCCACCGAACTGATCAGGAGGCTGGAGCACTGAAAATACAAGAGACTGAGCAAGTCATGCTTGTTCAGCCTGGAAAAAAGAAACCAAAGACAAAATCTTACTGCTCTCTACAATTACCTGATCAGAGGATATCAAGAAGACAGAGTTAGACTCTTCTTGGATACACACAACAATAGAGAGAAAGGCTACAGACACAAAATAGAACCTGAAACATTCCAGTTAGACTTTTTGTTTTGTTAATAGCAGAACATTTTCTCTGAGAGGCTGTGGGTTCTCCATCCTTGGAGGTGTTTAAACTCAACTGAGCTAAACTATTCTGTGATCCTGTGGTTCTGTGATTGCTCTAGCAGGGAAGCTAGGAGGGAATGTCTATAGGATACGCTTGAAAGGAGGTAAATGAAACCTTGTTTTTCTTTAAAGAGGTTATATTGTGTGGGTATAGAGAGTATATGCAGACAGCTTATACATATCAACATATACTACAATTATTTAGGCTACATATACAGATATGTACAGTCTAGATCAGGTAGAATCGCAATACACAATAAATGCAATTGCCACAGTATCACAGTGGTGGAGAATTTTTTACTCTGCTGTGTAAAATTTGTCCAATACCATCACATTTCTGTTATTTCAGCCAAAGTGTTCCTACATCAAGTCCACAGCAGAGACTAAAGCATCCAAGTTAGCAGATAGAGGGAAATGTATCAGGCTATCGTGAAAGATTGACCAGCTAATCAGTAAAGATACACCTAATCTGTGGGGTCCAGAATAATCTTCCAGGCTTTTCATGCACTCTAAATACATTCTGAGTTCATGTCAGAATGAGACATTGTGCCATGACTCACCTGTACCCTTCTTTCTACTGGAAAGAAACAACAGTGTGGACAGAGAGGGAGCCACAGCATGACTCAGAAGCCAGGACTAGGGTGCAGCACAGGGAACTAAAGTCATGCTTAGGCTTCCTCGTGATTTTGGGACTTAAGGAAGTTGTTAGAAGTTGTAAAATAACTCCAGAAACTTTAATTCACTTCAAAGTTTTATCATGGTGCTTGTGTTAGATTTAGCAATGGATCAGAGTTCTAATGTAAAAATCTGTTCCTGATATTTTCACATTGGTATCTGTTGGTTCCGACTCATTATTTGTCATTCTCTCTGTCCTGAATTAATGTAGTACATCCTTCCTTGAATTTACACTCAGTGATTCTCCCCTAGATATCTCTCCAAACTGTGCCACAACATTTATGTACATTTGTACATATATATATATGCTAAATTTTTGTTTTCATGTCTTTGAAACTAGTCAGTGGCTATAGGAGTTTTTGGCTGCTCCTTTGTCTCTGTCATCCATAAAAAGGTAAGAAATATCTCTAAGAAAAAGAAATTAAATTAGAAATCAAGTCTCAATTATACATGTCATATTTTCCCATTAAAAAACC
>JAWWEV010000001.1:40291410-40311909 GCA_035583235.1 Hafferia zeledoni
AAATATCTCTAAGAAAAAGAAATTAAATTAGAAATCAAGTCTCAATTATACATGTCATATTTTCCCATTAAAAAACCCCCAAGATTCTATTTTCTGCCCAGAAATATTATACAAGGGTGGAGGTATATCTACTAGAGGAACACAAAGGACAGGTAAGGCAGAACTCAAGATGTCAAAAGGAAACTGATCTATCAGTGCAAACCAGAAAGATCCTGTTCTTTCTGAAATCAAAATTAATGTCATGCAGTTAAATTCTACTGGCTATGTCTGGTTATTTGGGTAACACCCAGTGGTCTGGTTGTGCTCAATATTGTTCAGAATCTCTGAGCAATCCAGATGCTAGAAATCCTTGTTCTGGGAGAATTAAGCCTAATTATAATATTAATGGAGCTGTTTTTCCTGCCTTGATGAATGAGAAAAGGATGACCAATATTTGACATGGAACGGCAGGAAAAGTTCACACCTCTTTCCTCTTCCAGAATGATGGAGTTCTGGGAAAGTCACAAATTAAAATTTTGTAACTAAGCTCCTGGGAAGAATTGAGTCACCAAAATGATTAATGAAATTGTGATTGATGAACCTGGGAGTTTGCAGAATTACTTATGATGATAAATTTTACAGGGTGTTCATCCTCATTAATATTCCATTATTATTCTTTTTAAAACTTGCACTGACAATTCTGAGAGATCCACCGAAAATGTATTTTAAATATTAGATTGAAGTATTACCTTGACAAATTTGTATTTGGGCAAAATATTGAATATTATTGTCCTCTGACATTTTTAAAGATTACTGCCTTTTAAATTTGAATTTTATAAGTTGTTTCCCAAAGTGAAGAAATCCTATGTGCATCTTTTCCTTTTTAATGTCTATATTTAAGAGCCTTTTGTGGCTTATCAGTCAGTTTAGTTCTCCTTTCCTTTCTTTTGCCAAAGGAAATAGTTGGAATTTTTTTCTTCTTCTGCTTCTTCCTACAGATGACCTGGTTTTGCTGTTGCACAGTTCTAAGTCAACTTGTGCATTAGAGAACTGAGCTTGTTTTAGCTGTCAACAGCACACAACAGAAACCACGAGAGAAAAAAACTATTTTTTTCACAGAGTAAACAGCACATATAGCAGACATGTTACAGAACAGGATGTGTTTTCTCCTTTTTGAAATCTTAAATTATCTGTAAGGACTTTGTTGCTGACAGTAAAGAACAGACAAGGGAAGTATTTAGTTTTATGTAAACCACTTCACTTCAGTTGTGTCCATAAGACAGCTTAGTTCTGAGAACTACTGCCTTGGTTCCCGTGTAGACTAAAAGACCTTTTCTTCCTAGAGATTTGTACAAAATTAACTTTAAAGTAATGTGCCAAATTTTTCAATATTCCAGAATGTGTGCTAATGCACACAAACTTCCAAAATTCCTCACTTACATATTCATCCTATGAACAGTAAGACCTTCCAAAGGTTAGATGAAATGCTTTTGCAGTTTTCTATTTCCCTTATTTGGTTAGCCTTGAAAAACAACCTGGTTAGAGCTGTAGGCAAAAGTAATAAAACAAACATTTTAAATTATGCTCACAATAGAAGCTGTGGAAGTCATCAGTTCAACAAAGGTCAACCATAGCTGGTTTTGCTGTCTGTCTGTCTGTGTAATTGTGAGAGTATGTAGGTGTTTTACACATCAATAAGATAAAATGAGCCAAGCAAGTTTCCCAGTTTTGAATCTGAGAAAGGTAGTTTGGGAGGAGTATTTTTTTTTTCCATTTGTTTGTCTGACGAAATTGAAGATGCTTTCAGCATCTTTTCCATAAGTCTCAGCTGACTCATATCCTCTCATCTTCTAAGTGTTATGATCCTGGGTGTAGGTCTCCTACTACATGGTTTAAAATGTTGAAAAAACTGCCATGTGGCAAAACAAGTATATCTATTTTTGCCTCATTAGTCATAACAGCAAAATTCAAGTATGCAAAAAGACACAGTTGATTTGTGACTGAAATAATATGTACTGAAAGGTGCTGTAAGGTCTTCCTGAAACTTTCTCTTCTGGCTAAATAACCCCAACTCTCTCAGCTTGTCTTCATATGAAGATAACCAACCTTGGCCCTCTTGGCAGCCACCACTGTCTTGTCCTCAGTACTATGGGCATGAGCTGGATAAGTTGAGCTATTTTTATTACAACTTCACAGGCTGTAGTGATACCTCCATAAGCATATACACAATATGGACACATACACAAAGTATGGATGATGCCCTTGTTCATTTTCACCAACTAAAAAAACAATATGCCCTTGTCTTATTCACAAATGAGGAGAAATAAATGTTCAAGTATGGTTATATTTATGATTTGGCAGGCTATATTTTGTGATTTTGGAGGCTGGACGTTTCTGGGGAACCCTTATTCACTGAAATGTGTGAGATACTTCTAAGGTCAAAAGGTATAGTGTGTATTCAGCTGCTATATTTGAGCTGCTGTTTTGAGTGTTTCCTTATGGTAACTTAGTCTGCCAAACTCTTTGGATCTGACAATAACTGAGAGATTGAATAAGGCAGCTAGGTAGGAAATGAAGTTATATATATTTACAAAGTACATATTTGTGAGTAAAAGTAACGCTGACTGCTTTGGAAGTGGGGTAGGCAATACACTTACAATGAAGCATTCTGTTTTCCTAATGGACCGTTGCACAGATAGAAATCAAATCACCCATTCCCACTTTACTATTTTTGTACCTGTCAGCCCAGGTCACTTATATTTTCACTCCATTGGAGAATAAAACAAAACAGTATGAATGCTGTTAACCAGGTCATGCCTTCATCTCTTGAGTCTGCCAGAACATCAGTATCATGACTGGAAAATGTGAAAGCATGATTGAATTTTTTAGAAGAATATTAAGAACAAGGAGAGTTTTTCAGCACTAATGGCAGTACTTGCCAAAGACAGAAAACTACAAGCAAGTTTGGTATGGTTGTTGTAATTCTTTCCTTCTGCTACCTTCTTCTGAATGTGTGAAAAGCTCTTTGTTTTTCCTTTCCTTCTTTATCTTTTACCTGATCTTCTGACTGGTGCTTTTCCCACACGTACAGCCAGCCCTTTGCATCAACATTTAGCAGCTATCCCTGACTACCTTTAGCTTTAGTGAAATTTTTCAGGCACTAATAATGATTTGCAAAACCTCAGGTATTCTGAACAGGAAATGATAAGGAAAGTAGGTGAGAAGAGTGTTTGAGAAAGTGAATCATAAATCTCACTGGGGTTTGGATTCTCTTAATGACAGGGAATAATTTTTTTTTTTCTTTTTCTTTTTCTTCTTTTTTTTTTTTTTTTTTTTTTTTTTTTTTTTTTTTTTTTTTTGCAACAGAGAAATGAAGGATAAATAGTAGGGACCAAGGTTAAAACTGCAAGGCTTATGTTACTGAATACTGGTAGGTGTGCTGCTTTTTGCCTCTTCTATTTATCTTTTTCCTTTCAGGTCAGCCACTGACATACGTCCTTTTGGGAATGTGTCTGCACATAAACCTGAGGATTTTATGCACTACTCACACTTCACTCTTTCCTCCGTTTCATAACTGTGACCACATATTATTTCAACTGGTGTAAATAAGCAGATGGTGATAGCATGGATATTACTTGCAGGCACAGAATCATAAAACAGTATGGGTTGGCAGGGACCTTAAAAGTCATCTAGTCCAGCCACCTTGCCCTGAGCAGGGACATCTTCAACTAGATCAGGTTTCTCAGTCTCATCTAACCCAGCCTTGAATGTTTCCAGGGATGTGGGCTTCTGCCACATCTCTACGCAACCTGTTCCAGTGTTTTGCCACTATCACTGTAAAAAAAGTGTTCTCTTTATATCTAGTCTGATCATATGTTCTATTTTATCACTAATATTAAAAGAAGTGCCAAATTGAAGACGTGTCTACTGCTGACTGCTGTCATGAATGGGATTCTCTTGAACACATACATGGGAGCCATGGGAGCTAAGTGTGGCCTGGCTCCTGGAACCTGTCAGGAATGGACAAGCTGACAACTGACATAGCACAAAAAAAAATGTTACTCTAAGAAAACGTTTCCTGCTTTCTGACATCCTGCACACTCACAGATCAGTGGACACAGGCATCTTGCAATATGTTAAATATAAATCCATTGTTAATATTTGGTGCCATCTGGGTAATACCTTTTGCCTAACTGATGCTGTCATTTTTCAAAGGGTCAGGGAATTCCAAAGCAACACCTACAGTAAAGATAAGTGCAACTCTACACTGACACTGTCCCCATGACTAGCAGTACTCTGCTGTGCTCAGAAACTTCTGGTCCCTGTTGCTTCTGTACTGTTCCACTTGGCAGAAGAGTGAGGTGAAGTCCCTTTATGGACACTAACTACATTGATAATGTCACCACTGCTTTAAGAACAGTATTTGCTGACTAGTTCTGGCTCTGAAATAACAAAATATAAATACAACAGCATTTTCATTAACTTGCATTTTCATTTAGCAACCAAATGGATATAGTGGTAACATTTTAACAACAGGGATACTCCTCAGTAAACTATAGTTATGTTGAAGAAAACTTAGTTAACTGCCAAAACTGGACTGAGGTTTTGTATGAATCTTTGCTTCTATGACTAGCTCATATTTTCACTGTTATTTTGAGCCAGATACAGTTATGACACTTTTGTTTGCTCATTCCAGCCCAAAGAGGACTGCAGGTAGGGGAAATGTAAATTGCAAGAGTTTGTGGTAAAAAGGTGTTATTGAACTGCAAGTTAATATTAATATCTCAATATCTGTGAAAAGTGTCAAGACATAGATTAGGCCCTTACTGATAGTCTTGGTTATCCTATTTTTTTAAATCATCAAACTAAAACAGGGCCCTGGGAAGAATTCATAACACACTGATTTTTTTGTTGTTGTTTTAAAGGTTTGAATGTTTTACATTAATGCAATCATTTTATGTTCCTTGCCTTAGAGCAGTTGTACACATATATCACAAAACATCCTGTGTCCTGATAAGTTTTGTGAATCAACAGCATGAATTAAACCAAAGGACAATGTTACTTGTATAAAGTAAAGAGGGTCTTAAGGCTAATTGATTTAAGGCAGGTTGCATTGTACTAGCAGTATCCAAAACAGCCAGTTTCTTTCCCTTATTCTTTCCGATTCAGAGTTTTGGTATGATTTATAAGTAGGAAGAAAAAAAAAAAAAAGAAAATTCCTTTAATTTTGGGGGAAACCACACAGTCATTTTAAAATAGTTTGTTTTTTAAGTATCATCAGGCTACTTAAACTGGACATTTTAAGGTAAGCACATATGTTTATTTTTACAAGCAGAAACATGATGAACAAGTGGAAGAAAATCAAAGAATCACAGAATTATCTGGGTTAGAAAAAACCTCCAAGATCATCAAGTTCAACTTTTGACTATCACCACCTTGTCAACAAGACCATAGCTCCAAGTGCCTCATCTAGTTGTTTGTTGAACATCTCCGGGGATGGTGACTCCATCACCTTGCTGGGCAGCCCATTCCAATGCTTGACAACACTTTCAATGAGGAGATTCTTCCTGATGCCCAACCCAAACCTTCCCTTGAACAGCTTGAGGCTATGTCCTCCTGTCCTGTTGCTAGTTGCCTGGGAGATGAACCTGATGCCTACCTGGCTACAACGTCCTTCCAGGTAATGGCACTGAGTGATAAGATTACCCTTGAGCAATTGTCCTTTTCTCCAGGCAATAATCCAGGCGTTATTCTGCAAAATATTTTGATATATTCAGTCTGATTTGTTCCTAACAAAACTACAGAAATTAAAACAAACCTTTCACAAAAGGTAAATATAGTAATTTCATGGACGAATTCATCTTAACCAAACAGTCACTGCTCTATGTACAACAAGTTTCTCTCATGCATCTGAGAAAATGAAGTGTTAGGATGTGGCCTTTGTCACACTCAGTATAAGCAACTATAAATGTTTCATTTCTGTAGTAGAATGTGTATTCAGAACATTTTCTTTTGAACTAATTTATTTTGTAACCTTCCAATATCAGTATCAAGTCTCTGAGTACTGTTGTCAATCAATCTTTTGAGAAATCTCTCAGAAGTGACAGCCTGTTCTTCTGTACAGTACTCTGAATGACAGTCTGTAAACTCTTCACAAGGAGTGTAAATCAATACAAAGCTGCTCTAGGTTGTTTCCAGAAGAAGTTAGTATAAGGGCCAGGAGAGTGGCTGGGCAGAGGTGATGATGGCACCTGTGATCTAGGTGAAGCATAGCCTGGAGGCATCTTGTGGATGGCCTAGTCTTGGAAGAAGGGACCTGGTGGTGGGGACAAGTCTTGTGCAGAGAGGACAGTGCAATGTCTGGCTTTCATTTGCTATTTAAGTTATCCTTAGGGAATGCAGTGATCTAGAGAACTGCAAACAGGAACCTGGCAGACAGCATGGCAGTTTGTATGCCAGGACATCTGTGGGAAATCCAGGACACTCCCTGGGCTGCTGCTTGCTGTCAGAGCCTGCAGTTTCCCCAGCAGTCAGGGCATTCCTTCTTCATCTTTTTGGTCTTCTAGGAATTTGGAGAACTTCTGGGAACAGTTCTAGGAACTTTGGGGTGTTCAGAGGAGGAGGAGGTCACTGAGATGGTGAGGCTGGAACACGTGCCACATGAGGAAGCACTGGGGGAACTCTGCTTGGTCAGCCTGGACCAGAGATGGATTTGAGTACATCTAATACTAAAGAAGAGATTACCCACAGGACAGAGGTAGCCTCTTGACTCAGATGCACAGCTGGGAAACAAGAGACAATGTGCTTAATGAAGACAGAAGAGGTACAGACTAAGCATAAAGAAAACCTTTCAACATGAGAATAATTAAACACTGGAAGAGGTTACACAGGGAGGTTGGGCAGTCTGCATCCTTTAACTTTTTCAAGATCCAATCAGAAAAACTTTAAGCAGGAGGGGCTAGAGACCTCCTAAGCCCTTTCCAACTTGAATTATCCTATGGTCCTAAGAACAAGTCTTTTCAGAAATCTCACAAGTATTGCTGCAATTCTTCATATATGTGTGGTCACAGTCATATTTTGAATGAACCAGTACCACGCCTAATGTTTCCAGGTCTAAGATCAAAGGGGGAAAAAATGAAATGCCTTTGCAGCTGAAAGTGGCAGTAGGTTCAAAAGGAAGAATGTTCTGTTCAGTACAAGACAGTTTCAGGCATACAGAAGCTGAAATAGTACACTGAATGTACCATGGAAATATAAAACCCGATACACTGAAGAGACAATTACACAGGCTCGGACCATATCCTATTATCCAGATGGCAGAAGACCATTTGCAAGCTCAGTCCTGCATTGCTTGGAAACAATTTCTGTTTCCTTCTGAAAGAGCTGAAGCTATCATAACACAAGGGATTCTGGACATGATGAACAGGTAATCTGCTCCCTGAAGTAGGTGCTGTGTTTCCAAGGCACTGAGTGAGGTCTCAGGGTCCCAGCGAAATATACTTCAGCACATATAAATGATGGTGCTAGACCATGTCATCCCTGTATCCTCTCAGCAGGTTTGCATCAGTGGCTACTGTTGTAATGAACAGTAAAAATAAAGAATGTTGCGGAAATGTGCAGATATGCCTCATACTCACATAAACATAATTGATTGGATTTTCTCTTGGTAACTAACATAATCTACTAACTTCTTGAAGTAAGCCCAGTTTGCATCCATGGTTTAGCCTCCAGTTTCCACATACTTATCCCGTGTCTTGTAAACACTGTTCAAATCTGTCTGCATTTTTAACATCTTTACATACTCTCAATGAGCTCCCCACTTGTGTACTAGGTGGTGCTACTCCTTTTTTTCCAAGTCATGTCTCAAAACTACCTTTTTCCATGATGACTTTTCCCAAACCAAGTAACCTTAATATACTTGGAAGAGACAACATGAATTGTTTGAATACTATGCCTTTGATCTGTGGACCTTGTGCCTTAGTAGTCCTCCGGGACCTTAAACACACTAACTCATTGACAGCATTAAGTAAACAATTTAAATGGAAAGCTTCCAATTAATTATTTTACTCAGTGAAATATCAGCCTTGAATTACAATCAATTTGGTTTTGGTTAGGAAAAATAGACCACATATTAGTAATTTTCTGACATCAGATGATATTATTTTACTCCATTGTCTAAATGTCATACTTCAGATAAGGCCTTGTTTTAATTTAAACATATACTTGAAGGACTGCACACTATGTGCTTGTGGAAGGATTAAAATAGGAAATTCTTACCGTGCAAAGGTACTTTTAAGTTTTAGGTTGAATTCTGATTACAAAGAATATTTACTTTGCTTGTGAAGTTATTCCATCTCATTTGTTACATGAAAGCTATCTTCAATATGTGTAAACAACACATAAAACAGTGTACAAAGCAATTTCTGTTTGTTTTCATGTTTATATGAGTACACATAAAATCACTCCTAGATTTCAGGCTGACATTTTGGTTATTAACATGCTTTCTATAAACAGAACTAGCTACAGTGATAAAATTACAGATTTTTTTCACATGAATAAATAATCTTCATAAAGCATGATTGAAATACAAATTTCCCTGTACTGTGTAATCAGCTGGTACACTATCTTGTAATAAAGAATCCTGCTTGTCTAACCTTGATTTAATTGTGCTCTGTGCATAAGCAATGACCTCACTTGGGTCGTGAGTTGCTGAATCAATGGAGCAAAAAGTACCATGTTTGACCTTGCCATTAATGGCAAAGCCTTTGAGGGTGCCGTATTAAGTTCTTTCATGTAATATGTATATTTTCTTGAGAATGTAAGGCAGTTTTCAGTTTAAAAAAAATAATTTTAAAAAAGATACAAGAGACATTCTAGGTCCTGCCATCTCCCTCCCCTTTAACCCAACAGATAGTCCCTGAAAAAATTCAATTTCATTAATTAAAAGCTAGGATTTATAGTACTAATAAATATTTTTTGGAGTTGAGATTGCAAAAATGCATACAATATGAGCTACATTAAAACCAGAAGATAATGGCCTTGTAGTGTATCTGAAATTGCAGTAACAATTTTAGTTTGTTCAGTAGTTTTACTGGAGAGGGATTATATAGACATGCAGTGTGAGTATGAAATCCAGCCAGCTGACAATGAGACAGCTGGGGTACATTGCTGCTGCTGTGATAGTGCTTTTAGAGATAACTCACACTTAAATGTATAATGTATCTTACTTACACATAGAATGCCACTTAGTCTTCATCACTGGCTTTCCTGTGACATATCATGAGGTCTAAAACAAGATTTCTATTTTTGAGATCCAGCCCCAGACACCAGCATGGGAGTTTTATTATTGTTATGTACCTGAGCCTAACATCCACCCTGAACCAAACTGTGGTATATGTTACTTCATTTACCACAGTCAGATGCAGGGCTGAAAGTTATAAAACAGAGTGTGCTGTTATTGGTTTACAATTATCTGATTACTTAAAATTGTGTTTGTTATTTTGTTTTTAGATGACCCACAGCATGTTTGGGGATTGTGAGGACATTAAGGTTGATGTGACAGTGACACAGCTGGTAGAAAGATACACCATTTCCTATCAAAAATGCATTTGATAAAAATAAATTCCCCCCTGAGAGTGAGTGGAGATGTTTTCCTTTGATGGGGCAAAGAGAATGAAACTGTATGTTTTTCACATTTCCATTTTGCAGGTGGGCAAGGTCGATGTTAAGCGACCCTCAAATGGGCACCCAGCTGAGGACCTTCAGAGACCTCTGATTCTTATCCTGAAGCCTAGGTTTGGAAGATTTCAGTCACTGAGAGAATACAAAGAAGATCTCTCTTCTTACAATAGCTCGGTCTGTAGGTAGGGTCTTCCACAGATATCCTGAACAGCAAAAGTCTCAGCTTTGGTTATCCCATGGACTTTTTGTGTGTCTTGACTTAAACAATGATATTCCAGTACTATTCCCCCAAGTCAAACTGTAATAACTTCTCCTAATCTTTGCTTTCTTATCATGTGGTTATTTCTTGTACTGTTCCACCCTGCTGATTTTATCAGCTGAAGTAATGTTAAAACAGTTGAACGAAAAATGGTAGTAAAATAATTTTTCAAGATTTTTACCCAGAGTGAGATGCCATGTTCTTTTATCACCATCCGCTTGCAGGACTTAATGGCACTCTGGTAAACCAGAATAACTTTTTTTGTGCCATGCCAAGAGAATGTGTAGTTCTGATCAAATTAAAACCTACCTACCTGAAAATGTACTGCTGAGGGGGAAGAAACAAGAAAGGTTCTTTCCCCCCTTTTTATTTCAGAATATTAGCTGGTACAAAGGGTTCTTTGTAAGCGTAATACTCCCAACCCCTTCTATTCCATCTTATCACTTTAAAAGAGTGGAAAAGAGTAGAATTTTTCTGCAGTAGTTAGGGAGAATGGTTCTATTTTGAGGATTTTTACTGCCTTGTAGAGGTCATGCTGGCATTTCTAAGAGCTGCTTCAGACTTCTCAAAAATTTTTTCATTACAATGTTTTCTGTTGAAGACTATAATTCTTTAAGCTAAAAGCAGGCTGACAGTGCTCAAGAAATAAAATTATGGGCACAAAATTCATATTCTTAGGGAAGTTCTTCCATCTGTGGAGTGCTCTGCCGTTACCAGCTGAAACATCATTTATAAGAAGTTTACTGTCATTCAGCTCAACTTCTGCAAATGAAGCTGTCTTTACCGTAATTTTGCTGTGAAACTCTTGCAATGATCATTAACTAACTCCATGTCTAAACCAGAAGTGAATGATAATGGCATTTTTAAATTGAGCTGTGCACAACAGTTGGACAATCATGCCCTGTAGATGGAACATTAAAGTCACTGGAAACTATTTCTTTTTAAGATGAGTTCAAAAAATGAAACTTCAGAAATTACTAAAAGCATCATTAAAGATTTACAGACAGTCTGGAACCTAACTGTATTTTCTTCAAGTAATTTTCTCTCACTGTTATCTTCTCTTTGTATCTAGGAGAATCTGCTAATTCATCTGTGCTGCCAGGTAAGCAGAAAGTTAAAACTTCAGGACCAAACAGGATTAAGCAACATTGTGTAGGATACGATTTCGGGTATATATTTCACTAGAGGCAGAACACAGGAGCAGAGGAACTTCTTCATGTCATGCAGTGATCACAAAAAGCTGATGATCAGAAGCTAATAGGTGATAAAATTTAGTGCTATTGCCATATACACCAAATTCCCTCTTTTCTTTAGTTATGCTTGCATTAAAAACTTTTCCACATCCCACTTTCAGCCCTTTTGTGTTTATCTATTTGACAACAGCATAATGAGTGGTGTGGTCAACATGCTGGAGAGAAGGGATGTGATTCTGAGGGACCTGGACATGCTTCAGAGGTGGGTCTATGTGAACCTCATGAGTTTGAACAAGGCCAGTGCAAGGTCCTGCACCTGGGTCTGGGCACACAAGCACAAGAACAGGCAGGACAGTGAATGGATTGAGATCAGCCTTGAGGAGAAGAACTTGGGGGATGTTGTTTGATGAGAAAAACAGATGTCAATGTGCAATTGCAGATCAGAAAACCAGCAGTGTGCTGGGCTGCATCAAAAGCAGGCCAGCAGGTCAAGGGAGAAGATTCTCATCCTCCACTCTGCTCCAGTGAGACCCCACCTGGAGTGCTGTGTCCACAGCCCCACTTGGGGCTATTAATATAGAAAGGACATGGATGTGTTGGAGTGAGACCAGAGAAGGATGACAAAGGTGGTCAGAGAGCTGGAGCACCTGTCCTACAAAGACAGGCTGTTCAGACCAGAAAAGAGAAAGTCCCAGGGAGAACTTATAGCACCTTTCAGTACCTGAAAGATGCCTGCAAGAAGGCAGGAGAGGGAGTTTTCACAAGGGCATGTAGTGATAGGACAAGGGGGAATGGCTTTAAAGTGAAAAAGGATAGATTTGCATTAGATATTAGGAAAACATTCTTTACTATGAGGGTGGTGAAGCACTGGAACAGGTTGCCCAGAGAAGCTGTGGATGCTCCATCCTTGGAGCTCCAAGGCCAGGTTGGATGAAGTTTTGAGCAACCTGGTTTGGTGGGAGGTGCCTCTGCTCATGACAGGGGAGTTGGAACTAGATGATGTTTAAGGTCCCTACCTACGCAAACCATTCTATGATTCCATGCATTTTCAAGAGGGTTAGCAAATATATACCAATCCATCTATAGTTTTATCCTTTATGCTTAATAGTTATATCTAAGCTATATTTAGATATATACCTTTAGCATATATTTCTCTTTCAGGAGCTTATATGGTATCTTCTTGAATCTATATGAACTTTAATAATTTTCTGTGTCTTCTGATCTAAGTTCCACAGATCTATTACTCCATTTAGAAGGAACAACCTCTGTAAATTTTGAATGGGGGTCCTAGATTCATTTAATGCTGTCTTATTCCTTCACCACGAGAAGAAAATGATGAGTGATCTCCTTTCAATGACACTCATAGTTTAATGGGCTTGATGATCTCAGAGGTCTCTTCCAACTCAGCTGATTCTATGATTCTATGACATCTATCAAACCCCTCTGTTCTCTGGTCATATTTTTCTCAGTTTTAGTAATTCCTTTGATGGAGCTGTAGGATCCATTCACAGCTGTGAAAATGGTTAAAGTTGTGTATATTGCACATTTTTTCTCTGGTTAGACTGATAAAAAATTTGAATGCAAAATTCCTGCATTCAAGTTTCATTTTTGCTTCTTACTAGCTCCTGAAAATTTCAGTGTTTACATTTATTTATTCTGATTCATTCTATTCATAAAAAGAAAGAAAATAATCAGTATTTTATCTGCTTTGATTTTTTTTTTACCATGGATTAAAGACAGAATAAATAATAAATCAAAATTAAACCAAACTATAAAACTCAAAATCTAAACATTCTCCATTAAGAAGTATCAGTCCATTCCCATGTACTTTCCCTGTGAGCATCAGAAGATACAAGGAACAGTAGCTGCTAAGAAGAACAAGAAATTCAGAAGTGACCAAACTTAAGAGAATATCAACTCCATAGCTATTGTCATGGCACTCTCCATTTCCAAAACTGCCATTTAGCTAAATCAATATAATGGAGGAAGAGAAGGATCCATTTTGAGAGGTTTTCTGACCCAAACCCTGTACTTACATTAAGAAGTATAATTTCAGTGTTAGTGAGTAGGCTCTCCTTTTTGTGCATTAGAAATCAGCATTAAGAGTCATCATAATAGGGTGCTTAAAACTGGAGAATATCGGAGGGATATACATATTTCTTATTAGCTATTTAACATTTCAGAGCTGAAATCAGGTCCTTGAATAGAAAAAAGCCAACAGCTGGTGAGCCTGGAGTCAAATTGGAGTAATTTCTTGTGGCTTTTGCTGAAAATGAGTTTCAATCCTGCATTAGATGTGCAACCTTGCATTGCCTGAACTCTGGCCTACCCTGCAGATTCTAAATAAAGAACTTGGAAAACAATGAATGATCCAGCATTGATTTCCACAGGCACATTTATGCTTTAGATTTCCTGGCTGGAGGTGGGTTAAATGTGTGGTTCTAAAAGTCACATCCTGGCCAAGGCCTGTCCTTTGGCATTCATACTGCAGCAGAGCTGTTACAGCACTGTATCACTGAAAATGTCCTTGGCTTCTGAGATTTGCAACACATTGAAGTGTGATTTTTAATCTCATTTGATTAGGCTTTTTAGATAATGTCTCTATTCTCCTGTCCCCTTTCTTCGAAATGAGAATCTAGTGTGATAATTTAAGTACTGAACCTGTGAACTCTGCATTACAGGAAAAAAGTAGGCATTGGCAAGAGGCAAAGATAAAGAATCAGAAAAGAAGTGATGTGGCAAAGAAAAACAATATGCACTTTTTGCTTTTGTTTGTGCATCTTCAGGAAAACTTCCCTAGCCCTATCACACAAAACTTGCTCCTATGGCTTTAAGGAGGCAATGTGTATCTCACTGGTGAACCACTGCACTTTTCAGTGGACCCATAGTACTGTTGTTGCTAATAGTTTATGAACAGTGGTGACAGTAATATTACTACTAATAATTATGAACAGATTTTGCCCAATGAAACTATAAAATGACACACACCTAAGTGACAAGATTTTTTGTTACTTATGCCTGAATTTATAGAGGTTTTCTATTGCCTGAACATCAAACTGTGTGGTTTCTGGTTCTGAAGAAGAATTCCATGCCCAGGAGAAAATTAATGCTGTATCCATAGCCAGAAGGTGGGAGAGGCACCTTGGAGAGGCTAAACAAGCTGTCAACTACAGTTCCCTTTACCAGATGTAAATCTAGCTGACACTAAATAATTTTGTCTGCTTCTTCATATTAGAGTAAGTCGATAAACCAAACATTTGATTGCATTTGGGACAAATGGGCACTCAGAACAGAATATACAAGTTTAAATAGACAGAAGAAGAAGAAAATGCAGTGACATTACATTTTTCTTATGTCTGTTTTCAGTTGCTTTTTTCTTTTTCATATTAATGTGTTTTCTCTAAACATAAAAATTTTATCACTATTAAATTATGCACTGCTAATTAAATCTTCTTGCCAAGGTGATTTTTTCCAAAAGAGCATCTACTCAAATTAATAATGATTGAGCAGAAAGAATTAATATCACACTGCTTCCCTCTAAATTAATCATTAAATTAGAGTTGATTAAACCACCACCTCTGTTTAGAATGAGTTTGTTTTTAAACATGCCACTTACACTTACATTTGTAAGAGCAACAATTGATTACATGAAGTATATTAAATAATTGTAATAATATACAAATAATTAGTATCTCTTTGGGAAAAGTCTGTTCTGGGTTTGTACAGTATCAAACAAGGAAAGATTATTTTATCCAAGATGTCTAGGCATTATTGCAATAAGACGATAAAATGTAGTCAATATTACATTATTTTAACATATCCAAATTGGAATAAGAAAGTACAAAAGTAGTAGGCTTGTGCCTACTATTCTACTTAGGGAATGGTGCATCATTGTAAATGTGTACTTACCTGCCTTGGTAGCAGTCAGAACCAAAGACATTATGCAGTTTTTATTTTCCTGCAATATTAACCTTTATTCTCAAAACAGGACATATTAAAAGAGAACACATGAGATTTTATTCAGTACCCCAGCTCGCTCTTTTTACCACTCCATCATCTGTTCATTAATAAGAAAAGTGAAAAACAAACACTGTTCTACAGTTTGAGGCTGAGGACTGTGAGACACTGTACAGACTGTCAATCAGTTTCTCAGTACACAAACAGTTCAATTATAACATGCAGTAAATTCCAAAATCACAGATGTTATCATCCTGTTCTGCCTTTAATTGCTAATGCCAGAGCCTAGCAAGGCTGTTTGTCAGGACTGCAGTGTGGTTACAGCTTTATGCAGCAGGATGATTGAGATCCTTCCCCGAATCCTTAATTGGGTAGTCCAGCCATGTAGAGTATCGATTGCTGGTTATATGACTTCCAGCATTTTGTGCGTGTATCACAGGCTGCTGAGGTCTTAGCCAAATTAAATTGCTTTCTGCCCAGGTTCCCTTATCCTAGTCAGAAATCTGGGGCTTTGCTATTCTCTCTTTGTGGAAAAAAACCCCAAACATCAAAAACCCGAGAACTAAATCTGACTCTCTTCTGAAATATTCAGCTGAATAAAATAAAACATCACAGACATGTTCCAGCAGTCTGCTTTTGCTACATCATCTACAGGGAATCATAATCAAAAAGTAAACATTCATCTAAAACATATATCAGTAGCGCACCTGATCTTCTGGATATGAAACACATATACACTACTAATTATTTTTGTTCTGCATTGCAGCCTGTGGCAAAACCAATTAGATATGTAAATGGTTGCTCTTAACAAGTCACTAACACTTTTTTTCCCTGTGATTTTTAATTGGAGATTATTTGCACAGAAAATAGGACATTCTTCTGTGATTTCTTGGTGCAAATGCAAACACAGAGATGGATTTCTTTGCTTCATGTGATTCGGAGCTAAAAGTGGATTAGTAGTTGAGATATAAGATAAAAACAGATTTCTGGGTTAAAATATTCTCTTTTCCATTGAAGGTTTAAATGATGTATACCTTTTCCTTCAGGTTTACAGGAGGTGTTTGACAGCTGTGGACACAGATACTAGACTAGATGCTTGGTAGAAAAGATAGGAATCAGGTGCGGTCTTCTGAATTCATGGTCTTTCTAGAAATGCCTTTCTCACTGCAGTTCAAGCCTGATCTCCATGCCATGATGCCTCTTTTCCACCACCCCAGAACAATTCAGACCATTTGATTTACAATGTTTTACAAGGGCATCTAAGTATTAAAAGGAAAAGAGTGGATAGCTCTGTTTTTTCCTGGGCTGATTCAAGATAAAGGGAAAATGTGCTGTTTGATTATTCTCTGTCAGTCTAAATCAGATTAAAGTCTATCCTCAAAGACATTTTCATTTCAAAATCCAGTTACCGAGATCATAGGGCTATCACCCAAATTTAAGGCTGGATTGGAAATTAAAATCAAGGCCTTTTTTTTATTCTTTTAGTTAGTTCAGAGAAAATTGATAACAAACTGGTTATGTGTATTTTCTATATGAAATATACCCTGAATTCCCAAATAATATTACAAAATAAAAATATTTTGATGATGATATTTAAATCTGAGTGTGCCGGTAACACCCACTTTCCCGAGGCATATTTTGACTACAAATCCAGCTGACCACCATCACCAGAAGTCTTACCACACTCAGCTGTAATACCACATAGCCCATTTTTTGTTCACCCAATTACTGTAAATAAATAAGGCAATCTACAGAGACAGACATAGGCCAAAGGGAAGAGAAATATATATCTGCCTGTCTGGCTGCTCCAGTGTAGAACTGCAGCATCAGTGGCCAACAGTTGTTCAGGCCATCAGTCTTAAAATGTCTCTCCTTATCTATTTCTCAGGCATTTACTTGTGTGTATTCTGGAATTAGATTACAAGCACATGTCCCTTTTTCCTTTTCCTCCCTCCCCATCTCAGGTCCTTATTCATATCTGAGTATTACCAGGGTTATGCCCTTTTAACAAAATTTTCATCCTTAAAGAGATTTAAAGTATTTTCACTCCTGCTTTGTCACATGCAGGTGGTATATGAAGTGAGCTCACTTTGCCTCACAGTGATGGTAAGTGCAAAGAGGTAAATAACTCTGAATCCCATTTATTTTTTCATACTCTCCTGTCCATTAAAAACTCTCCTCTAAGATGCAGCCAGTATGATTGCTGCTGCTAGATGTTTTTAGAGACTTACTTTAAACCGCCAGTCTCCCTTTTCTTTGATGGCATTTTCCAAGTACAGAATACGTAAGATAAGGGTGATTCATCAAAAACTTGAAAGTACTTTTAAAGGTAATTTTATAGAAGCCACTAGTATTTGCTAAAGACTGTACCAGACAGAGAATAAAGACAAATCCTGCCTAAAAGAGCACAGTTTACAAGTCAGAGTGAAGAATCTCAGAAAAGCCTGGAAAACTCCTAATTTTAATTTTGTTTATTAAGTGTCCAACCACAATACCTTAGAAACCTGAAGTGAAGCTGGAGTTATGCTGCAAACATATGTAAAGATAATCTGTTCAAATCTGAATTGCAGGCAGTTTGATCTGCTGAATCATAAGGAGAGTAATAAGTACTTTTAGGGCACAAGGTTGTCTCATTCTAATGTTCCTAATGATGAAAGGACTCACCCTAATGTGAAACAGGACAACCAAATCACCCCTCAAGGTGCCAACTTCTCTCCTTTGAGTGGAGGGAGCCTGGGGTGGCTGCTCAGGTGTCACCTTTTCCACTGCTACCATTTGAAATTAAATGAGATGAATCCCAAACTAACAGCTGATCATTTCATACAAAGTGTGGGAAGGGACACAAAGGTGAGGGGGTTCAAACTGGAGCCAAAGCCTTAAGGAAAATCAAGCTTTGCTGACCTTCTGTTTAATCCTCTGGTAATCAGACTATCTGTTTATTTCTCCTTTCCTGCAAGTGTTTTTAAGAGGTAGTTGGTGTTGAATAATGAATAAACCAATTTAATCAGATCACAATAATGATTAATTTCTTATTCTTTATATTGCAAGGATTTTGATCTAGAGATCTGCAGACATAGTCCTCTTGGTATTTTTGATTTTCAGCTTGGATGCTGGAAGAGATTTTACATGAGCTTGTATAAAGTCAAAACATACAATCTGAACGGTATTTGGTTATCATTTTCTATACTACTCCATTTCCATTTTTTCCCCTCTGGTTAATCTTCTCCCATGTTTGCCATGGAATAAGCAACTATCCAGTATAATATCACCAAAAAACTCCTCCCCTTTATGTTTTGTATCAACTCCTAATGAAAATATTGTAAATCTAAATACTGTCTTTGAGAAGAACCTTTACATACTTTCTCTTCTGATAACTTGAGATTTTGTTGTAAATTGTTTGTTTTCAGATATAAAATTATATTTGTATACCTGAAGGTTTGCTGTTTGAAATAATGATTGTATCCAATTGCATTGGATATATTTAAATTCTAGTGCTTGTAAATTGTATTTAGCTGAGTGATCTGCTAACTCGATTACCATTAAAGTATAACCTCAATATTCTTTAAAAAAGCACACATCCTAATTTGATCAGTAGCCATCTCCAAATCCCACACACTAAATAGCACTAAAATATTTCTCTTCAAGTGGAATGTTGAAAATGTACAGTTGGGCAGAAAACCAAACCAGAAAAAATGTACTCAATAATTTGTTACTTAATAGTTTAAGTCCCATTGAGATTTGAATCAGGTCAGTAATACCATTTTTGTTGCAAATTCTTTTTATTACAATTTATGTTGTTTTAAATAAGGAATTGTTTTGAAAAACTTTCTGTAAGGACTTAAAATACCTGTCCTTAATTGGTTTATTTTGGTTTGCTTATAAAATACCCAGCAATGCTTTAACACTGTATTATTCTTGATCTTCATCATTACCAAATACTTGTTAAAAACTCAGTTTTGTTTTGTTTTTTTTGGTTTGTCGCTATCCAAAATAACATGACAGTTTAAGGCTTACAGTCATAGTTAGCCCTTTGAGGGAGGGAGAACACATTGTGCAGTTTGGAGGAAGAGTATAAAGATAAGGGAAGAAACGTAGGAATCATAGAATTGTATTAAAGAATCCTAGAGCAATTTGGGTTGGAAGTGGCCTTTAAAAGACAATGGTCTTTGCCTTGTTTTGCAACTCTCTATGGTTACAGATCCCAGCGCACACTCCTCCTCAGCTGGGACAGAGAGAGATCCAGGTATCAGCCACTGCAGACAGACAATAGAAAATGGTTTTCGTTTTTCTACAGTCCTTTCTATGCTTGCCTCAGTGTGAGGAACACTGAGGACTGCTGAGATACTTGAATGGTACGCGAGACAGCATGAGCTCATTGATAGGTCAGGTGTAGGTTTATGAGAGCTTTTCCACATGTTCCACCTATTTCTACCTCTGAGATGATTGTCCTGTACCAACCACCCAAAGAGATGTGACTTCCTCAGGACAGCAACATGGATTGCCTCTTAGAGGTGGAGGTTGGTGGGAAAGGAAGAAGTCTCCTAGGCAGAAGATTCTGGCATTATCTTACTGTCACAGGTGTCATCTATAAAGTGCCATGGAGACTGGGAGGAAACATAATGCTGTTGTGGAGCCTTGCACAGACGAATAAAGCAGCTGGCAATGCCCAGTTCCACTACTTGCCAGCTGTTTGTTTTTTGAGGCGGCCACTCATATTACAGGCACCCTAAGCTGTAATTACATGCAAATGTATACTCATTTCCCAACACTCGCACTACTTTCTGAGAGATATTAATATAATCCATTTCACTCTTGTCTATATTAATAATGGTCTGTAAATACAAATGGGAGAATTCAATTTTCAAAGGGCAACACATTTTTTCAAGCAGCCCATCTTTAGAAGATTATTGTTTATCTCGAGTGGTGGATATCATGCTGCTGTCAGCTTCAGAGCTTATAAACCTGCTGGAGCTATTCAGTAATTATCTAAAAATGCACCATTCAGAGTTTCTTCTTGTGTTCTGACATCTCGACGCAGGCACCATCACTGCAGCTGCCTGAACATCCAGAGTGACTGGTCTAGGAGAGTTAGTGGGTGTCTGGAGAACAGAGGGGACCACACTGGGGTGTCCTGCTCCCTGGCGATGGTCACACTGACTTCTTCAAGTTGTCATGGTGGCACATGTAACATAAGTGCCACTGAATGAGGGATCTGAAACCATCTACTCTTGAGAAATGAAGCTCAGGTAATGCTGCCCTCAAGAAATGGGTCATTTTATCGCTGCCCTCAAGGAACTGTGCTTTTTAAAGACAAACCTGCTGTCTGTGTTTCTCAGTAAGAAGTTGTAAGTTTTTTTTAATAAGTTTAGATTCAGGAGTATTTGTGCGCTGCCACAGTCCCTGAGGGATATCCTGCCTGGCATGGGTCAC
>JAWWEV010000001.1:40320424-40368158 GCA_035583235.1 Hafferia zeledoni
GTTTTAATTTTGCTCAAGAGAATATTTCGAACTTGTAGTTCAATCTGCACCAAAATTAAGCAGATCTGAATGCTACACTATGTTAATGCAAAAATCTACAAGTGCAATGCTTTCTTTCGCCATACACAAAAGCTTTTCCTTTTTCAAAAGTAAGTGCTATAAACTAGTCTCATCCTTTAGAATAAAACAAAAAGATTAAAAAAAAACTTTCTCAGCTGCCCTATTATTTGTAGTGCATTCCTTTGTGGGAAATCAAGGACTCTTGGCTAATGATTAGACAGATTATCATACATGTTTTGGGGGAGTAATAATGTGTTAGGAGTAGGTGATGCCTAAATGTGCCTTAATGAAGCTGGGGCCCAATGACAAATATTATATTTTGAGGCTAAGAATTGATTATCTATTGATTATCTATACCTACATGTTTTAAGATGTGTCTGGTGTATGAGTATGGCTTGTTTCATAAATCTTCCTGTTCTTTTTCAAGGCAGCTCATTCAATGAAAATAGCAACATGTGGTGGGGTCAGTACACCCTTGTTTATTTCTATATCTTCCCTTAACGTACATTAGATTAAAAAATTTTTGTTCTGCTTTCATTAACTACAAATGTCATACTGCCCCTTAAAAATACACCATAAGCCATTTCTTAACCTTCTTACTGAAATACATGTGCTACTTGTTCAGTACAACACATACATATGGATAGGTCTCACTACACACAGTTTACCTCCATGAGGGAGTACTGCATATTCTACTCTGACCTGTACCATTATTAGACATTATATTTGTACAAATATTGTTTTGTAAAGACTTCCATAGGGTAAAATTGCAGGCACTAGGATGAAGAACTCTGTTCTACTGGCCAATGATATGGATGCATAGGATGCTATTAATCTGAGGCATCTAAACAACAGACAAGCTGTGCTTTGCTCATAGTAGATGACCAGAGGAAAACAAAAGTACCTCAATATTTAAGATTTGAGGAAGGAATTTTCCCAGCCCTCAAACCTAAGAACTAATTTAAGTGTTATGTTGATGACCAAAGCTTAGAAACATGTTTTAAATAGAGAGTTTAATAGATATTATTAAACCTCAGGTAGCCTGTGCACACACTTGTGTGGATGCATATTAGACACAGAACTTCTTCCAGAAGAGCCTTCTAGAAAAATCTGACCTTTTTCATAATGTTAAGTGGCAGTTAATTCACTACTGTGGACTTATTCTGTATTTTTAGACTCAAACTCTTGTCTTTGACATCTAGAAACAGTATTTCATTATGCTCTATTAAAGATGTTGAAAAATGCTACACAATCTGTGGGAAAATACTTACTGAGTAGGATCCAAACCATTTCTCAAACTTCTTTTCAAGGAGTCAAATAATATTATATTTTTCAGTCCTTGCATGGCCCTCCTCTGAAGTCCTGGAAGCATGTGGACATTGTCTATGTGATTTTTCTCAGCTTGAATAGCTTTACCTCTGTTGGAAAAGAATAAAAAGAAGAAAAATTTACTTTTTCAAACTTAATTTACTGAAAAAAAATCATGGATTACAGATGATCTATACAGTTTATCTGTACAACAACAAAATGGAGATATTTATGGAGTTTCAACATGTCTTCAGCTGGGTCTGACATTTTAAGGGGTATTTCCAAACATATTCATGTTATTGTTTGTGTTATTTGTTTCTTCCACTCCACAATAAAGGAATATTGGGAAAATGCTTCAACAATTTAAACTCAGTTTGTTCTTTGAGTTTCTTAAATTATTAGCTGGAGATAGTTTTCTGTTTTCCAATGCATTGCTTTAATCAAGGAGATTAGACCAAGGTAGTTTATATTTTTTCTCTTGCTTGTTCAACAAATTTAAAAAATAAAAACTCTACTTAAGAAAGCTTCCCTCTCTTGCAGACTCCTGAGTAAATTAGAAAATTATAACAACAATAAAGTACATAAATTGCTTTATGTGTGGTAGCTATCAGCTGTGTGTTCTGAGATGAGTCAGGCTTTAGCATGAAGCCCTCTTGTGTGATCTTTCAGTCTGACTGCAATATCATCTAGTGATGATTTCACTAACACTGCATAGAGCTTTTTCCCTAATTTATGCCTCCCAAACCCAATTCTTTTAAAGCTTGGAGATATAACCTGCATGTTTTGTTTGTAGTAATTTTATCTGACCTCTCATACTGAAATGCACTTTTTTTTTCCATTGTCACTGTTTAGACAGTGGCATAACAGTGCTATCTTCTCTCTTGTCTAGTCATTCCTAGGCTATCAACCTACAGGTGCTGAGCAGATATCTGTACAACAGTATGATTGCCTATTTCCTGTGTGATTTCTCCTTTCCACATTTGGATGCATCAATATGTGTTGCTGTTGTTGTGTATGACTTGGTATGTATCTACAGTGAATTCTGAGAGAGGGTCAATCTTATCCTTTTTCATATTGAATCTCTAAAGCTGATTTCTCCTGGGACATGACCAAATTCCTGGATCCTGATGAGTTCAGAATCCAGCAAGTGCTGAGGCATGAACATGAGGAGAGAGAATAATCCCAAGAGGTTATGAAATACAAAGACCTGGAGACCAGCAGTGGTGGAAATCAGAAAATAAAGTTTATTCACTTCTTAGGTGCAACAGTCTACGTATCCAAATTATGTTAAAGCACTGTCATCTTAAATGTAGTGTAGCTGGGACAGCACTCCTTAACTTCCCAGCTTCCCCAGTCAGAGATGATAGACCCGGACTAGCACAGATTATGGTGGTGTATATGCAGTTGTTTTATCTGTGGAGAAGTGACTCTGTTTTTCTCATTGTTGAGACATCAAAATGAATACATGCAGCAACTAAAGGCAAAGTGATTTGAAAGATCTTCGGTGTGTAGAGTGAATGGAAACAGGGTGTTTGTGCTTAAACTCTGTGTTGGGTAATCTCGAAGATTTTTCAAGCACCTTCAAGAGATGATGAAAAGTATTAGCAAGGTAAATGAGGAATGAATATTTTTTCCTTTGTTGGAGGGGTTTTTTTCCATAAAGATGAAATTGTGGCACTTATCTATTTTAACTTAAACTGATGTAAAAAATAAAAAGTAACAGAGAACTAAGTTTCTCCTTCCAAATATTTACAAATTCTTCTCATTAAAAACCCCCAAAATTTAAAACGCTCAAAAGCTTCAAAAAATTAAACATAAAATCAGAGGTTAGATATTCCTTCCAGAACTGAATTCCCACAAATCCTGTGTTGTTGATACAGCTAACTACTTGTGCCATAGCATCTTCTGAGCACTTATTTAGAAATTAGGTTTAGATTCCTAAAGGTCATTAGGCTAGCAAATCTGATAGCTTCATGAAATGAAGTGAAAAGACAAAAGTACATGTCTTTAGCCAGGAACTGATGAGCAAGACTGACATTAAGGTTTCACTGGGGGGAAAAAAAGCTGTAATAGCAATATGTAAGTAATATATAGTTAAAGTATATCGAGGCTCAAATGAAAAGATTGTTTTCAAAATTGTGTACTTTTCATAGATTGTGTGGTTGGAAAGGCATTAGAAAAGGAGACAAGTTAGGATTTTAGCTCTCTGTGCACACTGACAGACTTCTGTCAAATGCAAGCATTGCACTCTGCTTGTAATATATCAAGGTTCTTGGTTCTGTGGGTGCCTTGACTTTGCACTGACAACCAAATTTACCTTCATAAAATAGGTGCTTATAGCTATATAATTAAAAATAACACATTAAAGCAATGAATTGCAGTGGCAGCTCTGTTTTCTCAGACCATATAAGTTAATCACTTTCTCATCCTTCTCTGACCTTGCTTCAGTAAGCAGGTAGGATAAATTCATCTGACATTTACTCCTTGCCAGCTTTACTTCCTGAACATCCTCTGCAAAGCAAGAGATTAATTCTTCAGGGTTAAAGCATGATGTAGACAGCACAGCTGAACAAGAGGCCAAGAGGATGAGAAACCCTCTCACCACATGTTCTGCTGTCTACCAAAAAATCAGCGACAAGTTCCAGAAAACCTTCTTCCTGCCAGCCTTAATTGGATGGGAAAGGAGGCGACAGCTGATTTCCATTCTGTCCCTGAAAGTGTCATGGCTTAACAAGTGGGCACATGGCTACTTTTCTCCCCAGAGCATGTTTGGGGGTGGGAACAGGGGAGCAAGTGAAGGCAGTGCCTTCGAAGCATTGTGCAGTTGTGCACAGACCTTTGCACAGCACTTTTCCTAACCCCAGAACAAACACTGCTCACATGCACATAACTTCAATTCAACTTTTAACAAAAAAAAAAAAAAAAAATTAAAAAGAGGATTAATAGAAACTGTTCTAACAGAAGCAACAGTTGGATGTCACTTTAAAATTGCTGAGACTAATAATTTTGTCTTTCTATTATTTCTTGGGAAAGGAGCTGCAAGAGGCAATAAAATATTACCAATACAGAGGAAAAAACCAACACCCACTCTGTCTGATGTTTTGCCATGAGGATCTACTGGCTACTAACACAAAGCTTTACAGGTCACTGTGTTCCGTATTTTCCTTGTGAAATGTACTGCTCTTCAGTCAGTTAGGATTATGGCAAGTTACCTGGATGTACAGTTTAACACTTCAAACAGATTGTTGACTGTAAGTTATAGCTAAAGCGTATGCCAGCAATATAGATGAACAAATGGAAAGTTTCACGGCTTATTCAATTGAAAGGGTTACATTTTTGCAGGATCCCTTACATTTTACACACTATATTGATGTCACACGGCTCACTAGGCAGAGACAATAATGTGGTCTTGCTGGCAAACCAGTCATGTAAGCAACACACAATTATTTGTTTCTCTGAGGGCAGGTAATATTACAGCACCTGGTCACAGCATCTGGTTAAGTCTGATTCCCTGAATAAGTATACTTAAGGACTCTTCTATTTCATGTTCAACATTTCAAGTTTCCTAGGTTCTGAAGAACAATTTTGTAGGTTGACTATGAACTAGTCAATGATGTCAGGCTGAACAACCTGAGTATTTTTAAAGTGATAGCTCCCAGGAGATGTTCGAGCTGGCACTACAGATAAGCGCTATATGTGAGATACTGAGCGAGCATATTTGTTTTGCTAAGACTCCTAAAGGCATGAAACATGCGAAGGAGGCACAGGTGAATCTAGCACTGGTGACATCTTGCATTAAATATGTAAGAGTGGTTCTTCAAAACTGGCATTTATCAGTGTGAAGCTATGGACTCTCAGCCCATGCAGCACAGATGGGGTCAAAACTCTTTATAGCTTGGGTTGCTGTCATTTGAAGGTAGGAAGGGGGACACATTGCTCTAAATGGCAAGACTAACAGCAAGGACCTCATAAATGCCATTAGAACCTTGACAGCTGTGAGCTTGGGAGCGGGAGCAGGTGGGACAACCAACAGTTTTAGCCAGTGATGATTTAACTGCTAATTCTTGCCTCTGTTTTTTGTGCAGTCACATGTAAGTACCTTTCTTCTCCCTTTAGCTGCCTTCTCATTGCTAAGGATCTCATAGACAGTTTTAAGACCAGGCTTGTAGAGAGATGCAATACTTGTACCTAAACAATTATCACAGTCTGTAAATACAAACTGTTACTAAAAGACTCTGTCAGGCCTGAAACAGAAGGGATGACTTTGACTCCAGCACAGTTTGGAAACAGTTATTCTGACTGAAGACATGTTATGGTAAATTTCTGAGTGCTCAACTAGGTATCCCGATTTACCATGAAGTGGCAGGCAAAGGTGAGACAGCTTGTTGTATTTACTCATCTTCATGGCACAGAAGCAGAGAAAACTCATGGTAAAAGCAACCAATATCCAGAAATATTTTTACAATATGCCACCTGCAAAGTGATGTCAATAACAGGATCTCCAGTCTCTGGATGCTTGTTCTTTCTCCTGACTCCGCATTCACAGTTTTGCTGATCTATTTTATTAGGAAGTAAACTGAATTTTGCCAGTCTATTTTAATAGGAAGTAGACTGATTCACCAATGCAGGTTTGGGGATTCTTCTTTCAGTCAAGTGCAAAGTAAAAGGAGAACCCAGTCCATAAAATATAATGACACAATAAAAATGTCATGATTGTTCTAAACTAGAAAGTATGAAGGGGAACAAGACATCAGGTAGAAAAATGTGCTGGCAGGGCTGAGTACAATCTAAGTCCATTTTTTAAATATGTGAGGCATATAAGACATCATAAAGCTAATATTTGCCACAAAAAAAGCAGTAGTGAATAATACCAGAAACCAAGAGGAAACAATCTTGTTGTGACCTTGGGAAGAAGCAACTGTATGCCATTCTAGATGAAAAGGTACTTTCACTTACTGAGGGTGATAGCAGACAGTATCTATTAAAATAGCATTAAAATGGTTAGGTATGTATCATTTCTTGTCTCCACTACTCCAAATGGCAGGTTATTCCAGATCCCCACTGGTCTTATGATGAGAAACATTATTTTAATTTTAAATCTATAGTTCTTTTTTGTGAATTTACACCAATGTATTCTTGGGCAAATACTGCCATTTAGCTCTGTCTGTTCCCAAACCATATTTGTAAAACACAATAACCTGTCCTGAAGGTATTTCTTCCCATCCTTCATATATTTATCTTCCTGTATTTTGACCAATCATTCAGGATGTTGTTAAAAAAGATAATAAAAAAGCTCCTTCAAAAATTTCACCTTTAGCCCCCATTAATCTTTCAATCAAATTGTTTGATGCCCAATCCACAAAGTCTTCCCTTCAGTTAGTTCTTGATTGTTTTCTAACCTGTGATCTGATCTCCATCTTCTCCAGATTAAAGACTGTCTTTGTGTCACTGTATCTTCTTGACGTCAGACATTATCACCAGGCTAGCAGGTTTTGATGAAGCGGAGTTTGCAACTGTTTCCTACCTTCCAATATTCCTTTTAACTGTTGGCCAAAATAATAAAAAACTCAAAGTGTTTTATTTAAGTCACTGTGAAACATTTTTTTAAATACAGGCCAAGGTCAGAATGAATCCCCTGCCCTGCAGCCGGATGTGTGAGGAAAACCACCATGCTCTTCAGAAGCCTCCAGATTTGGTGAGATGCAGTGAGAGGTCATCGCTTGGGTTATTGATAAGAACATAGTATAGAGCATCATTGCCACTCAGCCAAGCACCTGATATCTCTGAAACAGTCTCATTTCAAACCAGACACCTGAAATCAGCCTACCTGTAGCAGGGCATCATTTTCATGCCAGATGTTTCTCACAGACTCCCACCGTTCTCTGTTGGAGTTGGGAAGTGAAGGTGCATGTGTGTAGGGTGGGAAAGGTCCCAGCTTTAAGCTGCTGCTGAGCTCAGTTGAGGCTCAAAGGAACCACTGAGGCTATTGTTGGTCTGTGCAGCCCCAATACAGCCGAGTTCATGTGGCAGGAGAGGGGTTGGTGAGTCAGGGTGATCCTGATGAATAGTGGCACACACAGGGCAAAACTTAGGAAAGGCTCCTTTTAGTTAGTTTTGTTCCTATTTTTCAGCACCAGTCCAGGACTAGCTGATGTCTGCCTCCAGCCATTCCTCTGTATCTCTTAGTTCCACATCTGCTGTGCAGAAATCATGATGTGGGTAGTCTCTGCTTTCATAACAAACACCATGTCCCTTGTTCTTCTATAAAATTGTTCTCTCTTTAAGTCTAGAATCTTCAATTACAGCTCCACATGGTCTTTAAAGTCCCTTTTATTAGGCAATAAAATAAAAAATTTATTAGGATTATGCACTGAAGCAGGATTCCCAGAAGATGTGTTATGTGAAACAGATATTAACCAAAGCAATTCCAGCAGTTTCTGGAGGGCAGTAGGCTATACTTCACCAAGTATTGTTTAAATGCTTACAGCTCTGTTCTCAAGGGTGGCTCTTACAATTTTGGCAGGTAAAGGGCATGGCCAGCTGGACAGATGGACAAAGCCAGGGTGCTCTGATAACAGATTTTCCCATGAATTTCAGTTTGTCAGAAACATTCTCCTTTTTTCCCCTCCAGAAGAATTGTTATTTGAAGGCTAAGAAAAATACTTGAAATCTTTATGAGACACAAGAAGGAGAATGTGGAGATCAAACTAGATTTGTGGCTCATTAAATGCTACTGGCTTTAAAATGTGCATGTTCCTCTCATTCTGACTTTTCTGTCTAAGTGTTCCTCTGTGCATCACGCTCAGCCAGAGGATGAGCTTTCTGAAGCATCCATAGGGCACCGACTTTGATCACTTGGCAATGAGTTCAGAGGTTATTGCCCAGCAATAATTTATAGTAGTAAAATAAAATAAACAAAGAAGCAATGAATGATATTCTTACAAGCTAGTTTTTTATTGTCACTTTGTATTTCTGTGGCCTGTTATGCATTTGGACAGTAAACATTTACCCTTAAAAGTGTTTGTATTCTTGAGCCCCAGCAGGACCAAATGATGAGGTTTATGAACTCCTAAAAATGCTGCAGTGAAACCTGTGAGGTACCTAAAATCATTATATACACTCACCCTCATCCTTCTGCAGTGATGGAGACAGACATTGTTAAATGAAAGTCAACAAGACATGGTTTATCACAGTTTATGATGTTGAGGTACATGTGATTTACTCGGTTGCCCTCTTTTCACCTTTCCCTGATTGGTTTCTGCATAGAAATCATAAAACTACTTGAGCTTTTTCACATCCTTGTATTTGACTGTTTCATAGGAGTCTAGACCTTTAAGTACTTTAACAATTTGATTTAACTTCAAGTTTAGATGTAGTTTTGTCTTAGGTGACTAAAGATGTGTCTTATTCTTTAGCTTCTCAGTGATCAAGACACCCAGTAGGACCCACACATCCCAGCTGCTGCTTTGTGCAGTCTTCACTGATAGCTTTGGAATTTCTTAGGTGGGAGGAGGGCTGACTTAACTTGTTGGTCTTAACTTCCATTGTAGATTTTAGTCTTAAAATCTGGACCCTCAGAGCTTCACCGACATGCATGGAGCTATGAAAACAGAAGACATCTTTTCCAGTAGGCAAGTCCCCTGATAACAAGTCTGTGAGGAAATAGTTATGATTGGGAGGGATTATAGTGTCATACCTAGGTCCAAACTGGTCAGTCTGTGGAGTAATTACTTTTCTGTATTTCATCAAGGCCCTGTGAAGCGCTTTCCAATTTCCAGAGGTGTTTTTAGGATGTTTTCAGGATCATCACTGGTATCATAACACATAATATATGGTTCATTTTTCCTGCTTGACTGCCTATTGCTTTGATGTCAAGAATCAAGTCACCCTCTTGGACCATTGTTTTGTAGATTCATCTCTGGGAGGCAAAAGTTATGTCACATTTACCTTTACCTAAAGATATTCATAGCCTGCAACTTAAATTTTTGAATCCCATACTTCTGTTCAAAGGAAAAGACTCAGAAGCAGTTATATTGTTTCTGAGGCTTATCCATGCCAAAACCTTGCTCTTGACACCTCTGTATTCATTAAAATCAGAAAAATCCAACATTTTTCTTCTTAGAATTATTTTAAGCATTGAAAATTCCTGTCTGAATCGTGACAAATGTAATGCCTCAGAGTCCACTTCTGAGAATTCAAGCACTGCTTGTTTTGTCAGTCTAACTTTCCTCTAAGAACTTCCCAAGTAACTTCTATTGTAGCTGATCTGTATGTATTTTTCCATGATTTCCAGAAAGCATGTCAGACTAACCTAACAAAGTAAGAAACTGGATTCTTTGCAATAGCTCTCTCTATTATGAAGGTGGGTTAGAATTTTCAATAGGTATGATTTCTCAGCCTTTTTTGCTCTCAAATAAACAAAAGTGCATTTAACACATATGCAGGGCCCTGTGCTATTGGGGTAAATGGCTATACTATGTCTGCCAGTCTGTGTACTTTTTTCTCCATTATTACAGTAACTGAGCTCTTCACAAGCACAGAAGAATACATTATTCCTCAGAATACCCTGGGGATTTGGAGTGGGAACATCATTATGTCTGTGGGGAATGAATGGAGAAGACAGATTAAGGGCTAAACCATAAGGATCCTTCAGGCTTCCAACACTGAGATGAACAACATTTAGGGGACTGAGCCTGGGGTATTCTCACCTCCAGGACACTCAGCCCTGGAGAGAGTTAGGTATTTAAGGAACTGATCATGAAAAACCTCTGAAGCTATCAAAGATTTAATTACAGATAGAGGAGGTGCCTTTAAATTGCCCCTATGGGTTCCTATTCCTGTGAGCATCGATGATTGATGTGACAAAAGGGATAGAAATCATTGGATGACATTTATCTCAAATACATTAAAAGTTAGTCTATACCTAATGTATAGGAGAGGGAAACCTGGGTGGAAAGCACTCAATTAGACAGAACAGAGATCTAAACCAAGTTTTCAGTGTATTACACACAGACCTACTCAAGCTACAAGAAGGCCCTTGCCCTCCCCCAGTGCTTGCCTAGTAGTTCTGCTTAGTAAGATTTTTCATTAAGCATTTCTGAAGTCCCAGAAATAGCTCATTGGCATTGTATCAGTGCTTGTAGCACAGTAGCTTTGTAGAATCTTAGATATGTGGCATGCTCAGAGACCTGAGGTGTTTGGGGACTGAGTGCTTCTTCAGATCATCTGTGGCTCCTACCTGGACTGTGGCCCTTGTTGCATAGACAGAGATAACTGATGCCCCTTGTCTATGGGAACTGAACTGAGTCTTCTTAATGTGACCTTACTTCTGAGTACATTTACCTAGTTAACTGTGCTGGAAGAGATCCAGAAAAGGTGAACGCAATTTTGCTTGATCTAGTGAATATATTTCTCAGTACCAATTGGTGTGAATGTGTGGAGCCATCATCTCCATTTGGGTGTTTCTTCATTAAAATCTGGGACAGAAATCTGAAAATAATATTGCTACCTCTGTATAAGCCACATGTTTTTATGTGCTCCGTAGCCTTCAGACAAAACAATTTCCCCTAATCGTGAAAACAGATGATTTTAGAGCCTTTTTTTTTAATAGCCATTCATTTTCATCAGTATCTTCGATACTGTCAATTATCTGCAAGTTATTCATACTGCTTTTGATGGCATGTTTGCTGGTTTTCAGTAGTCATATCATGCTATCCAAGCCAAATGATGGAAGGATGACTTCCTCACTAAACACACCTGAACATATCATCCTTGACATGTCACATGTTCAAAATAACAGAACTAGAGAAAGTCATTTTCTGTTCATTTTTTTTGTTCCTGGCTAAAATATTACCAAGAGGTGTTTTCTGAGATGAGCTATCAAGATCTGAGGGGAGCTTTTATGAGGAGGTAATATTTCCTAAAATTAGTGCAGCTGATGCAAAAGTGGTTTGAAGTCTGAGGACATCTGAAAATTTACATGTAACAGCTGGCACAAGTAAAGCTGCCTAATTTGCCAGATCCCCTGTGTGCTTATCTTCAGTTTCTTTTGACTTTGTCAAAAGTAAGTGAAGGGAAAGGAAATAGTGATAGTCCAGAAGGAGGTGACAACAGCAGGACAGGGCCAGGAGGTAGCATTGTAGATGGTACTGGCGCAGGTCCTGACACAGAGGACAGGCTGATGCTGCAACAAAGATATTGAAAAAATGGAGTGATGGGAACAGCAGATTGAAGGCATGTGGGAGCAGAATAATAAAGAGGTAGAATATTATGAGGGAAAGAATTGAGAATTACCATTAGTAAAGGACACAGCATTTGGAATACAGAGTGATATAATTATATAATTTTATATATATATATATATATACATAAACATGTATACATACACATAAAATTTAAACCAGAAGCTTGAAGTCTTACCTTCATCTGCAGTAACTATGAGAGAGTATGACAAAACCCCCTGGGTAGATAGATCTCTTTCTTATTCAGCTTAGGTAGTTTGTTATTCTCTGTTCATGACTTAATGAGTTTCCATGTGCATGCTATCATAGCACTGTTAAAACGTGATGTGACATCAGTTAGAAGACCATATATAAATTGGCATTTGTTTTGATGGTGTTTTTACTCAAGAGTAACTTCAAGTGTACATGCAAAGTTGTACAAGAAACTTTAGGTTTATCAGTCACCTTTTGAGTACTTTCATCCCAAAGCTTTAATATTCTTTTAACAGCAAATTACTAAGTGATTAAACAGGGCACTTTGAGTCATGTATCCTGTTGTCCTCAGGGCATCTGACCAGGAACTGAGCAACACTTCCATCCATTTCTCAAGGTGTTCTGATACAGGCAGGACATGCCAGCAACAGTTCCAGAAACACAGGAATCCAGACACTGTCAAGGAAGCTGCTAAATAAGGATTGTTCCTGGAGTCTCAGTGCATTTGGATTCACTAGTAAAAGCTAATCATCTTCTGGCTATAGTCATGTCAGCAAAACACATAATCTATTCCTAACAGAATTATGCTTTCTTTCCCTGCATGTGTCCAACTCAAAGAACAATACCATGACTTGTTGGAAGAATCACTAATTGAGCCCCTCGAACAAATAATTTATTAATAGTTAGGACATGTTATAGCCAGAACATATTACTATTAATAGTTATGGAAAATTTAGACATAAACTTACAAGCTGCACATTTACCAAACAGTTTAGCCTTTGCAAACAGGGAGTCAGTTGAAGTTGAATTACTTGTAATTCATAAAAATAAGTGAAAAAAAACTGTAGAAATTGTAGAGCTCAAGTCTAACTAGCAGACAGCACTGCAGAAAACCCATGCCAAAAATGACATCCAAATCTTGTGAGGGACCCTGCCAAGCCAACTGACTACAGCAGAGGGCCACAGAGGCCAGACCCTCCACACTGGTAAGACAGCCACCTTCCAACACAATACAACATGAAAGTCCTAATAGATTTCTGAGACACTGCTCTTTGTTACATCTGAAAAAAATAACTGATAAAGCACCATAAATCTGTAACAGAGCATCTGTGCAACCAGGTAACAGAAATGGTGAACTATGAAAACTATTTTTGGTTGGGTTTTTTTGTTTTTTCCCCAGAGAATATCAGAGAATGTTAGGAAAACACCTCTTCACATTCTCAGAAATATTATAAACACTTCATCAAGAAATCAGTGCATGATGCTCAGAGATAGACAAAAAGACAATTCTTACACAGACCACAGCCCATTGCCAAATTAAGAATCCTCAAAGTTGGGCTGCAGGGGAAAAAAACACCTGATTTGCAAAGATTTCTCCTCAACAGATACATAATTGTGTGTTATTTAGCTCTTCTTGAGTGATCTCATGCCTTAAATTACATATTATTTTCTGTAGCCATATCTGTATAGTCAGTTCTGCCAGGAAATTATCTGGATTTGTAAAAAGCTAACCAGGCTAAAGCTCTAACAGCTTAATAGGGTTTCTGGCCTCAATTCAGAGTGCACAGAAGGACAAAGGTATTGAGAAGTATTGTTAGAGACAAGTATCTTATGCTGGTTCCCTTCAAGTCAAGCTGAATGGAGGGCACAGAAAGTGTAGAACATGATGGAATAATGGTTCTAAATATAGTTTCAAAGAAAGCCTAGGCCACACTGCAGCAGATTACAAAACGTATTCGAAGGAAACCATCTGACCTAGAAACTGCAGGATAATCGAGAAAGACAACATGAATTTAACCGGCAACATCAGCACTAGGGAAATCTCCATCCGTCCTTCTTGCGGTCACCAGTACCACTGAAAGGAGGCTCAGTGGCAGCTGGTTGTGGCTCCCCCAGTGTTTTGGCATCCTCACCCTCCTCATCACCCAAAGGAGGAGGCAAACACAGAAGATTGTCTGCACTGCACCACTAAAGTTGTGGAGACAACCTTTCCTTCCTTTACCTGGGCAGAAAATACTCCCCTTTAAACAGGAGGCTGCAGTAGAAACTCCATGAAATGCTGCACTGATGCTGCTGTCAAGTACGAATTTTGCAAGTATACTCAGCTACTGACAGAAAAGCAGAGTTGATTTGGTGATTTTAGGCACCTGCAGATCTCAGGCATTAGCTGAGCAAATATTTATGATAACAGTTTGGGGGTTAGGTATTGTTACTTCATCTTAATCCTGCTTGAGTATCTAAGACTTTTAGGACTTTCTGGTCATCTGAGAAAGAGACTTGTAGATCAGCAAACACTTTCAGAAAAATAGATGGAGCTAGATCAGTTTGACAAATGAAAATAACTCAGTTGAAGGGTTGGAATTTCGTAGGTACCTTAGAAAATTGCATGCAATCATCCATGTTGTAAGTTTACCCCTTCGTTTCTACTGTGCTGCTGGAAAAGTGAATTCAAACTGCTTTGTAAAGAGCAGCCTTGAAAGATTTCAAAATTCATGATGCTTTCCTGCAACAATGCAGCTAACAGGAAGTTTCTCATGTGAAACACTGCAAATTGGCAACACAGCTATGAATTGTGTGTCAAAATCATGCAATGTGGGAAGGGATGGCTGCTATAACAGAACCTAAGGAAAAGGAAATCTGGCCTATTTTATTTTGGCTGTTTTTTTTTTGTTTGTTTGTTTTTTAAGTTGGAGATTGATTAGGGTTTTTGGGGTTTTTTTGTTTGTTTGTTTGGGTTTTTTGTTTTTTGTTTGTTTGTTTTTGGTTTTGGTTTTGGTTTTGGTTTTGGTTTTGGTTTTGGTTTTGTTTTTTTCGTTGTTTTTTTTTATTATGTTGCTGTTACAAGTCGATCCTAAAATAACTAGAACTGGAACATATGGGGAGGAGGAAGGAGAAACTTATTTCATTTTTTGTTTATGTATTTGACAAAAGTCAAGGTAGAGTTGGTCACCAAAAAAAAAAAAAAAATTACTGGATTTTACTGGAGCTACTCCACATGTAAATAACTACACATCGGTGAGAGAAGGGGTTCACAGTCTTGCCCAAGACAACAGCTGGTCTCCCCAGGAGCTGGTGTGTATTTCCAACACATAAACAAAGGCAGGAAAACATTCTCTTTAAAGCCAGGCAGAAGTAAGGAGAACTTCAAGCAGCAGGTGTCAGCATTCAAGTCTATGCAAAACCAATATATAAATGTATGCAAACAGCTGCTGTCCCTTTAACTTTGCACAAAATTTGGCACATCTCAGATGCTTGAACATGAGTGTGGGCAGCAGCAGGTCCTTCTTCAGGCAGCCAGAGCAGCGCTAGGTCACTCCAGCCTTGTAAGGAAAGAGAGGGGTTCCTTGGGCAAGCTGGACAGCAGCGTCATCAGACCTCTCAAAAACCCTGATTTATATACTTGAGCTCTGAGCCTGACAATGTGAGGAACAGCAGGCCACCACTGAAGTTAATGGTGTTATACTAGGGAATAGCTTTCCCTGGACTCAGAAAGGTCCTCAGGCATCAATCCTGTAAAAAAGCAGAACATTCAATTCAGGGTGGTCCTTTCCCAGAGATGGTAGGGACTGCAGAACCTCGGAAGGCAGATTAAATTCAGAATCATATGTAGAAATTAGAGAAATTATCTTGGGAAAACTCCATAGAGAATATAATTCAATTACAATATGAGCAGAAATCTACATTTATGTGCAGACTCATGCTAGGAAACAAGAGAATAGGTAGGAATTCTTCCCAAAAAAATGTGATTCAAAGGTTACAGTAGATCAGGAAATGAATGTCACCTGTGACACGCTCACAAGAAAAAGACCATCATAAGCTGAGGGTGAGCTTGTAAGAGAATGTTATACTGCAGCTCTATTTTGTGTTGGCAGGGCCTCAGCTGGACAGCCACATCTACAATGGGATATAAAATGCTTGGAAGAAATTATCTTGAATAAGAAAAGTCTAAAAAGCTCGACATTTGAGGAAAAGAATTGTTGCTTAGCCTGAAAGAATTGGCTGAAATGACAATTGTCCTCAAAGGCAGAGGAGACTGGCAAAGAGAAAGAGAATAATAAGTAATCTGTGCTGCTTCTCTGTGCTGGGAAAGTATGGCCTGACAATGTAGCAAAAAAGTTCAGACTAAAAAAAAAAATTAAAATCTACCTTTAGGGACAGTAGAGCCTGTGTATGGGTTATGGTTGCCGTGGAGTCACCAGGATCTGAGGTTTTAAAAGCAGAATGAGACAAGATATTTATAAATTTGATCCCATGCCAGAGTGAGGGGTGAGCTTCCAGTCTATGGGGTTTTAAAAGATCAGTCCAACTCCTGGCTGCTTTTGTTGATCCAACAACGCAGATAATATTTTAAAAATACTTGCAAGTCATTTTCTGTCAAAATACACCATTCTAGGGCAAACTAGATGAGCAACACAGGATATAAAAAATTTGTGGGAGCCTCACTCCATTGAAACAGCTTTTTTAGTGGATATCAAAGATTTTTTTGAGTCATATTTCCATTGAACTTTGCAGGAACTTTTGAGTGTCCTCAAAGATTTCACAGAAAATGATAATGTTTATATTCACTCAAAGAGAAGCAAGAACTGGTAAAGATACTAGAGAAGGTCTTGAGATTTGAAAACAACATTTCACTTTAAATGCTTGCATTCACATCTCATCTTGTAAAGGTCAAAGGAAATATATGCACAGAAAGCAAAACACAGACAAAGCAAACAAACCTTTTTCTTTCTGACTAATGACTTGTCTGACTAGGTCTTGACAGGGATTGCTGATGCAGCTGCAGTGATTCCCTCATCCTATCGCCAGAAAATATCTTGGAGCAAAAAACATTGAAGAAGCCTTTTTGGTCACGTGGTTAACTTTTAATAGTAGTGTACTTCGTCACTTATTCCTATCTTGTGGCTGTTTCTTGTGTTTTTTCCAGCCCTCAAGACTTCTACTTGTGAGAGACATAATAAAGCATTAAATAAAACAGAGAATTTAGAAGAGATAAAATTGGAGCAGAAAACAAGCTTTTGCTTCTCTCATACCACCAAGAAACAGGCACAGAAACATTAGGTCTCTGCAATTATCCATGTGAAACACTGCTAGTGATTTCCAGAGAGATGGCAAACTCCAGTGGTAACTTCATCTTGAGCTGATTATGGCATCATGGTATTTGCAGCTGGGGTGAGATACATCAGTAGTGATATCTGCAGGGACATGAATTTAGTTTTACCTCTCTGTTTTGGGGATGAAAAACTCAACATGACCTGGCAACATGCACTTGCAGCCCAGAAAGCCAACCATGTCCTGGGCTACATCAAAAGCAGCCTGACCAGCAGGTTGAGGGAAGGGATTAATTTTCCCCCTCTCCTTCACTCCAGTGAGACCCAACCTGAACTGCAACATCCAGCTCTGGGATGCTGAACATGGGGAGGTCATGGACATACAGGAGAGAAGTCCAGAGGAGAGCCACAAAGCTAGTGAGAGGGATGGAGTACCTCTCCTACGAAGATGGGCTGAGGGAGCTGGGTTGTTCACCCTGAAGTAAAGTGAGACCATATAGGACATTCCAGTACCTAAAGGGGGCTGTGAGACCTTTACTGTGAGGGTGGTGAGACACAGGAACAGGTTTCCCAGAGAAATTGTGTGTGCCCCATCACTGAAAATGTTCAAGGACAAGTTAGATGGGGCTTTGAGCAACCTGCTCTAGTGGAAGGTGTCCCTGACCATGGCCCATGACAGGGGGGTTTTGAAAACAAATGTTTGAAACTGCTTTCATAAAAGCCATCACAATTAGTTTAATCCATAAATACATTTTTAGCCTGTGCTGAGAAGAGCTAACTCCCTGCATGTTTATTCCCTAAACATTGATGACTTCTGAGGGTCACTCACAGAATTACTTTGAGCATGGTGAAGTGATGCTATGGATGTCACTGGGAGCTAATTGGGGAAAGCTTTCTAAGGCATTTTAAGAAATTACAGGATTTTAGCTCCAGTCAAGAAGAAACCTGCTCCTGTCTGAATTTTCAGTTGCAATTCAGTCCGGCAGTGCGTTTAGAGTAAGCTCAAAGTGTAACCTATTCAGTACCCAAACTACAGGAGCTACGTCTGTTTTTGAAGAGTTAATGACATTTTTTCTGACAGCTTCAATCATTTTGTATTCTGTGGGCCTCAAACAGTTTTAATAACATCTCCAACCACAAATAAAGGGATTTATTTTGACTGGAGATATATTTTGCTCTTGGAATTTGTCCCTTCATTTGTGATTTATACGGATGGATTGGAAAAAAAAAATAAAGTTAGAATGCTTTAAGCAAACATCTTGCTGACATTTCAGGTCTAGAAGACAGATATATTGTGTCAAACACTTTACTCACAGAAGACTGAATTCATAGTTTGTTCAGTTCATACTAAAATAGGAAAATGCCTCCTTTTCCTGGTCTGTATTAACCACAGGGTGAAAATTCTGCTATTTTTGCACTGACAACCATTTTAAAATCTGTTTAAAATCTTTTAAAATTCAATGCCCTAATATTTTGAGCTCAGTAGACACTTGATTACATTCAGTGTGTATTTTATGTGCTTTTGTGCAAGCATGTATATTTATAGAGAAATGTGTGTAAAATTGTCTTTATACAAATATAGATGCAGATATGCAACAAATTACGTTGTATAGATACCTACATTCAGAGACTACATAAAATGTGTTACATATTCACAATATTCACAGAATAGGAATCACAGGATATGCTGAGTTGGAAGGGACCCACAAGGATCATTGAGTCCAACTCTTAGCCCTGCCCAGGACCATCCCCAAGAGTCACACGGTGTGCCTGAGGGCATATTTGTTGCATGTGCAAGTTTCTAAACATACAAACATTATAAGAAGATGAGAAGATTAAAAGGAGGTTTGGAAAAGAGTAAATTTTTCCCAATAAGGAATTTGATCTAGTGTAGTTATGTAAAGTTTCTGACCTTTGCTATATAGAAGCAGCTAGTGGAGAAGGAAAAAAGTTTTCTTTTGATAAAAAGAGAGATAATAAACCTTCACTCTCCCATTTCATCCTGTTTTATCCATTTTCAGGGAAAACACACACTGAGTGCTTCTGGAGTACTGGCAGGTTGTCACTCCAGTCCCTCCCTTTTCATTTTGATGCTTTCTGAGGTCAGACTCCAGGAACTTTATGTAAAAGTGCAGTAATATTGTGAATGACATTAATACTATTTTTTCATGAAAATATACTTCTTTTCCTCCTCATATCCAATTAAAGTTCCAGGACATGGAAGTTTGGTGCAGACCTTTAGGCTGCTTGGGAGCAGCCCATGGAGGCGCAACTAGAGCTCTGGGGCACGCGGTCCTAGGTGGATTCCTGCAGGCATGGACTGTGCTGTTTGTCAGTAAGGACACGCAGACCCCTTCCCAATGCACTCCTAATCCAACAGGGGCTCTTTTTGATGCTAGAAATCAGGCAGCCATGTAAGCACTAATGACAGCAGAAGCTGATGGCAGCACCATACCTTGGGCTACACTCCAAGTAAATAGAGCTTAGTATTTCCTTTAAAGGTAGAAAGGTAGTTCTTCCCCAGCAATGAAAACCTTCTAATGCCCTTTAATTTGCTGAACACAAAGCACTAGCACCAAATCCACACAAGTCAGGTCAATCTCTTGGGGAAGAGAAGCCCCAGCTTTGCAGTTTATAGCAGTGGAGGAGGGAGTGATTTAGTTTTTCCTTACTGAGTACTGGTGTTGCACAGAACATCCAACAAGACATTCATGACTTGATTCCCCCAATGTAGATTAAAGAGAGACCTTTTTTATTCCCAAAATTCCATCAGGTGAACTGATTTGGTTATTTTTTTTAGTGGAAGGACATGTCCTTTCTCATATACTTGTTCCATACCACTCCCATCACACAGGGACTTGGAAAGTAGCTGTGAAGACCTTTCAGACATTATTGTCTACCTGTCCTCCCCCCAAAAAACTAGCAAAACCAAGAACATTTCCCAACCACAAAGAGGGAAATGTATTTACTCTGTTCTTCTGAGTCCTCATGATATCCCATACAATTTCACAAACCTTCTTATCTGCAGCTAGATAAAACTCCTGGGGAAGGATAAGTCACAAAATTTGCTAAAAGGTCACCTGCATGTTTCTTCCTTTCTGAACCACAGTGTGCAAATTGCAGCACTGGTTTTAGTAAAAATTACTTATAAAACCAGAAGTATTAAAACATAATACAGCAATAAATCACTGTGGTTTTTCCAGGTAACTAGCTTATCTTCTAGCAGGCATAGAAATCTTGTGGTCAATTTACTCACATCTCTCTTCTGCCTGCCAAGGCTTAAGAGTGAGGGAAGAAAGTGAATAGACACAAGGCTGTGTCACCTAATCACTTTTCTGCAGAATAAAACCCAGACACTGCAGTAATTCAACTTTCATGACCCTGCCAGGACTGTAGATATGTCAGACCCAAACAAAGAAACTTGACATAAAACCAATAAAAAAAAATCACAAGGACAGGGAACATTAAAATGAGATTTTGTATGTATAAATAAGGCAACAGGCAGGCAATTAGCAGATGTGGAACAGCAAGGATAAGAAATATAAAAACACAGCCTGATAGCACTACAGTTTTTAGTGTCTGTTATTGCAGCATGACCCAAGAAAATACATCCGGGCCAAAAGCATGCAGCGTGTTGAAGGTTTGGCACCGTTGTGGATTTCTGTGATGCTTCAAGATGGTGGGACAGGTGGCTGGAATGCTTTGTTTTCTATGAGTAAAACGAAGACAGTTATGCTGAAATGAGAACTGTTTGGGAGACAGTAAACAGGTCTAGCATGGGAGAGCCAAAAATGTGGAGCTGAGAATTATATTCTCAATGACTGCTCTGTAAAGCCAGAGCAGCCAAGAACTGGGGTAAGGAGCACCAGCCATGGCAAATGTGCAGAGCTGGAAGGTGCACTGGCCCTGATCCACATGCCTTGTCCTGTTGGGTTAGCACAGATTTATTGCTTGCATGGGACAGAGGCCAGGGCTTTGTCTGGTCTCTGAGCTCCAGGGCTGCTGGGTCAAATTCCCTGCTCTATTTTTAAATCTTATATATGCCCAAAGAGGTCATTTACTCAGGAGTATCTCTCAGGAATCTCTGACTCCATCTTTTGTGAGTAGGAAACATATAGCACAAGGCCTGGGCAAAGCTACAACACCAGCTGGCTGTTGGAATCAGGAAATATTTGCATTAATGAAGAAATAATGAATGAAAACAGATATCACAGTAAAGCATCTTTCATTTTACAAAAAAATAACAAATCTAGTACAACTCTTGGAATAAAGGGAAGAAGGAATCAAGATATATTCAACCATAGCCTAATAAAGTTGACCTGTGGCCTTTAAAATATAAAAAATCCAACTCACTTTATCTTCTGCTGTAAATCCAAAGCAGGTTCTCTGCTTCTCTCTCCCTTGGTTTTTGCCATCCCAAACAAGCTATGTCAAACTCTCACCTGCACCCAGCTATTTCAAAATTAACATCAAACGTTGACAATCAAGAGTTTATTGGAAAAAAATGGTGAAAGATAGAAATGAGACGAAAACATTTTGGAGTTTTGAAAATAGGTGAAGTAGATTGAGCACAACCCATTTCATGCTTGGAGTGTTGGCCTGAGGAGTGACAGCATGTGTATTTTAAGACTTAAAAGTTTCCATGTTCAGGGATTTAAAACATTCATATGGACTCATATCCAAGCTGTGACTTTTTTCACAGAGCTTCATTTTCAAGATACTGAAAAGAATTGATACAGTATCTTTCTAAAGAATTAAGACAATGTTCTAGGCAGCTTTCTAACACTGCTGCATCAGATTAGAATAATTTTTTTTTCTAGTACACATAAATGTTACATTCTGCAGTCTCCAGCCTTCCCAAATAGGGATGGGCCCCTGTTTGTTTGCCTGTATTGATTTGTCTCTTTAGGGCTTTATCTTGGCTGCTTGTGCCTTGGTTATTTTCCTTGGCTGGGGAAGTAAAATAAATAAATACTGTAAAACTTCTGTGTTTACAGGAGATGGAAGCGATTAATCAGAGATAAGGAAGGCATACATAAAACTTGATAAATTTCCCAAACTCACCAAGGGAAAAGTGAAATAATGAAATCTCAGATTTCATGCATCCATCCAATTTCTGGAACACAAAACAGAGGCTTTACAAACATGGCCAGTCCAGGAACCCAGACAGTTGCTTTGGTTAAATACAGGTAACACTTTCAACTGCTGGGGCTTGTAAATGCATTTAGAGATATGCATAATGCAGAGAATTATAGAATACTTTAGTTTTGAAGAAAGTACTATAGATCACATAGACCAGTCTCTTGGTCAAAGTAGATCCAAACTCTGTTACGGTGGCTCAAGGCTTTGTCCAGTCAATTTTTTCAAATCTGAAAAGGTTAAGACTACACAACTTCTGTGAGCAGCCTGTCTGACTACGTCCCATGGGAAAATACTTTTCCCAATATCTAACCCCGATTTACTCTCTTGCACCTTTTATTCATTGCCCCTTCTTCTCCTTGCATGACTGAGGTGCGTAACTGTCTGAAAAGATTTCCACAGCCTTTGAGTGGGTTTACTGCAGTCATAGTTTCACTTAATAGTCTGCTTTAGAGGAAACATTACATGGGAATGTCCAATGCACTGTGAAAATCAAGTAAGTTTGGTGTCTGTATGTCTAGCAATATGTGCATATGTATAACACATACATGTTTGTGTAAATGTATAATATATACATCTACATAGCATATATAAACATACACGAGTATGTATGTAATGTATGTACATTTACAAGTACATAGATGTATATGTATTAAAAAAAGAGCGTGTGTTTGTGTCAGTGTGAGCGTATTTTGCCAGCCCTGCTCAGTGAAATGAGATGGCAGGTTTGGCAGGGCTGTGCACAGCCAGTCCATCAGCTGCTTTTTAAGCAAACCCAGGGCATTACTGCCCCAGCGTGGTGGATTGTGCTCTTGCAAGTGCCTTGAAAATTGCAGGTCTTGAATGCACTGAATTTTATCTCACTTTGGTCCTGAAAGTCTTGCCACATTGTTACAATTTCAAGCAGAATTTTGGTTTAATTTTTACTTCAGTTTGCTTGAACCTCAAACAACAGGTGTGCTTTTCCATTATGCAGCTCCAAAAGAGCCATAAGGTGCTTTTTGTTTAAGCAGTCATACACAGAAAAATATACTGCAAATGAATATAAGCAGTTCAACAGACTGTTTAGAACATTCATTGGAAGTGGCTTCTGTGCTTGTGATTTTCTGTGGTTTGGTCAATCAGTCTTCTTGTGCCTCGGAGGCACTAGCTCTAGTCACACTGCAATATCCCACAGGGCTGTATAATCCAAAGCATGTGCAACGATAGACTCTGTGCATCCTTGTTGCCCTCAGGTGGCTGCAGTTCTTGCATCTGCATAACTGATAAGGCCAGATTGTATCTGACTTATAGGACTATAGACCCATCTATTTGTCCTGAGTGAGCCATATGGAATCAAAAGATGGGATGGCACTGTGGGCATTGCAACAGTGACCTCAGGCCAGGCAAACATCATATTGCTATGTCAGATTCATACATACTTTAGCTAGGATTAATCTTGAACTTTGGATGTACACGTGGGCTCAGACTCCATACCTGGCTTTTTCTCAAAAAACACCTTCATCCAAACAATCTAATTAGAGGCAGGTTTCAGGCTTGGATTAAGACTGGTGTTCATGCTTGCCAGACAGGTTACATGCACATTCTCAGGAAAATGGAGCTCATGACTGCAGTGATAGAGAGAGCCACCAGACGACCAGGGACTGATGTATTTTATTTATAGCAATGGCCAATCAGAACATCCATTGCATTGACCTGCTGCTACAGCCTGAGGGTGCAGGTAAAATATGAACAGGGCTGTAAGCTTTTAATTTGATAGGGGTGCATCTTGCTGAAGGGGATTTATCTGTATTAAAGTCATTTACAGCCACTTGTAGTGCTAAAGATGATTTCTTCCAGCAGAAACTGAGCTTCTATGTGCCTGTTTGCAATACTCAAATACTTTTATACTTTAAACAAGAAATAAGAATTAGGACAGTGGTTCTGACTTCCAGAATTTAGTTTGCTCATACATGTGGAGGTTTTTTGTGTTTGCTCCTCTTTTTGTATCAAGATTTCTGAAAAACTGATGCACTAAATTCAATTACCCACGACACTGATAAATGTACTGGACATAGATAAGTGGTTGATATTATAATCATTACTCAATTAATACATTTATTTCCTAGCTGTACTTGTTAATTCAAACCTCTGGCTGTGGTAAAATGAATTTAGGCTGGCAGGGCCAAGGCACTGCTTGGGATATTATTGTTTTAAAGCTCACTGTTACTTGGAAAAGAGGAGAAGGACTGTGGAAATACAGTTGAGAAATAAAATTGTTAAAATGCTTGTTTTATTGGAAAGAGAATGATACTTCATGTATTTACATACCCAGTTAAGACATTTATGGGGTGGACTGAGGAGAAGGTAGAATTTAACGGGACTCATGTAGACAGTGTTAGCACACAAGAGGGAATGTAATTCTTGTAAACTGGAGAAAATGTGATACGCTTCTTTGATCCAGACAGTAATTGTATTTATATGGCAGTAGAATAGCATTACAAGAAAAAATGATGTCACAACTCATCCAAGCTGATGACAAGTTGTTAACTGTTTTTTTTCCTGTTTTCCACAGATGGACACCCACTATTGCACTGTTTTTGTCATAGGAATTATGCATTTAACTCTCCTAAGATGTCAGGTAGACCATAAACCTCAGGAGTTGCTAGAAGCTGTCTTTCAGACAGTCACTAATACTTTGGTTGTATTGGAACTATTCTTAGGTTTGTTTTGCAATTTCTGGCACCAGAAGTTTAGAATTGTTACTGAACTTTGTCACTAGAGATTCCAAGCTGGTTCTTGCTGGGTTCTGGGGGCCTACTCACAGCCCTGTAGGGACTTCACTGTAAATCAACCCCATTGTAACAGTTGCCTTTAGTTCCCTCTTCCCTATCAAGTCCCCTCAACTGAGAAACACCTGAGGTTGCATTTGAAAACTAGTTTCTCTAGGTTGTTTTCACCTTTGTTATTAGACTGAGTTTACTTTAGACAAACAATTACTGGTTTGTATCACACACAACAGTGTACATGAAAATATTTTTCAATCCTGTTATAAAGTTAATTAAAATTGTCTGGGAATACAGGAAGGAAAATTCACTCTAAATCATTTGAATTGATTAATTTCATCTAGGGTCTGCAAAGTCTGGAGTGGCAGCTCTGCTACAATGTACCCTGTGAATCCAAACATAATTTCCCTGCCAGAAATTCCAGGCTTCTTTGCTACAATCTGTTAAATAAGATGGATATCGACCACCGTCTGTCACTTTCTGCCATGCATCCTGTAGTCTGCAGGTACAGAGGGCTTTACCTATCACTGCATCAACTGATAGTATTCATTGTACGTGGAAAGAGCCCAGAATGACAAACTCTTGGCTAGCAGCTGTTGACTATGCTACGACACCATAAAAAAAGTTATAGACATTGAAAATGATGACTTGAAATACAATTGTTTTAGTTAAAGTTGAATTCCTGCCTAAACCAAGAATGTAAACCAATAAACCTAAAAATAAATCAGTAACCTTAACAATTTACTTTTCAAAAGAAGTGTAGAAGGCATGTTTATGTCCACTTTGCCATGGCCAAGATGGCTTCAAAATTTTTCAAGTTTTTTTTTGTTGTTTTTTTTCTGGTGGGTTGTGTTTTTTGTTTTTGTTTGTTTGGTTCGTTTGGTTTGTTTGTTTGGGTTTTTTGTTTGGGTTTTTTTGGGGGGGTGTGGATGAAGGGAAGAACTGGAAAGATTTGTTCTGGAGCTACTGCAGGACAGTGACTGCAGTTCTGCACCTTGAATACTCTTCTCTACATAAAATAAACCAAAGGAAATACATGCATTTGAAGTGATTGCAAGTAAGCCTGACAAGAACAGCATCTGTTAAACAAATTGCTCATTCTTTTCAATTATAACAATATGCTATCCTATCGAGCTCCTAAGAAAGCCCCTAAGGACCATGACATGCCATCATCCTATGAGAAGACATTGGAGCAGCGAGGTGAAGATATCTCACTGGCATCATCAATACACATCCTATCTCCAACACAATCTTCTTTATATTAAGTTTTGGATGGTGATTAGAAAATTTACCTGCTTCGTCCTTGCCTAATGCAACAATTGTATCATTTGAGGTGGAGCAATCACCTACTAGATAACTGGAACTGCTGGATTTTATAGTCTAATAACAAGTGTAATGGGGATTAATTTGTAATATTCACAAATTATCTAAAATCTGAGTCTTACTAAAGTACATTGAAGCTGTGAAAACATGTGCAGAGAAGAGCACTCATCATATTTTTACATGCAACTTCCTGTAGTTCTTGTTAGCTCAATATTTCATGCAGACCTTGTTGGTCACCCAGAAAGTGATTTTCTCAAGATTTTGAACTACAATAGATTGGGTCAAGGCTGCACTTCCACTTAAAGCAAATATTTACTTCTGAAACATCATAAGTGCATGAGTTGAGCAAAGCCCCTGAGGCAGAATGTGCTGGTGACCTGCATTTATATTCACATAAACATTCACAACCAGGAGTTTTTGACTGAATGGGACCTACCTGAGAAGTGGAGAGAAAGAGGCACTTTGAAAGCAAACTTTACTGGCATGTTATAGATATCTACAATTGTGCCCTAGAATTTTCTGTGTGTTTTCAGAGAATTGAAGGGGAACCTAGATAGTTTGCTGTGTTATGTGTGCTGTGTCTATCTACATCAGAAAAACCTCCAAACACTTGGAATATTCATGATACAGGCTAACTTGCAACATTAAAAGAACCATTGGCTCTTTGAGAATTATTTTCTCTTTATTTCTACCCATCTGATACTGAGAAATAAGTCTTGGTCCTGCCATGGCTTGTCTTTAACTCTTTATAGTGTTATGGTCAGCGGCCTCCTGTAGGGTCAAGAGAAAAGCCTCTTCTGAAGGGATGTAGCCATCAATACTGATGTATCAGGCAGTTTAGTTTCCTCAAATAAAGTGCAAATAAAGTATAAGGTCCATTTCAGAGAGAAGAAACTCACAGAATTCTTAACTGACGATGACAAATTCAAGCACAAAGTCACTTCCAGGAGAAATATTGTCTTTTGGAAAACAGAATTACTATGTCAGGAGAGATCATATGTGCTCTAGCATGTGCCACATAAAGGAGTCTTGAATCTTTTGCTATCAAGATGAGTTGATAACAACCCAATATTGCACCGTATTTTCTGTTCACTAGAAAGACTTGCTTATGTTCTATGTTTCTTAAATAATTTCCTGTGTCAGGGATATTTTTCTATTCAAAAGTGAGCATGTTAGGACCCAGACACAGAGCCTCAGTTTACCATGAGAAGATGGCGACTAAATAATTGGGCTACAGACAGGACAGACCCAGTGAGTACCTTAACTAATCCTGTAGCAGTGCCTTTTGCTGTGAAGACATTAAACTCATTAAATCCTGTGGGTTTTTCTCCATTGAAGTTGTTTAAACTATCAGAGTTCTGGTAAAGCTACAAAAAATCTCCAGTGAAAGGAAGGAAATACTTCCTTTGAGAAAGAGTTTAAGTTTCTCTCTCAGAAATTCCTCAAACTACTTATTTGAGCATGTTGACACCAGTTAGTATCATTCTCCCCTGGCATAAATGAAAAAGCTGAGAAACAGAGAGTTAAACTGGTTTGACAAAGGTCATGGGAAAATAAATTTTTTGTATTTGAGAGCAAGTAGGTTTTGCCTCCAAAGAAAAGAATTTTGGACTGATTGTCATTTTATTTATGCCTTTTTTGACAGACTGTGCAAACCTACTAGAATATACTCATTGTTTATAAAGCACAATGAAATATCAAACTGGTATAAAAGTTTTCATATATAAAATGCATAAAATATTGCTTTTCATATTGATAATTATATATCTGCTGCTCTTTACTATGCATACTATATGATCTGATATTAAATTACTTTGCTTGGATGTTCGTCACCTAGAGGAGCAAAGAATAAACATGAAGGAGCTGAATCACAGCGTACTGAAAAGCTTAAAACCAGATGCCACTGAAATAGTTGCTTGGACAGAGAAAGCCCTGACAGTTTGTACTTTGTGATCCCTACTGCACTGTCATGTTAAAGATGGTGCAAGAACAAAAAGAGGAACAGGAGACTTGGCTTTTTCAACAATAAAAATAAGATAAGAAATGAAACACTTTGAAGCACTCAAAGTAATATACACCAGGGAAGAACAGTGTATGGGATTTTCTGGCCTCCTAAGTGCATGGAATTTAATCTACACTACTCAACCTTGCTTAACTTCTCTTTCAATATGAGCTCCTGAAGTACAAGTAGTTTTCCAAACACAAACTTTGTGAGTTCTGTTTTCCACAGGCCAAATTAAAATTTAAATAGGAACGTAAGTGCTTAGAAATATTATTCACACCGGGTATTTTCTAACAAATTTAGAAAAGCGTTAAATATTTACATGAAAAATTAGCAATTTACACTATAAGGATGATTTCTACAGTTCTGCAAATGAGTACGTTTGCACATTATGTGGTTTGCAATGTATTAATTGCAATGTTCAGTGACAAATTTCGAGCTTGAGGGAAATATCTAAAAAGCAAATGCAAGATTTTGTTGGAGTGAACTGCATTTTGGGACAGAGCAGTCATGAGAACACGTTCTTAGTAAATTACTTGGTATAGCTGCTATAGCTGAAGTACTGCCAAGATCAAGTTGTATATTGTAAACCTCAAAGATGAAAATACATGCTCACCCCCATGTCTAAAACATGAGATGCAAACTTGTTTGTCATAAAGGTCCTGGTTTGTCAACAAGAATTTCATTGCCATGTGCACTGTAAGAGCATTTTTCTCATGTATGCTATAGATTTGGTTAATGGGTATTTTAATTTATGCCTACCCACAGTAAAACTAATGAAGGAAAAATGAAATATGGCTGCAGAGTGAACAACCCTACTCACCCATCACCCCTGGGGAACAGGCTAGATTCTCCTGAAGGCAAGTTAGATCCTGCCCCTCCCAATGAATGTCCTCATCAGTTCAAGGACTTACAAGCACATGAGCATTTGTGATGGTTCATGGCCCTGAGTGTGCTGCAGTGCTCATTTCTGTCAAGCTGGGACTTCTCACACTTCCATATAAACATCATTAACAGCCACAGTGGCTTCTTCAGAGTAACTAGAAAAATGTCACTTTTACAATATGACTCACCAGGGATATTTGTCTACCTTAAGATGACACAAAATCATGCCTTTCACCACTTTTATCAACTGAATACAAAGAAAGTCTACACAAGCTCAGATGCAGAAGTCTTCATGGCTGGTATCTAAAATCAGATGAACCTGTAGATCCCACTTCTAAAAGCAGTAGAATTCATTAGCTTGGCCTGAAAGTGCTCTAAAATAGAGTGAAATACAGAGGATTTTCATCTGGAATATCTGTATTTTAATGTGAAATCCTGTAGCTCTTACTCAGGACCTGTCACTATAAATCTTGAGGACCTTAAGCTTGCATTGCAGTATTGCTCTCTAATAAAATTTGCAGTCCTTCATAATGTATAAAGCTTTTTCCCAATATTTAGACATTATTGTGTTTCATCCAGAGAAGTGTGAGAAAACTTTGGACGAAGCTTTGTTGATTTGTGGATTTTTCTTACATCATTTTCTTCTCTTCAGAAATTCTTAAGGCCTTTTGTATATTTTAGTGAAATACATCTGGATGAACAGAAAGCAGAATGCCTAAGAGACAGATTTTACTCACCATATCTCAAAATTCAAGCTTAAAAAATACTCAGGGGAAAAATATATAAAGGCAATACTTCATAGCAGGTCTGATTTAGATGTGGAAGCTGCTGCTACAGAAACTGAATTGCTGAATTCAGAAAATGTACAAGATTTAAAAAAACAGTGAGTAGGTAGCAAGACTGTCTTGTTATCCTAATATTCACAAAATAATGTGGGCATACTTCCTCATCAAAGTTATGTCAATCTTGTTTTATTAGAAACAAAAAGAAGAACTGTGTAAGATGAAAATTATCTGTTACGTACTGCAGATGTTCTGAAACATCTAGCATCAGTCACAGTTAATCACAGCAGATGAAATACTTGGCCTTGAATCTAATCAAGCATGGAAAGACCCTTGTTCTTCCTTTGAAACTTCTTTGTTGAAAGCAAATGAAAGTATTTTACCATGTTAGTCTTCCAAGCAAGAGCAGGCAAAGGTTCCCAGTGAAATAACAATGTGTTCATATAATACATCACAAAGATATTTTGAGTCTGATACATTTAATTTTTTTTTTAAATCAGAATAATATATTTGGTATTGTGCTCATTTTAAATATTACATTGCTTGTAACACTACATTTGGCAATAGACCTCTTCAAATATATTTAGCAAATTGTTCCATGAGTAATAACTACATATAAAATATCTTCATTGAATTAAAAAATCCATATGTATTTTCTTCATGAAATACAATATATACATTATGATCTTATTGTTTTAAGGTAAGCCAAATTTTGGACTTAAACAAATTCACAGTGTACATTTTACCTCTGTAATAAAAATCTTCACTTTAAAAGTGCCTGGATCTTAAACTGTGTGTATGTATTTTGTCTCAGTGGGTGTATGGAGGGTGAAGGTTTACCATCACCTAGCACTACAGCAGATCCCAATTGCATATTACAATGACCAAAAATAAAGACTTCTGATTAACAAAAGCAAATGTTGACTGTCCCTGTTACTTCAAATTTTCCAAAGAGCTTGTCAACAGGTGAAGATGTGCTTTGAGCAGCATGGCCTCTAACACAGTCATTCAGTGGAGCTGAACTAACTGCTCACTGCTTTGGAAAACCAGGCCTGAAATACTCAAGTGGGAACTGAAAATCAGTGGCCAGTCCTGGCCATGAACAATCCAGGAGCCAAACAGCAGTGAAGTTACTGTCATGGTGCCTTCCAGCCTGAGGTCACACCAACTGCCCATGCTCTACTATCTTTGAAAACTTTGCTTTCTTTCTTCTCCCTCAAAGGAAGAAGCCTTAGAAGTCTGTAAACCCTGAGTTCATTATGCCTGAGGCCCATGGGACATGGATTGTCCCACATGCTCCAATGTCAGCTAAACTAAGATGCCAAGCAGTTCCCCAAACCACAGCAAACACCCTCAGGTCAGGCTGACTTCAGCCCTCGCCTCCATATGTCTTAATGTGATTTCTAAACCCATTCTAATATATGGGGTTTTTTCCCCTGAAAATACAGAGTCATTTCACCAACAATTTTTTAAAAAGGACTGTCAGTAAATTCAGCTGGAAACTAATCTAAACTCATTAAAAAATAACCTCCAGCCTGAAAGGGAGAGGCAGAAACATTTTGATACATTCCACAATAAATAGATCTCACAAAGCTTATTTGAAAGCAATTACTGATATTTTCATAGAGGTTTTTTTTAAACAAACAAGTCTTTTACAAGTGTGTTGTACACCTTGATATCCCTGTTACAATTTTTCACAGCCCTTTCACTAATCTCAACCAAGCTCAGAGATGTTCAATGTTATGTATGTTCATAAAAGTCACAGAATCAGTGACTGTCAGAAGAGAGAAGTTCAAATTGCTGTATCAAATGAGGGGAAAATTATCTAGATTTATGCCATATCTATCTGGAGAGACAGAAACTAGCTGACTGTCCTGCATGGACATATCAGTCACACAACAAGCAGCCAGACACAGCATGGGCTACCTCATCTCCAGTTTAACCGAAGTATTGCAGTCGGCAGGGTGAAAGCATCGGAGGCTTCTGCTGATGCCACGGATATTCTTCATTGAAGGAGTCCTAAAGAACACAGCACAAGAGCTGAGCTCTCTCCAGTGGAAAAAAAGGATGAGGGATGCAAGTCCATAGAAGATGAGATTTCATTAATTTTTGGAGCAAGATGCTTTTGTTTGCTATGAATAGATCTGAAGATATTGTAGTAATTTAAACAGGTTAAACTGTGGGGAAACGTGGTGCCCCATGCATGACATTCCCGGAATTCAGTGAGGGGATTTGTACCTAACATCTTAGTATCTTTCACCTTAAATAAAAATGTTACATTCAAACTCCTACCCTGCAGTTTGGGAAGTTCAAGACAAAAAAGCTGGAAAACCTGGAAATTCTGAAACAGATTAGAACATCAAGGATTAATTATTATGGATTAAAGAAGTTTTTCTTTTTACCTCAGCAATAGCATTTCAATAAACTTGGTGAAAAACATATCTTTCTTAATGCACTAACTCCCATTGGAACATAGGTATCTTTCAGGATAGTCCAGTGGTGACAGGGATTGGCAGGAAAAAGTATTAACACAGTGCTGTTTGTGTCCTGTTATCTACCTCTACAAGGAAATGTTCCTAAATTATTTGAATTTCCTGCCCATTTTCAAGAAGGGCAGTTATCTTTTTTGTTCCCCTTAGTTGGGAATGCTGGGAAAATTAAATAGCTTTTGATATATATACATACATATATATGTATATATGTGTGTGTGTATATATATACATATATATATATATGCAAAAGCCTGGAGTTTTTCTTTTTTGCTTCACTAAAATATATGTTAAAATGTTAACAAAAGTAAATTTCCAAAAAATAAACAATTAATGTAGGAAAATTTCAGATCTATGATTTTAATCTTTCATGACTGGGTTTATCAAGATTCCACTGGAATTCTAAAAGAGGTAAATTCAGCTTTTATATTACCTCAAATTAACTCTTCTTCATCAGATAAAGAATTAATATCTTTACTGAAATGGCATCCCCTCCCTACTGTAGACCCAGAGGATTTGCCACTGTGTTCTTTCAATAAAGAATTGGAACGATTTCATTTCTGAATCTTTTGTATAAACGTGAGCTACAATTGAGAAAAACAGAAATATGGCTTTAAATGAATTAACATTCTGTTGCATGTCTTAAACATTTTGGTTATCTCTTGCTTTCTTCTTCCTTAGAGTCAATTGACAGTTTTTCCCCAAGTTTCCTTATAAGTTCTGCCAGATCTTCAGAATTTTGAGATTTTTCCTCAAGGAGCTCATACCGGAGACTTGAAATATCCTGTTTAATTTCCTTCAGTTCACCTGTAACAGATGTTAAAAGGTCACACTATTAAGAAAAAAAGAGAAAAAAACAGCATATCCAAGCATCTCACCATTAGCACTGGTTTTCTCTGTATTTCTTGGTTTAAATAGAAAAAGCAAATGGTTTTCCTGCCTGTTGGTAAATGATGGCTTAGGGACAGGAATATGAAGATAGAGTTCAGGAATCAATCAAATCTGAAGGCAAAAGTGTGAGAGGTCACATCAGTTCAAAAAACCTCACATTAACTATTCTATGAAGCTGCTGTTCTGCTGCCAGAGAGATCACAGAATCAGAGAATCGCCAAATCATTTAGGTTGGAAAAGATGTCTAAAGATCACTGAGTTCAATCATTAACTCCAGACTGTCAAACCCACCACCAAAACCATGTCCCTAAGCACCATGTCTACATGTCTTTTAAATAACTCCAGGGATGGCAACTCAACCAATTCTCTGAACAGTCTGTTTGAATACAACTCTTTCTTTAAAGAAACTTTTCCTAATGTCCAATCTCATTCTCTCCCTGAGGCCACTTTCTCTTGTCCTGTAACTTGTTACTTGGGAAAAGAGACCAACTAACACCTCACTCCAACCTCCTTTTGTGTAGCTGCACAGAGTAATAAGGTCTACTTAAGCTTCCTTTTCTCCAGACTAAACAACTCCCAGCTCCCTCAGACACTCCTCATAAGACTTGTGCTCCAGACCCTTCCCCAGCTCCATTGCCCTTCTCTGGACACACTCCAGAACCTCAGTGCCTTTATTGCAGTGAAGGGCTCAAAACTGAACACAGGATTGGAGGTGTGGCCTCATCAGTGCCATGTACAGGGGGACAATCACGGCCCTGGTCCTGCTGGCCACACCACTGCTGATACAGGCCAGGATGTCATTGGCCTTCTTGGCCACCAGGGCACACTGCTGAGTCATGCTCAGCTGCTGCTGACCAGCACCCCCAGGTCCTTTCCTGCAGATTCTGAGTTGCCTGAGTCCTCTTGCCCAGCAACATGGCCTCTCACTGCCCAAAAGAGGGTACTCCTTTTCCTGTTGCACTAAGCATCTTTCTAGCATTGGAGGGATGCAAACAGGCAAGAACATTCCTGTGAAGTGCATTTCCTAGCTGTTTCCAGCTAATAATCACAGAGAAAAAGCTGAAGCTTTTTCATCCCCATATATGAATCCACAATAAGAACACACAGACACAAATGAAGAATTCATACAGGAATGCATCAAACCAGCTGCTGCATTAAATGGAGCCTCATCGTGGGAAATGCCTGGGCATCATAGCAGCCTTCCAATACTGAAAGGGACTCTACAAGAAAGCTGGAGGATGTTTTACAAGGGCATGCAGTGACAGCATGAGGAGGAAAGGCTTCAAAATGAAAGAATACAGGTTTAGATTGGATATTATGAGGAAATTCTTTCTTGTGGGGGTGGTGATTCTCTGGCATAGGTTGCCAAAGAAGTTTTGGATGTCCCACCCCTGTAAGTGCTCAAGGTCAGGTTGGACGGGGCTTTGAGTGACCTGGTCTAGTGGAGGCTGTCCTTGGCCAGGGCAAGGGGGGTAAAACTAGGTGATCCTTAAGGCCTCTTCCAACCCCAATCATTGTATGATTCTATTACTACTAGAAGTAGTAACACTTCTGACAACTTGTCAGATCACTGATAGCTTCTCAAGGGAGAGAAGGGAGAGAAATCTCATCTTTTCCTTAACTTCAATTTTATTTTAACTTTATGTCTAACTCTTGTAAACATGTCAGGTGGATTAAGTATTTTGGAAACATTATTTCCATAGGCATATGTAACCACTTTAGTTTGTTTTCATTCTCTGATTAAACATACAATTCATCAACATACTCACCTTCATTGACTTCATCACTTTCCTTATCTATCTGAGCTTTCAATACATATCTTTTAATGAGACGCTTCATTATTTTCTACAGAGAAGAAGGAAAGAAAAAGGTTTTCTGTTAAAATGTAGTGTCATGACATTTTGAAATATGAACTCTTATCCTACTTTTGTCTGAGACAGAGTTAATTTTCTTCTTAGTAGCTGGTACATGTGAGTTTTGGGTTTAGTATGAGAGTAATGTTGATAACTCACTGGTGTTTCAGTTGTTACCGAACACTGCTTACACTGAGTAAAGAGCTTTACAGCGTCTCGTGCTCTGCCAGTGAGGAGGTGTACAAGAAACCGGGAACGAGCATGGCCAGGACAGCTCACTTGAATCGGCCACATGGATATTCCTTACCACAGAATGTTATGCTCAGTACATAAACTGGGGGCACTTAAGAGAAAATGTGACCCACAATACTAAGATTCATTTAAATATCTCCACTGGGACTCATCTAACCAAATACAGATACGTTCTAATGCAAATATACATATCTGTCACCTTTAATTCCCTCTATGGATAAAAAGGGCAATCCTGAGTGCACAGTTCATCTCTGACAAGTAAAATTGATCAAATAGTTCACATCATTAGAATGACTGACCTCTCTGCTAACAATAAGAAGAACCTAAGCCAATAAATTAATAGTAAATTTCACCCCTCCAGGAAAAATTAATTCTGCCCCTGATTCTCCCAAATTACTTGAAAAAGAACTAGGTATCCAAACACATTTCAGGATGTATATTTCTGTCTTCGGGTTTAATACTTTCATATGGTGTAGTCCATGACAGTAACTTTCTGTTTTTTACTGTAAGATATAAAACATAGACAGATTTATGTGTCTGCTTTTGTCTCCACAGTAACTGGCCTGACCAGAGCTGGTTGTGAGGTGAGTCATCCCAGATTAGTGGTTCCAAACCGTCACCACAGTTATGCTTGCAAGGTCAGTATCTGTACAGTTTATTCTAATAATCCAAGAATTTTTTCAAATACAAAGCCACACATCTTTATGGAGTAAAATTTTAATCTTATTATCTATCACTGCATCATAATGAATTTGGCTGTAAAAAAGTCAAGGAGTTTTTGAAACAGAATTGTGCAGACACTGTATAATGTAAGAATGGAGCAGAGCTAGCCTGCCCAGGGAGAAAAGCTTTTTTTCTGTGTTATGGTCAAAAAAGTATATTTGTTTTCTATACCCTTTTTCATTTACATTGTCTTGTTCTATTGCCCAGGCAGCTCTTGCTTCTTCCTTTCCACTTGTTTTGTAGTATTACAGGAAGGAAAGTAGTAGACTTTGGATCAGAATAGCTGACCCTTAGGTGGACTGTGCTGGGTCTCTTTACTCTGAACTGCACAAAGGCTTACCACAGTTGTTTAAGAGGTAAAGAAAAACCAGATTGAATTGATAGCATAAAGGCTGAGAGCTATTTGCAGTGCTTGAGGTATTTGTATACAGAGGTGTGGTACAATAAGCTGAGCTGCTTCAGCAGATGTAATGGGAAGATTTGGGGCTCTTATTTTGTTTTCTCAATTCACATTGTGCAGTTGAGGACTCATCCTATCTCTAAATTAAAAACATTTCTCAAGCACTTTAAAACATTGCATTATAAGGGTAGTATTTAAGAAACAAAGAGGAGAGAAAAAACCCCTCAGACTGTACTGCAAGTAGCTAAATCATTGCACTTATTTCTAATATATACAACGCCTGCAGATTTATTTCTGGTTCTTGTTTAGCATAAATTCAACACTGTCCTCATGACATCAGTCTGCCAGTTCTAAAACATCTTGATTTCATTTAAAATTAAACTGCTTTTTACCTGGTATTGTCTTGGAGGATTGTTTAAACTGTTTAAGTGAATTTCATCTGAGCTTCTTATACTTGATTGCTTCCTTTGACCAAGCTGAAATAGAAAGATTATATTTAATTCAAAATAAATAAAAGGACAATAAGTATATATCATGTATATATCATGCATACATACATCATGTGACAGAACATTAACTGTTAAACTCAATTTGGGAAGTGCTAAATTATTGTGATTAAGTCCTCATACATATACAGAATATCAACACAAGAGCTAAAATAAACACTTTCAGACTGTGAGGTAGCAAAGTGAGAATTGGTACATTTTCTCCCTTCACTCTGCCTCTCACCTGCTCCTAACATGCCCAAGGGACCATAACAGAGAGGCCACATCACTGCAGGCTTTCTCCTGCTTCCCTGGTGCAAAGGAGGGGGAATCCATATCAGGAGAAAGGCAGTACTGGTGTGGCACAGCTTTGTAGGCAACCAGTGAGGGAAGGTCAGGGCAGATGTGGGAGAAGCCAAGGAAAGAAGGGTAGCAGCATCATTCCTTTTTTTACTTATAGCACTTGACGGTAACTTCATTACCACAAAATACACAAGGAGTATGCTTCTCCCCTCACTGGCTGAGTGTAATTTGTTATGCAGTTCACACCAGGGAAAACAAGATTGTAAGCTGACATTTTTGAGCTGCCTCTTCTTTACTACAGAGGCTGAAAGGGCATCATTCCCCAGTGAAACACCAAGGATGCAACTTGCAGGCTTCATTTACGTCTTTGAAAAGGATGAAAGAATCAGAAAATGGTGCCATGAGACTCAAGTTGAATGACTGGTCTGCAGTAAGAGTGAACAGCAACTGTCCAAACAAATAGTATTACTTTAGATTAATCATAGGGCCAGTTCAACAAGTAGTAGTGCAAGAAATGCAAAGAATGTGAAATGTAAATCATGGTTGATCTCAGGGATGAATAAGAGGGACTGAGAAAGTCAGTTCTCTGAACTTTCACATGGTCCAATAAATTTTTTATTGTTTTAAAGGACGAGACAATCACTGCAGTGTCTCAGATCCTGCAGGATCGTGTTGTACTTCCAGTGGAATTCTCTGTGTTGTGTCTAACCACACAGAGCACCTACAGATAAGAAAAGTGGGGCATTTTGAAGCCTATTAAGTACTGGGATATAATTCATTGGGGAGGAAAGCAAGAGAGGGTTAGATGCTTGAGCAGGTGTACACTGGGATTAATTTAAACACGTTTACATATTGTTTAGCATTTAATAGGATCAAAGAATGGTTTGTGTTGGAATGGACATTCAAAGAATATGTAGTACAACCCCCCTGTCATGACACCTAGGGACACCTTCCACTAGATCAGATTTGTATTTTGATATTTTTCCTGAAGAAAAGTTTACACCTATTGGTAAAATCCATCCATTTTCAATTAATATAAAGTTTATAATGAACTTCATTTTTTTTTCTTTAGAAAGAGTCATAAATTATATGCAAATCCTTTTAAAAAACATTATCTCTCTATTCAGACTATCTTTATTTGACTAAGTAAAAACAATGACTGAAGACACATAGAAATATGAATAAAATATTAATATTTGTCTTTACATATTAAATTTGGATAGAAATTAAATTAAAGATGTATAAAAAGGGCAAGTTGTTGTTGCTTTTTGTTGCTTTAATAAAGCTGCTTTAAATGTTTTGAATATGTATTAGAAAACATAGGTTTATCTAAATGTTGAAACTTAAACTAGATATCTGATTATTTATAAAAAGTAATGGCTATTGAGTTTACAACTGTGTAATCACTATGTCTTTCAGGATTTTAGAACTATTAATACCCTCTTGGGCCTCACCTTTACTACTAGGTTAAGAGAGAAAAACAACCTTCTTGCTATTTCAGCTCCTTGATTACTCATGCCCCATTTTTGGAAATAATATAGTAGAATAGGAGGAAGAGCACACTTCCTCTGCAGCAGAAGAGGGAATTTGCCCTGGGTAAAGCTGCATGAGCTTGGGCTCCTGTTGTAGGGCTGCTGTCCCAGCCCTTCTGCATCTCTGGCTTTGCAGATATGATAACATTCACTCTCCCGTTACTTACTAGTTATATATAATCCAAAAATTCATTTATTTTATTTATGCAATTTTTTAGTATTTACTATGTATTTTATTATATATTTTAACAGTAATCTGTCATGTTGATCACCAGTTTCAAATTTATGTTATGCTGCTTCACTTCAAAAGTTAGTCAAATGCTTAACTACAATTTGATTTTTACTTGAGTTAGATGGGACTTTGCAAACTGGTAAAACCAGGCACTCCATAAGATCTTTATCTCAACTTTTACCCTTCAGCACTTTTTTGGACAGAATAGCGTACTTAGCTACAGAGTGCACCTTGAAAGTTGGCAAATAAATCAGAAGAGTGTAACTTCATTGATCTGCTTATGTGTAACACAAACAGGACAGAACATCTATAGTACATTGCTGAATGACCACTTGGGGGCAGAGATTGCCAAGATTTCATTATAACGTCAAATAACATTTTTAAACTCTCTTTAAACTCTGTAATTTTCACCCCTATGGCTTTTTTCTTTCCTCACAATTACTAATAGAGTACACTCAGTCTGTCACATTGATGGCTGAACTAGAATGCATATTTTTAAGTTAACATTTATTGAACATGAGTCACCAGAGTCACAATAATGTAAGTTAATTAAAGCAATTATTTAAACCCCAACAAAAATAACTCTCCTCCAAAAGTGTTGTGTGAAAGATGATATGCAGTACACATGGATCGTTGCTCTTAGAAAACACCTTCATTTTTAAACTTGCTTCTCATATCACCATTCAGTGCAATCAGGATAGTAATGTAATTATCATAGCTGTTTTGTTTAGAACCTTGTTAGTGTCTTAAATTCCAGTTTCAGAAGCAGATGATGATTTGGAATGCCAAAAAACTGTACATGCTTGGACCAGAAGGGAGGGTCCCAGAAAATCACTGTGTTTGTGCTCCCATAACCAGGGGTCACTTGTGAATATTTCAGAAACACTGTTTTATACAAGGAAAGTAAAAGCTAACGTATTTTTCAGTGAGGGTTTAAAGCCATTTCAATAAGTAGTTGGCCTTTATTTCTTTTCTGAAGGGCCATGTTTTAAGAACAATATTTGAATACATCATCTGCCACTACTGGTTTTTAGCTCAGGAAGATGAACAAGTTCTCTGACTCTTAAACAGAAGACTTTCTCAATCGTAAGGCAAATTTTAAATTTAGAATAAAAATCAAAGTAGATTTCTTTAAAAATTGTCCTTTCTCTTAATTTATTTCTCCCATCTTTTGGTTTGAATTTCTCATCAACTTCATTTTTAAAACTCCAATTCTAGTCTGAAACAAGAAATCTACAAGTTTTAATCAACAGCCTGAAATAAAACATCTTAACCCTTGGTGTTATATGTAGATACGTCTCAAGAAATTCATTTCTGGTGTGCTACACTTTGAACACAGCTGTGCAAATGACTTGCTGTTGAGCACTGACAGTGTCTGATTTTGTTTTCTATCAACAATAACCAGGGCAGAGCTGGGTCTAGCAGCTGAATTTTCCCCCTTTCCATTCTAATTCTTTTCTTTACACTCACCCTGACGCTGCTGGTGCTTTTGCACTGAGAAGATGCAGGCTGTTCAGCAGAAAGACCCACAGGCTGGGACTGAATCATTAAACTCAAGTGTGTGTTAGCATTAATTGGGCACTGCAATGCAATGTTTGCATCAGTCAACTTTTACAGTCCTCCTAAGTAGGAGTTACACCAGAACAATTTTCTATCTTCCTAGGCACAGTCTGGCAACTGGAATGGTCTGAAGACAAGAACTTGCATCAACACTCTGTAAGGAAAACTACTGATTAGGGGCAAGACATTCCTGAATTGGCCTCAATGCCCATATAAGCTATCCTTCACATTTTACAAACAAACACAGCCATCTAGTCTTGGGTGTTGGGTCTGGTCTTACCCCATCTTTTATCTTTACACAGCTCAGTGCATTTATAGTAGCTCCTTGCACAAGGATGTCTAGCTCAGCGGTCACAGGAGCACCAACCTGCTCAGCACCGAGTGAGTCCCAAATCAAAACCCCAAAAGTCTTAGAATGCCCTTGAGAAGATGCCATAAACGGCCTCAACAATAATGAATCTTCAATAGTGGGTGAAAAAGTAACACCAAATCATTCTTAGAAGTGTGCAGAATGGCAGCATCTCATAGATTCAGATAAAGTCAGCTCCACAGCATGTGGCGGTTCAAAAAGTAAGTAAAAATGTAATCTTCTGGCAGTATCAGTCACCCTGCTGCAAAAGCTGAGGAACGAATAAATGCAATTAGTATGCTTTATGTTTTTCAATGTAAAATCTTTTTTTTTTTTTTTTCAAATTTGATTTGCAGGTTTATAGCTGCTTTGGCTGGGGAGTAAGCACATTTCATACAGGATTAGTTACACTACAATCTGCAGTGAGTGTAAAGCATTAATATTTGAAGACTAAAAATTAATTCAGGGCTAGGAAAAAATTTGATAAATGATGTTTACATCCTTACAGCTCTCTTTCAGAGGGACTGCTGTAAAAGCTGATACACCTGTTACTGTTTTATCTCTAACTGGTGATTATTACACTTTGCACCTTTCTAGCAATCTGAATTCCTAGTTTTGAAAAGAAAGATAAAAGTACAGCTTCTTCCCTTAGGGTGTAAAAATGGGATTTTTAAGAGGACTTGCTTTATAGAACATAAATTTCATGTTAAAAAGTCATTAAAATAAGCTTCTAACTTACATGCTTTTCAAAGTAACAAATTTAGTGAATTAGGAAAGAACCATTTGTTGTTTCTCGCCATCACTCAAATTTATATGCATCTCCTTAAATGCACGATTTTTCAGTGATAAATTTATCACTCATAGAGGTTTTAAAATCAAGTTTTGCAAAAGTCAGTCATTAAAAACCTGAGCAAATGCAGTATTGCCTCTGTTGAGTCTTATATACATTAGGATTAGATTTCCCAAATAAAATGAAGTGAGATCTGTGAAAAGATAAAAATAACCAACAGCACACATGGGACATTTGAGGTTAATAACAATCTGGACTTCAGTGTTTGTAATACCTGTGCTTGTTTTCATAAACTATTATAAACTTAACCAGAGGCAGAGGTTCCAAAGGCAGAGGCTTGTCAGAGGGACAGTATTTTCCTCTAAAACTGCATTTTTTCCTTCTAGGTTTACAACAAGTTTTTCTCTTTTACTCTTCAACTGATAACTGTGATGGAAGATGTGTTTGTCACATTGGTGACAGAGAGCTGACTGATGCATGTAAATTTTTTACTGGTCCCCAGTCTAATGACTATTAACTCTTGACTACAGACTCAAGAACTCCCAATCTTGAACAGGCCCCTGTTTAGACCACCGCCCATTTTAACAAAGATCCTTCCACATTTAAATTTCCATAGAAGACAACTCTGTTTCTGCTCCCATGACAAATTTTAAAATTCTTTTTCTTTGTGTGTATGATACCATATGCTCATTTTTCTACTTGCTACATCTGATCAGCTGTCATGCATGGCTTTTCTTCTCTAACACGTTACAATAGTGCTAGAATAGTGCTAGTCTTTAAAATTCCAATACCACCTAAGATTCCATGTTTTCCTAAAGCAATTAATTTGATTTATGCCAAGACAGTGGAGGAAAAACACACTAACTGCAAACTCCTTGAGCAAGTCAAATGAACCAACTCAAGTGCTTTTTACTGCACTTGTATAAACAAAACAGATAAAAAATTGCTTTACAATAAAAGTAGGCTGCATGAGTGGAAGCAGAGATAGAGTACCAAGGGCAAATCTAGAAACTGCCCAGAATGTGAGGGTCATGTTGGGAAAGACAAAGCTAGCCTTAAGCTGACACTTGGAAGGGCAGTAAGAACTTCTACTGCTACAACAGCAGTGTAAGGCAGAACAAGGAAAATGTGGGCCTGTTGCTCTGTGGCAAAGTGGATTTAAGTGACAGTGGACGATGGTAAGACTGAGAGACTTGATGCCTTCTTTGCCCCAGGCTTCAACAGGCTCCCAGATGTCTGTGCTGAGTGAAGGGATTTGAGGGGACAGGGCTTACTTAAGAGAACTTGACCCAGGCAAATCCCTTGGACCCAATGGGCTGCATCCACAGATGCTGAGTAGATGAACCCCTTGAAAACATGCTATCATCTCTGAAAGACCATGGATACTGGGAGAGGTCCCCAAAGGCTGGAGAAAGATAAATATAAAACCCATCTTCAACAAAGGCCAAAATTATGATGTGCGCAAACATGGGCTGCTCAACCTCCCTGCAGTAACTTGCAAAACAATGGAATGAATAATGAATCCTCTTGGAGCACATAAAAGAACAGATGGTGACTGGAAATAGGAGGTGCGAATTTAGGAAAAGTAAAATCTGTCTGATAATCTAGACGGCATTCTGAGGCAAAATTAATTGCAGATTAGGAGAGAGCTGGAGATGTCATCTGACCTGACTTTAGCTAGGGTTTTAACTTTGTATTCTAAAACATTCGTGTACCCATGTTAGTGACTGACATCAGTATCAATGAAGTATGCTGGGAAATTCAGGAGTAAAACAGGGCAACAACAAAAATGAAGTTAGAATTGTTTTTATCTTTTAAAATTAGCAGTCAGTATACGCATGATAAAATTACCGTGTTCATTTCTGCATCTTCCTGAAAGCTTTTCTTTTGGCACAGAAATGGTTTAGAAATACATTTTTTGATTCTGATTAGGAGATACAGCAAAGATTTGGGGCTTGGCACTAAGTTGAAGGGTACTGGAAGAGTTCTCCCTTCTTCAAAGTAAGAAAACCAAAGTTTAGCCCTTGCAAATTTCCATTCTACATCAGCATCATCCTGTAAAATGGAAACACATCAGTTAATACACTGTTACTATCACTTCAACTATTAAAGATGCTCTAGCTAAACTTTATGTGTGTTTTGCATGTAATTGTCTAAAGTTAATCTCAAACAGATCAAGAACTTGCTTATGATCCATGAAAACCAAATTTCAATTAATGGGATTGCTTTTAATAATCGATTTAAAGTAATGCAATTACAAAAGAACAGAATGGATTTAACTTCACCATTGCTTACTTCAGAGTCAGGGCTAATAGTCTGCAATACAGGATCCCAATGATAGACTGTTAATAGTCTAGAGACTCTATTACTCTGAACATGAAGTTAAAAAAGATTAGGTAATTCTTACCTAATTCCTTCCACTTGCTAAAATATATGATTAAACTAGATATGTTATCAACACCATGGTTTATGTTTAGCACGAAAATACACACTTTATTCCATCCTGTAAAATTCAAGAGGGTTTTCTGCAGAAAGGACTGACATCATGTTTGAGGACATGACTCAATATTGCTAAGCCTGTTTTCAGAAGCTGTTTGTATCCAGTCACCATATTTTTGGATAATAGTCTGCCTTTTAATTCACTAAACCAGATAGCTTTGCTCTGTGGCCTCCTTAGTCAGAAGACTGTGAACCTCTCCAGAAAATGTGCTGTTCTTGCTCAAGCCAGACAATGCTATGGTCCCAAACCAGAGCCTAGAACAGGGGACCACAGTGGTGTCAAACCTGAGCCTGCAGCTTTGTGGCAAGGGCATCACCTGAGAAAGCCTGGGCTGGCCTAGACCCTGGACATCTGCCTCCTTTTTTTCAAAACAGTGATAATGAGTTAGCCCTCTGTTTTCCATGCCATGAAAAAGTTCATGCTGATTTTCAGGAGCCCTAGTGATTACATTGTCGAGTAAAGTTTTGTTCACTGTGGAGGTCTTGAGCAACAGGTGTTTAATGAAAGAAGAACAGAGCATGTTAGAGACTTGCTTGCAAGGCCAAGACATAGGAATGAGAACATACTTGCAGCAAGAGGGGCACTTCTCAAATGATTACAAATGAGGCAAATGAAAGATTCAAAAAATCACATCATTTAGCCCGTTCTATTCAGGAATATAATACAATTCAGCAGCAGTTTTGTATTCCATTCTAATTCTTATTATTGCAAGTACATGCAGTCAGGCAACTTCCAGGTATTTTATAATAAAAATGTACAGTTTAATTTTCTCCTAATGTATTCCAAAAGCCTATGTGTTACTTTTCTTAAATGAGATGTCAACAAGCAAATTTTTCAGGAGATTTAGACAATTAGTTGTAACAGTAAATGTGGTGATATTACATCATTAAAGGAGTTTTTACCTCAATTTCCTGGAATGAACTGTTGATCATTGCAATAAGCATGTTTAGTAAGACGATGACCATGGTAACATTATAGACTCCATAAAGGACATAACCAATGTTTTCAATAAATTTGTGTTTATAATTGATGACAACTGATTTAACTTCTGAAAGTCCAAATATAGCCCAGAATAACGTTTTGAAACTTTCTTCAACACTAAAAGGAGAAATTGAACACATGTATATATTATTGAAGAAAAGCTGTATATTCTTATTGTGTAAATTGCCAGTTACCACTTTTATACAGTGTACAAAGTTTTCCATTATCATAATGTAGAACTTTACCATAACAAGTAGACTGTCTAATTTCATGCTACAGGCAGTTTTCTAATACAAGATTCCTAATACTTAGGACTAACAATAAAATCATCTGATTCAGTTTAGGCATTATATGCCCAGCCTTGAAAAAATATTGCAGTGATTCACTTGTTAACTACTTTAATCTACATGCTACAGCCTGCTGGTAATGTGAATATAAATAAAAAACAATTAACCTGTAAATTATTTAAATTGCACCATTAGTTTACTTTGTATGAAATATTTCACTATTATGACAAGCATTCTGAAACTGTGAAAAAGACAGGACACGTGACAGCAAATCATGAATTTTCAAAAAATGAGTCTCACAGACCATAATCCTCCAGTTGAGTTTTTACTATTCCACAATGCTAGTGTAAAACCATGGTGTGGGGATACTGATTTTTTTTTTTTTTCAGGTTAGTTCACTTAAATACAGATATTTTCTCTTAGTCAGTTTAGACATAAACATCAGTACATACCTCTGGGGTATTTTTTCCAATCTATCTCCATCTATTTGAAGACATACTTTCTCTTGCTTTGATAAAGAGATCTCAGTTCTCCATGTCCAAAAAATGTAGTAGCAATGCAAAGCACATTTTGTATTTTATTGCATCATTGTTAAGAAAAAAAAGTTACATTTTAATCAGTCATACTTACGTTGTGAAAGCTTCATTTTGTTTTGCCCCCAGATAGTAGGAATAGAGATTAAACATGCCGATCATGAAAGCTACAAACACCATGATAAAAATCACCATAAACTTGAAGATGTCTTTCACGGTTCTGCCAAGGGATATCTGCAGTGGTCCAAAGCTTTCATTAGCTGGTAAGATGTAGGCTATTCTTGAGAAACTTAATACAACTGCAATTGCATACAGCCCTTCAGATATGATCTGAGGATCAGATGGATCCCAGTTTATTCTGGCTAGAAACAAAAGATGAGAATTGTCATTATTTCAAGGTAACTGTACACATCTGTGGAGGGTCTTTTTGGAACAGCAATTGGAACAGCATCTCAGGCACATAGTGTGACTCTTGGGCATGCCTGTGCAGGGCTAATAGTTGGACTCAGTGACCCCTGTGGGTTCCTTCCAACTCAGGATATTCTGTGATTCTGTCATTCTGAGGTGAGGGAAGAAACTCTGAGCAACTCAAACAGCACTAGTCACTTATGTTTAGCCAACTCAGCTGAGCCAGGTAACTAACTCTAAAACTTCTCTACAGTTCCATTGACTGTATTGATTAGATCTCCACTGGTCATAAATGTGTACCATAAGATCACTGAGGTAACCTTCTGGGAGTTGAATCCTGGCCTACCATAAAATTTAAGTAAATTCAGTGTCAGGTGAGGAAAAGTGAATAAATTAGATTAGAAATGTAATTTGTTTGAGCTGTGACAAAATGAACTGTTTTGATGTGGGGATCTGGATCAATTAAATGGCATTCACAACTCTAAAACTGTGTGACCAATAATATTTCTGGGGTTTTTTTTATTTACTCTATCTTTTGACTTCTAGTGCAATTGTAACAGCCCTTTCCCAGCAAACACTAAACACTCCTTTCCATCACCTTTTCTATCATCGTTTTTATCAGTCTCCTTTGTTGAAGCTAATCTACTTGTGGGAATTACTTCAATGTCCTTTATTAGGGAATGTGACACTGGTGTTTGATAGGAAACACATTCAACTGCAGAGAAGGACATTTAAGTTCAAAGTTGTGCTTAAATAAATATTTACAGAAAAGTGTCAGAAGTCCAAAGCAATACCCTTCAGAATACTTCCTTGATGGAAGTCAAGGCATTCCCTCATGATGTTGCAGGCTGAAATTCATTCACCAGTGTGCTTCAGGCAAAAAGAAGAGGTTAACGTGGGAAGTGTTACCTATGCCCTAGGAGAGTATTGTTATTTGTGCTTACTGTAAAGGCCCTTCTCTTCAGTATGTTCATGTCTCTCTTGTACTGGGAAGCCCAGAACTGGATACAGCGCTCCAGCTGTGGCGTCACCAGTGCTGAGTAAAAGGGCAGAATCATCTACCTCCTTCCGCAGTCCATGCTCTGCCTAATGCAGCCCAGGATACCACTGGCCTTCTTTACCACAAGGGCCCATTGCTGGCTCATGTTCAACCTGATGTCCACCAAGTAACGTTTGCTACCCTATAAAAAAAAAACCTGTGGCATTAAATATGCACTATTAACATTACCCATGTTGGCACTGCCATACACAGATGCTCTCAAAGCAGACTTCAGTGTAAATGCATACACCAAAAAATGGCTCAACCGTGTTTCAGTGCATAACAAAGTCACAACTCATATCTGATATCAATGAAAACTGCCTTGCTAAATGATGCAGGACTGTGTAGCATAAATGAGTTACAAGACTTGTGTTTGTCATAC